>OU565291.1:791731-1991731 GCA_913789915.3 Sphecodes monilicornis | reverse complement strand
CCCGGGGAACTGTGAGATAGAAGTGGAAAGTGCAAGTCTTACTACTATCATTAATTTTGAAGTAAGTAATGAAAGACGAGCCGGTTTCGAAAGGAGTTACGAATATTACTGAAGCGGTTTCCATCTAATCGTTTCATTCACATTACATGCTAAGTTAATTAATGTAGATTGTATTTAAACCGTGAAAATTATTTTCGATAATACACATTAAAACGTCGATTCAAAGTTATAATCTTTTATACGATATACATCAATATACGTAACGCATGAGGTATACAAATTTCCATCATGAACAAACAAGTCGAAAACAGAGGTTAAAACTTCTTCATACGAGTCTTTTTTTCCAAAATAGTGTACTCAAAAAATGTTATACTAGATATTCAGAATTTTATAAGAAAATCATACACTGTATTCGTTTAGATTTTTTACAATATACGCCTTTATTTTTTCAATTATCGACCGATTGTTCCTATTTTACTTCTTATTGATATCGCTTCGTGTTAAATTTTGGAACCCGGTTGTATCAGAAAAGTAGTTACAAATGAAGAGCCGATCAGAAGCCAATCACTGAAAGTCCAATGTTCTCATAACAATTTATTTAAACCATAACAGTTTTGTCTCACTTTCATGTACTTAAGTTTATTTTCTATGCAATCTGTTAATAAATATATTATTTTAAAGACAAACACGGGATATTGTATAGTCATAAGATAAATAAAATATAGATAGGTATAGGTTTAACGCGAACATCGATAGAAATGTATGCACGTGTGAGTGTGTAAACGGTATGAGAATGAGTGAGTTTAAACTAAATTGTAAACCAAGTCCATTTCTAGGCTGTAAAGTCGATGAAATAAATGAAGATATACAGGGTGTTCACGCTATTACTAGCCAGCGTTTTTCTTGCAAATTATAGATATTAGAAAAAAATGATAGAGGAAAGAGTAATACTGTTTTTTGTAAGTAACATAATGGCAATTTTTTAAATGAAATGCTATATATATTTTTATATAATATAAAAGCGTCTGTCAAGACAAATTTATTCGTATACAACACAATGACCCTCGAGGTCATACAAGGTGAGAAATGGCAGGAAAAATTTCAATATTTCGTACGTAATATATCGTAAAAATATCCTTCACGATACACAACGCCCGGAAATGTAAACGGCTTGCATTAATATTTCGGACAACGTTAGAAGAAGCTAACAAGAATGTAATTAATAGAGCCGAACTATGCAGTCGTGCACAAAGAAGTTATATTGAACATGTAGCCTCGTCAATAACGTATGCTTGTAAACGCATTGGTAGGAAATGTTCAAAAGGTTTCTTCCATTTCTTCCCTGTATGACCTTGAAGGTCATTGTGTCGTATACGAATGAATTTGTCTCGACACACGCTTTCATATGGTATGAAAAAATATTGTATAGCTTTCCATTTACAAAAATTGAAAGTCCCCGACATTTCCATGAAAATAGTGCAAATACAAAAAAATTACATACACCATTACGTCGCTTGCAAAAAACAGTATTACTTTTTCCTCTTCCACTTTTTTCTAAGATTAATTACATGCGAGAAAAACGCTAGCTAGTAATATCGTGAACACCTTGTATATCTTTTATAACTTCTATATGCACAAGTATAATTTTAGAATTGATTATCTCAGTTTCCATGTTCAGGGACTTGTACTAATTGATATCCGAACTCTTCATTTAAACGAATTTTATTATACATATTACGAAATTCACCTATTTTCTGATTTTAAGATTAAATTGCAATTTAATTTAATTTCCATTCTTGTATACGCTATCACATCTTATTGTACGTACATTACTTATTAATACGTTTTATAAATGTATTATAAATTTATTATAAATGTACTGCGGATTTTATGCAATCATAAAAAAAACGGGTATACGTAATTTGAAGCAGTGGCCATATTAAGAAGATTTAAGGATATCAGCGTAATAGTTTCAGCTTCATATGATAATTAAAAGAAGAAAGAAATTTTTATGTGGTTCTCGAGTCTTGCAAACAAAGCCAACATTTTTTATTTTGCAATAAAGATACGTAGTCTAATTATACATAAATGTGGTAACCAGCAAATAATAGAAAAATTAAGTGAATGGTAAAAACAATGTTAGATCGATATCTACTTCCTGAACGTTGACAATCGTGATCTTATCCAGAATTCAAGTTTAAAAAAAATGAAAAATATAGGGTGAAAGTTACTTTCTTAATTGCAAATACACAGATACATATGCATTAGTTAATATGGAGGTGCAATAAAAATTTAGCGTATACAAATTAATGATAGGATTAGACTCTAGCACAGTATCTGTAGACCATCAAATGTGATTTAATATACATAACATCTCGCAAAGCTTCCGAAAAAATTACGACACGATACAAAGTGAAATTAGGTTAGAACAATAATTTGGACTTTCAAAGGTGGGAGTCAATGTACTGTAATGGGTGGGTGGCCATGCTTGTAAATCGTTCTACCAAACCTGTGCGTAATGAGATGGATTCGCCTTTCTCTTTTACATGAAAAAAGAAGTCTTGAGAATGATTGGCAATTACATTTCCTGTCACGGACCGCGATACACTTGACAAGAAATAAAAACATCGAAATTTGAAATGATAATTAAACAACTTTCATTTTTGCATTATCTTTTTCCGTGTTTTAAAATTCTTAGTTTTTTTTTTAAACAATGGAATTTTTAAAATTTTTAAATTTTTAAACATTGGAATATTAACAATTAAAGAAGTTAACAACATAAAAAGATACAATAAAATTATATGTTCTAATTTACTAAGAATTTCTCAATGTGTTATTTTTTTTAACGTTGTAGAACGAAATATAATATTTACAATTAGTATAATAAATTGATGTTAATATTTAACAAGTTGAGAATGAAAGCACTCAAGTTCATAACTAAGAGGTTACGTTACAGCATTTCATCGCTTCATCTACTTACGATAGTTATAACGAGTAGGTATTGTTTCACCAGTAACATTTTCGATTTTTTTTTGTACTTGTAACGCTATCTTCCAAATGAAAGTAATTTAGTCATGGAAACCGAAATTGTAAAACTACAATTTGTCACAGTCATTACTTGTGCGAGAGGATAAAGCAGCGTTGAGACTTCAACAAATTAATTTGTTGTTATCGTGTACGTTGAAAGTCTCATTTCTTGAGAACATTTTGAAAACATTTGATCTAAATAGTCGCATAAATACGGGAGTTATAGGACTGAACATATCTTGCAATTACGTAGTCACAGGCTATGAGAAACGTTATTTCACCGTTTCTCTCGAAACTGAAAATATGGCATTTATTCTAACTCTGAAGAATTCATTATTTTTACATCAAATTTGACCGAAAGTGTCTTTATAACGCTGAACTCAAATATCAATATCGAACCATTACAAAATGATTTACTTTTTAACAAGCATTTAAATGCGATTATTAAGTGCTAACTATTTTGTACAGAGACATTAATTTGTAAAAATGTATAGTACTTTTAGGTTTAATTGGATTAATATAAAAATGCAGGAAAAGATTAAATATTAGTTAAAATATTGTACATACAGTCTCACATTCTAATAATACGTTTTCTGCATCCGATAAAAAATGTGCTGTGTATGTCATAATTTTATTTATATACCTCACTGTATATTAGACGATACTTAATACATATGATGCAAAAGAGCTTTTGTGAAAAATTGCTGACACATCAAAAATTCAAAAGCACCCTTAAAAAATTGATTACAGTGGGATGCCAATAAACCGCATAAGCTGGACGCCGCACAGTGGTTCCGATCCAGAAATATGGTGACATTCTGCCAAAAAATCAACTATCTCGCGTAGATGTCTGTTGAATATGTTTTGCTTTCTCAATTTCCAGCAATCTCGAAAATGAAAAAAGTAATAAACTGCAATAAAAATTGTTACTGTTATCGACAGTTAAAGTTGGATGTTTTGAAGATAGCATTTTTCATGGAAGAAATTGGTTCCTTTCTTTAACATGTCCTGACGACTCTTTTCAATATTTTTTCACCACTTTTTTAAAAATGAAAAGTATATCTTTAAATTACAAATTATCACTGACAATTAAACATTACTGTTTGTTATTTAAAACAATTTTACAGCTGACTCCATTGGGGAAAATCCTAAAAATTCTTAGTAATTCACATGGAATATCTTTTGACTCTCGAATATTCCCAGAATTTTACAAAGTCGACTATTCTCAGCATATTTTCTTTTATATAATCCTGCAAGAATCGGAATCACCTTCTTCCATTTTTACAAATTATCATTGTTTAAAGCTGCGCGCTTCGCTGTGCGTATAGGTGCTATGCGCGCGTTCATCGTCGAGACTATGCTACACTAAAATTCCTTTGGCCACACGAAGTGAGGTTTTCAGAACATAGAGCGACATCATAGGGAATTCTTCAGAAGATACACACTTTCAAATGTTTATGCTATAATATATATAAACCTTCAACAATGATATTCACTGCCATTCTGCATTCAGTTGATACAAAGCCATACGAGAGTGAATCGTACAACTGTTTGAGCGTTACATTGTAATTTGAATGCAATTATAAATAAATTCTATGCATAAAAAAGAAATGTTATCAGCAGAGAAAGCTCTTTGTACGTTTATAACAGCAGACCTGTCCAAATTTCAGTATACGTCCATTAGAAATGACGCTATACTGTACAAAACCAATCAATGGCCGTCGTATGCGGCATTATTAAAAGAAAAAAAAATTGTTATCCACCAAAGGAAGCTATAGATGTAACCGAAAAATGTGCAAAAGTTGAGTTAGAAAGTTTGTTAGATGACGCGGCTAAACGAATTTTAAAAAGCGTAGGTGATTTACAAAATAAGTCAATTGTCTGAAGAGGCCTTAGAGAGGAGACATAAAGATTTTCAAAATTATAGAAGCAATAAAAGCCGAAACTTTTCACGCACTGCTACAAATGAAGATATATTTCATAGATTATTACTAACTTCTGATCCATATATATCTTCTTTGCGTATAAAGTCCAACAATAATAAACCTAAAACCCTGGACTCAGAGGCTGAGGAACTAATAATTAATAAAAACTTTTAACAGAGAAGGTAAGAATAATTAATTTAATTCTGTGTCACATAATTCTCAACTGATCACGAATTAAACTTATTGTATTTATTATTGCTTATATTTTAATTTGTGCTTTATACAGGTACCATAGACTTTGTGAATTTTAAAAACTTACCTGGAGATTCTAGAAAATACAGAAACAAGTTTACTCAACTAGCGATTCGTTAAACAGGTAGAAGAGTATTATTAACTAATTAATTAATTTGGACCTGTTTATTTAAAAAAAAAAGTGCTAAAATTTATTATACTTGTACACATATTTAAAAATTGCAAGAAAGGCTATTAAATAAACATAAAGTATATTACATTTTACAGTATTAAAAATGAATTCTTGTTAATATTCTTCACTCCAAATTTCACTTCGATATCTTTAATAGTTTAAAAGTTATACCAAAATGTCCCCGTATTTCTCGATCGGGACCACTGTGCGCCGACTTCATTTGACAAGTCGATGATAATGCACTAATTATTATCGGTTACCCGAATGAAGAATTAGTATACAATCGGCGAGAAAAGTTTGTAACACATATTTTTAAATTGGAGTAGCTTTTTTAAAAGTGTACCAATTCACTTGAGTTTTCTTCAAGAACGTAGACATTAGTTTACTACGTAACATGTAAATGTAATCTTTGAGAAAATCGTACTTGACAGGAACTGGGGAAAAATATGAATTTCACAAACTGAGCATAGTTTTATTAAAGTTTCAATAACTTATAAAAGTATTATCAAAGAACTAATAATCGAGTAATCGAATTATCAATATCAAAAAATATTTGAATATCCGGCAGTTGGATTAAGACTACATAAAATCATTATTTAAGCAAAAGAATTAAAACGAAGTATACAAAACGAAAATTGTTCATAGAGAGTGAAAAAATTTAATGGTTAAACCTATTTCCACGCTTTTATAACTATTCAAGACAGCCTTACCTTCTACATTTTTGTAATTACTGTAGACAGTCGTTATCGAACAAAAAAACCTATATATTATGTATATATTATCCATTACAATATAATGTTTTATTCTAGAATACGATAATAAAAGAAAATTACTCTCTTCGAGAATTACTCATTATGTTATAAATTTTGTGACATTAATCCGTTAATCAATAACCCTAATCTCATACTACGTACTAACAGAATAGGAATCTAATCTTTATCATTTCACCTATTAGAAGCGTATTAAATCATTTTTTAATATCTGTGTTTTAGAAAAAAAAAAACGTTAATAACTTTGTATTAAGAAGAATTATTGAACCATGTTACTCGAAATAACCTTTTCGAATTAAAAAAGACTTATTAGAAGTCTCAAATTGTTAATCCTTTTAATTTTTAAGAGGTTAGTAAGTCATCGTCAATAGGTAAAGTGTTAACAATTGTTAACGGCGATTGGAAAATATTAGTTGGAGAGTAGCAATTGTGAGAACATTTTAATGAAATCCAATGAGGTATTCTCACGTTACTGTTCCCGCGACATCGGCTCTGCATCAAAATTCGATCGCGTTGCCGCCTTTCAACAGATTGCCAATTACAAATAGAAAAATCGACTAATTAGAGGCACGCCGCGTCACGATAAATGCTTCGAATTGCGACCAGCGCGGATTTATTGCGACTACACGGTGTATCCAGGAAAAAGTAGAACGCCCAGAAAGCCATTCGGTTTAAAAAAGACATCTTTAAATGGATGAGTACTAAAATACCACTCATACGACTTCTGTCATTTTTTATTCATTAGATAGATACAATTAATATTATATTAATTAAGATTATGTGGAATACGCGGAGTTATTACTATATTTCAGATTTTATACACTTATACATTCATAAACGAATAAGGCCCACGAAATCAACTGTATTATCGAATACCAAAACAGTTCCTAGATTACTATTGTAATTGTATAATATATAAGTTTATTTTTGCGTAAAAATTCGCAGTCTAGTTATTAAAAAGGAAATATACAGTTTCCAAGCTTTGTAAAGGACTTGCAAAACATTTCAACCTTTTTATAATAAATAAAACTTATAACAAAAGTAATTCATTTTCAATCGTAGAATAAGAAAATTTGATTGTCGGTACAATATACAATAGAATGAAACTTATTAAAACATAAAAAAGTGTAAGCATTATTTTCGTTCCAATTCACTAAAAAGGATTCAATTAAATTAAGAATACTCCTAAAAAGACGTAAAATGATATAGACAAAATGTTATGACTAACACTTTTTGCGAATGTTGGATTGTGGGAATAAATCTCTGCTTGCCAATACGCCTATAACTATATATATATATATTTATATGTGTGTGTGTGTGAATGCGCCAAGAAGTGTGCGCGAGCAACGCGGACAGTGTGTGAAACGTGATGCTCTCTGCGTGAGGTAAAAGAGAAAGAATCTGCAACACTCAGATTAAATATATAAAGTTATTATTTTAACTAATAATAAATATAAAATATATTTATCCATCTGCTTCCCACTTTAATCCAACAGCGAATAATGGTTAAAATGATTAAGACGGGTTTATAATTGATATGTAGAGGAGGCAGAAAAGATTATGGTACTTTCTAGTAGATTACTCGGGGGCAGTGCTTAAAGTACAAACGGGCTATACACGTCGTTACGCTGAATCTCGTTTTGGAGCTGGTTGTATTTAGCGAGATCGGGCCTAGTCACCCTTTCGAGCAAGTAACCTTATAGATTCCGCGAATACGGTATCAATCTATTTTGGCATAATTATTCAACCACTTCGTGTTTCCCGCATCGCCAGTGCGTCATTCAACAGGCAGTAGTTCATACACACTCAATCCTTACAGCCACAACAATAGTTGTAACAAAGCCAGTTTCCTGTAATATACAATTTAGTTCAAGGTAATTTTGAATAACAATTGATTTTAACCCACCATTCGGATCCAGTAATTCTTAGTTGATCGTTCCCACATGATACAACCTTACCGCTCGGGTTGTATCAATTAATTTATGATATTAAAGTTACGCGGCCGTTACTAACATATCCTAGGAGCTACCTAATCTCGTATCAGGAACCCAAAACTGTTTTCCAACCTATGCGGCTCCCCGATTTCGCATCAGGTTCGTCCGTATCCTAGAGCTACCCGATTTCACATCGGGTTCGTCTGTGCTTTTATTCAAATTTCTAGCAGCTCCCCAATTTCGCATCGGGTTCGCCTGCGCGTCTACCTCCTAGTGGCTCCCCGATTTCGCATCGGGTTCATCCACGAAGTCTCTCAAACATCTGTTACGTACGGAAAATTCATCTATGTGACTTTTTGAGCCTTCTTGAAACCACATGTTGCTCTGCAGAGGTCCGCTGGTTTATCTAAAAAACCAACTCTCCCACGGGGGTGCTGCATCTGGGAAATTCTCAGGAATTACCACCCAGATGCACGCCTACCCCCACCAAAATTTCTAGACAATTTCGGGGTACATAAAGGCCACGATTCCACCCACGCAGGGGCACAGTTGAAACCTAGTCACGTTGCGACACGTTACGTACAGCAAGATCGGATATAAAAGTCCTTTTCGAGCATTAACTCAATAGTACGTATTCCATCGCACAAATAGCTAGATAACCGTAACCCCCGCATTTCTCAGTGCGTCAAAACCGAGAGTTAGGGATATTAGTATCCGCGACCACACTTTACACAAATACAATTGTAACCAATATCTAATTATTCAATATATTGTACTACATTTTTAAGTAATTTGACTCTATTAATTCCATATTCACATCAGATTTCTATCCTAGAACTAGTATTCCCACAACGATATACAGGATGGCCCACATAACTCTGAACAGCTCAATATCCCGAAAACTATGCCATCGATTTTAAAGTTCTTAGTCTTAAATTGCATGGAACTGAAGGGCCTTTCTGACTACATAAACGTGACGTGGCCTCCCTTCCCCTTTAACGGGGGAGGAGAGGTACCTTTGTAATTTTAAATGGAACCCCCTATAAAATGTTGCATATTTAGAGTCTACCGGAAAAAACAAGTCAATTTTGTCTGAAACATTTTTTTGTCAGATACTTCCATGATGAGATATAACAGTTTGAAATTTCGAGCTGTAGGTACTCGAAGCTCTCGGAAATAGCGTTATGGAATTATACGCGCTTGAGTCCATTGCTTAGTCGTGAAGAAACACAAACAATAATATTTACAATTCTTGAGTTTGACTCACTTATCTATGAAAACGTTTTCAGTTTAGAGCTGTTATTCAAGCAGTAACATTGTGATTATGGCTACTTTTGACACAGAAGTGAATATGTTATTAACGTTAGGTGAAGGCCAAAAAAATTATCGGCGTGCAGCAGTGATGTTTTTTGAACGTTATGGGATCAAAAAATGTCATGCAACATTTCATAATTTAGAAAAGCGGCTTCGCGAGCACGGTGAATTGTGTAAAAAAACTCGCAATAAACCTAAAGCTGTCACTAATGAAGATAATAGTGCCAGTATTATTGCTGCAATTACATTAAATCCTCATATTAGTCAACGTACACTTGCACAAACATCACATATTAGTCGTTCATCGATTCAACGAATTTTGAAACGGCAAAAGTATCATCCATATCACATGATTTTATCACAAGAGCTTTCGATAGCAGATTACGATCACCGCGTACGATTTTGCGAGTGGCTGCAGGGTGTTGTGGAAAATGACTTTTTGTGCGAAATACTTTTTTCCGATGAGGCCACTTTTATGAATTCAGGGCATGTAAATAGACATAATCTGCATTATTGGGCCGTGGAAATCCCAAATTGGATGCGATGTGTTCCCTTTCAACATCGATGGTCTTTAAATGTTTGGTGTGGCCTAATAGGAGATTTTGCGATTGGACCTTATTTTTTTTCAAGAAACTGTAACATCTGCAAGTTATTGTGATTTATTAAAAAATCATTTGCCCGCGCTTTTGGAAGATGTGCCACTGCACGTTAGAAGAGAAATGTGGTTCCAACAAGACGGCGCTCCTCCACATTTTGCAATCATCACCAGGCAATTTTTGAACGAAAAATTTGGGAACAAATGGATAGGTCGTGGGGGACCTCGTCAATGGCCCCCTCGATCCCCCGATCTAACACCATTAGATTTTTTCTTATGGGGATATGTAAAGGACAAAGTTATGTTTGAACCACCGACGACAGAAGAGGGTATGAAACAAAGAATACGTGACGCTTGCGCTTCAGTGACTCCTGAAATGCTAAAAAATGTTAGAACAACTTTGATGTTTCGAGTAAATAAATGTTTACAAGCCCGTGGTGGTCATTTTGAACATTTAATTTAAAGTACATTTTATTTCTTCACGAATAAGCAAAGGACTCAAGCGCGTATAATTCCATAACGCTATTTCCGAGCGCTTCAAGTACCTACAACTCGAAACTTCAAACTGTTATATCTCATCATGAAAGTATCTGACAAAAAAATGTTTCAGACAAAATTGACTTGTTTTTTCCAGTAGAATCTAAATATGTAACATTTTATAGGGGGTTCCATTTAAAATTACAAAGGTACCTCCCCTCCACCGTTAAAGGGGAAGGGAGGCCACTTCACGTTTATGTAGTCAGAAAGGCCCTTCAGTTCCATGCAATTTAAGACTAAGAACTTTAAAATCGATAGTTTTCGGGATATTGAGCTGTTCAGAGTTATGTGGGCCACCCTGTACTTTAGCCGCTCAAAGTGTATCAATTTCTATATAACGTTACGAGAGCCGATAACAATTATCCATTTCATGATCCACGCGGCGACCCAACGGTGAAATACACGTCGGTCTGTTCTCGTGTCCCTACATTTCCGAAGTGGCGACCTGGTGGTAAAATACACACCGGCCAGTCCACCGCTTACAATATGTACCACTTGTGGCGCGTTGGGGCGACTCTGGGACCCACGGTAGGCACGGGTCTGAGGAGCTCGGAGGACTATGGCCGCCACGGGGAGCGAGACGCGCGGGCGGGAGAAGTAGGCGTCTCCCTCGAATTTGCGTCCAAGTGAGCTACTTCTGGACATGCCTGCCCTAGAGGCTCCCTTATAAAAGACCACTTCGACGCAATCTGGGTTGAACCTGTAATAACTTTTTTAAAATTGGACCAATAGGCCCCAGTTTCTTTGAAATGTTAGAAGAATTAGTTTACTAGCGAATGTATAATAATTTTTTTTTAAAATTTGCTATTGGTCTGTGTTAGGTAAGTAAAAAGTAAAGGTCACGACTTTTAAGTTTTTCTTATCTGCGCCCGTAATGAACATTTAGAACATACCTTTTGTAAATCACAGTAAGTTACATGTACAAAGTTTCATCGAAATCGGTTGACGCATGAAAAAAGTTATAGGCATTGTAAGATGTAAAAATGTTTGAATTTACGGTTTGCAATTCATTTAAATCGCAGTTTCTTACAATTTTTCCTATTTTCAATGATTTATACTTCGAAGCAACCTTGATTGATTTCGATGAAACTTTGTCCATGTATACAACTTACATAGGTGTACAAAAGGAGTCTTCTAAATTTTCGTTACGCACATAGAAGATTACTTAAAAATCGCGACCTTTAATTTTTTCTTCGTAATTACGACCAACAGCAACTCTAAACAAAATTATTTACCCATTACCTTCTAACATCTCAAAAAAATTCGAGCCACTTGATCCAATTTTTAAAAAGTTATTCGTTTTTAAAGGGTGTACGAATTCTGTTTACACTGACTCTATGTATGTCGTACACGGTCTATGCACAGACAACATAGACGGTATGCAGACTGACGGCGGTCAATTGTCTGTCAATGTGGACAGGGCTTGAGGTAATTGAGTCCATTGAAACTTACTTGTAAAAAAATACCACCGCATAATACAAAGCTTTTGAAGAATATATGTATTGACAGATAACACACTAATACGCTTCAATGTGAAACAAATAAAACTATAACGTTATCGTTCAAACAAATAAACAAGCACAAAAAGATTCTGGCATATGTTTTCGTCATCATTCTCTGGTTTGATTGCAGTTTCTATTGAAAATACATGCTAATAGATATGCATTTAAAATTATAACGTAGGTTATATTTTGCATAACATCATTAGGGTTAAATAAATATTATTCATCATCGTGTAAATGTTCAGAATCACTATCACAGAAAAGGCCATTTTCTAGTGATAAAAATAACGTACTTTACAAAAGATAACTTACACTAATTGTTCTCTAAATTATTTTTGTGTAACTATTCATTAGTCAACATAAGTATAACCGTTTATTGTTTACATTTATTATGTGAAAATATTGAGTTAATTACTCCACTAACTGAAAGTTCTTACAATGAAGAATTTCTCGAATTACACATGTTATTTTCAGAAAAAATTGAACTCGCATCGATTCGCTTCCAAGGCTTTCAGAATAATGTGATTGTTATTACTAGACTGCGGATCTTTATGCAAAATAAAAACCTTCTGCCTGAATTGCAACAAACTGGTGTGAAATAAAAATTTAATTTTTTCTCAATATACAGGGTGAGTCACCTAACGTTTGCACCTCAAATATCTTTGTTGTTTCTAAAGATATGTAAAGTGTGGTAAAGTGTGGACCACCCTTTTTTAAACACCTACAATGATAGTCCCTTTCATTAGGAATTCAGTGACTATAATTACTCAAGGTCATTCAGGGTCGCGGACAGAGATAACACATAAGATTTAACATCGATACATGCCTGTAAATGGGCTTTGAAGGAATGTTGAACTCTGTCCGTGACCTTGAATAACCTTGAGTAATTATAGTCACTGAATTCGTAATGAAAGGGACTATCATTGTAGGTGTTTAAAAAAGGGTGGTTCCATCTAAAAAAATCAAGGTGACCTTGATATCTCTAAAAAAATGACATAAAAACAACATTTTTTTTGGCATCGTGTCAGCCCCGTTGTACAATTCAACTTTTTCCTTACGATATTTTACGTGTCTTTAGAAACAACAAAGATATTTGAGGTGCAAACGTTAGGTGACTCACCCTGTATATTGTATAATAGGTTGAAAGTAATATAACAGTATCTTTAAGTTCTTCTAGTGTTTTTACTGTTTTAAATTACACCTACCCATTTTTGTTATAAATGAATAAAATCCGCATATGAAATCACTATTTCGTATATTAGTTTCATTTCTATCGATAGACGCGTAGAATGTTGCCTCTAGCTGTGCACGTGTGACTTACATTAGTAGTTGATTGCAAGCGATACTCGCAATTCGATCAAGGTAGCATTGGGCATTTATTCAATTACAATCTTTGCGTCGGGAGCCGCTCTCTCTTCCGAATCGATCCTCGGCTCGATCTCGACGATCTATCGGCGCGCACAAATGACCAATGCGTACGACGTACCCGGTCGTGATTTCCTGGAGGCTGTTGTTAATTGGAAAAGAAACCACGGATCGTGAGGTTCTCCTATTTTCTCGTTTTATTTTCGCATGCTAATGACGCACAAAATCGATAAACCTGCTCAAGCTAGTTCGTAATGAGCGATCAAAAGATACCAAGGTGCTATTTTTGTTTCCTAATGAAATGTCGATTTCATACATGGGCTCAATGTGTAGTGTGAACGCCTACTGCCAAAGAAGTATCGATCCCCTTTAGCCGGAATCGACGAAGTGAGGATTTTCACTTTCTTAACATTAAAACTACCGAGCATAAAATGTGACTGGTATACGTAATCTTATATAAATTTCAAGACTGAATTCAGTTAGATTTCTCTCAATTTTTATAACCACATGTGCTTGAATGAAGAAAAATATTTTATAATTTCTGACAGAAACGTCTTTGTAATTTCAATAATTATGGAATAAAAAATGTGAAACTGGTCATTCGACCGGTCATGGTACAGCCAGAGTTAACCTTTTAACTAGATGGCTCTGCAGTTATAAACACGGACGAAGATGTCACGACAGAGAAGTAACATTGGAAAAACATTTCCATAATCAACGTAAATACAATATATTTACAATGATGGACAAGTGTTATTCGCAAGCAGTTTAATTTTTAGAATTGGACCAAACGACTCGAGATTGTTTAGATGGAAGAAGAATTGATTTTCTAAATAATTCGTAAACAAATTATTGAATCGTAGCTATTGATCAGAATTGCAAAGAAAAAGGTAAAGTCACAATTTTTTACCTTTTTTGTGAGCCAATAATGAGAAATTAAAACATGCCTCTTCTAGATCTAATTGTAAGTAAGTTACATACGTGCGGAAAGTTTCATCAAAACTGATTAAGGTTGCAATGAGTTATAAATGATTAAAAATGGCAAACATCGAGAAAACCTACGATTTATATGAATCACAAACACTACATTTAAAGATTTTCACATCTTTCGGTACGTGTAGACACCATGTGGTGGAACTTTTATTTTTCCCGGTAGACACTCCAAGGCGAGGTGAAGGTCAACTTTCTTTTTTTAAATGGAAAGCTATGTTTTTTTATCCACCGTCAAATAGTGCGTTTTAAGATGAGCTCGATTACCTATGACTCAAGGTCATTCAAGGTCAAACTTGCAGGGAAATGCAGAAAGGGTGTGATCGTTTTATTTGTACCTCAGTTTAGTTTGTGTTCAAACTGATTACCTCTTACTTCAATGCACTTAACAATTCTTTGTTTAAACGATTCTCTACATTTGCTCGAGATTTCAACATTTATCTTAGCACAAGCATCGCTATTCTTACTTTCTTGTTTTCACGCGTTGTAGGCTTAATGGACATTACGCAGTTTTTAAGCACAGAACCTTAACGGAGAAAACGTTGTTCTAGTTTTTTAAATGCCGTATGCGATTTTGATGGTCGATCTGGGTAGCGTTGTGCATACAAATGAGCAGCCACTCTGTAATGTTTCCTGCATTCTCCTAGTACCATAAACATATCAAAACAATTTTGATACATCTCCATTGTCACCACTTATTTAAGTACTATCGTTCAGCGAAAGATACCTTAGCACGAATAGTAATGAAAGTAAATTGACTATCTTGCAGAAGAGCACAATACTACATAAGTACGTTTGTTGTCATTTCATTGATAATGACTTTCATGTTGTCCGGAGTAATGCTGATATTGAACACATGTTATTGTTTTGGTGTGTTCGAAGGCACGAACTAAAGTACAAATAAAACGATCACACCCTTTCTGCATTCCCTGCAAGTTTGACCTTGAACGACCTTGAGTCATAGGTAATTGAACTCATATTAAAACGCATATTTGATGGTGGATAAAAAAGAAAGTTGACCTTCACCTCACCTTGGAGTGTCCATCGGGAAAAATAAGTTCCACCACATGATATCCTCCTCGGTACTCAATAAGTTTCATCTGAAACATTTTTGCGTATAATTAATATTTTGGGGATATTCGTCTGTAACGCTTTATAATTTCTACACTGTATGTATAGTAGCCAATTCCTTTGTCCTCTGTGGCGGTAAAAATATGTATCTCGGATACCTCGAGAAATAAGACAGCCAATGATTTTTCAACGGGTATTATGCTTTCTAGTCTATGTATACAGGGTGGTTCGTCTAAAACAGGACACCTAAATATTTCCTCTACCTTTCAAAATACAAAAAATGTTTCTGACGTAATCTAAATGGTTTCAAAAGACGAATCAGATGGAAGAATCGGTTTTTATAAATTATAATTTTTTAATCGTTTTTTCAAGGTCACTCGTGTTTTTTTACATATATACACACATTTTTTGTTGTTTTATGTTATAGCAAATATTATTGTGCATTCATCCATGTTTAATAGCACAGCCTTGAAATGACCGTGAACTCTAAAATTTGCTAATTAATGCAGAACTTACTTTCAGCGACATTTCAGATTTCAACGGTAACAGAAATTCGACCATGAACTTGAACTGGTAAATAATCACATTTATTACTGCAATAAATGTTCGAAATGATGTCCTTCCGTTGTGATACATTTCGTGAGGCGAAAAACGAAAGATTGTACAGCTCTTTCGATGATTTCAGGTTTCGTATCAGCACATGCAGCAATTATTCGTTCCTTCATATTTTCTGGCGTCGTGGGCTGCTCTTGATAAACCGTAAACTTGAATGTCCCCCATAAGAAAAAATCAAGTGGGGTGAGATCGGGTGAACGAGCCGGCTATGATACAGGTCCATTGCGGTCAATCCAACGATTTAGAAATTTTTCGTTCAGGACACGTGTTTTGCAATATGGGAAAAGTGTGCTGGACACCCATCGAGTTGATACCATAATACTAGACGGTCGCTAAATGGTACATGTTCTAATAAACCTGGCAGAATGTGTTCTAAAAATTCAGCATACTTCTGCCCAGTTTGCGTACCGTTGATAAAATAAGGCCCAATTATACTATTATTTAGAATATCACACCAGACATTTGTGGCTGTAAGAAAGTGTAAATCGATAAGTGCTATACACGCGATCTAGATTATCGGCATGTACAAAAATATATAGTTAATTGTTGGTGGCGTGTCGTTCGATAGTAGCGTCTTTTGTTTGTTTGCATCGAGAAGTTGCAGTCTCCTCCACGCAGTGCCACGCAGTCATGTGAAACGCACGCATTTGATACATATATATATATATAGTTTAATATATTATAATTAAAGTGTGATAATAAAGCATTGTTTTTATTATCCCAAATCTCCTGACAATGGCCCATGGTCTCTGCTTATCGAGTTGTCTAAACCATCGTGGATTTTCAACCGACCCATAATGTATGTTCTTGAGGTTCACCTGACCATGATTTGTAAAGGATGCTTCATCCGTAAACAATACTGTTTGGGAAAACACTTCATCACGTTCATATTTCCGTACACCCCATTGAGAAAAGTGTACGCGGTTTTCAAAGTCTCTTCCGTGGAGCTCTTGGTGAACAGACAAATGGAAAGGATGAAATTTTTGTGAATGAAGAATCCGGAATATGCTTGTTACACTAATATCGGTTTCGCGTCTAAGTTGCCTTATACTAACGTGCGAGTTTTGATTAACTTTAGCGATGATATTGTTCACATTTGCTTCACGAGTAAGTCTTACGTCTCACGCGAATGTTTCTGTTGGCACTACCAGTCTCACAAAATGTTTTAACGATACTTGCGTATGCAGAACGCGATGGACAAGAACGCACTGGAAATTTGTCTTTGTAAATTCGTATTGCTTCTCTTAGACACTCTCGAGCAAACCATTTGAATTTTCTCCTGTTCCGATTAACGCATTATGGATCGCTTGTCGATACACTGAGAAATCTAGCAGTGAGCAAACTCTTAAATACATATCTCTCACTCTCTATGTACACAGAGGAATGATACAATGTGTTTATTTACAAGTTCAAGTTCATGGTCGAATTTCTGTCACCGTTGAAATCTGAAATGTCGCTGAAAGTAAGTTCTGCATTAATTAGAAAATTTTAGAGATCACGGTCATTTCAAGGTCGTACTATTAAACATGTATGAATGCATAACAATGTTTGCTATAACATACAACAACAAAAAATGTGTGTACATATGTAAAAAAAACACGAGTGACCTTGAAAAAACGATTAAAAAATTACAATTTATGAAAGAATAGTTTTACAGAGTAAAAGATACTTTATATATATATATATATATATATATATATGAACTGGTGAACTTACATATTTACTACACGTTTATACGTTTCTAATACGTCGTACACGCGCAAGCGATCGGGACGGAAGAAGGAACAAAAACCTATATCCGGAAGGGACCGTACAGCTAAGCTTACTCTAAATGCTCACAGATGTCGTGAACGTCTTACAATTTATAAAAAACGATTCTTCCATCTGATTCGTCTCTTGAAACCATTTAGATTACATTAGAAACATTTTTTGTATTTTCAGAGGTACAGGAGATATTTAGGTGTCCTGATTTAGACGAACCACCCTGTATGTTACAGTAAATGTGATTAATCCAGTGATTATGTATAATTAGCGGTTATTATATGTATACATATAATTGTCCGAGTTAGGTAACGAATTGGTAAATGTGATGAATTCTTGAATATTTACGACCTAACCCAAACCTAACCCAAAACAAACTTAGTGGTGATTATATATAATAACCGGTAATTATACATAATCCACGGCAATTATGCATAATCACCGGATTAATCACATTTACTGTAACAAATACATATAACTTTACTGAAGTTAACAAACGGTATGTTTTGAATTTTCATTATAGACTCGTATGGTAAATTAGAAATCGTGACCATTACTTGTTTTTTCATAATTTGATCCAATGTAACAATTTTTCAAAAATTGTTTCACACATTATCTAATAAACTAATTATTTCAACATCTCAACAGAATTCAAGTCGTTTGGTTCCACTTCAAAAAAGTTATTCCTCTTTAAAGGGTATGCGAACACTTTTGTTCATCATTATGATATGTATCAACATCGATGCTATGACACAATTAAGTAAAAAAGTTATTCGTTGGATTAAGGAAAAAATGAAAACTTTCTGAAAGATGACAGCGAACTCCAACAGGTGTATTTTATAGAAATTCTTATTATCTTAGTAACCCTTCGAAGGAAGTTCCTTGATTATTACGTGTATACTTAAAAACCGTATATACCGTATCAACTTTTTAAATTACTTCACGAGAGAAATTTGCGTTAATCAATATTTGTCCATGTCAATTTAAAAATTGTACAATTTCCTCAGATTGTGACTTGTGAAATGCAAATCATTCCATAGAAACAGCATTTATTTTCTGACATTCAAGAAAGTTCCATCATTACTCAAACTCACCATTACGTAAAAATCCTGACAAAATTATGTGAATGAAAGTGACATTGAAAATGTAAAGTTTTCTCATGCAGCATGAAAATGTATATAATTTGACTACCGTGTCTGACCATTGCTAGCTAATTCTCCTCGTAATAATCTTGATATTGCACACAAAACGATAACACACCTTGCGCTTTCGCACATTTTTGAAAATTAAGAAAATAAATAAATGCTTTTTCATACAATAGATTCTTTTGAAACTAGAAGTACATGAATAGTGTATGGCAAATATGACTTGCGCTATAAAGAATTATAAAAGACAATAATATTCAATAATATTGTCTTCAAAAGCAGTTTGAATAATAGTTTATGTTGCTTATGCGTGTTTGTTTAGTCTAAGATTTCTCCATTATTGAACGACATAGTCTTTTTCAATTGTTTTGTTAAATTGCTATCCTTTTGTATATAGATTCTAGTTCCGCGTCATTAAAAATAATTATTCGACCTTTATTAATAAATAACCGCGACTATAAGTGAATAACGTGGAAAAAGGACGAACGGTATTTATTATCAAGTAGTATTATATGATAATTTTTCTCATTTCACAATGTAAATTAGGTTCAATAAGAATACGTAATAATTGCGTATGTATATAGACAACTTCCCTTTAAAATAAGTTGCATAAGTAGTCTATAAAATAATAATTACGATTAAATAAATTACGGATATTGTGAGAACTCTATTGAACAGCTTCATGCGACGACAAATATGAGAAGCTAAGGATAATTGGTTCTCAATTATGTTTAGGATGTAAACAGAGATCGTGACGAGCGTCGCAAAGTCATGCTTTCATCAATTAAAGACGATAATCCGAAACATTGAACAGTTAATTGCCTGGATTAATCAGTTGCATCCATAATCAAACTTAGGATTTGGTCTATAGATTGGTCTTCATTGAAAAACAATTAAGGACGTAATAGAAAATGGGTACATTGGAAAATGCGCACATGTAATCGTAAAAATACAGAAAATAATGAGTACGATGTTGCTGATCTTCGGTATGTATAATTGGTTACGTGATTTCCCTTACTGGAAACATATTTAATTTTGAAAAATAATCTGCACTAAATTTCGATCTTCAAATTCCTTATTCTTTATTAACAATTTAAATGTATATTGTAACAATTTAAATATTAATTGTACCATCATTCGATTGTGTAAAAAATAATTTTCTCTGGATATGATATACTTGTACATACAGTGGATCCAGAAAGTATTTGAACACCAAATTTCTCATTCGTGAAAAATCGACGATATTTAAACTGTGTTAATTTCGTTTAAAAAATAGTACCTTATAACCTTCGATGAACACTGATACTCGAAATGCATTCCCAATAGTAGCACCTTTTCTCTGTTTTAAAGTAGGTTTTCAAATTTTAGTTTTTAAAGCAAAGTTTCCTTTTTACAATACTAGGGGAAGTTCCCATAATGCCTGGCGGCATCTAGTCCTGGCAGTAGCTATATCTTGAACACTTAAAACTTTATCGAACTGTCGTATCGTGTAAAGATTAAGTTGTACAGGAATAAAAACAAAAACAATCATTAATTACGTTCTATCACGTTCTTGTCGCATATGCATAGTTAATTATATCAGTTGGTTGTTGCAGTTGACAAGAATCCGGTGCATCGTACGAATTATAAACTATTATATACAACATTAATTTTTGTGATCAAAAGACGTGCGAGTTGTGTTATCATTTTATTATATCTTTTGATAAGTATTTTTTAAATTATCTTTTTATATTATGCATAGAGTGTATCGGTTTTAATAAAACAATTGTTCTTTTATGAGTTCACTGTCCTCTAGTACCGCACAAAACAATTTTCCTTATTGCCTGGCATGTTTCTTTTTGAACTACTATTTATTATTTAAGTTTCTGTTTTGCCGTGCACCCGCAATGCGTTGCGGTCAGTGCCAGAAACAAGCAATGGTCGTAAATCCTTAACCAAGTAGCAGTTACGATTGACTAACGGTATTCAACAATTGGGAGTCATTTGAGCTATAGTTACGGTTTTTACCTATAAATTCTCAAAATAGAACCTATGACGGAAAGGTATGATAATTTGCCAACGAGTATCCAATGTTGGGCCTACAATTATTATATTTGGTTAATTAAATAGAAATTTGCATATGATAATACTACATTGGCCCAACCAAAGTTTACCAACATTTAAATATCGTCTCATCACACTAATCTTCCATCACAAATACCTGATAGGAATCCTAACGAGAGTTTCCCTCTCACTAACATCTATTTATAACGAACCCATTTCTAACATATAAAATCCTACATTAAACCTCTTCTAAAGGAAGTCACAGGAACTGGGGGACGAGGGTAGGTTACGTATCTGGATGCCTAGAAGATCCCCGCGATCACAGTTTCGGATCCTGTCACAGAAACTGGTGTAAGAGAGAATATAATAATAAAAACTTATTATTAATTAAACTGACTTTTTGTTTTCTTAATTATGAATATACTCGCAAATTTGTTACTGTTGCACAAAGGCTGGCCCACTAAAGTTTTATTGTGCGAAGCCTTGAAATTTATTTATTTCTTTAAGTTTTTCCATTTTACAGAGGAAGGCATGGGTGTTAATCTCTTTTGGAACGATACTGTATGAAGGTATTAGTGCTCATGTAGTATAACAAAATCCTTTTGAGTTTCTTCAGAATGGGTGTTCGTTTTTGAGATATTTTTATTTCAGTTTGTGAACGTATATAGTAACCAAGATCCTAGCATCTATACCCAAGAAGCTCCTGTAAGTACGGCGGTAACGTATCAGCCTGCTACGCAGGCGATCCGGGTTCAAATCCGACGCGGGTATGAAGTATTTTCTTTTTTCCGATTTTTACCGTGGAAATACATTGCTCATATATTATTTATGATATACTGTAAAAACTACCGTAAAAGAGAAGATCAGAATTATAGCGACGTAGGCTCTACGTTGGGTTAGATTGTTGGCCCACTTGAAACAAAGGGTGACAATCTGTATAAAAGTTAGGGTTCGAATGATGTCAATTGGAGGACACTAATACGCGTCCAGTTGGTTAAACAAGATGCATATATTTTAAACTTGTACAGCAATAACTTAGACGCTAGGTGAATCACGCGGATGTTACAAAATATTTTATGTACTTCGGAGTATTAAGTTTCACGTAATATGTTGTATTCGGATTAAAACTGTTGAGGATATGATAGGAATGGTGTTTCTCTTATCATAAAGCACAGCGTTAGTGAATAAGGAACTTTCTTTAATATAAAAACTTGGAACTATGAACTTATTATATATATATATATATATATATATATATATATATATATATATATATATATACCAGGCATGTCCTGCCCAAACCGACTCTTCTGTCGAACTGAACATTGGGCGGACGTGCAACTAACGTCTTCCCCACTCTCGTTTCGTGCCGATCGTCATTTCAACTTATGACACACACTCTATTAGCCTTTTTTCGAGGTGTTACATCGTAACAGCCAAAGCGACGCCGCGCCGACGTCCCGACATTCCTGAATGTGAGTTTTACCCACAATGTGTACTTTATTTCAACAAAAACGATTTGACTACTTGATTTAAGATAGTGTGATGAAGACTACTTGATGATTACTGTTGAAGACTGTCGAGTACTGTAGAGTTTTCCTATGTGAAAATATTTGATAGACAGTGTGCGTATTAGCAGTTTTGATGACACTGACCTATCCGTATGCTCTAAGTGCATTCCGCGTGGACTAGTAGTGCTGCTATGGAGGGGGAAGCTGTCGCGTAGCGGAATTTGGCAATGCGACGGAATTGTTACGAGCCGAGGGCTAAGCGGGTGATGCGTGACCGAGGTTTTATTAGGTTTTATTATTGGGAACTTGGTTTTGTGGACTGGCCGTCGTGTACTTCACCGACGGGTCGCCACGTGGTTTGTTGGATAGGTAATACCGTGGACTGGCCGCCGTGTATTTCACCGACGGATCGCCGCGTGGTTTAGGAAATGGAAAATTGGTATCGGCTCTCGTAATGTTCAATAGAAGTTGACACACCTTGAGCGGCTAAGGTGTATCGTTGTGGGAATACTAGTACTGGGATAGAAATATAATGTGAATATGGAATTTAAGAGATTTTAAATGCTCTAAAATAAAGTATAGTGTATTCAATACTTAAAAAGGGTTTACCGTTGTTTCATGTGACGTGTAGTCGCGGATACTGAGACCCTTACTCTCGGTTTTCACGGACTGAGAAATGCGGGGGTAACCGTGATTAAACTGACTGCGCGATAGAATATGTACTAGCGAATATTGTGCTTGAAGGTGACTTTAGCCCTTTCGCTGCGAGCGCCGACTATAGTCGACATCCACGTGACGACCTGTGGGTACGAGCGCCGACTATAGTCGGCACGCAAGGACCTGCGTATACGAGAGCCGACGTGCAATGTGCACACTTTTCAGCGTGGTGCCCCGCTCAGGGGCATTATTGCGGCGGAGCGGACTGCCGCACAGTGGTCCCGATCGAGAAATACGGGGACATTTTAGTATAACTTTTAAACTATTAAAGATATCGAAGTGAAATTTGGAGTGAAGAATATTAACAAGAATTCATTTTTAATACTGTAAAATGTAATATACTTTATGTTTATTTAATAGCCTTTCTTGCAATTTTTAAATATGTGTACAAGTATAACAAATTTTAGCACTTTTTTTTTTAAATAAACAGGTCCAAATTAATTAATTAGTTAATAATACTCTTCTACTTGTTTAACGAATCGCTAGTTGAGTAAACTTGTTTCTGTATTTTCCAGAATCTCCAGGTAAGTTTTTAAAATTCACAAAGTCTATGGTACCTGTATAAAGCACAAATTAAAATATAAGCAATAATAAATACGATAAGTTTAATTCGTGATCAGTTGAGAATTATGTGACACAGAATTAAATTAATTATTCTTACCTTCTCTGTTAAAAGTTTTTATTTAATTATTAGTTCCTCAGCCTCTGAGTCCAGGGTTTTAGGTTTATTATTGTTGGACTTTATACGCAACGAAGATATATATGGATCAGAAGTTAGTAATAATCTATGAAATATATCTTCATTTGTAGCAGTGCGTGAAAAGTTTCGGCTTTTATTGTTCCTATAATTTTTAAAATCTTTATGTCTCCTCTCTAAGGCCTCTTCAGACAATTGACTTATTTTGTAAATCACCTACGCTTTTTAAAATTCGTTTAGCCGCGTCATGTAACAAACTTTCTTACTCAACTTTTGCACATTTTTCGGTTACATCTATAGCTTCCTTTGGTGGATAACAATTTTTTTTTCTTTTAATAATGCCGCATACGACGGCCATTGATTGGTTTTGTACAGTATAGCGTCATTTCTAATGGACGTATACTGAAATTTGGACAGGTCTGCTGTTAAAAAAGTACAAAGAGCTTTCTCTGCTGATAACATTTCTTTTTTATGCATAGAATTTATTTATAATTGCATTCAAATTACAATGTAACGCTCAAACAGTTGCACGATTCACTCTCGTATGGCTTTGTATCAACTGAATGCAGAATGGCAGTGAATATCATTGTTGAAGGTTTATATATATATTATAGCATAAACATTTGAAAGTGTGTATCTTCTGAAGAATTCCCTATGATGTCGCTATATGTCCTGAAAACCTCACTTCGTGTGGCCAAAGGAATTTTAGTGTAGCATAGTCTCGACGATAAATGCGCCCATAGCACCTATACGCACAGCGAAGCGCGCAGCTTTAAACAATGATAATTTGTAAAAATGGAAGAACGTGATTCCGATTCTTGCAGGATTATATAAAAGAAAATATGCTGAGAATAGTCCACTTTGTAAAATTCTGGGAACATTCGAGAGTCAAAAGATATTCCATGTGAATTACTAAGAATTTTTAGGATTTTCCCCAATGGAGTCAGCATTCAATTTGTTTTAAATAACAAACAGTAATGTTTAATTGTCAGTGATAATTTGTAATTTAAAGATATACTTTTCATTTTTAAAAAAGTGGTGGAAAAATATTGAAAAGAGTCGTCAGGACATGTTAAAGAAAGGAACGAATTTCTTCCATGAAAAATGCTATCTTCAAAACATCCAACTTTAACTGTCGATAACAGTAACAATTTTTATTGCAGTTTATTACTTTTTTCATTTTCGAGATTGCTGGAAATTGAGAAAGCAAAACATATTCAACAGACATCTATGCGAGATAGTTGATTTTTTGGCAAAATGTCCCCATATTTCTGGATCGGAACCACTGTGTGCCGTAGCGATCTTGCTGTACGTAATGTAACGCGAGGTGACTGAATTTCAACTGGGCCTCTTCGTGGGTGGAATCGTGGCCTTTATATACCCCAAAATTGTAAATATATGTTACTAACAAAATAATTTTCATAAATCGAACATACTTTATCAACACTGCGTACATTATTTAAACAGTTAGCACATGACATACAATGTGTACGTGTCGTATACAGTTTACTTATCGAAAAACTACGATTCCACCGATTTGTGAGGACCGCGCATGCAAAAATTCATGCGAAATACGGAACATTACAAGCGTCGTTGCCACACTAACCCCAACCAACTTCAACTATACCGTCTCTTTGAGATCCTGATAATTGTATGATACGTTATATTCGTTATTAACAAATTGACTTTTATATGTACATCATGCCTTCTCGACACTGGGTATACAAGTATTTCCACATTGACCGTTCTGTTTTGATTGCTTCGATCGAGATTCTTCCTAGATATACATACAACAGTTTTTTGCAAATATCTCGGAAACTATATAAGACCGAGCGATAGGTACATGTACAGGGAAAAATTGTTCAGAATGTTGATCTTGATAACGTATGTCAAGGTCATTGGAGGAGAGTCGCCTAAACGTAATATTTACCATTATTTTATTTAAAGATTTAAACGTTTCAAATATTATTTGATTTAAACGTCAAATGAAAATAAATTCTTTATATTATTTGTCAAATATAAATAATAAAGTATTTAGAATAATGTATTACTTCAAATAATTGTTTGTTATCTCATTTGAAATGGAATGTGCTCAACCCTGGTCCTCGTCATAAACCTGCTAGGAAAGATTTTACTCACAAAAAAGTTGCCGGAACAAATTGAATTAACGGACCGCTCCTACAACATTACTGTGCACACTCTGAATGGAAATTAGAGAAAGTCATGACGTTTCGCTTTTGTTATGATTTCCTATTTTCTTACATTTTAATTTTTTATTCCGCTAATGTTCTCCAACGAAAAATTGTTCGTAGTTGCATAAGCTACGCGAAACACATAATAAGCACCGCACAGATAGGCACGTAGAAACAACTAGACCTGCCAGGTTACATGTATCGAGGCATTTAATATAACGGCACAGGTGTTTTTCGTGATATATTACCTGAGCACGATCTGGCGAGTACGTTTGTATAAAATACTATATCTTCGCGAAATCAGAACCAATGAATCAGCGATAACGTTAACAACTGCGCAGTCAGTTTACATGCAGAACTATTTATGTAAATCTGTAATAGATTTACTGTGGATTATAGTAAATCATTTAAAATCGTGGTTAATGAAAACGAATCTAAATCTATGCTCATGTAACAAATCTATGTAGAACTTCTTTATACAGAAGAATCACGTAATCTAATATTATAACAAACAACTCTTGGTAACGATTCTTTAAAAATTGATGTAGAATTTTGTTTACTGTTTTATGAAACAAAAATGAGGAACAAGTTCGATCATGGAAAGCCCGCATTTGGCGGCATATCTCTCATTCAGAGGTCGATAAAACGACTAAATATGTGTAAGAGGAAACTTCGAACTTTTTTATGGTATCATAATTACAGTCACGAAAAAAAAAATTTTCCAAATTTTGCTAATATAAAGCAACGGTAATACTGGTATTGTAAGATATAAACAAAAGATTTCTCTCTTGGACAACTTGGTAACAGTTATATTAGGAGGTTGAATAAGTTCTCGCTGTTTTCCGAAAGGTGGTATACCAGAACTGCGTGAATTTAGTTTCACATAGTAACGTATCTATAATGAAGTACTACATATATGCAAGGTTAAAATTCAGTCTATGTCATTCCACTGAAGTATAAACAATTTTTCGTTCATTGTGCTAAATGTCGGATTTCATGCCAAAGAAAGAGTAATTGCGGGGAATTTTACTACAATATTTTATTAAAAAAAAATCTGCAGCTGAAGCACACAGAATTCTTGTTGACACCTACGGCGACCATGTTCTGTCGGAAACAATATGCAGAGATTGATTTAGACGCTTCAAAAATAATGATTTTGATCTTGAAGATAAAGAACGCCCTGGCGCACAACAAAAGCTTGAAGACGAAGAATTTGAGGCATTACTCGATGAAGACTCGTGTCAGATACTAGCTGAACTTGCAGAATCATTAGGAATTGATCACACAACAGATTCGAAACGTTTGAAAGCGTTAGGAATGATTCACAGGAAGGACGTTGGGTGCTGTACGAGTTGAAGCGATTTTTCAGCATGACAACGCGCGGCCACATGTTGCAAAACTGGTAAAAACGTTTTTGAAAACACTTAAATGGGAAGTACAATCCCAGCCACTGTATTCACCAAACATTTCCCGATCAGATTACCATTTGTTCCGATCGATGACACATGGCCTGGCTGAGCAGCGCTTCCAATTTTATGAAGATATCAAAAAATGGGTCCACTGGAATTACTATGCTGCCAGAAAGATGATGAAAAGTAATGGCTAGCGAGAAACAATACTTTCAAGAACATATTTTTTACCAATTTTTTAAAATAAAGCATTCATTTCATAAAAAAAAACAGCGAGAACTTATTCAACCTCCTAATAATAATAACAAAACAAAGAACTGACTTTTTACAAGTTTTCAATACTTAACTGTTTTTATCAAATGTTGCAGCCCATGATAAATTTCGCATAATACATAGTTTGAGTCATCTCTCTTTTGACTATGAAGCCCAATCAAAATGATCTTATGCAAAATCCTATAAGGCAGACCATAGGGGCTACTAATGTATATCTACAAAGTTGTATGCTGCATCTTTCCATTAAAAAATAGTTTCTACCACTACCTAGGTAAAGAACTATACTAAAGAAACATATCTAAACGACTGTTTTATTAAATAGTTTTCATATTTATGTCAATTTTAACATTTATAAAATCCACAAGAAAGTAATATACTACAGAATTAAGTTCGCGATCAAAACATTATTATTCGATTATTTAGAAAATTTATTATGCAAACGTCGTTTACACCAAACGCATTAGGCAAAAGATTTCTTATGACTGCCACTGTCATCATTTTTCCATTAATTCAATACGTCTTGTGACTCGACGAATCAATAACATTGCTAGCTGTTAAAGAAAAACGACGTTTGCAACACCATGTCCATAAGTAATACCGTCTCTGAGATTAACTTTCATAAATATTTCGATAAAACATTAACATTTACATTTCTTTTTTATTTCACAGTCGTTTTCTACCACTTAACTAGTTTATAAATTTGTTTTTCAAAAAGTAATTTGATATTTCGAATTTTAATTCGATTATTCAATAAAATATGTATACAACAAGTCTGCTATGAGAAACATGTCGTCTTATACTATAATCTGAACGAAAGACTTTTTAGTAGTATTAGTATGAGGACACTCAAATGTTTAAGGGACCGCATACGATGCTTGTGAACAATCAGTTGTCTTCAACTTTTTTATGCTTCCTAATTACTGTTGGGTGGTTCTTATAGAGTTTTTTGCATTGATTCCGAATCTGGGCTTACTTTTTCGCCTATACCCACAGTTTCTGAGAAACATGACTTTGAAAAAAAACCTATTTTTCAAATTTAAACAAATATTGTGATGTTATTATAAAAGACATTGAATTGTTCTTTGCAGAAAAAGATTCTGTAGACTTTCCTGAATACAGTGATATCCAATATTAATACATTATGAATGTTTAAACGTGTTTATACAATCATTAAACACGGAGAGACACAATTTTTGCACCAAATTTTGGGGATATTTTTGAATTTATTATATCACGCGATAGAGCAGACTTTCATCTTGAGAAACCCCTCTTTGAAATTTGCAACTACGATGTTTTTACCAAACCAGAAAGCAAAATATCTACGCCCGACACGAGTTGCCGCCAGTGGTGCTCTTCCATTAGCAGGGTCGTTCGTTGGGATACGGCGCGGCGCGGCGCGGCGTAACGGCGATGCAGAGTCGAAAAGCGCGCAATTATGCCAGCTTATTTAACCCTCTGTCTACCAAGCGGGTCCATTGGACCCGACTGTATGTAGATACTGCGGTTATTTAAACTTTTAAAATTCTTGGGATCTTTTCGTTGCATGACTTTGTTACTTTTCTTATTTTTTATTATTTAAAGCTAAAAGTTTTTTTTAAATATTTACTACGTTTTGTGGTATAAATTTTCTATCGCATAATGAAAGTTTTTTTACGGTAGACAGAGGGTTAAATGTTAAATTTTATTAAATGTTACATTATTGTTATTTATTAGTTATTAGAACATTTATTTTGTATAAATTATTTTAAATGTAGTCTCTTGTTCATAGTATATTTCATACCAAAAAGGTCTTTTGTAACAAATAATAATGTAATATAAAAATCGATTTAATATCGCTTATTGTGGAAATGCTTAAAAAAGAAAGCTTATACAAAAGAAAAACTTACTAAATAATTTTTTTGTTACAAAAGACCTTTCTAGTATGAAATATACTTACTATGAACAAGAGACTAACGTTAAAATAATTTATACAGAATAAATGTACTAATAAATAATAAATAACATTTAAATAAGCTGGCATAATTGCGTGCTTTTCGACACTGCATCGCCGTTACGCCGCGCCGCGCCGTATCCCGTCGAACGACCCCGCTAGTGGAAGAGCACCACTGGCGGCAACTCATGTCGGGCGTAGGTATTTTGCTTTCTGGTTCTTTCTAATAACATCACAATAGGCTTTTATTTAATAAAAATAGGCTTTTTTCAAGGTCATGTTTCTCAAAAACTGTGGGTGTAGGCGAAAATGTAAGTCCAGATACGGAATCAGTGCAAAAAACTCCATAAGAACCACCCAACAGTAATTAGGAAACAAATTTAGTGTTGGACAGTGTTATTATAAGACTTAAACGGAGATCCTATAGTAAATTGTTAAAAACTCGTATTTCTTAGTAGATTATTAGCCAAGCGTTTAAAAAATATGTTCTTCATGTTTTAGACTAATTACGGTAATACATAGAGGGTGACCGATTTCAATCTATGATTGCAAAGAAGTGAATGATTTCGATGAGGCCACAATCTGATGTAGATCGTTTTTCTGTAGATGAACGCGCAGAGGTCACATGAAGGTGACTACGATTTTTTTTTCAATGGAATCATTTTAAATGAATAACTAATTGATGCAGCCAGTTAGTCTCTATAAAAAAGTATAATGCTTTCATGTCGAAAAATCATTGGTTTAGGCGATATTTTGTCCAGAACGTTGGAAATGTACAGTCAATGTAATCTTGTAATGTTTTAAAGCATTTTTAAACCATTCAATTTTGACATAAATAACATTATACTTTCTTGTAGAGATTAACGAACTGCATCGATTAGTGCATTAAAAAATATACGATTTCATTTCAAACAATCGTAGGTCACCTTCATGTGACCTCTATACGTCTATCTACAGAAAAGCTATTTACATCAAGTGATGGGTCCCTCGAAATCATGCACTTCTTATCTGCACTATTTTTCTACATAATACACATGATTATAGTTTAAAATCGGTTACCATGTATATGTATACAATGGGACTGCATATTTGATGTATCTATCAATAAATTTCTGACAGAGTTAAATAATTATTACTACATACAAGTAATTATTACTGTATATATATATATTGATACGAAGATCAAGTTGTTCCAGACCGTATTAAAATTTAAACAATAGAATTAAAAACTATTTTTAAAATTTATCTTATGAATTTATTTTTTTAATTAATTTTCTACAGCTATTGTCCGAAATTATCGTGTGACATAGTGGAATAGATCTACAGGGAATACCACTAATAAAAAAAAACGCATTGGCAATAGTACCTCGATGGTAATGTGGAAACCTATTGAAACGAGTGTCGCCCCTTATGCGCCACGTTCATCTGTCTGTTATGATCGCGCCTGAGCCCGTCCGAGCACGTAGACGACCACGGGGAGCGAGACGCGCGGCCGGGTCGAGGAGGCGTAGCCCTCGGAAAACGGTCCTCGCGAGCAAATAAAGTCCAACGCTGCCTTAGACCATACTTATAGACCCGGCTTCAGATAACGTCCTATGTTCCAAGATTAAAAGATGACGTAGGAGGCCAAGTGCTATAGTCTGTTGAGAAATCGCAGTACCTTGGTGGTAAAGTGCTAGAGGGGAAAGGGGAATCGTCATCGCAACTGATTCTGTATAGATATTTATGGAAACTGTAACTGTAATATACATACATTTATTTTATTATTCGTTCATTCTTACTTTGCTCTAGTTATTTTAAATATGCCTAACTCATTTTGTTGATTATAATTGGGAAAAAGATAAATTTTAATGTAGAAGTTGATAATATGAAATCTGTATTTATTTCCTCACAACTTTATTTTAAAAAATACTAGTAAGAACAATATAGGTACATGTATATGTCGAATACAATCAGAGTTGGGCATTATTTAGATAAATAATTATTCAAGTAACGATTCGCGAATAAAAGATACTTTATCTTCATTCGTTATTCAAAATTTTTATTTAGATATAAATTTTGCTCAACTCTATATACAATACATAATATTATATATAATGTACGCAAGGTAATATAAAACAACAATAATATTGAGTATAAAATACTTACTTGTGAAAAGATATATTTGTATCACGGTTTCGTCGTTCTCTACAATTTTTTATGCAACAAGTGTGCACCATTTTTCTAAATTTTTAAGAAATATCTGAACAAATATAATCGTTTATCTCGCTTTTATATGCGTAGCTGCTCTTCTCTCTTTGTTACTGGTCACGCTTCTACCGCAGTACGTGCATCGTCTCATGCGCTATCCACCATTTTGAATCATCTAAGAGGCCACCAGATACTCTTTAATCTTGGAACATTGCATTCAATGCACACACTATACCTATGCCGGGTCTATAAGTATATATGGTCTAAGTTCGTGCCTGACCGCGGGGCTTCGCAAGACCTGCGCAAGACTTGCGCACTGCTCGCGGCGAGCGAAGTGCGTTCTTCCTCCATGGCAACGGTGGATACTGGTGGGGGACAGTGGGTGCTATGCTGGGGATGGTCGTGTCTCAATTGAGACAAAAATACTCATGCCTGGTGTAAGACCTGTCAACCTTATATTATTGCAAAGATGGTAGTATACACCTTTCATTCAAAGCTCAATACATCGACTAGAAAAAATCGTAGAGCAAGCTTTGAGCATTCGTTGTAAAGGGGAAGCTTCAATCTTTAAATATATGGTGGTTTCTGTCACGAGAAATATTTTTACAGATGTTTCAGTTTGTAACATTTTGGCTAAAAAATTGTCTTCAGTTTCTAAATTGCTGTATCATATAAAAGTATCTTAGTGAAAGTAGAAGTTTCAAGCTGTAAAATGAGCCCAAACTTATTATTGTACTATTTTTTTAACGAAGTTATCAAGAATTCTTCGAGAATTGGGTTCAAATACTTGGATCTACTGTACGGGTATGTTGCCATTCAATAATTAAATTGATTATTTAAACACATCGATAGCTGATAAATAATTGTATTAAAAGGCGAGAGATTATACGCATTATAATTAGAAAACATTATTCTCGAACGATTGAAAAAGACTGAATTTTTGCATAGATTTAACATTATAAATCTTGGAAAATTGTATCATCCACATTTGACCGACGTGACAGCGAACGTGTTAAATTTGCAATGCGTGTCTATTTAGCTACTTTTAATATAATGAATAAATAAAAATTGTTTAAAATTGTACCAATCAAGGAACTGTCTTTGGAAGTACGCCTTAAACAAAAAACTTGAAATGATGGGAAGCTATTGGGAACAAAATTGCAAACAAAATCACAATGCAAAGGGTTAAACACTTGTTTAAACCGCTGCGGTTTTTGACTTAGGAAGTAGCAATTCGTGGCTGCAATACATATTATGCTTCAGTTTCCATCGACACCGATTAATCAAAACAGATTGCCTTTTAGAACCAATATCCGTGACGAGATTCCGATGCGACCAATTTAACGGTGAACACTATCGAGCCAGATAGCGGAACTCGATCAAGTATCGGCTCGTAAATCGCGGATCGATTAGAACTCTGTGGAACTCGCGGAAGGATGTGCGTGTTTAGCAACGGCCGAGTGGAAGCGGTTTCTCGAGTTGTTAAGAAAGAAATTCTCCCGATGCGGTGGCACGAAGGTCTACAGTAGTCTACACTCTACACGGTAACGGTATCTACTGCAGTCGAGATAACTGGAGGTATTACAAGTTACCGAATGATTAATTATGCATACTACAGAAAATCGGAAGTAAAATCATAAGTTAGTCACGTCGCTGTACAGGGTGCGACAAAATCCGTGATATGACCAAGGACAGGTGTTGCAATCCAGGCGAGATATAAATAAACTAATTTCGATTAAACGAGTTTATTCATATACACGCTACCTGTTCAATTTCGGTTGCAGCACGGAGGCTTTTTAGAAATTATTTCCCGAATTGTGCTAATTGATTAATTTGAAATAATTATTTATTTTTGTATTACTGAGAATGCTACATAAAATATTTATTTTCATTTTACAAGTATTGGAAGAGTGCAAAAAGTCGTCACCGATTTGAAGCTAAAACAGAAATAATTACGATTCACAGATTTCTACAAGTTTCTACAATCGTATCCTGGCACTTTACAAGCTGGAGGAACCTATTTTACTTATACACTGTGTGCACTATTCTCTCCGTAAAAGTCGCACCTTCAGGTTTCTGCCGCTCGACATTCATGGAATAGGGACTATATTCCTTGTAGTGTGCCGAATACAGATACCCATTTCACTTATACCTAAAGTACACGTGTGCACGTACAGTTCGTATATCCGTGTATTGTTTAATACACGTGTAACCGTGTATCGAAATACACGTATACGTGTGGAAATATTTGTCAAATTACTTGCATACATAACAATTATATATTTGAATATGCGGGTATTTTATATTATACAAAATAATTACACGAATTAATATGTAGGCATATTAGTAGTACAAAAATATATACCCGTGTATCGAAACACATGTATGCTTTGAGACGTGGCAAAATTTTGCACGTCCCTCCGACGTTCGAGCTGCCACTCGGGCGGTTTCAAATGGACCGAAGCGCTCTCTATTTATTAATTTAGGTACTCACTATACTCGCTAACGCTCACCCCAGGACGTCCAAATAAGAACTTTGCTAAGGATTAACATTTTTGTATACCGCACCGAGCGAAAATCTATTGCCACCCTCACCTAGAGACGACCATTGGAGCCGACTCAAAACTACATCCCCGGGGAGATGCGGAAAGGAATACCGAGCTCAGGCCAGGAAACCCGGAGACGCCGACGAGGGACCATTGGGGCAAGAAGACATCCGGATTTTGCGGTCCCATCGATGTCTCGCCCGACAATAATTTAGAAGCCCGCTGCCGGTGCGGCTCGGGCATGCTCATTCCGTCCTAGGTCATTACCGGTCGCGAAAACGCGGTCGTTAGGGAAAATCGAGAAGCGCTCCTGTCAGGGGCTCTCACATGAGATTTGTCCCTATGCAGCGAATGAAGTGCACGGGACAGCAGTTCGAGGAGAGAAAATATGAGGAAAGTGGGGGACACCTTACTTCCGCGTACCACATTGCCGAAATCGACGAGAATGTTGCGTTAGCCGCAATCGCGTAAAGTTGCTATGTAAAGTGCGTTCCTAAATTCGCGCGAGTCCTTGCTGCCGCTAACCAGCGAGGAGGAAGGACTCAATTCTGGGTAAGCTAGTCAACATTATTCCCATGACTCGAGTAACTTTTTCATGGGTTCTGGAAGAACCGTTGCCGGTCATTGTTTTTTGTGATTTCGTTCCGCGATAAGTCGCAATGATTTCTGTTTCGCGTAATTCAAAGCGCGAGAACCCGTATATCAAAATATAAGTGCACCCGTGTATCAAACGACACGTGTACATGTGAATTAAAAATTACACGGAAGTAGAGAAGGATAGCGATTGAAAAACGAAAGGGAATTGAGGTTCGGGCGTCCGGCAAACGCAAAAGGACTAGTGCCAGCTCAGCCTTTTAAATTAAAAAATCAAAATTCCTTATTTTTGATTTTTCGTCAATGAAATTTTTACCAAAGTATTAGTCTATTTTTTCTGATTAAAGAGATACCAAACACGATACAATTACGATCATAATTACTTGTGTAACAAGCGATTCCCAATTACCGAATTCGTGTCTCTACCATGAATGTCAAGTCCGAAATTTTAATCGCTTGTTTCACAAGTGATTATGATCGTAACTATATCGTGTTTGAGGTCATTTTCATTAGAAAAACGAGACGAATACGATGATAAAAGTTTCATAACAAAAAATAAAAAATTAGAAAAGTTGCGAAAAGTTGCAGTGTTTTGGTTCACTTGCATTAGTGTGAGTCTCACCGATACAAGGGGGGCACCGCCACACAGTAATTCCGATCCAGAAATATGGGGACATTTTGCCAAAAAATCAACTATCTCGCGTAGATGTCTGTTGAATATGTTTTGCTTTCTCAATTTCCAGCAATCTCGAAAATGAAAAAAGTAATAAACTGCAATAAAAATTGTTACTGTTATCGACAGTTAAAGTTGGATGTTTTGAAGATAGCATTTTTCATGGAAGAAATTGGTTCCTTTCTTTAACATGTCCTGACGACTCTTTCCAATATTTTTCCACCACTTTTTTTTAAATGAAAAGTATATCTTTAAATTACAAATTATCACTGACAATTAAACATTACTGTTTGTTATTTAAAACAAATTTAATGCTGACTCCATTGGGGAAAATCCTAAAAATTCTTAGTAATTCACATGGAATATCTTTTGACTCTCGAATATTCCCACAATTTTACAAAGTCGACTATTCTCAGCATATTTTCTTTTATATAATCCTGCAAGAATCGGAATCACCTTCTTCCATTTTTACAAATTATCATTGTTTAAAGCTGCGCGCTTCGCTGTGCGTATAGGTGCTATGGGCGCATTCATCGTCGAGACTATGCTACTTAAAATTCCTTTGGCCACACGAAGTGAGGTTTTCAGGACATAGAGCGACATCATAGGGAATTCTTCAGAAGATACACACTTTCAAATATTTATGCTATAATATATATAAACCTTCAACAATGATATTCACTGCCATTCTGCATTCAGTTGATACAAAGCCATACGAGAGTGAATCGTGCAACTATTTGAGCGTTACATTGTAATTTGAATGCATTTATAAACGTATGAAAGCTAATTTAAGTAGTTCTATGCATAAAAGAGAAATGTTATCAGCAGAGAAAGCTCTTTGTACGTTTATAACAGCAGACCTGTCCAAATTTCAGTATACGTCCATTAGAAATGACGCTATACTGTACAAAACCAATCAATGGCCGTCGTATGCGGCATTATTAAAAGAAAAAAAAATTGTTATCCACCAAAGGAAGCTATAGACGTAACCGAAAAATATGCAAAAGTTGAGTTACAATGTTTGCTAGATGACGCGGCTAAACGAATTTTAAAAAGCGTAGGTGATTTACAAAATAAGTCAATTGTCTGAAGAGGCCTTAGAGAGGAGACATAAAGATTTTCAAAATTATAGAAGTAATAAAAGCCGAAAATTTTCACGCACTGCTACAAATGAAGATATATTTCATAGATTATTACTAACTTCTGATCCATATATATCTTCGTTGCGTATAAAGTCCAACAATAATAAACCTAAAACCCTGGACTGAGAGGCTGAGGAACTAATAATTAAATAAAAACTTTTAACAGAGAAGGTGAGAATAATTAATTTAATTCTGTGTCACATATTTCTCAACTGATCATGAATTAAACTTATTGTATTTATTATTGCTTATATTTTAATTTGTGCTTTATACAGGTACCATAGACTTTGTGAATTTTAAAAACTTACCTGGAGATTCTGGAAAATACAAAAACAAGTTTACTCAACTAGCGATTCGTTCAACAAGTAGAAGAGTATTATTAACTAATTAATTAATTTGGGCCTGTTTATTTAAAAAAAGAAGTGCTAAAATTTGTTATACTTGTACATATATTTAAAAATTGCAAGAAAGGCTATTAAATAAACATAAAGTATATTACATTTTACAGTATTAAAAATGAATTCTTGTTAATATTCTTCACTCCAAATTTCACTTCGATATCTTTAATAGTTTAAAAGTTATATCAAAATGTTCCCGTATTTCTCGATCGGGACCACTGTGCGCCAGTGGTAAGGACAAAGCTTCGATATTCGCGGTTTAGACCTTTGCGACACCCACGGTGAGAACACTGTAGAGTGTAGAGTATTTCTTCAAAGAAGTTCTTGAGGTAGTTTTCGACAACTTCTGCGAAACTAAAATTCTTGCCATTCAAATTATTCTGCAGATATCTGAACAGACGATCTAAAAGAATACAGTAGTTGCTGGAGGGCTGTCCAGTTTAACCCGTTCAGTTTTCGCAACGTTTGTCAATCGACATGCGGTTTGGGATGGTCATGATGGAAAATTACGCCTTCTTGCCTGGCCAAAACCAGACGGTTTTCTTGAATTTTTCGATTGTGTTTGATGAGTTGTTAACCTGACGGTATTGTAGCGATGGAAGCAGCGACCTAGGGTCGGGGATGAATTCTTCGAGATTCCTTTACCTTATGCCGCCAGCGTCGAGCCGAGCGACCCAGCCAATCGGTACCAGCGTGTCAGGTGAGTCAATACTAATACAATGCCGAACCTATTTTGCTTTTAATTACTTTTTCATGAAACTTTTACGAACACAATTCAGGATGTTTTTTTTTATTAAAATGACACCAAACATGATATAACTTGGATCATATTACTCAAATATGCTATCTCGTCAGAAATATGTCACGAAATTGTTGGTAAAAATTTCATGCAAAAATAATAAAAGTTTTGTCATGGCATTAGTATTGGTTGACCGACACATTGGTGTTGGATCGGTTTCGGTCGCTCGACTCGATGCTGGCTACGAAACATAAAGAAACCTCGAGGAATTGCGTACCGCACATAGAAAGTAAAGTTTCGAGCTTGGGTCCCGAAGTCGTCGCACTCTTCGCGGTATTATTGTACTCATTTAACTTGATTGTTTCACCAATTAGTGAAAGAAGTTTGAAGAAAATTATTCCCCTGCAATCGCATCAAACGGACAACACCTTTATCGAGTGCAAGCCAGTACCACATTAGCACAACTCAGCACAACTGTTGAAATTATTTATTTCAACAAGTGGGGGGCTAACTTCTAGGAGGCTCTGTACTTCCACCTGCTTGTTTCCAAGTTCTTTTTTGTTGCACGTTGTTGTACAGGATCCACTTTTCGTCACCCGTTAAAACTCGATTCAAAAAAGGTTCTTTATCATGACGTTCGAGCAGAGAAATGACAGCAAAGATGCGTTCGAGCTTATTCTTTTCCGTTAAAGACCTTAATTCACCCTAAATCACCTTACTCTGAACGATCACCTTAATCGCAATCCTTGAGTTACCTCCCACTAAAGCACCATTAATACCAAAACATCAGTAGTTCGAATGGCACAATTAGGTGGACAAAATTCATTTTCTGTTCAGGAGAAACTAATTGTGTTAACATCATCTATAGTTTAGAGTTTAGACCAAACGATGATATCCCGATAAAATTGAAATTCAAATGAGCATTCGTTCATGCTCGTTAAAGTATTCGCCGAACGTTCAAAATACTCGAAGATCGCTTACTCAATTTTGTAGATATAAACAAATGCTACGGTCGCCGAATGTTCAGCCCAATTTCAACGTACAGCGATACGGCAGATTCGTTGAACATGGAATGGAATAATGAATTTTTTAAACATTCACTCGCATTCGACGTTTAAACGAGCAAGTGTTTGTTGAAGTGGGTAGCGAGCGAGCATTCGTTCGTTTTGTGTAAATCAGCGATGGGCAATTTTGCCTCAATCGAGGCAAAACCGTTCACACCGTAGCGCCCTCTGTCCCCTTCCATCAAGCGCGGTACAAAGGGGCAACGAAGACACGAGACATCAGCGTACGCAACGAACGTGCGCGCTGCATGAAAGAGAGGTTGGTGGGAGAAGCAGGCGTTTGAGGGGCTCCACCCGTGCCCACCACTAAATGCACCATAACATGTCACCAAAAAAAGAACTATGCCAAGTGGACTTTTGAACAGTAAGTGACATGAACTTATAAGACTACCTGATATTATTGAAATTGACATTCTAAGAAAACCAAGAAAGAACGTAGACATTTTTAAGAAATACCCGCTGCATCTTGTCCAGGATAGAGTTCTGTGGTAATTAATTATTCATTGTCCCCGGATACGAGTTAGAAGTGACGTTGGCAGTGGTGTTACGCCTTTCAACTTTGCTGCGAACATTAATCAAGCCGTGAACACGGAAGACATTCGGCGTTCTGCATAACGAGCCGCGGATGCGAGACGTTGCTGCGTACCGTTTGCCAAGATTCAAAGAAAAGAGAAAATAAGAAAAACTGAAAGTGTGATACGAATATACGAGAATTAGAATAATATTAACTGTAATCGATGCTGAAAGTAAGCTAATGCTCCGGGCGAAATGGTTTAATTGGGAATAATCACTTGTACCGCTATAAGTAAACGTATTATTCCATGCAGATATAATCAAAATTAGAAATAACGAGATGAGTAATCTTCAACATCTAAGTATACCGTTTAATCTCACAATCTTTTTCTTTTTAGGTGACATTTATTCGTGAACAGGTTCATAGATGCGATGACATGGTCATTACAAATATTTTGTTTCTTATTACAACTACGTCTTCAGTACCAGAAGTATGTATTAACCTATCGGAAGCCTGTTAACAAGCTTCCAATAACAATTACAAAAGAAATTATTAGATAGTACTATTCGACGTATCATTCGAAAATCTATTACTTATATTGTAACAAACGCTTAGCTGTGAATAATAAATTTTTAAAATGTAACGAATAATCACTAGTAGATAATACAGTTCTGTGAATAATTATAGGTTCCAGGTAATTTCTGCAAATTTCTCTGAATATAAGGATGATTTATTAAATTAGAATGATTTAAATTAACATGTCTTAATTTCAGTAGAAAACATTTTGCAATCTACATTACAGGTAGACATAACTGACTATTATTACCTTGAACCTATTATTATTCTCAGCACTTATTGTGCAAAATGAAAGGATCACTAAATTTTGTGTTAAAAATATGTTCATGTTCAAAGTATTGTAATATGTGTTGTATATGTCTTGACATATAAATTATATGAAATTCGATGTTGAAGATACTATTTATTTTTTAACACAGCATTTTTGTAACCTTAGGGAAAACTTTTATATAAATTCAAAGCAGACATATATTATTAAACAATGAAATAATAATAAATATTACGTTTACGAGGTACATAACGTATCGGAAACATCTTTGCGTGTCAAGGGGTTAAGTTGTCAATAAATGAGTGGAAGAGACATAACAATTTCCATTGCTAAACAATCATAATAAAATTTATATACGAAACATTAAATAATAGAAATTATATTGATTTAATAACTGAAATTACAACCTAATCGCTAATCGCTGATGAAAGTTTTATATTTCAACTTTAACAAAATGACACATGTGTTCATACAGCTAAGATATAAAAAAAACTACTTCCATAATAAAAAGTAGTATTCTAGATTATATACATATATTTTAAATTATTGAGCACAACTGTTAGAAGACGTATACAAACGGAGAAGCAATTTCAATGTTCCATGAGCTCGGAAAATAGTGTTGAATGAGCAAAGATACGTCTAAAGATGAAAAGGAACACAAAATAATAAGAACAATGTATCGTGCACAACTCTCACTATTTCATGATTTAACTTTCAGTTAAATTATTGTATATAACAGGACTTTTTCTTTGAATTTTTATAGTAGTAACTATATTTTGTTATTACAAAAAGATTCACGTATGTCAAAAATGCTTGAAGCCAACAGTCCAGTTATTATATAAGGCACTTAGCTGATCAGAAATTTTTGTTGATTTCGACGCTTAATGTGCACTAGCATTTGTCAATTTATATATGTACATATACAGGGTGTCCCACATAAATGGGAACACCTAAACATCTGTCGTATTTACAGTCCTATCAGAAAACTTCAGAGGACAAAGCGACACTATTGCAGAGGGAAAATATAACGGTAAAGAAAAAAATTGTTTATGTCGTGTTTTTTAATGAAATTTCAAGGTCACCGATGTTTCTTTGAATGGAATAGTATATTTTTTTACGATAGCATGATAGACAATAAAAAACTGAATTTAGTGGATACCACCTTTTTGACCTTGAAATGTCCTTGAGCAAGAATAATCATGTTGGAGCAGATAAAATGTGGAAGTTTGAAACTTCCGTGTTTCAGCAAAGATTACGCGTTGTTTACGGCGGGTTGACCTTTACAAACCACAATAAATGTTTGAAATATTTTTCATAGTAAACAGCGTATGCTCATGTTAAAGTACGTATCATTGAGATTGTTAACAGAAGGTTAATCGGTTAGAATAAGTACGTTGTTCCTTCTGCATTATTCGAATTCGAAACGTGAAAGTGATAACAATGCATTATACTGTACAGGAACGAATCGATATGGTTTTCACTTATAGCGAAAGTCGCCGATCTTTGAGGCAAGCAGTACATTTGTATCGTGAAAAATTTGTGAATCGTATTTGTCTTTCGTTACACGCATTTTCCGTTGTGGTAAAACAATTTAAAAAAATACCGGTAGTGTAAGTTCTAAAAATCGTAATAATTACTACAGCATGGGCTTCAATTACGTCTCAGGAAATCGACAATGCCTACAGATCATTTAATGCAAGATTGCAATATTGCATAAACGAGGACGGTCAACATTTCGAACATTTATTATGATATGTAAAGGTCAACCCGCCGTAAACAACGCGAATCTTTGCTGAAACACGAAATATTCTTGCTCAAGGATATTTCAAGGTCAAAAAGGTGGTATCCACTAAATTCAGTTTTTTATTGTCTATCATGCTATCGTAAAAAATATACTATTCCATTTAAAAAAACATCGGTGACCTTGAAATTTCATTAAAAAACACGACATGAAAATTTGTTTCTTTACCATTATATTTGCCCCCTGCAATAGTGTCACTTTGTCCTCTGAAGTTTTCTGATAGGACTGTAAATACGACAGATGTTTAGGTGTTCCCATTTTTGTGGGACACCCTGTATAATAGTCAGTTCCTCTGTCCTCTGTGATGGTCAAAATAACTCGACACAGAAAACATAGAAAGCTGAAATATGATGCACAGATAACCGTTAGCCCAAAGAGGTGCGCGAATATGTTTTACTTTCGGAAATCCTTCAGGATCAAATGTTAAAATTAAATTGGTGTTATTTAAGCGGAAATTTAAACTTATACAACCAACTACACTCTTCCCTACACAATTACATATTAGCGTGGATTGTTCTAACCTAAGCCAGTCGTTGATTTTTCAACAGGATTATGTTAGTTACCAATATTGGCGTGATACCATCAATGGACAAGAATAGTTGACTTCCACAGCAATCACAAGGTAAGTACACGACACTGGTTCTAGATATGTGTGTGCATCAGAAGCAAGATACATGCGACAAGATCGACAGATTGCAATGTAAGCGTTAACAGTTCGTTTAACAGCTCCGATATTTAGATTATCATCGATCGTCGATGCGATGAATTTCTTCGCGGGTGATACCTGTCGGTGAGATCGGTCGTATGATATTGGTTGCGGTGATCGGCGTTGCGGTATCTTCGATACAAGTTAATAATTGCGAAACACTAACCGGTTAATTGGCTTCGCTACATACTTTATCAAACCGCCTACGAGGTCGAGAAACTCCGCAATCGAGATAACGATCGCCACAGAGCCCGAGGACGGACCCCGTAGCCGTAGAAAATCACACGGTTTCATCGTGAATAGAAAGTGTCGGGTTTTCGTCCACGAATATCATCGACAGACCATTAGGTCATTGACAAAGATTTGCGAATTGTTTACTGTAAGTCATTTATATACAGGGTGGCCCACATAACTCTGAACAGCTCAATATCCCGAAAACTATGCCATCGATTTTAAAGTTCTTAGTCTTAAATTGCATGGAACTGAAGGGCCTTTCTGACTACATAAACGTGAAGTGGCCTCCCTTCCCCTTTAACGGGGGAGGGGAGGTACCTTTGTAATTTTAAATGGAACCCCCTATAAAATGTTACATATTTAGATTCTACCGGAAAAAACAAGTCAATTTTGTCTGAAACATTTTTTTGTCAGATACTTCCATGATGAGATATAACAGTTTGAAGTTTCGAGTTGTAGGTACTTGAAGCTCTCGGAAATAGCGTTATGGAATTATACGCGCTTGAGTCCATTGCTTATTCATGAAGAAACACAAACAATAATATTTACAATTCTTGAGTTTGACTCACTTATCTATGAAAACGTTTTCAGTTTAGAGCTGTTATTCAAGCAGTAACATTGTGATTACGGCTACTTTTGACACAGAAGTGAATATGTTATTAACGTTAGGTGAATGCCAAAAAAATGATCGGCGTGCAGCGGTGATGTTTTTTGAACGTTATGGGATCAAAAAATGTCATGCAACATTTCATAATTTAGAAAAGCGGCTTCGCGAGCACGGTGAATTGTGTAAAAAAATTCGCAATAAACCTAAAGTTGTCACTAATGAAAATAATAGTGCCAGTATTCTTGCTGCAATTACATTAAATCCTCATATTAGTCAACGTACACTTGCACAAACATCACATATTAGTCGTTCATCGATTCAACGAATTTTGAAACGGCGAAAGTATCATCCATATCACATGGTTTTATCACAAGAGCTTTCGATAGCAGATTACGATCACCGCGTAAGATTTTGCGAGTGGCTGCAGGGTGTTGTGGAAAATGACTTTTTGTGCAAAATACTTTTTTCCGATGAGGCCACTTTTATGAATTCGGGGCATGTAAATAGACATAATCTGCATTATTGGGTCGTGGAAAACCCAAATTGGATGCGATGTGTTGTTCCCTTTCAACATCGATGGTCTTTAAATGTTTGGTGTGGCCTAATAGGAGATTTTGCGATCGGACCTTATTTTTTTCAAGAAATTGTAACATCTGCAAGTTATTGTGATTTATTAAAAAAATCATTTGCCCGCGCTTTTGGAAGATGTGCCACTGCGCGTTAGAAGAGAAATGTGGTTCCAACAAGACGGCGCTCCTCCACATTTTGCAATCATCACCAGGCAATTTTTGAACGTAAAATTTAGGAACAAATGGATAGGTCGTGGTGGACCTCGTCGATGGCCTCCTCGATCCCCCGATCTAACACCATTAGATTTTTTCTTATGGGGATATGTAAAGGACAATGTTATGTTTGAACCACCGACGACAAAAGAGGATATGAAACCAAGAATACGTGACGCTTGCGCTTCAGTGACTCCCGAAATGTTAAAAAATGTTAGAACAACTTTGATGTTTCGAGTAAATAAATGTTTACAAGCCCGTGGTGGACATTTTGAACATTTAATTTAAAGTACATTTTATTTCTTCACGAATAAGCAAAGGACTCGAGCGCGTATAATTCCATAACGCTATTTCCGAGCGCTTCAAGTACCTACAACTCGAAACTTCAAACTGTTATATCTCATCATGGAAGTATCTGACAAAAAAATGTTTCAGACAAAATTGACTTGTTTTTTCTGGTAGAATCTAAATATGTAACATTTTATAGGGGGTTCCATTTAAAATTACAAAGGTACCTCCCCTCCCCCGTTAAAGGGGAAGGGAGGCCACTTCACGTTTATGTAGTCAGAAAGGCCCTTCAGTTCCATGCAATTTAAGACTAAGAACTTTAAAATCGATGGCATAGTTTTCGAGATATTGAGCTGTTCAGAGTTATGTAGGCCACCCTGTATACAGTACCATATAGGGTGATTCGGCTAACAATAAGTGTGCCATCTAAATTACTTGCAACGATTTGTAATAATTAGCTTTTTTCTGTTTCATGCAATGAAGAACGTTTTGAGCGTTACTTGCTGTTAAAATTTCCGCTTGCGGGCCAGTTTAAGTGGTGCCGTTTTCTTACTGTATGTACTTACACGCGTCTTTCTTTATATAAAAACTGAATAAATTCAATCCTGTTATTGCATAAAGGAATAATACATCAGTTCTATCACTTGCATTAAAAATCATTTGAGAATATTTCAGGAACTATTACTTTTTAACTTCATGTACTCTATTTTTCTGCTCAGGATTCAATTCTTTGTTCGATCGTAAGATTAATATTTACCCTTTGCAATTAAAAAAATGGTATCCTATACCGTACTGGTTATCAAATATTTGACAAGTAATATAGGTGACAGAGTTAGTTGAATCATCCGGTATATCTGGCACTACAAACAGTGTTTTGCAAAAATGGAAGTAAGTTTTCGAATTTTGTTCACATTCGAATATGTCGTAGTCTTTAGTGACATATGCACGTATGTCAGAGGATTTTACAGACCTGCAAAGGTGACAACCTTTTTTCATTAAATTAACGGCTGAACTCACAAACAATGAAAATAATATTTTAGATGATGCTCATAGCGAACATAAAGGAGTATCTAATACAAATTATTTCATTTGAAAAACAATGTTTTTGTCTCCATTAATTCGCATAATCTTTGCATTGTAGCTGTCATCCAGATTTGATCTAGTAATGGAAAAATCATGTGAATAGAATGAATTATGGTTAGGTCGTGGAGGGGGCGGAGAGGGCCGGCCGTCAACATAACATTTGTAAGAAGCCGAATACGTTACAAACGCCGTTAAGCGATCGCCTATGCTGATATACGAAAATCCAAGAGAGAAAATTCAATACAGTATTAGCAATAGTTTTTTAGAAATATCTCGAAAACTAAAACCGAGCGGCGGTAACATGTACAGGGAAAAGTTGTTCAGAATGATGACCTTGGCAACATATGTCAAGGTCAAGGACATCCGAGGTGCCTCCCCTAAACGTAATATTTACCGTCAGCATGTGGTATATACGTGTTGTATATGTTTAATTTGTCGAAAAGTTACAATTTCTAACAGTTCAACAATTTCTAAAAGTTCGCTAACCCTAATCAACTTAAACTATACCTTCTCTTTGAAATCTTGTATATTTAGACCACTTTATACGTAGTTTTTTGTAGACCATTTTATATGTTTATATGTAGACCATACCTTTTCGACACTGAGTATACAGATATCCCCACACTTACCGTTCTGTTTTGATTTCTTCTATAATTTTTATTTAAAAAAGATACGATTTCCACGAACGTAGTGACGCCTTTTTTGATATTATGAGATCGATGTATCTGTTAGAATAATTAAGTACTGAAGAAACTACAGAACTCGTCTGTCGTTTTGAAGAAGGAGTTGCCGCTTCACCCGCAAGCTCGCAAAGTTTTTTGAGATTATCTCGGAAACTAAAGCTGTTCGATGGGTATATGTATAGGCAAAAGTTGTTCAAAATGGCGTCCTTGAAAACATACATATGTCAAGGTCAAGGTCATTGGAGTTGGTTCCGCTGAACGTAATATTTACCCTGTTTACATTTTTCTCTCTCACTTCTTTGTTGCGTGTTCCAAGAACTTATGTTTGTGTACGCTCGTTCTGGAGGTGGTAAACAATAATAAATAATATACAATAAGAAATAAATAGAATTTTGCACAATGATTATTGTATAACACAATACCGATTTTTGATGCACACGTCGTTAGAGGCTCAAAAAGATCCACCTAATTCGATCAATGTGATGCAAAACTGTTATCTACTTTTTGTTGTTCATATAAATAACAAATCATCTCGAGTTCTAATATGTAACATATGCGTGTAAACTGTAACGATGATACATTAATAATATTAATAAGGCTGAATATTTTTAAAGTAAAATGTAAAGGTACTGTAAAATCTTTTGCTAGTGATTCGCTTGAGCTTTTTACTACATGCAAAAAATAATTTGTGCTGATTAAAATAAATTACAACAATATACTGTTTATAGTATACTATTTAACAAAAATATCTCAATTCTCTTTTGTTTAACAAAACCAAACCAAGCGTAAATGTCAGTTCTATTATACATGCTTAAACAGAAGGTAGAAGAATGTGAATCGACGGCCATTCCGCTTTTGTTTATAAACCCTCTCTGCCAGTTTATGAATCTCCGATTTAACAGTCTCTCATGACATGACCATCGGCTGCCCCAAGACAATAGATTCAACTGTCCACTGTAGCTCACTATCTATGAGGTGTGTGAAAACAGCACAACAAATACAAATCGTTATTTTCCATGATATTACGAGACAAAAATTAAGAGTAAAAGTAGAATTCTAAACGTTTTAACGGTACAAAAATATAGTATTATATAATATCTAATAAGTAGACTGCAGATACTTATGCAAAAATAAAAATTGTCTGCAATAATTGTAAGAAACAGGAGACGTATAGAAATTTCATTATTTCCTATTATAACTTTTATAAATTGAAAGTAATACATTGATATTTTCAAATTCTTTGAATCTTTATACTATTAAAACAGAATTGAAACAAAATTTAGAAACGTTATCTACTCAGTTAAATTAAGAGTTTAATCGTCAGTTGTAATTCATTATCGTTAATTTCATCAAATAACGCACAATTCTGCTGTTAATCCTTGATAATTTATGTTTATATAGAAATTTACTACTTATACAGAAATATTCAGCTCTGAACTAGCATCATTATCTGTTTTATTTAAGACCGAGCACCTACAACAGATATTCAGGTTATACACATTCCAAAATGGAATTTTATGAAAAAACACTATATTGGATATGATTAGAATCTGTTCTTTTTTTGTTTATGAGACAGACTACGTTTATGGCTGTCGTGTCCAGAATGAAATCAAGACAACGGTATAATTTAGTACGATTTTTTTTTCTGTTATAAATACCGGTACGATGATTCTTACTTTTTCATGCAATTTTACTTCATGAACATTTCATGGATTGCTGCCTTACGAATGCACGCTTCGGACCACCTTCGAAAGCTGCATCGACCGTTGAACCAGATTGTTCGGAGCAAGTGAAACTATAATACTCTTTTACGGAAATTAGACATCTGGTATTCACGAGTTTTAAATGCCGCAACTTTTACACGATACCTAATTTTGTGTTCTTTGTTACTGTTTCCTTAAATTTGTATACATACGAGTTTCTACAGGTTCCTCCAATAACATTGACCACCTCGAGTATTTTCATTATTTGTAATAATATAATAATATAAAGTGATACAGTATTTCATCGATAATTGTCCACAACACGGGTCTGCGGAGGGACAATTATGCCGGAGGGATATCATTGTTTGAGGTTTGCCGAACGTAGAGAAGGACAGCCGAGTTCGAGAGGCCTCGGCCACCGAGAAATGTAAACATACCTAATCCATATTTCCAACTTCTTTATTAATAATTATTTTTTATGGGACTTCGATGGCCATATTTGTGGCATTTTTCTAATGCGGAATCATACCAAATATGATATAATTCCGATGATATTTACTTGTATAATGATTACACAAGTAAATATCATCGGAATTATATCATATTTGGTATGAGTTTTATTAGAAAAATGCCACAAATATGGCCATCGAAGTCCCATAAAAAATAATGAATAATAAAGAAGTTGGAAATTCGGATTAGTGTGGTCTCACCGATATACCCGAGCCGCATGGTGTCGTATTTCTCGGCGACCGAGGCCGCTCGAGCTTCACGGCCCCTCAAGGGGGTACACCCCGCACTAGTGGGGATATCTCAGGGACAATTATGTCAGAGACATTTGGGACAATTACCGATGAAATACTGTATATACAAAACTTACATTGTGTAGATTAGATACCCCTCGTACCGTTAATCGATAAAGTATCAAATTCTGCCTAAATGTATCAACCTTGTCTTAAACCTAATAGTTTATCACTAGACATGCGGATTTTTATGCAAAATCACAATTGCCTGATTTAATTACAAGTTGCAGTAGCTAACTAGACATTTATCATTTTTCTTAAAAATTTTAATGAGTTAAAAGTAATACAACAGCATTTGTAAATTCTTCAAATATTAGGAGGTTGAATAAGTTCTCGCTGTTTTCCGAAAGGTGGTAATACCAGAACTGCGTGAATTTAGTTTCAGATAGTAACGTATCTATAATGAAGTACTACATATATGCAAGGTTAAAATTCAGTGTATGTCGTTCCACTGAATTATAAACAATTTTTCTTTCATTGTGCTAAATGTCGAATTTCATGCCAAAGAAAGGGTAATTGCGGGGAATTTTCCTACACTATTTTATTAAAAAAAAATCTGCAGCTGAAGCACACGGAATTCTTGTTGACACCTACGGCGACCATGTTCTGTCGGAAACAATATGCAGAGATTGGCTTAGACGCTTCAAAAATAATGATTTTGATCTTGAAGATAAAGAACGCCCTGGCGCACAACAAATACTTGAAGACGAAGAATCTGAGGCATTACTGGATGAAGACTCGTGTCAGATACTAGCTGAACTTGCAGAATCATTAGGAGTTGATCACACAACAGATTCGAAACGTTTGAAAGCATTAGGAATGATTCACAGGAAGGACGTTGGGTGCTGTACGAGTTGAAGCGATTTCTCAGCATGACAACGCGCGGCTACATGTTGCAAAACCGGTGAAAACGTTTTCGAAAACACTTAAGTGGGAAGTACAACCCCACCCGCTGTATTCACCAAACATTTCCCGATCAGATTACCATTTGTTCCGATCGATGACACATGGCCTGGCTGAGCAGCGCTTCCAATTTTATGAAGATATCAAAAAATGGGTCCACTCTTGGATTGCCTCAAAAGTCATGTCGTTTTTCCAACATGGAATTACTATGCTGCCAGATAGATGGGGAAAAGTAATGGCTAGCGAGAGACAATACTTTCAATAACATATTTTTTACCACTTTTTAAAATAAAGCATTCATTTCATAAAAAAAAACAGCGAGAACTTATTCAACTTCCTAATAGTATAATAACTCTGTACCAATTCAAGCACATCGTTTCAAATTATTCAACCCATTTCAACCGTGGCTCCCGAACATTAAATTGTTTGGGAGATAGTGCTACTCAACGTATGCATTCCAGACCCGTCGACGTACATAATCGCTGTTTGCCCATCGAATGCTCAACAAGGATTGCACACTTTCGAGTAACTAAAACTGATGGTATCTTTTTAACTCCTCGTGCTTCATCCGCATTACGCTTTAATATTATAATCGTTGGAAATCAATCAAAAATAATAAATTAAATGGAAACATAATTAACTTTGCAACAAATTTTCTAAAAGATTGATCTATTCGAGTACAAATAAATGGTTATCTCTCGAGAAAGACAATAATCAGCAACGTAGTACCTCAAGGTGCTGTACTAAGCGTCGCCTCTTTCCTGCTGGCGATTAATAATGTCACAAACGTTATTAAAGCACCAGTGAAATGCACCATGCTTGCCGACGATGTCACACTATATCTATCTCTGGTAAAAACATTAAATCATCCCAACTTATCGCACAAGACACATTAAACTCCGAAACCGGCTTCAGGTTCTCCCAATCGAAGTCTTCGATCATAGTCTTCAGCAAAGCGATACAAACAGAAAGAGTTTCTATATCAATGGAAAACAATCTTCTTCCGGTAGTTAAACAAATTAAAATTCTTGGGATGATATACGACCAAAAACTTACGTGGATCCCACACATAACAAAATTGAAAGACAATTGTACAAGAAGATTGAACTTTATGAAGTTAATTGCGTCAAAAAGTCTCAGGCGCTGAGTCCAGCGTCTTAATTAAAACCTACGAAGCAGTGATTAGAGCTAAAATTGACTACGGTTCAATAATATATGGCTCCGCAAAAATGTCAAACCTAGAAACATTCGAAGCAATAAATAATAGTGCAGCTAGAATAGCTACTGGAGCCTTCTGCTCCAGCCCGGTATATAGCTTATTAGCTGAATCAAACCTAACACCTCTTCTCTACAGAAGAACACAGTTAATGTTCTCATACACATTAAATGCAGTCTCAACGTCACATAACCCCATAAGAGGAACGGTACTCTCAATAAGGCTACAGCATCTATGTTCCGTCCTAAGACGAAACAGATGTTTCGCTACAAGCAAACATCTGCATGGCAGACTTTAGTTTTCCAACTTTTCCAATTTCAATATCAATTAAGGTAGCGGCCCAGGCCAAGGTTTACGACACCTTACCGCGCCCATCGAGTGAGGGTACCAAGCGTCCATCTCGGACTTTCCCCCATACCGAAGGGGGTGAGACTGCTCGGGGAGGCGCGCACAAGGTTACCCTCTCTTTCGCAAAGGTGGGCGTTGCAAATTATTCTAATAACCAATGAAAGATAAAATATAAGACAGAGATTCTTCCATCCCACCCACAGCGAAGCTAGCCGCGTAGAGACACAAGCGACGAAAGTCTTTCTGCTCAAGTTCACCATTCAGTACACAACATTTTAAACGAGTCAAAGAGTCAACCTCCGAGCGACCAACCGTTAATAGTTCAGTTTTCATAAATACAAGTGTTTTTTACACATCCTTCGGTGCTGATAACGTCAGTACCGAAAGTACAAGTAGATACGCACAAGAGTATCGCTTGCACACGCTGCACTGTTCACTTCAATTGAGAAAGTGCACGAATAAACAATCTATATAATCAAAAAATCAACTCTCCTAAAGCAATGTATATCCGTTCCATCAACGCGCTAAACGAATTAAACATATCGCTTCCGAAAACTTTTCGACCCTAAGAATTTAAAACATCACCATAGCTATTAAATACTCCAACGCAAATAGAATTCAATTTTTCTAAGAAATATGAACACCTAACCACCTTGAATGCAGTTTTCGTCGAAAATATGAACAAATATCCCGACTACTCGACTATATTTACTGATGGCTCAAAAAATCTAACCAACGCCAGATCCGCAATCGTAAGAGCTAAAGGAAACTCAAAATTTAAACTCCCACACTACTATAGCATCTACTCGTGTAAAGCCTTTGCAATCCTCGAAGGTTTAAAACATATAGAAACAACATCCAAAAAACATTAATTCTGCAACAAACCATAACACTTCAATCAAATTCATAATCTACACCGACGCCATGAGTGTCTCGGATGCAATAGAAGTGGGTAACTACGCCCACCCTTCAAATCATCAAATAATTGCAAAATACAATGAATTAATTTATAATAATCCTTCCTCTGAAATTTTGCTGGGATGGGTTCCATCCCATGTTTGAATCATGGGGAACGAACTAGCAAATGAAGCAGCAAAATTAGCAACAGAACCACACCTTGCAGAATTAGACGTACCTGTCTTCCACAAGGAGGTTGCAAAGAACTTTGCCAAAGCCCTACGGGACAAATGAAATAATGTATGGAAAAACTCTCGCCAGACTCGGATCCACCGTATTAGGAAAGACATCTATGAATTCAACTCCGCTAGCGCTTTTAACAGGAAAGAACTAGTAGTAATCAACAGAGTGAGACTGAGACACACAAATCTCACCAACTCATATTTAATTAAAAAACAGGACAAACCTAAATGTAATAGATGCTACACGATAAACACAATGGAACACATAGTTGCAGCGTGCCATCTCTATAATCAAGAAAGAAGAAGATACAATATTCCAGGAAACATCAAAGATGCCACCGAATCAAAGGAATCTTGCGAAGAACTAATCAAATTCCTGAAGCCCGCAAAGTTATTCAGCCGAATCTAAATTATAAATGACCATCTAATTGTAAACTTATAGTTGGTAATAACCCTTCTGAGATCGATGCAACTTAAACGTGCGCTGACTCAATAGTTCTAATCAAAATAGAAATGTATTAGGAGGTTGAATAAGTTCTCGCTGTTTTCCGAAAGGTGGTAATACCAGAACTGCGTGAATTTAGTTTCAGATAGTAACGTATCTATAATGAAGTACTACATATGTGCAAGGTTAAAATTCAGTGTATGTCGTTCCACTGAATTATAAACAATTTTTCTTTCATTGTGCTAAATGTCGAATTTCATGCCAAAGAAAGGGTAATTGCGGGGAATTTTACTACACTATTTTATTAAAAAAAAATCTGCAGCTGAAGCACACGGAATTCTTGTTGACACCTACGGCGACCATGTTCTGTCGGAAACAATATGCAGAGATTGGCTTAGACGCTTCAAAAATAATGATTTTGATCTTGAAGATAAAGAACGCCCTGGCGGACAATAAAAAGCTTGAAGACGAAGAATTTGAGGCATTACTCGATGAAGACTCGTGTCAGATACTAGCTGAACTTGCAGAATCATTAGGAGTTGATCACACAACAGATTCGAAACGTTTGAAAGCATTAGGAATGATACACAGGAAGGACGTTGGGTGCTGTACGAGTTGAGGCGATTTTTCAGCATGACAACGCGCGGCCACATGTTGCAAAACCGGTGAAAACGTTTTTGAAAACACTTAAATGGGAAGTACAACCCCACCCGCTGTATTCACCAAACATTTCCCGATCAGATTACCATTTGTTCCGATCGATGACACATGGCCTGGATGAGCAGCGCTTCCAATTTTATAAAGATATCAAAAAATGGGTCCACTCTTGGATTGCCTCAAAAGACGTGTCGTTTTTCCGACATGGAATTACTATGCTGCCAGAAAGATGGGGAAAAGTAATGGCTAGCGAGAGACAATACTTTCAAGAACATATTTTTTACCAATTTTTTAAAATGAAGCATTCATTTCATAAAAAAAAAACAGCGAGAACTTATTCAACCTCCTAATACATAATTCGTTTCATCTTTGTAAATCAGCCTGAATACGATTACTCATAGGGTGACCTGTCCAATGAATGAACACTTAACACTTTATCTACTGGAAGCCTATTAATCGGCTTTTCAATAATTGTATTGTATTAAAAGGAACCTTGAAAATCTTCTTCTACATCATAACCCCAAACAAAATGATTAGATTACGTATTTAGGGGTGAGTTGTTAGTTTATCATTGAATTTTCCGTTGCTGTTGAAGGATCTATTAAAAAATCCTCAGTCATGGATCACAGACTTCCAAAAATTGTGCAATAATTGCCGGTAGATAATGTGTTAAGCTGCATGTCTGTTGTAATTAGTATTCGCAAATCATTATTTCAGTTTCTGAGTGCTACTTCTATAAGAATGTTGCGTCATTGTTAAGTGCTTGCATTCCAGAAAACAAATCTTCCACAATATTTGATGGTTGTAACGTGAATTCAAAATCTGGCATAGGATTAAATGAATCATGGGCCAAATGAAGAATCAATGAACATCAATTTTTAACGAATGAATATAGGTCTCCAGTGAGTCATAATTATCCAAACAAACTACAAACTTCAAAATACGGATTACCAATCGATTATCTTGATTACAGGCGGCCTTCGACTTTCGCACATTCTACTTTCGCACAATTCGCTGTTTCGCACATTTTTAAAGATGGAGAACGTATATCTCAAGTACGTAGGGCAATTGAGAAAGACACAGCATGTTATAGAAATCTTTATCAAGAAAAGAAAAAAATGGGTGGTATTCAACTAACTTTTGACAACTTTATAAAGGAAACACACGAAAGCACTTAACGCGCCTCTTTAACTTCATTATGTATACATATTGATAGATAAATACTTTAAAACACAGTTTTTGGTGCATATTTTTTTACATCCCTCTACTTTCGAACATTCAACATTCGCACACACTTTCAGGAATCAATTATGTGCGAAAGTCGAGGGCCTACTGTATATGGTATGTCGTTCGAACAACTGCTAAATAAATGAATGTAGTGGCGAACAGATTATAAGAAGAACTTAGATTTCTTCAGCGAGATATATGCGAATTTAGAATATAATTACTGCATAAATTTCATAGTGAAGAGGGCATTATTATTTTCTCGTTTAACACGAATTATGTTCATTCAATAGGAGGTGTTCATTCTTTGGACAGGTTACTATCAATACCTTGCTTTCTCAATAGTTAGAGTATTTAGTACCATATTGCATGGTATTAATTTAACTGTTGATACCAAAGTGTTCTAGTTTCAATTTTATTTCGATAATCGTGCATAGGTAAATAGAGTATCTACAACTTTGTTTTTATATTACAACCGTTTTTTCATAACAAAATTGTTGTTTTGTACTCTTCAAATTGCCCTTAAAAAATCAGATAGAAATTATCAATTATATAATAAGCGATACCATTTTTAAAAATGCCCCAATTATATCTTAAATAATGCTAGTATGTATAATATAAGGTTTCCTAAATTTCAAGAAAATGAAAACTCTTGTTTTACCAAAACATGTTGAAAAGAATTTAAAACCAGTGAAATGATGAGAATATGCAAAAAGTAGTTGAAGCTTACCACAATAAAGTATAGGACTTTAATGAATGCTACACAAGATTCCATATACCTAAACTTATATTTAAGAGACTAGTTATCGTTATGAAACCTGTTATCCCTAAAGAAGAGTTAATTTTATCTTTTGGGTTTTATTATGTCCACATGAAAAACTATTTCAGAAGTATTTTTGAGATAAACCAGTACGATTTTTGATACCGGTTGACAAAATCTTACAATTTATGGACGCTTTCCAAAGTAAGATAACATATAAATAATAAGTTATTGTATGTAAATTAATTTCTTGAAATGTTAGAACAAGGTGTCACGCTATCTTTCGTTTCGTATACATTCTTTTTAAAGAAGCATACCTTCCCTTATATCTTAAATCGTACGATATTAACCACATTCTCTTAATTTGTTCTTCATCAACTTTAAACTATTACATGAAGTTATTACATGAGGTACTATTACATAAAAATGAGTTAAATGATACTTGAGTAAATAAGAAGCTAATGACTGGAAAATCTGGTACCTCGAGGAGTAAGCTTCGTATAAAAAAATGGTTCTATGTATCAAATAATTTGTATCACGAGAATTTTCAAAATACTATTTTGAATAACTACAGGAATCGAAAATTGAAAATTTTCTGTGTACTACCGCGTAAGAGTTCTTAATCGTCCACCAATTAAGCTAAAGAAATATAGAATAAAAGCACACGAAATTATTTTATCTTTAATCGCGAATTTACGGAAAACGTAAATTGAAATTCTGCCTGGTGGAATAAGTATCCTAATCTTAAACGAAATCGGTTAAACGGGTAGCGTCTGTTCGCTTTCACTCATGTGAAAATACGCTGAACGGAAGGATTTTATGAATTGAAAATGTAACCAGAAAAATGCTACGGCTCTTTACGAAGAGTAACGGTATTCCATCGCTTTCGCGAAGAATGTTGCAGAATTACAAATTACCGACGCGAGAAAGTATTCGCGTAACTAATAATGTGTCCGTTACAACATCAAGTGTTAGACATTTGCTATGAAAAAAAGAGCATAACGCACGTTTCATGTAGTTCAAGTTTCATTGCATCTATGAAATAATAACAATTTTATTATATCACGGTCTGCTTTAAAATTTTTCAAGGCAAAAGTCCTAGATCTTTGGTAATTGTAACTACTATTTATTTATTTATTTATTTGTACCAGCATTTCCTATTTCTTTGCATTTATTGCTTATTCGGATATTAGACGATCGCATCTCTACATTTTAGAGCACAGCATGGAAACACGCAACTCATTCTATCAATTAATCACCTGGCTATGCAACGAATGCTTAAGTTAATTGCAGGGAAGATGCACTTTGCTGAAGTGATTCCTTAGCATAAACTTCTTTGCTAATAATTCAAGGTTTTACGCAAGTAATAATTAAAGCGACGCATTTCTAGTGCTGCTTTTGGATTTTACTACTGAGAAGAACATTTCGATTACAATGACTAAAATCACAAAACATCTGTGAAGTATAAGTCTACAGAAAAACTACAACTTCTCGAACGAATTCTAATAGACTAAACAATCGAAGAAGTAAATTCAGAAATGTTCCTTTCGTAAGAGTGGTTGATTCAATTTTCTGGTTTGTTGAACTCTTGTGTTTTTCAACTGCTTAATCTCAAATTAGATTTATTTAATATATTAAAATTTTACATACACCAAGAAATAATAAAAATGGTTTAAAAAACGTGACTTCTCAAAATTTATTAAAACTACAATATCTATGTCATTTTACATTACAAAATTATGTAAAAGTTTTAAAAAATCATGAAAGAATGACAATTCATGCACGTACTTTTTAACAATTACATTTGCAATATCAGAAATTTTTTTCACAGTTTTTTACTAAATCATGAAAAAAAATACTCTATTAAAGTAGATATAAAAACTGTGCATCTTATATGTACATGAAGCACAAACTTCATACACGTTTTTCATTACAAACTAAACTAAAAAATCCAATTCCTATTAAAAATCATATGATACACAGTTGTTACTTATTAATATGATAATTAATAAGTAAAAATGGTAGCCGATTTTGAACGACAACTTTGAAATGGTGCCACTCGGCACAAACATAACTTTATTAAACATTAGAAAAACTATTTTTAGGCGGATATTTAAGCAACAAATGAGAATTAAAATGATATATCGTAAGCAATATAAGTCATAGAATTCATTAGAACAATTATTTGTTAAAAACAAACCGAATACATACGATATATACGACTATAGAAAAATTTAACTAAACCGGTTCATTAAATTCTAAGAAAAAACTGTTTTAAAAAAGCGTTTAGAGGTTTGATTGTGATTTGTATAATATCATGATACTTTTCCTCTCTTATTTACACGAGAGCATCATTTCTTCTAATCATGAATTCATGAATAAAATTTTTAGGAAAGACATTTTAAAGATACATTCGCACATTGTTCACATTTCATTTTTTACAGGTACATACCTGTTTTTAGTATATGTGATCTCTTTTAAATAACGCTTATATAGAGTTTAACAAAAAAATTTTATTGTTACTTTTTTGTATTTACTTAATTTCTTTAATTCATATAATTTACATAATTAATTAATTTTGCAAACATGATGTTAAAGAAAAATAAAAAAATTTGGTGAAATGATGAAGATACTCTGCTTTCTAGGAAGATGTAACACACTATCATGATGAAAGTTTTATCATGGATGTTGTTTACATCCAACATATAATTTTTGCAGAAAATTGATAAACATAAAAATTCGTAGAGTGTATATGTAGACACAAATGATACGAAACTATCACGTCTAGTTTCAAGTTTACTTTGCAACTCTACCTATATTTATTTTTTTTCAAAGTACATACTGATAAAATGTTCTAAGCTCAGTGATGGGAATACTTATGTATGGAGTGGAGCTGTGGGGATTCCAAGAACGGAGAGGAGTAGAAAAGGTACAGATTAGGTATGTAAAATGGATTCTAGGGTTCAGCAGGCAAACACCGAAGCGTTTAGTTTTAGAGGAAACAAAAAAGGAAAAGATTAAAGTCAAAGCAGGGGTAAAAAGTACCACCAAACCAAATTGACTTTTGGTCACACCATTCGATAGGGCCACCCACAGAAAACCCTCTGGGACAAGTTTCACATCGGTACCCCTACCACAAGGGTAGTTATAGGGTGAGCACGGATTAATGAAATATGTTATATTTCTTATGCACTGTTTAACAAAAAATTACGAAAGAATTCATGAACATGCTACCTAATAGTGCACAGGAGTAAATTATTTCAGAATTTTTTATTAAAAAATCAATTTTTAAAAATATCCGGAATAGAGAAATAAATGTACAACCTACAAATGCAAACAAAGTGCAATGCGTAAAATAAGTTAATTTTATGTATAACCCAAATATAGTTGGGAGTAGGGAGGCGTAAGTAGCTATCGTTTTAGCAGTTGTCTGAATTTAAGAAAAAATTTATTTTAAACCAAGTCCTTTCCAGGACCGAGAGACTGAAAGATAAACTTGTCTATCTATGTTGTAGACTCTGTAATTGAATTCGAATTTACTTAGAATGTATTCCATTTCATTTCTAATTACACTGTCCAACAGCCAAAAAACGTTTCGATTTTCACTATGCGATTCTTATAGAGTTTCTTGCGCTGATTCCGAATCTGCCCTTCATTTTTCCCCTAGACGCACAGTTTTTGAGAAATTTGATTTTGTAAACAAAGACATCTTTTTCAAATTTAAACAAAAATGGTGATGTTATTATAAAAGATATTGAATTGTTCTTTGCAGCAAAAGATTCTGTAGACTTTCCCGAATACAGTGATATCCAGTATTAATACATTATGAATGTTTAAACGTGTTTAAACAATCATTAGAGATGGAGAGACACAATTTGTATTATCGAATATATTTTCAACGAGACGATGCGACTTGTAATGTCCTTTTCTTTACTATTTACTGTCTTTGTCTGTCACCAAAACTTACTCCATCGTCAATTAAAAAAATAGATATGTATGTATAATCAGAAAAATTTTGATCTGAGAAATATTACAAATATGATGGTAAAAGTCTCCTAAAAGATTAATTAAAAATGAAACAGTGTCGTCATTGCATTACTGTTGCCTCACCGATGTTATGTACCTGACCTATACATAAGGACCATACTCCTGTATACGATCCGAATTATATCGTGTTTGGTATCATTTTAATCAGAACAATATTACAAATCTATTAGAAAAAGTCTCATAAAAAAATAAGTAATAATAAAAAAGTTATTCCTTGGTAATACATTGTGAGGACGCGCAAGACTGCGACTCTCCGCATCTCTTTCTTTCCCATACGCTATCCTTCCTCGCGCCCGAAACTTTAATCGTCGATTACACAAGTAAATATCATCGGAATTATATCATATTTGGTATGATTTTTATTAGAAAAATACCACAAATATGTTCATCGAAGTCCCATAAAAAAATAATAAATAATAAAGAAGTTGGAAATTTGGATTAGTGTGGTCTCACCGATATACCCGAGCCGCATGGTGTCATATTTCTCGGCGACCGAGGCCTCTCGAGCTTCACGGCCCCTCGAGGGGGTACACCCCGCATTAGTGGGGATATCTCAGGGACAATTATGTCGGAGACATTTGGAACAATTACCGATGAAATACTGTATATTTAAATCGTATATCATTTCATTTAATTTGGTTTCTAGTATTGTTAATTCATAAATAACACAGAATAAAACAGACAAAGTATTGTATTTTTTAATTTACTGAAGAAGAACCTTAAGTATGCGGTACTAGATTAACTCCCCCTACACAGTGTTTCCTATCTGATATTACAATTAGAAAGCAAGTGATTTTACATAAAATATAAGTCAAAAATGTAGAATACATTTCTTTTGCTCTTAATAAGACCTCGAAAATGTACTTTAGAAATGCAATTGTTCAATTAAATTATTTTTAATATTTATTTCTGTCGAAACGGTCATAGAAATGTTGTGAGACATTAAAATTTCATCTAAATCCACAAATACTTATATTATTAATAGTTACAGATTAGTTCGCGTACGGGTTAATTGAACAACCGTTTCCGAGGAAATTAATTTTGAAAATACATCAGGTTCGTATCGATCGGTGTATACAACAAATAGAACCGGTAGGTCGTGAACAGACGTGTCAGCAAATACCTACACAATAGCTCGTGTACTCAGAAAATATTCAAATTCGACTTTTTCGGAAAGGATGCCTCGTTTTCATTTTCCACTTATGTCTTCATGTAGAATCTTTTCTATCAAGACAGAACAATATCAAATCAGGAAAACCTATACATGTAACAGGTTTTATCAATGGCGTTGTGCAACTAATTGCGTTTAAATTGATTCTAAATAAATACTCATTATTTTTACTAAATTTTTATGTCTTATATTTTCTTTTACGCTCATTATTTTTACTAAATTTTCATGTCTTATATTTTCTTTTACGCTACCAACAAGTTATACACGTACATGTATTAATTCACATTACAACACTACTCCTTTGTATTTTTCTGTGGTGAAGCAGATCTTTTTCAAAATGTCTTTGAAAACCCCGTCATGCAACCGTCGTTTATATTATCAGCTCTTATATTCCGCATAATTTTTCAATATTTTACGAATATTGTTAATGTTAAAAAACGCGCTATACTGTGTTGTATTGTATACAGCAAGAATGACCAACAAGTTGATCGAAAAGCGATTTTTGGTCGATCACAGCCGACAGGAGACAATTTCAACACGTATTATTTTGTAACTACATTTCAATTTTCAAATATTATAAATAAAATATCTTATTGGTTCAATAGTCCCTTCAATACCACCTATTGTCACTTATTAGTACACAAGAAAAAAAAGTCGATTGTATATATACAAAAGTTGACCACCCCTGGTATAGAGTATAGAATAGTATAGATCATACAATTAAGCGTCATACAATGAAGCGCCACCTGATTGTTATACGGGTCAATCACCGCGAAAGGAAACTCTTTGAAAAAAGGAAAAAAAAACATTATGTCATTGTACCGTGAACTCATAATATTAAAAAAAATTGTTTGAACGTTCGTTAAAATTCTGTTGACGTTGGAATTAAAATTTGAATTACCCGAGGTTTGCATAAACAATTACGCGCACGCGATGGACTTACGATAGAAGATAAAACTCACCGGAAGAACTCCAACGCTCCGAATAATCCATTAATAACACAGACCAATCGTTTAAATCTTCAGAGTTCGCCATTGTTGATCGACTGGATCTGGATCTGTATCTTCTCCACCGGTTCTACCGATGGTTGCTCGATAAATGAACTAGGATTTCCTTCTTGTCAGTGCAATATTGTATTGAATTTTTCGTGTCACAACCGAAACACAATCACACTTCCCGCGTTATCGTTGAACGGAACGCACAACCGATGCGAAACTTTACACAACATACGTGAGAGCAACGTTCTCGAAAGGAGATGAGAAACTAAGTCAGAGCACACACAAGTACTCAAAGCAGTCAATGATTACCTTACGACATCCAGTTCTGGTTTGCTGATTCTCTCTATCCTTCTCCTCTCGTTTACCATTACAACACCACCTCACGCTCTTTCACGAGACTCACATATGTCCGGTCGTCCTTGTTTCTCCACTTTCATTATATTTCAACGTACCTTTTCATTCTACTCACCGGCTCATTCGCACTGTTTATTTTTACGATCGGCTTACCACGAGGTCGTCTATCTCTACTATATTTGCATGTGTAAATGTGTGTGTGTGTGTGTTGGTTAACTTACAGCTACTTATTTAAATTGAATTCTTCCTCCAGTGCATTTCCTTATTTTTATAAACTATTTTCCTAGAGTCTTTCATTTTATTTTATTAGATTTTTCATTGATCAGTGGTTATTACAAAAATCTAATCATTTGATGACGAAGTGATGCTGTTACTGATACTTAGCAACTAGATTGTAAGAATTTAAAATTTTTGCAGCGCATCTACTAGCATTGTATGTACATAATCCATTCTTTTTTTTTTTTTAAACTCTTAAACGTAGGTTTCGAGATGCATAAATTGATGAGTGAAGTAAATATCAATTTATGCATCTCGAAACCTACGTTTAAGAGGATATATATATATATATATATATATATATATATATAATATATATATAAAGACATATATATATGTATATATATATATATAAAGACATATATATATGTATATATATATATATATAATATATATAAAGACATATATATATGTATATATATATATATAAAGACATATATATATGTATATATATATATATATATAATATATATAAAGACATATATATATGTATATATATATATATATATAAAGACATAACAAATAAATATAGGTAACAAATTTTTGTGAAATTTTAAATAAGTAAATAACTATTTTTCTATTTCCATTATTTCCAGAGTATATTTACTACAAAGTTCAATATTTATATGAGACTACATTAACACTTCGTCTGTCATGTTACCTAAGCATTGATGACACTCTTCGTGTTTTAGAGATACAAATTAATTTATTGATCATTATCCATTGAATAAAACCGATTTTATTAAAGTCTTTAATGTTCAAGAAAGACAACAGAATAAGATAAAAATGTTGCCTACTAATATATGACATTTAATTAATGATAAAAAACAAAGCCTGCTACATTTTAATAGACTTTAGTTTTGTGAAACTTTTTGTTACTAGTATGACAGTCAACATGTTAATAAGTTACACATGATTATTGTATACATTATGTAACAGTCATTATTATATGTAAATAAACAGACTACTTTAAAGATAATAAATACAAAATTGATATTTTACTCAAGGGGTACATAATAGTCTATTATTTAGGACCAGTATTTACTTTTTTACTTTCAAGAAACCTGCTGTGTTTGAAAAGTATTTTGCATTAGCTTCATTCACTTTCTTTTCTGCTGCTTGTGGATTTACAATTTCCAAGCCCTGTAAAAAACAAATGTATTTAAATTATACGTAATAAGATTATAGAACCATTATGACATCGAATAAGATATAGATCAATATTAATCTAAGTTGAGAAAAACCGTTTTGACAATCATCACGATACATATTCAATGCATTACTTGCTGTACGTTAATAAACGGAAAATGACTTTCAAACAAATTAGAAATTTTTATCTCATCTTTGAACACTTCTGTGAACGTGTATATACTTATATGTTTATATTACTTCACGTAATCTTATAAATACAATAACAAAATTATTGTGATAGTGTTAACTTTTTGAGATGATTTTAAAACAGACAGTAAGTAACATCAACAACATTTGTAAAGTACTCAACAAGAAACTACGTAGATACACGTATTTATATACTGTCAACGTTATTATTAATTTACCTGTAATGGCGTAAATGCAACGCTGGATGCTGTACCAGACACCTGCTTTTTGACTGTCGTACTTCCACCCCATTGTTGTTGTTTCTGTAAATTTTTCTGAAGTGTTTTTGATATTCGTACTTTTGTTTTTTCATCAATTTGAGGTAATCTAATACGACCCGTTCCTGCTTTGCCAATCGTACCACGCGTGTAACCAAGATCTTCTTGATAGGCATCGTTTTCAATCTAAAAACACATTTAAATACAAAACGTAAGAATAATATAATGTTATAATATAATGTTACAAATATAATGTTACATGTAAAATATGAAGAACGAAACGTACGTCAGCGAAATTCATTCTATTTGCATGTTTTCTGAATTCAGTAATGGCATAACGTTCTTTCATTTTTCTTACGCGTCTGCCACCGCGTTTCTTTCGACCTGGATCGATAGGTTTTGGTAAAGGCTTCACAAATTTCACAGGTGGCGGTTCTTGAAGTTTATCTAACTTTTTCTCAATTTCTTCACGGAACATTTGACCAATATGACCGTCTGTACTTTCATGACAAGCATCAACACGAGCAGCTAACATACTTTTGGATGCTACCAGCCTTGCTGCTTTTCGCCTTAAGTCCTAAAGAGATTAATTAGAATTAAAAATCAAACAATACCACATTTGAAAATATGTGAAATATGTTTCCACTATGCAACTCACAGGCGGAGTGTCTTGTACAATGTCGGAATAATATATAAAACCGGTGTGAGGTAAAGTCGCCACTTGTGAAAACCCAGATAATGTTGCTTTCTGAGAACCTAGAACTAGAATATTACATGCTGGCATTTTTGATAATTTAGTTAAACCTCCAGCTACACCTAAAATATAACAACGCAATATGTAATTGTAAGATATTTAGAAACCTTTACATGTTTAAAATAAAAAAAATGTTTAAAAACTTACCCATAATTTTTGCTGCTGTAGATGCACCCACTATTACAGACAAATTTGGTGCAATAAATGCCATTCTGCTCTCTACATATTCAAATATCTTCAATTTGCAATTATTCAATTCCACTGCCATATCGCAAGCTTCACAAATTGCTTCCTTTTCTTCTTCTGTGAGTAACTGTCTGTAAGTATAACATATTAATTTTTTTTTCTAGTACTAAGCTTGATTATTATTATTATTATATATATTATATTATTAAGTAATACGTTACCCTTGTGTTGTTGATGCAGTAACTGATACAACCATGATTGTTGCTTGCGTAAGAAACTGTTGTAATATCTCATTATTTTTTGCTCTGTCTAAATCATTCCCTAATTCTCTAACTGTCATTACATACTCCAAAGGACCAACAACTAACGATTCCAACTCTGGAAACCTTTTGGAATATTTGTCTCTTGCAAATCTATGTATAGTAGCTGAAAAATATAATCACTACTATTGAAATGACCACCTACAACATTACCAATGCATAATATTATCAAATAAAACAGACAATATCTTGTAAAAATTAATATAACATGCAATGAGACATTTTGGTCAATCCAATATATGAACGAATGAATCTAAACAAACTTCACTTGCATATCAAGAACATCGTTCTGAATAAACAGTGTCATATAAAGTAATCAACATTTATCTTAGTATCAAAAGCAAAGATAAATAACTTCTTATAGTAAAGCAAACTGTTTTAATATTATAATATATAGAGCATGCATATGGAAACTAATTGTAGTGTGTGTGAATATACATATAAGTGTATAGTGTATTATTCGCATCTGGAGAAAAGAGACTCAGGATGTTATAGGGGCAAAAGGGTTAAGCTTTTCGATCCAATAACTCCCCAGCTTGAATGCTCACTTGTTCACTCGCTCGCACACTTATTCTGGTGTCTATCATCATGTTTCTCCGTCATTACATACTACAGATCTAAAATGGTAGTTGTAACCTAGTCAGCAAATACCAAGAATGCGTGCAACTGAACTATATAAATGTTTGTGCCTGACTCACATTCTTTCCAAGTTTCTTCTCTCCAGACACGAACGATACACTGCTGAAGTATCTTGTTGAATACATTAGCAAAATATATTGAGCACTTTACCAGATGTCTCCCACAATTACAAAATCATTATAAGATTATTTAAAATTCATAATATCAATACTTACCTATTTCGTCATCAATATCTACAGCCATATTATTAGCCTCAACAATAAGCTGATATTCAGGATCAGACTCAACAGGTCCAATGATATCTACTGACTTCCTTGGAACTTTACTATATTTTTCAATATGAGACATTACTTTCTTCAATTGTTCCGAGTCGCCTAATTTTGCCAATTCTCTCACAGAAGCAACTTTTATTACTATAATTGAGGAAAGAGATTATTAAATAAAAATTCCATAACATTTACTGTAACAAACATTAAGGTTAATTACCTTCTTCGATAGTTTTTGAGACCGAAGCCGGAATAAAATCCGGCTCCGGCTCTTCCATAACATGGTCGGAATCATCATTTTCTTCAAGATCTGCTAAAAGCTCATCCGCTAACGACATGATTTTCTTATAGAAAAGATCAGCATGTATGTAAATATATTGCTAACCTATTTCATCTGACAAATGGAAGCATCTAATGGCATCTAATGATCTAAATCACGGACCCAGAGCAAAACTTCGAGTTGACTTCAGCGACAGTTGCGGAAAAATAAGGAAGCTCCCGGATAAGGATAGAGAGATCCTTGTTTCTCCTATGGGGCTGTGACAAAGAGGGAGATATGTCACTCGTAGGAGAGACAAAGACAGATAGATAACCAAGCAGCTTGATTTTGGATGACTTTACTCCCATTTCCTGAAGCGAAAAAGCAATATTTTCTCACGGGACTTTTTTTAAAAAATTCTTTGTTCTATTCCGCATCCCCGTACGTCGCCCGTTTTTGGAAAAAGCGTACAGAAAAAAATTATTCTATAAAAACGTACAGTTTTAATTTTTATAAAGTTTCAAGAGTCAAATTGCCAAAAAGGGCGACGTACGGGGACGCGGAGTAGAACAAAGAAGTTTTTAAAAAAAGTCCCGTGAGAAAATATTCCTTTTTCGCTCCAGGAAATGGGAGTAAAGTCATCGTTATGAAATTGGGGATTTATATGCAAAATGGCTGGCTGACTTTCGCGTCGTCCACCGCAGCGCTGTTGTCTACTCCTCTGCTGTTGTGTCGATTGTCTAAACTGTAAAAATGCTTTTCAGCATGGTTCGGTAGCGTAGTAAGACCATAGATATAGGAATACAGGGATGAAGCCACGGATGAAGCCTATCTATGGATGGAGCATTCTTATACCAGAGACGAGATATAAGAATAGACTGGACATCTTACGGGACTTAGTGGCCATAGGAATCTGTAGTACCGTCACCTTAAAATGGCCACAGACTTAACACTACTACAGACATTGCATCTTATGTGCTTTTCTGTCTAGGCCTCGGGGAGCCACAGTGGCCCCCGTACCATTTCGGTGTCGCGCCCAATATTACCGATAGTTCACGAATTTAGCCGTATTAGCAAGAACTGAATATTCTGTATACTTTATTTTTACTACGGGTGTTTTAGAGGCTACTAACGCATACGGCGCGTGTATTTGAACGGTAAAAATAATATTTATGAAGAATGTATTACAAAAATACGAATTGTAGTAAAATTAATTTGGTTTCTATACGCAATATTATTTTTATTACTCGTGTCACTAACGAAAGTATATTATAATAGTTTTATACCCTATAAACCAATAGTTTACTTTCTTTACACTTAAAATCAATACAAATTCTATGCAGTTGATGAGTGCGTACACATTACACATATATTAACCATGCTTGTGTTTTCTTGTTTTTAAAATAAGTACTTGCATTCTTTTCATCTGCAGAAGAATAAGAATTCATTAAATTTTCATAAATTCATTAAATTAAGTTTTCGTTATAATATTTTTAATAAATATGTATAAAAAGTAATACAAATTTTCTATTGTATTAGTTTAATTCTAAAGTGTCCAAAGAGACATTGCTTTATTATACTATATGTAGAAAAACAATATATTTGACTGAAGAGATATAAATTTTTGTTTTAATGACGTGCGTCATTAACGTGCGAAAATTTTGTCAACGTGATTTATTATTTCTATTTATTATTTCTTGTGTGCAAAAACAAATACCGTGAGCAACAGTGGTCACGTACAAGCATTACCGCATTTATCGAGCTCGAGACGTTTCAAATTACGTCAGCTTCTGTAGACAGATTCTGTCGTCGGAAATGTTTCGCACGTTGTTTTCAGTGCAATGTACGCTATATATGCATGATAATCCGATTTATGCCGTGTTTGGGCGTTTTTTTTTTTGATCAGAAAAATATATTCAATCGATAGGTGATTTTACCATTATGATAATGTTAATAATAAATAAAATTGGAGTTATTTATAATACAATGTATGTGACAATGTTGCCTCTGATCCTGAATCACGTCCATATCGTACGTCGCCGCTACGCGAGCCTCTTGAATGCAACAATGTAAAGGTTTCAGTAACGCGTATTGATAACAATAAAATGTTTATTATGGTTCATAATTCTGCCATGGAAACATTATGAGTCGATTGCAAATGCTTTTTTGATGAAAATAAGTCTAAACATGCCACAAATCGGATAAGGTAAACTGTATTTGTAGGGAAAAGTTTTCTTCGAAGTTCAGGAAAGAATTTTATTTGAGGCTTTCGACGACGTATTCTAATTTGCATAATTTTTAATATATGAATATCAGTTTACGCATGCTCGTGTACACTGCAACAATTATCATGCCGCGAAAGTTTATACATTTCTTAACGTTTTCATATCGGAAAACAATACCTTTCGTGTTAAAATTTAAATTAGTTATATTGATGAGTTAACATTTGTTAATAATATAAAAATGATGAAAATAATATTAAAACTACATGTGTGTTCTGCAAATTGCTTTGGTGAACATGGTTTTTATCCATATAATCATGTGTACATATATGTAATAAAAAAACCACGAATTAAAAATTGAAAAATTTTTAACAATTTTATATTCGCATAAAAAATTTTAAAAATGATAATGATTTTTGAAGAAGCATTGAATATTCAAATGATCGTTCAATAAAATTGTGGTTTACATTAAAAAGCAACGTGCCTCTGAATTTCCACAGCTTCGAAAAGCAAGACAAAACATTTATCTCATCGCTTGTGATAGAAACCGATCGAACGATTTCGATGCGAGCATCGATAGCTTTTTGTACGAACGTAATGCGGCAACATGAAGCAGATCCTGCATCATCTTTTTGCACCCTCTAAAACATGAATCAGAACTAACTTTTAGTCTGGATAAGAACTAGTTTCAACCAATTATTTAATTTGAATATAAAATAATGTTTCAATGTCGAAATAATATGCGATATGTAACGTACATCTCAGTACGTACATCATATTTAGACTACATCAGAACCTACAATCTACTGCAGGAGTGCAAATCTATTTAACACTCGCTCACGAGAGCAAGAGTTACATGTATTCTGAAACGAAAACTTTGTATTTGGATTATTAATTGAAAATAATTGTTGAAGCTGGGACATAGGAAAAGGAAGAAAGTATTAAAAGTCTTACATTCTACTATGAAATACATATTTACGCAAATTCTAAATGTGCAGCTATTAGCTCGATATTATCCACTACATGCGAGATACTATAATTTATAAATTATAGCATTTTGCGAATTGTGGATAATATCGATTTCCCAGGTCTCACCACGAGGAGGTTGCTGCACAAGAGACCCGAAAGAGAGTCAGAACGAAGTCTTCCTTCGTTCTGTCTCCCTTTCTTACAACGACGATTCTTAGAAACTAAGTTCGCAGGTCGCTAAATGGAAAAATAGTCTTTTTCACGGAAAAGACTTTCTTTCCATTTAGCGTATGTCGAGTAATTATTGCGGGGCAAAGAGTGAATCGGAGAAGAAGTCTCCGATGGTTCATGCATAAAAGTTAATCTGTATCTCGAGTACTATTACATTATAGAATTCCATTAATTCCATCTTGGCTGACCAGGAGTCCTCCAGAGGTACCCTGGCCTCTCCTGCCTACCTTGGGGATGACCAGTGGTCCTACAGAGCCACCCAGGCCTACCCTTACCTACCTTTAGCGGCTTAGGGTTGACCAAGGGTCCTCCATCAGTGGACCACTCTGGAGTTGACCAGTGGTCATCCAGAGTTACTCTGGCCTAGCCCTGCTTATCCTCAGCGGGCTTAGGGTTGACCATGGGTCCTCTAGCAGTGGTGTACTCTTGCCTACCCCGAGGTTGACCAGTGGTCATCCAGAGCTACCCTAGCCTATCCCTGCATACCTTCAGCTGGCGTAGGGTTGACCAAAGGTTCTCCTCCAGTGGCCTAACTCGGGCTTTCCCTTGCTTACCCTGAGGCTTACCAGTGGTCCTCCAGGAGTACTCTAGTCTACCTTGCCTACCTTCAGTTGGCTTAGGGTTAACCAAGGGTCCTCCACCAATGGCCTGCCATTGTTTATCATGGCCTACCTTTAGCTAGCTTAGGGTAGTCCAAGGGTTATTTAAAACTTCCTTGGCCTACTTTAAGCTAGCTCGGGGGGAGCCATGGTCTCTTCAATGCTGTCTTCGTTTACCTGGGGTTCTGAGCCGGTCCAGTTTCAGTATCCGGCATGATGTCAGTACCGTGCTAATCGGTTCAGAGAGGGCAATCATTGCAATGGCTTCGCATCTTTGAGTGAGTCATTTCGTCACTACCTTATCACTATATTCGTCTGTAGAAATAGTAGTATAGAGTAGTAGTAAAGTGTAAAAGTAGTTAGTTGCATGCATGGGCAGGCCTCGCCGCCCCAACGATCAGCCGAGATGGGAACGTCCGCGATTTGCACTAGCGTTGCGAGAAAACCACGCGTTGAATTTAGTCGATTTTAAACAGAGATTAAAGCTAACATTACGGTATAGATTGTTTAGAGCGTAGCACAAATAGTCGCGGTTCAAAATTACATTTCAATTTGATAGCTGCGCTTTTAAAGTTCATATTGTTGTTGTTTTACATATAATCTAAAGTAATCGTTTTTTGGATCTCTGTTCGTTGAATTAGCGCTGCGCACCAAAAGTTCGCGTTTGCTTTCGAGTCTTTCGACTTTTCAGGCTCCCATGCTCGAGCTGCAACGATCAACTGTGAGATGGGCACATCCGCGATTTCAAGTAGTGTTGCGAAACAAATTGTTACACGCGTTGTACTAGTATCAATTTTTAAAGTCGATGAGATGTCTAGTTAATGTTGCAAATAAATAGTCGTAATTTAAAGTAGTTCTAAAGATACCTATTTAGAATTTTAGACGTTAGAGTTTTAAATTTCTTATTTAAATAGCATTTTAAATTCGATTTGTTGAATTAGCGTTGCGCATCAAAAGAATCGCGTTTGCAATAGAATCTTTCGATATTTCAGGCGCCCATGCTCCAGTTGCAACGATCAACTGTGAGATGGGTACTTCCGCCATATCGAGTAGCGGTGCGAAACAAATTGTCGGGATGGGGCCGAAAGAGCAGACGAGTTTTTATACCAAAGATGCCGGACAAACTGTCATTCAAAAGGACAATCATTGCAACGTCTTCGCATCTTCGAGTGAGTCATTTTATCACCATCTTGTCGTTATACTCGTCTGTAGAAATAGAGTTGTAGTAGAATGTAAAAGTAGTTAGTCGCATGCATGGGCAGACCTCGCCGCCCCAACGATCAGCCGAGATGGGAACGTCCGCGATTTGCACTAGCGTTGCGAAAAAAGTACGCGTTGCGTTAGTCGATTTTGAACAGAGATCAAAGTAAGCCTTTCTTCTAAATATAATAGTAGTCTCTATCAGCGATATAGCTTGTTTAAACTATAGCGTTGCGAAACAAATAGTCGCGATTCGTTTTGCAGAAACTGTAGAGTAATCCTTTTTGGATTTCTGTTCATTGAATTAGCGTTGCGTACCAAAAATTCGCGTTTGCTTTCGAGTCTTTCGATTTTTCAGGCTCCCATGCTCGAGCTGCAACGATCAGCTGTGAGATGTGCACATCCGCGATTTCGAGTAGTGTTGCGAAACAAATTGTCACACGCGTTGTACTACTATCAATTTTAAAACTTGATTAAATGTGTAGTAAATGTTGCGAATAAATAGTTGCGATTTAAAGTAAATCTAGACATACAGATGTACAATTTTAAACGTTGAAATTTTAAATTTCTTATTTAAATAGCAATTTGAATTTCGATTTGTTGAATTAGCGTTGCGCATCAAAAGGATCGCGTTTGTATTAGAATGACTTGATATTTCAGGTGCCCATGCTCCAGTTGCAACGATCAACTGTGAGATAAGAACATTCGCGATTTTAAGTAGCGTTGCGAAAAAAATTGTAACACGCGTTGTAATAGTATAAATTTTCAAAGTTGACTCAATGTCTAGTTAATGTTGCGAATAAATGGCTGCGATTTAAAGTAGTTTTAGAAGTACCGATCTAGAATTTTAGACCTTAGAGTTTTAAATTTCTTATGTAATTTGTAAGAATGGTAATACTTAATTTTGTAAAACTTTCAAAGTTCAACTTTACCAAATTGATACAATATTTTTGTCTAGAAATTGATATTGTTCAGGAAATTGATATTTCTCAGGGAATTGATATTTTTTTCAGGAAATTGATATATTTGTCTTGAAATTAATATTTATTTCAGGAAATTGTTATTTATTTCAGTAAATTGATATTTATTTCTGGAAATTGATATTTATTTCAGGAAATTGATATTTATTTCAGGAAATTGATATTTATTTCAGGAAATTGATATTTATTTCAGGAAATTGATATTTATTTCAGGAAATTGATATTTATTTCAGGAAATTGATGTTTATTTCAGGAAATTGATATTTATTTCTGGAAATGGATATTTATTTCTGGAAATTGATATTTTTATCTTGAAATTGATATTTTTATCTTGAAATCAATATTACTCGGATCGGAGTTCCCTCAGGGACTCACTCACGGGATGGGGCCCGTGAGTGGGTGCGGGGACTCGCGTCCCCGGGGGCACCCGAATCGCCTATAGGTCGTTGCGTCCACAAATCATTAGATTTCGGCTCGATGTGGTTTCGATTTTGTTACGACTTTGTTTCGACTGGTTTTCGATTTGGTGTCGATTTTGTTTCAATTGGTTTTCGATTCTGTTTCGATTTGGGTCGTTCATCTTGCTCTTGTTAGTCAGAACGAACGAAGAAAATTCATCGAAAGAAAAAAATTCATCGAAAGAAGAAAATTCATCGATCGAAGAGGAATCATCGAACGAAGACTCCAGATTATTTATAAATTAGTTTTAGTGCGTGCATTAGTTATTAAGATTGTATATCGTCGTTGTAATTATGTCGAGTAATTATTGCCGTAACTTGACTTTGCTCGCTCCGTTTTCTGACTCCGACACAGCCTTCCGCTGTGTCGGCCTTGCTTGCAGGTCCTGAGCTGGTCCAGTTTCGGTATCCGGCGTGAAGTCATTGAGAGGGATGTCTAAGAGACTCGTTCACTCGTCCTTCTGACGATCCCCTGTGTTAACGTAATCCTGGGTTAGTCATGTTAACGCTTGCGTTCTCATGGCCCCCAGTTGCGCCAGAAACCGTTTGAGCGCATCTCTTAGCCATCTTTCTTGGTGATGGAGTGACGGGTATCGGGCTGGTTGGCTCAGGACTTGTAAGCACTGAACGCGTCGCGTCACCCTTGAGCCTTTTGCTCTGGTTCGATCTCGTTTGTCTCTGTGAAAGAATCAGTGCCTTCCGCCTGATTCGCCCTTGGTCCCTCGTGGATCGGAGACTTCTTCTCCGATTCACTCTTTGCCCCGCAATAATTACTCGACATACGCTAAATGGAAAGAAAGTCTTTTCCGTGAAAAAGACTATTTTTCCATTTAGCGACCTGCGAACTTAGTTTCTAAGAATCGTCGTTGTAAGAAAGGGAGACAGAACGAAGGAAGACTTCGTTCTGACTCTCTTTCGGGTCTCTTGTGCAGCAACCTCCTCGTGGTGAGACCTGGGAAATCGATATTATCCACAATTCGCAAAATGCTATAATTTATAAATTATAGTATCTCGCATGTAGTGGATAATATCGAGCTAATAGCTGCACATTTAGAATTTGCGTAAATATGTATTTCATAGTAGAATGTAAGACTTTTAATACTTTCTTCCTTTTCCTATGTCCCAGCTTCAACAATTATTTTCAATTAATAATCCAAATACAAAGTTTTCGTTTCAGAATACATGTAACTCTTGCTCTCGTGAGCGAGTGTTAAATAGATTTGCACTCCTGCAGTAGATTGTAGGTTCTGATGTAGTCTAAATATGATGTACGTACTGAGATGTACGTTACATATCGCATATTATTTCGACATTGAAACATTATTTTATATTCAAATTAAATAATTGGTTGAAACTAGTTCTTATCCAGACTAAAAGTTAGTTCTGATTCATGTTTTAGAGGGTGCAAAAAGATGATGCAGGATCTGCTTCATGTTGCCGCATTACGTTCGTACAAAAAGCTATCGATGCTCGCATCGAAATCGTTCGATCGGTTTCTATCACAAGCGATGAGATAAATGTTTTGTCTTGCTTTTCGAAGCTGTGGAAATTCAGAGGCACGTTGCTTTTTAATGTAAACCACAATTTTATTGAACGATCATTTGAATATTCAATGCTTCTTCAAAAATCATTATCATTTTTAAAATTTTTTATGCGAATATAAAATTGTTAAAAATTTTTCAATTTTTAATTCGTGGTTTTTTTATTACATATATGTACACATGATTATATGGATAAAAACCATGTTCACCAAAGCAATTTGCAGAACACACATGTAGTTTTAATATTATTTTCATCATTTTTATATTATTAACAAATGTTAACTCATCAATATAACTAATTTAAATTTTAACACGAAAGGTATTGTTTTCCGATATGAAAACGTTAAGAAATGTATAAACTTTCGCGGCATGATAATTGTTGCAGTGTACACGAGCATGCGTAAACTGATATTCATATATTAAAAATTATGCAAATTAGAATACGTCGTCGAAAGCCTCAAATAAAATTCTTTCCTGAACTTCGAAGAAAACTTTTCCCTACAAATACAGTTTACCTTATCCGATTTGTGGCATGTTTAGACTTATTTTCATCAAAAAAGCATTTGCAATCGACTCATAATGTTTCCATGGCAGAATTATGAACCATAATAAACATTTTATTGTTATCAATACGCGTTACTGAAACCTTTACATTGTTGCATTCAAGAGGCTCGCGTAGCGGCGACGTACGATATGGACGTGATTCAGGATCAGAGGCAACATTGTCACATACATTGTATTATAAATAACTCCAATTTTATTTATTATTAACATTATCATAATGGTAAAATCACCTATCGATTGAATATGTTTGTCTGATCAAAAAAAAAAAACGCCCAAACACGGCATAAATCGGATTATCATGCATATATAGCGTACATTGCACTGAAAACAACGTGCGAAACATTTCCGACGACAGAATCTGTCTACAGAAGCTGACGTAATTTGAAACGTCTCGAGCTCGATAAATGCGGTAATGCTTGTACGTGACCACTGTTGCTCACGGTATTTGTTTTTGCACACAAGAAATAATAAATAGAAATAATAAATCACGTTGACAAAATTTTTGCACGTTAATGACGCACGTCATTAAAACAAAAATTTATATCTCTTCAGTCAAATATATTGTTTTTCTACATATAGTATAATAAAGCAATGTCTCTTTGGACACTTTAGAATTAAACTAATACAATAGAAAATTTGTATTACTTTTTATACATATTTATTAAAAATATTATAACGAAAACTTAATTTAATGAATTTATGAAAATTTAATGAATTCTTATTCTTCTGCAGATGAAAAGAATGCAAGTACTTATTTTAAAAACAAGAAAACACAAGCATGGTTAATATATGTGTAATGTGTACGCACTCATCAACTGCATAGAATTTGTATTGATTTTAAGTGTAAAGAAAGTAAACTATTGGTTTATAGGGTATAAAACTATTATAATATACATTCATTAGTGACACGAGTAATAAAAATAATATTGCATATAGAAACCAAATTAATTTTACTACAATTCGTATTTTTGTAATACATTCTTCATAAATATTATTTTCACCGTTCAAATACACGCGCCGTATGCGTTAGTAGCCTCTAAAACACCCGTAGTAAAAATAAAGTATACGGAATTTTCAGTTCTTGCTAATACTGCTAAATTCGTGAACTATCGGTAATATTGGGCGCGACACCGAAATGGTACGGGGGCCACTGTGGCCCCCGAGGCCTAGACAAAAAAGCACATAAGATGCAATGTCTGTAGTAGTCTTAAGTTTGTGTCCAGGCTAAAGGTTAGTTCCGATTCGGACGTTAGAGGGGGTCAGAAGTGGAGTCAGGAGCTGATTCAGGCTAGATTTAAACTAGGGGGCAGCAGTATACCGGGCATGGGCAAAACCCGGGCATGAGCACTCTTATTCCTCTCTGACAGGGATTAAGTCCGTGTCGTACATTAGTAGGTATGCTATGAACATAGCTTCAAATTGCAGGTGACATCTTACGGGAATAACACGGGGAATATGAATGATTTTCTGTTCAAACTCTTGAATGCCTATACAAAATAAGTATAAAATTCCCCTTAAGTATGTTTGAATATCCAGTTACATACATGACATAATGAGAATAATTTTATAAATAACATTTAGTTCACACTTCTATTTCAAATGCCGCTCTACGTACTCAAGTTTGCAATTTCTCGCATATAATTTCTTTGTCTTCTTTCAATCAGTGGACCAGAGAAAGGAACAGCGGCAATACTGTACGTACTTGTGCAGAGTGTCAAGATCATCCAATTTAAGAACAGTAACATCAACGATTCCGACAAGAGTTTTGCCTCTGATATACTCTGTGGTGTTATCATCAATTCCTCAACACTATTGGAAGGCCGGCTTGTAGTAGGAGAAATCGGAAGTAAAGCGGATCATTGAGCAACGAAAGAAAGAGAGAGAGAGAGGGAGAGAAAGGAAGAGAGAAAGAGAGAAATGAAAAAATGAATTGAACCATGGAACGGAAACCGTATGATCGTTGATGCACGATGTTCAAGAGGGATCGTTGTCGCACGTATCGCAGTATCGACAAGGATAAAGAAAAAAGGAAAGGTCTTCCAACGAATGACAGCGCGCAAAACCGATCACGCGGCCGAGTCAGGAGGTGCACTTTCGGTCGGTGTCAGACATCGTATGTGTGTGTGTGTAGATACATGTAAGTATGTATCGCGGTAGTATCTCACAACAAATATGTCGTCGTGGTGGGGAGTACGTTTTCCCGTTCGTCGTTTCGCATATTTCTTCCCCCGCATTATTATCATGTAGTTCGGTATAGGTGAACTTCTTGCACGTTTGTTTCCTCGGACAGAGAAGAACACAGGTGTGTATGCGTGTCCTATGTGTCGAATACGGTGTGGATACGATTCTTAGTTAAGGAAGAAGAAATTGTGCTCCGCATCAAAGGCGACAGGGATCGTCTCGTACTCGAAGATAAAATGCGATGAGAGCGAGTTAGTTCTCTTCCTCGATAATTAGAACGATTATTTAATCATGTCCAATTCGCGAGGAACCAGAGAGGATCGTGGGCAGCCAACGGCGTGAGTCTCGTGATTAACGGTAGGTGTGGAGAGTTTAACCGAGTTGAACGACGACGACGACGTGTGTTTAACATTGGTTCAGCGGTCGCGTACCCCGGTTACGCCTAGGTGAGAAATGCGGTTCTGAATCGCGACGATCGCTGATTTCCGTGCAATCACGAACAGGTTGTTCACGCAAGGGGTGGTCCCTTCGTTACGTGCATTACTGTTACTGTACGTACGTGCTCGTGAATACGGGACTCGTGTACGACTGCGAGGAGTGCGTGCGCCCGTGTGTGTGTGTGTGCGTGCGTGTGTGCATGTGTGTGTATGTGTATGCGTGCACAGTGTTTAGACAATCAAGGATATATTCCTTTGGAAGGACGGCCTGACACGGAAAGACGGAAGAAAAAAAGGACGGAAGGAAGAGGAGGGTAGTAGGGTAGCAAGATGGCGGGGTCCTTAACGTGGTCGTGTACTTGTTGCCTGCGGTTCAAGTTCAGCCCCGAGGAGATCGAGCAGCGTTACAAAAGTCAGGAGATCGATCGGATGCTGGAGAAAGATCGTCAAGCTCTCCGACGACAGGTCAAGCTGCTGCTCCTCGGGGCGGGCGAGAGCGGAAAGTCGACATTCCTTAAACAGATGCGAATTATTCACGGAATAAAATTCGAGGTAGGACATCCTCGACTTCACAATCAAACACTTTCGTTCCGACGTAATCTTCTCTTTATTTATTGTTCCCAACGTTTTCCATTCACTCGGAGAAGATTACAGTTTAAATGAATGATTCTGTCAGTGTTATTGTAGCTGTTAAAATAGGTCCTCACTTATAAAAAGGTAGTTCACTTAAATACATGATTTCAGATTTATAAGGAAGTAACCCTGACTTACAATTGAATAGTTCTTGTAATTTTTCATTTAAAATCTTTGAAATGTTATTCGACTACTTGTTTGTGTTTCCAATTATAAAAGAGCACAAGTAAACTTGTGTTTCATATTCAGATTTTTATAATTTTACTTTTAAGGTAGTTAATTGGCAAAGATTTCTTTGTTAAACCTACTTTAACGAAGTAGTTTCAGATAAGAAGAATTTAAATGTGAAAGTAATCTATCAAGAATATTAGCAGTGTAATGTTTAATGCAGACCATTGTGTCTACATACTTTCTGCCTTTTTATTCTGCTATTTATCAGATTCTTTGTTATAAAATCTACATCTTACGGTACATTAAACAAGCTATTAGTTGTTTATGATAAGATTTAGTTCACAGTCTAAAGGTGTTAAAATCTTTCAATAGTGTCATTGATATTTATTTCTGAGTAAACAACAAATGTATACAATAAATTGCATTTACAAATAATACATATTATTTATAAACAATGTCTATTATTTATGGTATTCTTTTTCTCCTTTTCAGCCTGAATTGATTAAAGAATACCAACATATAATTTATCAAAATATAATAAAAGGAATGAAGGTATTGGTTGATGCTCGTGACAAGTTGAATATTCCATGGGAAAACCCTAAAAACTATGATATTGGTTATCAGTTACTGAAATTTGAAAATACTATGGTATTAGATGCTAGGTTATTTCTTCATTATGTGCCAGCTTTACGAAGTTTGTGGGAAGATGCGTCGATCAGAAAAGCCTTTGATAGACGGAGAGAATTTCAATTAGTAAGATATTCTAGCGTGTTTCAAGCACAAATATATAAATTCATTAATAATCATTGTTGTTTTTATACTTTATAAGTATTTTTTTAATTACAGAGTGATTCAGTTCAATATTTCTTGGATAATCTTGACAGGATCGCGAGGACGGTAATTTCTATAATGTTTTCATACTATTCTGATAATTACAATATAGCATTCTTTAAGCAGTATAAATTTTATTTACAGGATTATGTACCTACACACCAGGATATCTTACACTGTAGGAAAGCTACAAAAGGAATTTCAGAATTTGTTATACAAATTAATAATATCCCTTTTTTGTTTGTCGATGTTGGTGGACAGAGATCCCAAAGACAAAAGTGGTATCAATGTTTTGATTGTGTTACTTCTATACTTTTTCTTGTGTCGTCATCTGAATTTGATCAAGTATTGTTGGAAGATAGGTGCGTTATAATTTGGTGAATGTCTTTATACTATAAAGATATAACTGTTAAAAATATTCCTTGTTTACAGGAGAACCAATCGATTGGAAGAATCGAGAAATATCTTTGACACAATAGTTAATAATATGATATTTGGTGGAGTGTCTATCATTTTGTTTTTGAATAAAACTGATTTGTTAGACAAAAAAGTGAGATCACCTGACACAAATGTTCGCTGGTACTTTCCACAGTTCGCAGGAGATTCACATTCTATGAAAGATGTGCAAAATTTTATATTGGACATGTTTATATCTGTTAAAAGGGACCCAAGAAAGTCCCTATTTCATCACTTCACAACTGCAGTGGACACAGAGAACATAAAAGTTGTATTTAACGCAGTCAAAGATACAATTTTGCATAGGAATTTGGAATCGCTGATGCTCCAATAATAATAGCTGTATGTATGTGTATATATATATAAAAAGTGAAATTACTTCCGATCCGAAGGTATGCATTAAACATTTAGTGTTTCAAATACAGTAATCTAAAATTATAGTTCGTATAAGGATTAGGACATTAATTAGAAAAAATGTTCTGGTAAGACAATACCAATGTGTGTGTACCAATGTAAATCACATAATTACCTCCGTTTATAACGGTAAATTAAACTTTTTTATAATAGTTTTATACATCAAAGGAAGTAAAAACTGCCTAATGAAAATATACATTGAAATTTTTTACATATACATATATATGTACATGTGTGTATATGCATATGTATGTAGGATGGGTTACTAGGAGAACTCGTAAATAAGTACAGATGCGTTGAATTAAAACGATATTTAATGAAGGATTTAGAGAAGGTATATAAAAATGGCTCGCACACATGTTACTTTACGTTTAGCAACTTATCTCGAACAACTTTTTCTGTCACGTCCTCTGCTCGATAACCGTTTTCTTTAATCGTCATTTTTTTCATTCTCGCGTCTTTACATACATATACGCATACCCGTAACGCTGCAATCAAACGTCATTAGATCGCGATTACATATTTTCGTTACCTCACGTATCTGTGCATACATGTATATAAATGTTGTATACGTTTTGATAAAATGTTTCCATCCTCTTTTTATGAATATTAAAAGGTTGTAAGAAGACTTATATATACAATATATTGTACATAGTAACTTGTATTCTATACATTGTCAATAATAATGCTTTTACATATTTGTATAAAAAAGGATCAGTTTGCTACTAGTTTAACTAAGGTTTTCTATTTTGTACAGATACTTAATCCAATGCTTTTTTCTTTTATATGAAACTGTGTATTGAAAATACTGGTGTCATAACCAATCATCGCAAACATAGCCGCTTGCTGCACAAGATGACTCCACTTGGCCTAACAAAGATCGGACGCCCAACTACTCTTCGTAGGGCAGTAAGAGGTTAAGCTATACTCGCCTTTAGATTGGTATATCGTTCCTGGAGCATCAATGGTAATATCTTTCAATACTGTTGGATCATCATCATTCATGTCGACAACATAGCCTGCCCATCCAGTATAGCTCATCTTGTAAAGAGGATGGCATCTAATGTCGTACTTCTTCTGTGACAGTCTCGCACAGATGTCAGAATCTAAGTCGTAGTGGATTGATCATTTTCTTTGTATGAAGAAGTTCATAAGCCTCCTTTCTTCATATTTGTTATCAAATATAGGAGTACCCGTGCTGTAGAAGCCTTCATTCATCTTAGCGCTTCTCAGCAAACGCTAATCTTTTATCTGTTCATTCCATTTCTCTGAAGTCGAAGCCTCTTTGGGAGTTGGCAGTTCTCTACTCCTACTGGAGCTTGAAATGTCACTCTTACGCGCCTATCCTGATGATAGCTCCTTTGATCCTACTCGATCTTGATGCTCCTTCTTTTGATCTCGCACTCTTCGGATTTTTCGACAACTTTCTTCGCTTTAATATTTTTGTGATTTTGCTCCTCTTTGCTGATTTTGCTCTCTTTTTCTTCTTGAGTGCAACGACTTCTTCATGGCCTAGTTTGTTCAGTGATGATCTTCCGGAATGAGAATTTACATAATCTCCACATGTTGCTACACTTACAATTCTAACAATTTATCGCCAATGTTATTAGAATATGCTCCCACTTGCATAGGAGTGTAACCTGTGTTCTCGCGAAACCAGTCAATTTTCCTTCAAACAAGGCAATAACGTCCACTCGTAAACGCATATCTGGTAAATTAGTATAATTTTCATACCCAACAAAATATATTTATCGATTCAGTTTCTCTGGGAACTCTCAAAAGCATACATTTGAAAACGTACGTAATCGCGCTGCACGTCTCTTACGCAATACTTGTATAATTTTAAAAAAACGTCCGAGTTTGCTATGCAGTCATACTGACGATTAGATTAGAGTAATCTAACTTCGGCTTTTTTAACAGTCTTCGCAAACATAAGAGTAACTTATTTTCTATGTAAGGTTTATTACGTTTGTAAACATTGAATTATTAAGTTACAAAGAAACCAAATACTAGATCCATGCCATATAAACCAAATGAAACTAACCAGTTTGTGTTCAAATTGCTGTGTACAAAAAAGCAATAATTTTTATTTTTTATTTTCTTCTTTAATTCGACTTCAGAATTGTACACAGGATTGCGATATTTCAATATAACTACATGATCTTTTGTATTTTCGTGTTTGTTATATTTTTTCTGATCTTTTGTTTTTTGTACTTCTACATTGAAGTTCTGTTCTTTTCTGCACAATAAATTACATTTTGTAAGCAATTCAAATTAATATAATTCTAATACTCTAATATTATTTTGTCACTTATAGGTTGTTGTTTTTGTAATGTAAATTCCAGTATTTTTTACGATAAATTACAAAATTTTGATAGAAAGATTACAGGTTTTGTTTAGTGAACGCATAATACCTGTACTAGTAAACTTCAACTTTAATAACTGGTCCTTATTGCAACATTATTATTTTTTAAGAAGATTAACATTAATCAGTATTATTATTTCTTGTATACAAAGATTCAAACAAAGTTGGTTTTTTCAATTTGTATGTAACAGCAATTTGTCAGAATCATGTTTAATTTCTTATTGTTATAAACATATGGGCTATAAGTAAATAGTTGCAGCTATTCTTTTTTATAGATTTGCGTTCTCATGAGTTTTGTAAATATATGACAGTCAGCAATACCTAATATTATTAAAATAGAACTATCAGATTGTAACAATTTAATGTAATAAGTTATATATTTTCATTTTGATCTGAAAATCATACCAATCAAAATTTCATTATAATAAATAACAAAGTTATGAATTTAATTTATAAATATTGCTATAACCAAGGATTTTATGTAATAACGCATATGATGAAACCAAAGAGTTTTATGTAAACCTAATGAACCTCTACGTAACTTATTTTCCATTAGCTTAATTCAATGCATAACATTATAAATATTCTTGGAAATATATTTGTATTCATGCTCACAATTTTAATCTGCAGTTTCGATCATGTATTACATAAAATCTTTGTTTCTTCCGCTCTTTGTATTGAAGAAATGGAAATTAAGAATACTTAAAAGTATTGTAAACGGTATCATTTATTTTAAAACAGATGAGAATCAATATTTTGTTGTGTTTGTATATAAGAAGTTTTAGGTGTGTATAATAATACAACATATTAGAAAGTTGAAATTTTTGCATGGTCTGTATCATGCAAAGATATTGTATAACTTTGGTAATTGGTGTATTTCTTTAACTGATGTTTTTACATTCCTACAAAGTTAATCAGGTCCACTTTAATTGATATTCTTAAAACGCTTTTAAATTATATCACATCTTTATAATGTAGGTAAATTATTACTGTCTTGAATGGAGTATTATTTTGAAAGATAATATAAAATTTTATACAATTTTTATGTCCTGCATATACAGAACCTATCTATTATCAACGGGGCCATTGATTAAACTGGTTTTACAGGTATTCGAATATCTAATTAATCAATTAATACAAGTTTGTACATACAGGTACTATAGTTATGGTTAACTATGTACTGAAAATTGTAATTACCTGGTTAAACTATTTTTTTAAGTAACGAAATTAAAAATATAGTAATATAAATTCACAAAGAAATGTTAACGGATAATATTATTGTTCCTAAATGAAGTATTGAGTACACTAATGTAAACTGTTTTTATAATAATTTATACAAATTTCAGTACATAAAGTGAATTTAACCTAGAAGTACAAATTTACAGGCACACTGCATGTTAAAACTAAGTAAAAAATGTTAGTAAATAAAAATGTAAACATTGGAAAAGCAGTCATCTAATACTATTGTGTATCTTCATAATAATGAATACTTCCAGTGAAATAAATTACATTATATTTATAAGGATTTTTTAAGATTTTTTATTAGAAAAAAAGTTAATTAGGTCTTTACCTGAATTTTAAGATGTAGAAGATATCTAAAAACTATGTAACAGTCATCACAGTCTGGTTTTATAATTGTACATAGAAAATAATTTGTCTACAAATGTTTCAGTATAAATTATTTGCATTAAGTTTTTATAGTTATTACATTCTTCTAACTAAAATTCAATTTGATACAATTTATTGTATAGAATTATATTGAATTGGGAGTTAAATCATAAATAAACAATTTATGATAGTGTACTGAAATTGGTACAATAGTTTACTCACTTATTAATATTATTATTTTTTAATATTTTTGTGTGATGAAATGCTATTAAGCATACTATATTTCTAGTAATCTTATATGAAAAATTGTTTTTACTGGGTAATTATCAATATCCCATTAATTATGATGTGCGTTCAGTTCATAGTAATGATAGGTACCTGGATATTTAGGTATTAATTTGTTAATAATTGAATGCCTGGTCATCCGGTTTTCAAGGTCTTCACTATCAACACTCACTGAGAATAACATTTGGAACTTTTATACAAATATTTTAGAGGAAAATATACTTACTCTTGATAATTACACTGGGCGTCCATGTAGATATAATATATATGTAAAACGTCGCTATTTAATAGAAAACTTTCATGATACTTAGGTCATTTTTTTACATATACAATTCATTTCTTTAAGACTTAAAATATAACATATTTTTGTAATCAATTCAGAGCGAATACCGTTGACTTTATTACAATTTTATTTGCTACGTAAATGAAAATGTTACTGAATGTTTTTATATACCGATTACATCACACCATGTATCATGTAAGTTTTCAGCCATGCTATTGTGACAGAAATAAAACGAAGAAGAATGATAAAACATCGCACGTCGTACACGTACATGTTAAATACGTTTTATTATAATATGCGGACTGTGAAAACATAGTAACTTTGTGATAGAACGTTGTGAAAAATAAGGGGAAAACAATTTTTATATTTTTAGAGGTGCAGAGATTATTTTGATCTGTTCAACTTAATCGATTTTACACATTTCAGTCTATGTGAAAAGAAATAAATGGAATTTAGATATTCTATGGTTACGATATCGTTGACGATGATACATCAGTGTTATATATAAATATATATAGTTTAAAACGATTTTATTATGATTTGTATTATACTTACATTGGGTACTTTTATACGCATACCTACATTCTCAAGTCATGGGAAATGAACACTTGTAAACGGCCATAAACGGTAATATTAAATTAAAAAAGACAGATAGTATTTACACCGAACAAAACTGAGGGAAAGCGTTACTTGTAATTTATTGTAAATACGTGAAATTATGTCTAAACATGTAATTATTGTTTCAACCGTCGTAAAGCAATCGCTTTAAATAGACTAACAACGAATATTTAGCTGTGTTAATGGAAGTAATTATACGATGAATATAAATTTATTTTCATTTATGAAGATGAATTTGTGTACTGAATTTTTATGAGACTAAAGCATTGAGTAGTATTTATAAATAGTACTATATCTGTTCTTCGTTTTTGATTAAATCGAACAAATATTAGAATGACAATATTTTTTTGTAAACTCGTCGATAATATTTAATGAAATCGATAGAGAAGTTTTTTTAAGTGGCGACTGATGACGTGAATTATTTAGATACTATTTTCAAAGTTTGTATAGAAAGCACAATTTTTTTATATGCTGCAATACGTACAAAGAAGTAGAGCTATGTTTTGTCTTTTGTCTATATTCGTTTACATATCTGAATTTTATTTTAAGCGATTTATAAATAGTCAAACATACTTGCCAATCATGATGCTTGCACAAACACTTTCATTTAACTGTCTTAAGTAGGGCTCCGATTAATATCTATTGTTTATAAAATATTTAAAAATTGATTGTTTGTACGTTTATAAAGCCGTTTACAAGAAAAAACTGAAGGAATATTTTTTATTTACAATGGATTGTAAACGTTTATATGTATATACAAGCATTTCTTTTTCAAAAACTAAATGCATTTTTAGCTTATTATGATGCAGTGTTAATAAGTGTGCAGACTGCAAACTTTTGGAAATATTCTCGCATGATGTTGGAACGTTTACGGTAAACGTGCAATCAGGAGCTCTAGTGTTAAGTGAATTGCTTGTGTAATCATCATGCTGACAATATGAATTTGCATACGTCATAAATATAAAAAAATTTATGTTAAGCAGCAACAGTCAATCACATATTTGTTAAAAACATGATGTACAATCATGTTTGACCGCATATAGGTCACTTTATATGCATTTTGCTATACATGATCTAAAGAATGTAGATATATTGTGCCTTTTGTATATTGTATATTTGTATATAAACATATTTTACATGAAATATTGTAATAATGTAGTCTATTCACGTAAACAATAAATAAAATAATACTTTAGAAAAAAATATTTACTGTAAATTATTGTTTACCTTTATAGTTAGCAAACCTTGCATTTATTTAAAAATAGGGCTTGCAAAGCGTCGATTATATAAGATAGCACGCAAATATGGAGAATAATGTATCAACGGTTATAATACGCATACGCACTGTTATGGTACATTGGTATCATTTTTATTTGTAATAAATTTTATACAAAGTGAAGCACATGCCTATTTAGCATAACTTATTCAATAAAATGCACAATATTTACACTTTTGCAAAAAATACAGAAGATACGTTATTTTTTTGCTGTGATCAATTGAAAATTTTTCTTTGCAGTTTAGCAACGAGTAATATTACTTATACAATATTAATAACATATAGATGTTATACTTATCTAAACATCACATTGTCAATTCGTCTACTATTAGTAGTAATTACATTCTTTTAGAACTACCGGCGCATTTAATATATTACAGTTATATTTACATTGCTTTATCGATAATATATGTACTTTTACGTTCCAACCGACCCAAGTAGTCACAAATTTGGAGGATTCAGCCGGGAATCGAACTATCGAGTCGAAAGTATTAAAAATATATCAGTTGGTTTCAGTGGGGCAGCGAGTCGGTACGTTCATGTTAAGTACGCGTGTCAAAATCAAGAATTAACAGTTACAGTGCCGTCAAACTGAAGACTACAACGAGTGCAGAAGGGTGAATATAAGTGGTGTTATCACAATTACTTTCGTTTAATGATACGGTCAAATCCGTGAATAGCACGCAGCGACAATGGTTGAATTATACAATTTGAATAAAATTTCATCGAAGCGAGTGTGGAATAGAATAGCGATTAAGAAGAGTAAGATAACAGAATACGTTTGTAGTTATATGGTGTGCGAGCGTGGTGTCTTACATTTTAGTTTTTAAATTTAATATTGTCTCTTACGTTTTGACCGACCCAAGTCCCACATATACAATATCAAAACCGTACAAAAGTGAAAATATAATTTCATTATCCTTCGAAAAACTTGGGATATGTAAAAACTACCCAGAACGAGGCATATAGAAAGTTTGCGCATAATGCTGCTTGGCAATACGTTTCAAAATACATACTTCGAAAGATACAGTGTATAATTAGTTATTTTCTGATATACGTCGTGGGTTATTCGACAATGGACAACGCGAACGACTGTTACTACAGTCAAACCGACTATAACGCGTTCATTATGCAATGATGTGCAACATCCAATTCAGGGTAGGGTTTTAGGAATTTCAAAATTCACAGTTTCAAAATATATTATCGTACTGTTTGACTTCGAGTAAATTCACTTTATTCACGTTTACGTGAAAAGTATTCTAAAAATAACGGTTCTGTTTTAGTATGGTTTTTTTAAAAATATACTGTAGTGTCTGAAGACTTAAATTGCTTTAACTTTTGTATGCGCACATTGTAATTGTGTGTTTTATCGTTTTGATTTTCCTGAATTATCGACACATGCCATACCCCCTATTTCTATTTTTTTGTTTCATTTTATTTTGTTCGTGTAAAATTCAGCTGAAATGTTCAATTATGTGCGTCATAGTAGAAACGACTGCGTTAAATTCTAGTTTGTATTCATTGATATGTTGAGCGTATTGTGAGGTCCTGACGGAATGTACTAAGTTTGTGCTAATTCTATGCTTTATATGTTACAAAATAATAGATTCTTTAAAAAATTTCGTGACAAATCTAAACTGCACTACCGTCCGCTTGCTACTTAATTGTACTGTTTTAACGAAGATTAGAAGACAATTGACTTACAAATTTTCAGAAAAATATGCTGTAAAAATTTGCATTATGGAACTTTTGAAATTTTAGCGTAAGTATATGTAAACTTTCTAACTATGTGTGCAAAATAGTTATTCTGTCGTTAAAAAACTGCGGGAGGTGATTTGGTTTCTTAGATCCATGGAATGTGACTTAATTAGTACCTGTAGTTTGTCGGCAGTTGTTTCATACATACATATATAAATTAATACTTAAATTCGACTTCGAAATAAATGCGCTTCATGTTTCACAATTTTTCATCACCTTCTTTTTTCTAGAAACTCTCTCGAACAAATAACTAACACATATTAATTAGATTCAAGAATTATAAATATCTCAAGTGCATATAACAATCAACAATAATTAAATGGAAACAATTTTTGAGTCTAATCATTTAAAGATATTAGTTATGGAAAACAATGCAAAAATAATTATACAATTTCTTTTTTGAATATGCATGTCTAACTTAATTTCTTACTAACGTTTTATATAACAGGAAACACATTATACAATTACTAAAATGACGGTGCTTTGTGACCGTTTACTAAAAATTGTAACGAAACACTTTCACCTGTTCTTTAAGGTCTAAATGTTGGTGAATGTACATAGAATTGTAGAAGTAACTTATACAGAATTTCACAGAGTGCACACAAACAAAAACAAATCGAAGAAAAGAATAGACATTTTTTCATTTGAAGAAATTTACTTAAAAAAAAATTAAGTTCAACAATTTATCAGGTTTGTGTGTTCATCGATAGAAATCGGTTAACGTATTTGTTAACGACTTATCAACTTTACTTCATTTCTTTTCAATACTAATGCACTCGACAAATTTTCAAACTTAATTATTTCAAGATCGAGGCCTCAACAAATAAAAAAATTCAATTCTTTTCTTTCAATTCTTTTATACTCAATTATATCACACATTCTGCGACATTTTGCACGTATTAGATTTGAATATAAAGTTTCAAGAATTCTTCCTGTTTTATGATTTTTACAATTGCATATACTCTAAATTTCTTTGAAGATGTATCGCGCAATTAAGTCTTTCACGTTTAGTAATTTGAAATTTTGTATACACATGATTCTACACTCATATTAACAAGTGTGTTCCGATTCTCTTAGAGTGTACAAATGTTCATGTAAGTTCAAATTCAAAATTAATCTTAACTGTCTCGGCACTAGCGGATTATAATTATCAAGTTGAATCGATTATAAAGAAAATATGCGTCTTTGCGCAAAACGTTTTGTATACAAATTATTTAATTTATATTGTGTTGATTCAAATGGTAACGGTTATAAAATCGAGTACTACCCCTAGCAAAGAATATTCAATCAAAATCGTGAACATGATTGTGAATCAAATTAATTGAACGTTATACAAATTGAACTAAATACGAAAAATAGTTCTGCGTTTATGTTAGACAAATAATAAGAGTTAATGATATTTTAGGAAAAAGTTAATAAAACGACGCGTTCTTTTGTCTTTTTAATAAATATAAAATAATTTGCGTAACTTTATGTGAAAATTATAAAGAAATTTAAATAGCATAACAAAGCAATAGAACATTTTTGAATATCTCTAACGTTGAAGATAACAATAGACATTGCCAGAAAAATGTTCAGTCTAATTTGCTCATTTTGTACATTACAAAAAAAAAACATATTTGTTTATATATTAATATTTTATTTATATATGACGAGCTTTATTATTGAATTTGCTTTTATCATTAATGGAAATATTTTCCACATTGAAAATATGAATAATTACAGTGATAGAGACTATATTTGTTTGATTGAATAATTTTTGCTAGGTGTACAATAATGTTTATAAACGAAATACCAGACCGTGAAAGAGATATTTGACACGGTATCAAGAGATTATAGTGAAGATGTAGTACGAAGTCTTTTATCTAGAAGGAAAAAATTTGTTCGTGTCGAAAATTGAACGAAAAACGGATTAAAGCTCTAATTCTTCAGCAGTGCGAGAGAGTCTGTGATTATCGATGCGTCTACGTTGACTACGCCTGACCGCGTCTGCTCGCCGATACGGTTCTGACCTGAGCCCAAGAAGAATGTCCTCCAGAGCACCATTATAAACTTCGTCTTGCTGCAACAATTTCTTCTCTTGAACCAACCTCGTTTTGTTTTTCAATTCGTTTATCACAGCGTCCTGCAAAGTCACAATCTGACTAAAACTCATGTATTATAACAAATTCATTTATTTAGACACTAAAACGATGAATTATCTGAAAATATTAACAATAAACACCAATCGAGGGCAGGGAAATATTATTATTAATAGCGAAAAGATCTCTTTTATCATTGACTTTATTTAGTTTGAATACTACTTCTGGCAAAAATTATTCGATCAAAGGCAAGTGTAATGATAACACTTATCGCGTATAAAGAAAATATTAATAATATTCTATTGCTTTGTTATGTTATTTGAATTTCTTTATAATTTTCACATAGAGTTAGACAATTTATTATTTTATATTTTATAAGAAGCCAAAACAATTCATGTACATATTGTATATATATTTATCATCTTATTTATCATACTTAATATACGCTCAAATAATACATTCAACAACCTTTTTCGCGCTTTTGATCGAATATTTTGTACCAGATGCCCTAATTGTAATGTTATATATGTTGCAAAAGTCATTTACAATCTTTTTATTTGAAAATTGTTGTTAAAGAAACGAATTCATTCACAATGTGAGATGAAGTTCACATAATAATAACAATGATCTTCATAATCGACCATATTATTTCTATGCGGGTGTGATTAAAAAGAATGTAAATTCAAAAAGCGACTTTAAAGATTAAAGTTTTAATTTTAAAGCTGTTTAATTTAGAATCGAAAATAAAATTTTAATTTGAAAATTATTTACACCTTAACATGATAAAGAAATTAAAATAAATATATAATTTCTTTTGAAACTTACGTTATTGTAATGAATAAATTTGTGCCAATAACTATCTATTTAATAGATTTGACAGTATTTTTAAAAGAGGAGTTGCATAAAAAAACTATTATCTTTCATATTTAATATTTTTCTCGTAACCATTTAAATGCTTCATTAATGATGATATATTATTCTTTTCGTAAGTTTATTCATAAAATATACTCGGAAAGATTCATTTTGTATTGAGAAAGGTACTGTAAGTAAATACATAAGAAATGAAAACTGAAGCTGTATTCCTTATATTTAAATTATAACGAGATCTCAATTATTCCCAACTTTAAAACTTTTTTCTTCGCTTTACCAACTGTGAGAGTTTCAGTTTTCGAAAGTAAAAAGTATCGAATTAGTACTGAAATACAATTTGCTTAATATTCTCGATAGAATGCCAGTACAGTAGATACATTAAACTGTTTTAGCATAGTATTTCAATAGTTTGAAATAATCTGTTACAAGAATATTCTCATAAGGTAAAAGGTCTCTGCGCGTGTGAGGGTTAAACCGATGAAGTTGACAGTTTTATAGCGGTGCAATTTCTATGACTACGAATGTATATCTTAGAAATAGAGGTTTAATTCATAGCTAGATTTTCTTATTATTAATAGTTAATATCAAGTACATCTAATGTAATTTCAAGTTCTCAATTGTTGTACCGTTAATTCATATGCGTCTATTCTATGAGATTCTTGGCAGTAGCATAGGAAAGTGATAATAGAGGACTTCTCTCAGGCAACATCAATGCAAGCTAGAACACATGCCGATGCATCTTTTAATTCTCTCTTAATGTTAGGAATCGAATGGATATGTGCCTATACCACGGATTACGGAAAACAGTTCATCGTTCAAATAAGACAAATGTTACCCATTTTTCAATCTTCGTGTGCACAAAGTAATTCAATGATTCCAGCATTCGGGACATAGCAATACGTTGGTACGGCAAACTATGAACGGTAAGAACCATTGTTATACTTCATGCTTTTACGGGGCGATTTTGTAATAAATTTTCAAAGATGGTAAAACAAGTGATTGTAACAAAAATATTATTTTAACAGTAGCAGTTGTTTCTAAAATAAGTAAAAAAGTTTGATGTCTATAACGATAAAATCGTTGGTAGTTCTAATTGGAAGAGTAAGTCGAAAATAAACATGAGATTTTATTACAATAAATTGCATTTATGAAAAACATGATTTGGACACGTATAATATTTCAGTTTGAAGATTTTAAATATAAACGATCTGAGTGTATGCTCTTATAGTATTCATATTAAATGTATTTTATAAATAAAGCATAAGTACGAATTTATTATGTTGATCAAATGTCTTTTTTAATTCGTATTTTTTTATCTTCTAAGGTTCAGTATAATTTCTGTTAGAACAGAATAGACAATCGTTAATGTATACCAACAGGGTTTTTCTAACAAGTAAAAAATATGAACATTCAAAATGATAAAAGCTGCAAAAACTTTGTTATATTAGAGAATTTAACAGTTTAAACAGTTTATTAAACAGTTTAACTTTTATCGACAAGTTATCTTTTACTTTCGGGAGTTTATTTGAGTTTTTTTTTTTAATTTCATAATACCTCCGACTTACTTTTCCACATAAAAATTGATTACTAAATGTTACTAAAAAAATGTCGGATATAATGATACAAGATTAATTTGCGAACTGTTTTCGAACGCGGTGTACAGTTTTCTGTATTGTTTTCCGCACAGATAATAAAAGCTGAACCTATACATGTGTTGTTTAAGAGTGCAGTGTATGTGCTAGTAGAATCATTAAATATATGTTATTAGGAGGAAGTGAGTGAGCACAGACTTACATGTTGTGAATTGTTATGTTCACTATATTGTTATGTTCTGAGCTCCAGTTCATTAAGATGCCGGTGTAACAGACTCTTGTTCGTGTTACAGCAAAATTTCGGTGACTTTAAATCCAAATAAATATGTAACAAATAAGAAAAATAGATGTTCGTGAGATATCTTTATAGACATTTCGTCTATTCAGAAAAAGAAAAACGAAAATAATGCGAAAAAGAGCACTCTCGAAATAATAATCATTATAATTATGTAAATAATCCCTGTAATATATCATGCTATCTCACAACATGCAGCGAAAAGAAATGCCTTGGAAATTAAGTTCCGCGGGAGTATTGAAGTTTGTGAAAATTATTTCCAAACATTATCACTTTTCTTTTTAATTGAATACGGTTAAGGAAGTGGCAGTAATATCGTCGGTTTCAACCGTATTTTTTGTATTCAAGAACAATGCATGGACATATGCATACATAATTCTGCAATTACGTATTATTTATACAAATTTTATTTTTAAATGAACATGAGTGTATAAAAGACCATTACGTTTTTAATATTGGATCATGTGACTTGGATTTTTTTTTAGAAGTTAGAACGATTAGTTTACTACACGTTGAAAAAAAGAAATTTTGAAAAAATTTTAATTGGTCGGAATTACAAAGAAAATACTGAAAGTTGTTATTTATAACTGTTTTATGTAGGTCCATATTGAAAATTCAACAAGTATGTTTTGTAGATCTGTGTCAACTGTATACACTCTGAATATTTCACCAAAATCGGCAAACGTTGCAACGAGCTACAACTGTTTGAAGATGGTCAAAATTGCAGCATTTCACAATTTTCGGCCTTAAACTATAATAAATCGAAGGATTCTTACGTCATTCGATGCCTGTCGCTGTTTTCCACGTAATCCAAATTGGATGAAAATTTGAAAATGTATACAATTGATACAGATCTACAAAATGGATGTTTTAAATTTTCAATATAAGCCACATAAAAAAATTGTAAAACACAACTTTTAGTATTTTCTCTGCAATACCGACCAATTGCAATTGTTTTAAAATTTTGTTTTCACGTCATGTAGTAAACTAATTACTCTAACTTCTCAAAAAAGTCCAAGTCGTATGGTCACATATTAAACAAGTTATCGTCTTTTTAAAAGTATCCGAATACTAATGGGAGTGACTGTATGTTATAGAAATTATTAATGTAACGGAGCAAATGTATTTATAGTTCAATTATTTTTTTGAATGTAGAAATGTATTTTTTGTCATCTTGACAGAGTAGCTTGCAGAATCCTTCTACGCAAGAAGCATTTGTTTAATTTTTACAATTAAAGCGGAAGGATTCTTAATTACACAGTGTTAAAAAATTCTTAAGTATTCAGCAAATCAACATCTACAAGAATTGCTAAATTATTGTTGAACATTGTAATTAAATATATACTATGCCCAAGTATTTTTGTTTTAAATACAACAAATATTTGGTTGAAATCAATTATTATACTGCTGTAATAGTCCTTGTTAGTGAAGGTAATTATCGTATTTCGCATTTATTATTAAAAAGCTGACTTTTCAATTATAATACCGTCGTCAAGATCAGTTACAAATTAATCAAAATGTTCCATACAGTAACAATAGATAATGTTTCCTTGAACTGCACTGTATTAATGATTAGAAATGTTACACAAGTGTAAAGGTAGGCAATGACTTCTTTTGCAAAGCATAAAACATGCATTGTTATACAAAATGAATAAGTTTATTTGGTATAAATAAATATGTTTGAAATTGCACTGCTATGCTTTGGAATGTAAGCTGTTAATCTCATGCCACACAAATAAGGTGAAAGCATCAAACAATTTATTTTATGGTTGGATTTTTTATTTTACGTGATATATAAAAGAAATGCAAGATACTCGGAAAGAAACGTTATTTAAAAATAAAAGTTGATATCGATATCGAAACGATACAGATAGTAGAGAGTATTAATGCAGAATTAATATCGCATGGTTACACAAATTCCACACAGAAATGCCAACTTTGGTAATCACTCAGTTGAACTCAAAAATAATAAAAGATAAAAAAGAATTACAATAGTCTTTTATTATACGTATGTATTGTATATTTATATTTTATATCTCCTTAAGATAGAGATCTGATCGATGCTTCCTACATTTTACCATAACACAATTTTTGAGTCTGCATAATTCAACGTTTGTTTAACATTTGTTATATAAATAATTACTGTTATTATGTTGATGCAAAATCAAAATTGAAACATTAAATTGAGAATCAATTAATAAATAAACATAAACAAAACAAAAGAGTATAATTGAAAGTCCAATGAACAACTGAAAAATTAGTTTGATGCAATAAGCATAGCTTCCAGTATACATATGAAGTTATATATATATATATTGAAAACGCACGAAATAACAATCTTATTACAAGTGAAGCATTGATAATATAAAAATCATAAAGTTATAGAGAAAGAAGTTAATAAGCTTAGCGAAACGAAAGTAGACGACACGTATCAGATGCAACTACTTAATAATCACTTGTATGTTGCAACTAGGTATTTGTTAATAACGAAAATAAAATTATTCTAAATACAAAATAGTGAATACATAGCGTGCAAAATATTGTGAGAAGAAAACAGATAAACGATTGTGATTTCGTTTACCCGAAAATAAAGAAAAAAAATGTATGATAACTAAAATATACCTGCTGTTTCTTTTGGTTTAATTTATTTCGTTTAACGACTTCTTCCGAAGTATTTAAAGCCTCCGCAGCAGCAGCTTCCAACCTACGACGTTGTTCATTTTCTTGATCCGCAGCCTGTAAAAGGAGCTTTGCTTTGTATAATCATTTCTTTTAAATTCCAATATTAGTGATTCATCAATACACGTTAATTGGTCGTATCTTGTATTTCTTTAAATTTAAACTATAAGGATATATGTATCTATATATGTACATTGTACATATACACACTCTATGATATTAGTACCTGATTTCTAGCTCCTGTCCTTTTATTAAATATGTTGTACAACGAAATAAGCTAACCATAAGTAGAACCATGTAAAATCATGATTTTTATCATTCAAGTTTCTGAAGCTTTTAGTCGCTCATGGGACTATCAAATATGAAGTAACAGTAATTTTTATTTCGTTAAAAATTGCAGGTTATAGACTGCTTTGATAGACATTATAAATTGTAGAAGTAAAAAATTATTTCAATATCATTTTTCCAGTTTCAATAAATATTTATGAATTTATTATTTGTCTTTTCTTGACCTTTCCGCGTATATTAATTATCACTCAACTCTGCAAAGAACTACTGTTCTCTTCAGTGAGAAAAATCAATTACAGTAGATACTTCTGCTCTTAAATCATTCTGCTTTGATTTAAGTTTCTTTCTGTTAAGTAATTTCTGTTAAGAATACAATATAGCCGGTTTGAATGTTTACACGTGATTAAGGTCATTGCAATGTCAAACATCCATCATTACAATGTGCCCTCTTTTCGTTCAACATTTACCTAAAACAATTCTTTGCATTCTTAATTTAAATTGCATATGTATAGTTGTCTAAAGACTTTTTATCAGAGTGCACACCATTTCACTACATTGCAGAATGAAGATTAGGAGAGAACGACATTTTATAAGCACTAAACTAATATAACAGACGTTTACCTTAAATGCCCTTGCGAATCTAACAAGAAGGGAGAAGAATGTATTAGCGTCAACTTGTCTCGGACTTTCTCCGAAGAATTCAACACATTCTCGAAACGCGTCACCAGCAGTTCGAGCATCTGATTTTAACCGGCGTAACTTTTCTTCAGAGTTATTCAAGAAGTCTCGTAGTACCGTGTTATGTTTCTCTTTACCACGAAGTTCGAATTCTTTCTTTACAAGATCCATACCCTTCTCCAACTCATGGACATCTGTAGTTATATTTTCTAGCGAAACTGAAATCAGAAAAGTAAAATAACTTTATATAATGTAATAATAAGAAAGATTTGTTAGTTCAAATAAATATCTAGCTCAAACAATTTTTTGACCATTTAAGGTTCTAATAATTAATACATTTTAAGAATCTAAACGTTAATTGTTTGTAGATTAAACTTAAAAATGATATAAATAATTATTTAATCTAATTTATCGTTTAAATATTACAATAAACAATAGTATAAAAGCTGTATTTATTTCCTTGTATAACATTTCAATACACGTATCTCCATTTACAGCTCATTAAAAATGTTACTGTTTAAACAATATTTCAAAATTCTCCAAAGCTATGAACATATGAGAAAATAATTTAAAAGGTACGAAAAGCATGGGAGACCTTTACATTTGAATTAATTGAATGTATTCTTGATACCTTTAATAAATACCGTATTCTTGAGCATTTTAAAGGATTATTGTTGATAGATTAAATTAAATTAAACTCTTTTAATAAGAAGTCTTAGAAACAAGTATAATTAAAATATTAGTAGACGTACCAGTTGCAGCTTTATCGATATACATAAGTTCAGATTCGAAATTAATAAGTTCTGGAAACTTGACTCGTATGGTAGCTACGATATAATGTAAGAGACACATTCTCTTATCTGTTGATTTCGTATCGAGTAATGTATCTAAACTCTGCAGTTTAAATCCATATGCTGGCCCACGTTTGCTACTATTTAAATAGTTCCCAAAAGCAAGAATTATTTCTAATACTGCTCTAAGTTTCTTCGAACTCTTGACTGAACTCGATGCGGATATCACAGCATATATTTGTGGAGTAATAAGGTGTAAATTGTCGAAAAAGTTTCCAATGTAATTCATAATGGACAACTTGGTCGATATTCTTTCCACTTTACCCAGTTGCATTAAAAATTTGTCCTCTTCGGTCAGAAGATTTACGTTTTTCTTCTCTATGATATACTCCCTATATGCTTTGATCTGTAACATAATAAAATTTGTAAGTTTCAATAATTCTGTCTGACGTCTGCATGATTGAATACACAACTGTTAATGGAAACATCTCAAGAGTGTCGACATATTGCAAAAATATTCCTAACTAATTACTTTCGGTTTAATCAACCTTTAAATCCAATCGCATATCTAGAAAAAAGTACGTTTCCTTAGATAAAATGAGGATTACAATTTGTGCTTAAATGCACCAAACATATGCAGATACACCGTACGACAAGTGCATTAAGTTAAGTTAAATTAGCAGGTTACTTTATTAGATTCAATTATTTTAAAATGGAATACAGCATACTTCTTGATCCGTAGGCACCATACGTTGCAGTAACTCCACATTTTCCAGTGAAAGCACTTTCAAGTCTAAAGCGTTCACAGCTGAGATGACTTTTTCTACCGGCATTTCCATTTTTCTTCGCGATATAGCTAGAATAATACGAAATAAAAAGGATGTAGATCAAGGTTCCTAATTGAAAATGGACAGCATTATGATTTTTGATGTACGTACCAATATTTCGTAATCTAGTGTGTTCTAAAAGGGATACATTTTCCGGTTTCTTGAAACGTTTACTAGGGAAACTATGAAGTCCGTCAATTTCGTTCGTACCGTTAGCTATGTGACCTCCCATACCAATTTTGAATCTCTCTTCGAAATCGGAGAAGTCTATGTAATTATGCAATCGATCGTCATCCAATTCGTTAAAAATGGTGCCTCGGACTTGGTTAGGTTTTAAGGCGATCCAATTGAGCGTAGGCAGCTTATACTTCGTTTGAACCTGCAATGAAAAAATAAAATTAACCAACGATGACTACCAGGTAAACATATTAAACAATACATAAAATACAAGTTCTAATCTTAAGAACACTAAACGAGAAGACAAACTAGTACTAATAAAATAAAATTCTTTTAATTTTAGAATAAATGTTCAGTACATATTATTTATATTCAGTGAATCACTAATTCTTTAACCAATAGTATTGTACAGCTACATTAGTTACCCAGATATTGTAATTATGTTAACACGAGCTTACTAATTGTAAGATATAATGTAAAAGTATTTAAATATAAAACACCTCTTAATTAAAATCACATTGAACTATTGACGTCATATTATGTTGATGTACATCGCGTTATAGAAAGTAAAAAAGGGAATATACTTTCCTTAAAATAAAAAGAGACAATCTTCAATTTTTGTATGGATTTTAACACTTTACCTACCAGAAGTCTATTGGTAGACTTTTTAATCTCTGAACTGTATTCAGGAGAAGTTCAATAATTTTGCATAAAATAATAATTTCAGAAGAATTTGTTGCATTATAATAATTCTAAAAATTTGTTAAATTATGAATGAAATTGCTGTCGCTTTTAGAAAATTGATTGAAAAATTCTCAATTGTAGATCTTTGTAAGCAAAGTATTAAAGATGACATTAAGTTCTATTGAATTTTTAACGTACGTTTTCCAAATAAAATAAGTTTAATTAACAACATTTCTTTAAGTAATGTGCAGATGACTATAAAATCTTTTTAAATGTCCATTACTGACGACACTACAATCTCATAATGTTCTTCAATACAATACAAATGATATAATGCAATTCCAAATTGAATGTATAATATAATAGACAATTTATCCAGTTGTTTGTATGAACTTTTGTCCATAATTATTGGACTCGAAGATCCATTCAGACGTCTTTATTAGACTGACCAAGGTTACTGCGTTTTCGTTTGAATCCTTTCTCGGATGTATGATTTTGAAACAACTGATACTTACACACGTTACCGAACGAAGATTAAATTGTTAGCATATCAAGTATGATTTTAAGCCATGCACGCACCTTTCGTTTAATAGTCATTGCTCCATCCGGTGCTTGCATCATGCCGGCAGGTGGAGGTGGTATAGGTGCAGGTGGAGGTAATTTTTGATCTCCTGGAGAAAGAGATGCCATAGGTGGCGGCGGCGGACACGGGGGTGGCGGCGGCGGTGGTGGTGCAGGAGCCAACGGTGGGCTTTGTTCTAACGTTGGCGATGGAGTCGAATTAAAGGTAGGCGTCGTAACGTGGTCTGAATTATTCAGAGGACTCGTCGCAGGTCCATTTCGAAGATTTCCTGCTGACATTTATTCAAACATACTACATGGCTCTCCAATATTTTCATTTCATTCATACAGATTATTCTCGATGAAGTATTAATTTTCATTTAACATTGGGCAAAATTGCAGAACAGCTGTCTACCCTCCGAATATTTTGAACAACTTTTTCCTTTGCAGATTATCGACGGTCTCGCTTAGTTTCCGAGACTAAAATTATCGGTACCCCTGCAGTGAATTCTGCCTATACTTGTGCATCTGTGGTGCCGCTTTTATATTGTTGGTCGGTCACCGGTCACCGGCCACCGGTAGGGCTGTTACGTTTCCGAAGCTTCGACTCTTCGAAGCTTCGCACCTTCGATTCGTTTCCAGTTAACGGATAAAAGAAAAAAGTTTTCACAATTTGTTTCTCTATTTATTATTTGAATTATTTCAATAATTTATTGTTAAAATAATATATTTATTATTTGAATTATCATTTCGATAGTTCACTGATAAAATAATTGTTTAAATAAATACATTTTTACAATTTGTTTCTATATTCATTATTTGAATTGTTATTTCAATTATTTATTGTTAAAATAATGGTCTAAATGAATAAATTTTCATATTTTGTTTCTATATACATTATGTGAATTATTTCAATATTTCATTGTTAAAATAATTATTTAAAGAATGTACAAGTATTTACATAATGAATACAGAAACACATTTCTATAGATAATATAAATTTTCGTAGATTATAAATTTTTATACTCTATAGAAATGTGTTCCTATATTAATTATGTAAATACGTGTACATTTCCTAAACAGTTATTTGAACAATAAATTATTGAAATAATTCAAATAATGAATATAGAAACAAATTGTAAAAATTTATTTATTTAATCAATTATTTTAACAATAAATAATTGAAATAACAATTCAAATAATGAATATAGAAACAAATTATAAAATTTATTTATTTAAACAATTATTTTAACAATGTGCTATCGAAAGGATAATTCAAATAATAAATATATTATTTTAACAATAAATTATTGAAATAATTCAAATAATAAATAGAGAAACAAATTGTGAAAACTTTTTTCTTTTATCCGTTAACTGGAAACGAATCGAAGGTTCGAAGCTTCGAAGAGTCGAAGTTCACCGTTGCGGCAACATCAGTTTTTCGCGAATATCTTGGAAACTAAACGCCACCACCACAAACATGTACAGGAAATAGTTGTTCAAAATGTTGAGATTTATAATATATTCAAAAATCATCGCAACCGGACGGTAGAAGTCTCACTTTATTCCATTCACAGAAGCGATCAGCGTTATTAATAACTAGACTGCGAAATTTATAGAAAAAATGGGTGGCTGCAATTTAAAGCAATAAAAAGATTGAAAAAATTCATGTACACCAATATATTATTTTCATCTGATTTGAAATTTCAATATGGTTTCTGTTCCCTGCAATTGATGCAGACAATGTTTAGTTCGCATAAAATCCGTAGTTTATTAATAACAATTGTTGATAATAATGTTTTAATCTGCTTTTCAGGCACGAAAAAGTAGAGCAAACTTTGACTCTTATTTCTGGAAGGGAAATTATTTATCCTTAACAAATCGTTATACATTCAGCTTTTATCTATGAGTATACCCAGATAGCACTCGGACGTCCAATGTACGTCTGTACCGGACATATGTCCCAGGTATGTCCGACAGAGGTCCCAGTTACATCCCAGTACGTACATAGGACGTCCCGCGCGGACGTTAATTGGACGTTTGTCGGACATATAAAAGCGTGTTTGCACCTTAAAAAAAGTTCTAAATATGTAAATATTGGTTCAAAAGAATTCTACAAAAATATCATTCATTATCACATAGTTAGGAAAAGAGGAATTGATTAAATAAAAAAGAGTGGACTTATGCCGTGCGCGAACCTAGTATAAGCATATTAACAGTCGAGCGCCTAACGCGCTGACCCAACCGAGTTCTTGGTAACACGATTAATATTTTCAGATGCTATGCGCGCTCATGTACGAGGTAATCGTAATACTAATCAAGTTCATTTCATTTCTCAACTATTTCTGTGAAATGTTCAAGTTTATCAGTGTCCAATAGACTTACAGAATAAATGAAATCTAACAATTTGAAGATTAGCTCATTTTTTCACGGAAGAAACGTCAAAAAATTAGTTTTTTCAAACAACGGCGCCGCGAACTTAAAAATCTGAAAAATTCATAAACTATATTTTGAGTATAATAATAGAAACACAATATAGCATCCGAAAACGTACGAAATAATCTAAGTCCCACGACCCTGGCAAGTACGAAATAATCTAAGTCCCACGTCCGTGGTACGTCCGAAATTTATGTCCGAGGGATGTCCCACGGACGTAAAAAACGGATGTCCATGGGACGTCCGCAATATTTTCCGGCATATTTTCTGCTGCAGTTTCTGTGATACCTACTCTGCGGATTTTTATGCAAATTAAATGCATTGATTACGAGAAATAGAAACCAAATAGAAAGTTTGTCTTTTTGTTAATAATTGTAATAGATTGAAGATAATACGCATACAGACATTATTAAATTGTTGTAATTTTCCTACTATTTTGAACTTCACCTATTCAATTTTGTCAGAAATGCGTAAAATCCGCAGTCTTGTGACAACTATAATATCTGAAATAGCTTTCGTATGAAATAAAAAGAAATGTTCTCCTAAAGTAGATAAAGAAATTAGCATAGTAAATGGTTGATTTTGAGAATACCTGTAGTGGTTAAATTATTGTATTACATTACTAGAATCTAATTATTGAAGAAATAAATATTTACCAGTAGAACTCTTGGTAAGTGTACCCGTAAGTGTCTCCAACTCGATGATCTTGTTTTCCAAGACACTTTGTCTTCGAGCCGAATCTTGTTTCTGTCTTTTCAGGGCTGTAAGTTCCTCCTCAACTAATCGACGAGCTTCCACTGCTTCGGTATATTCTACTTTTAGTGCACCTAGTTCAGTCTCTAGTTCCGCTAATTTCGCAAGGGACTCTCTCTCTAATTCAGCCATTCTGTCGTGTGCCTATTTTTATTGTGTAACAAAATTAATGAACGACTGCTTACGCATCGAAAAAGTTGTTAAGGCTTTGTTAAGGCACTTACGTGACCAAGTTCATCTTCCAGCTCAGCAACCTTCTCTAAAGCGGCAGTCTTTGTTTCACTGTCTTCCATTAAGGCAGCTACATCGAATACATTATCTAAATACGCAGAGATTTGAACCTGTGGAAATAACAACAGTATAACATACAAGGAGCCGGTTTTAGTTTACTTCATTTTTATTTATGCTAACTCATAATCAATCCAAGCATGAAATAGAAATAATGTAAAGTTTTAATCAGCCGTCGTGTAAAAACATCGTTAATAAAAGTATCGATCAATGAGTTTTATTTTATTATAAAGCTATAGATGAATACTTTGAAAATGTAAAAGTCAATTTCTTACCCTCGTGTTCTATGCGAAATGCACATACTTATAATTACATTAAAATATGTAAAAATTTCCTAGTCTATTAAAAAAATTTTGTGGGAGAAAATTATTTACGTATTCGTTTGGGTCAGATTCACAGGTGCAGAGCGTATGGATTGATATAATTTGTAATTAGCATACCCGTTTAATTGGTCAGACGTTCTTGAGGGATAAGAATTGGAATTTAATATAATTGTCATTATAAAGAGGTAATACATATTTTTAGGTGTTTTATTGTTAATATAACTGTTTCTATCTATACGGTTTAATTAAACCTAATCGGATAATCGATAGAGTGGAAACCAGTTTCCGAACAATTGATAGTTTATGTAATCGGTGTACAGATTAATTAGCATTCGCGTGGATATTTCGTGCGAAAGAATTTGTTATAAGAATATTTGAAAAAATTATGAGCGTGTATATTATTCACCTAAATAGATTTCAGTCGATTGATAAATTTGAAATATATTTTTAAAGAATACGCGAATGATTTATAGAATTATCCTGTCTACCAACCTGCAAATCTTCACTCTCTGTATGCCTAAGTTTCTCCAAATACTCGTCCAGCCCGAGTTTAGTAAATTCATATTGCAAGTGTACCCTGAAATTCATATCTTCTACCGAGTGGACAACGATATTCACAAATTGCATGCAGGCAACCATGAATTCTATGTGAAAACTGTCGTATTGTGTGAAGTACGCCATCAAAGTTGTAAATCTTCGCCTTTCCGAGCACACTTCTTTGAAATTGTCAAACGCCGACAGTATAATTTCGTGGCCACCCTTCACGAGACAGATAGCAGCAAGAAGTTCTAGCACTAGAGCTTTCGTTCTGGAATAACAGTATTCTTACTTCCACTTTGTAATTGACTAACGATTATTCGATATTTATTATTTAGAAGAAAAGACAATATATTTACCTTAAACTCTTGTGCATTAAACTGAGCGCGATGCAATTAATTGCTTCTCGATGCTGAATAACCATGTTGAAACCGTACTGTAACAAATTTCCACACTTGTAAGAATAAAATTATGAGTATTTAGGATGTAAAACAAATCGCTAGACGGCGGATCTTTATGCAAAATCAAAATTCTTAGTCGATTGTAAGACACAAGAACCATACAGAAATTTCTTTCCTCTTCTAATAAGTTCAGTGAGTTGAAAATAACACATAGATGTTCTCGAATTCTTTTAATTTTCCTATTCTATGAAATTTCATCCATCCATTTCTATCATTATTACATAAAATCCGCAGTCTACTAATCACCGGCTGTTAAAACCAAAGTTAATTTGCCAAATTTTGACTATTACCTAGTTTGCATACAAACCGGGTTATTTTTTGGCTAGACCTATTTATTTTTACTATTTGGAACATTTAAACGCTTTACAAATATTTCAATTTCAATTACAATTTAAGCTTCCACTGTGTTGTAGCTCCGTGTCATTCTAATTTAAATTGTAGATAGTTTTATAACTTCTAAGATTTTGTTAGTGTTTTGTTATTCATGTCATTTGCTTCCATTAATCTTCAAAAAAATCCTATTTGAATATTCGAGTAGCTGATGCGAAGTATGTCTATTTATTTATTTCTGTTTCCATTGTTGATAGACATTTTAATCGACTGCATAAACTGTTTAACAAATCATTAATATTTTTCAAGCGTAACTTCTAAGATTTTAGAATTATTCTAAAAGATTGTAACCGAATGGAAAAGATGTAATTGATGTCGTGCATCCTGCTAATAAACTAGATGTACACGAAAACGAATCGGAAAGTATATTTTTATATTCATATACAGGGTGGCCCACATAACTCTGAACAGCTCAATATCTCGAAAACTACGCCATCGATTTTAAAGTTCTTAGTCTTAAATTGCATGGAACTGAAGGGCCTTTCTGACTACGTAAACGCGAAGTGGCCTCCCTTCCCCTTTAACGGGGGAGGGGAGGTACCTTTGTAATTTTAAATGGAACCCCCTATAAAATGTTACATATTTAAATTTTACAGGAAAAAAACAAGTCAATTTTGTCTGAAATATTTTTTTGTCAGATACTTCCATGATGAGATATAACAGTTTGAAGTTTCGAGTTGTAGGTACTTGAAGCGCTCGGAAATAGCGTTATAGAATTATACGCGCTTGAGTCCTTTGCTTATTCGTGAAGAAATAAAATGTACTTTAAATTAAATGTTCAAAATGTCCACCACGGGCTTGTAAACATTTATTTACTTCGAAACATCAAAGTTGTTCTAACATTTTTTAACATTTCGGGAGTCACTGAAGCGCAAGCGTCACGTATTCTTTGTTTCATATCCTCTTTTGTCGTCGCTGGTTCAAACATAACTTTGTCCTTTACATATCCCCGTAAGAAAAAATCTAATGGTGTTAGATCGGGGGATCGAGGAGGCCATTGACGAGATCTCCCACGACCTATCCATTTGTTCCCAAATTTTTCGTTCAAAAATTGCCTGGTGATGATTGCAAAATGTGGAGGAGCGCCGTCTTGTTGGAACCACATTTCTCTTCTAACGTGCAGTGGCACATCTTCCAAAAGCGCGGGCAAATGATTTTTTAATAAATCACAATAACTTGCAGATGTTACAGTTTCTTGAAAAAAATAAGGTCCAATCGCAAAATCTCCTATTAGGCCACACCAAACATTTAAAGACCATCGATGTTGAAAGGGAACACATCGCATCCAATTTGCGTTTTCCACGGCCCAATAATGCAGATTATGTCTATTTACATGCCCTGAATTCATAAAAGTGGCCTCATCGGAAAAAAGTATTTTGCACGAAAAGTCATTTTCCACAACACCCTGCAGCCACTCGCAAAATCTTGCGCGGTGATCGTAATCTGCTATCGAAAGCTCTTGTGATAAAACCATGTGATATGGATGATACTTTTGCCGTATCAAAATTCGTTGAATCGATGAACGACTAATATGTGATGTTTGTGCAAGTGTACGTTGACTAATATGAGGATTTAATGTAATTGCAGCAAGAATACTGGCACTATTATTTTCATTAGTGACAGCTTTAGGTTTACTGCGAGTTTTTTTACACAATTCACCGTGCTCGCGAAGCCGCTTTTCTAAATTATGAAATGTTGCATGACATTTTTTGATCCCATAATGTTCAAAAAACATCACTGCTGCACGCCGATAATTTTTTTGGCTTTCACCTAACGTTAATAACATATTCACTTCTGTGTCAAAAGTAGCCATAATCACAATGTTACTGCTTGAATAACAGCTCTAAACTGAAAACGTTTTCATAGATAAGTGAGTCAAACTCAAGAATTGTAAATATTATTGTTTGTGTTTCTTCACGAATAAGCAAAGGACTCAAGCGCGTATAATTCCATAACGCTATTTCCGAGCGCTTCAAGTACCTACAACTCGAAACTTCAAACTGTTATATCTCATCATGGAAGTATCTGACAAAAAAATGTTTCAGACAAAATTGACTTGTTTTTTCCTGTAGAATCTAAATATGTAACATTTTATAGGGTGTTCCATTTAAAATTACAAAGGTACCTCCCCTCCCTCGTTGAAGGGGAAGGGGGGCCACTTCACGTTTATGTAGTCAGAAAGGCCCTTCAGTTCCATGCAATTTAAGACTAAGAACTTTAAAATCGATGGCATAGTTTTCGAGATATTGAGCTGTTCAGAGTTATGTGGGCCACCCTGTATTTCTAAAATAGCTTGTCAGAAGAAGAATATTTCTACATTATTTGTGAGAACAATGATATCGTCAATAAGAAGGCGAAACGAATCAGCAACTGGCAAAATTGTTCGTTTTATCGGAGCCGGAGACCTTGTACCAATTCACCTGTATACAGTTTCACACCTTGTTATTCATAATGGCACGCATGCACAGTATGCAAACGTGAATGTCATCTTTCGCTTCGCCCATATTCAAACGAGCGACATGCCGAGATCTCCTTTTAACACCAGGACTATCCTTGAGCTCGTGGAGTGGCGGTCTGAGGCATCCATTATTTAGGGGTGAAGTGTCTCCAGAACCAGCTGGAAAATGATCAGATTGCATGCGGTTTACATTAGCTAATTCATTTTTTCCATACGAATATCGCAGATCTAAGAGGTCACACACAATCAAAACAACTTACAGTGGTGAACAAAAGAAAGTTTAACATTGGAATTGCTATATATTACTATTAATTATACGCAAAAATGTTTCAGATGAAAGTTGTTCAGTACGGAGGGGGACATCATGTGGTGGAACTTTTATTTTTCCCGGTGGACACTCCAAGGTGACGTGATGGTCAACTTTCTTTTTTTAAGTGGAATCATATGTTTTTTATCCACCATCAAATAGTGCGTTTTAAGTCGAGTTCAATTACCTATGACTCAAGGTCGCTCAAGGAAATGCAAGGAAATGCAGAAAATGTGTGATCGTTTTATTTGTACTTCAGTTCAGTATGTGTTCAAAACGATTACCTCTGACTTCAATGCATTTAAAAATTCTTTGTTTAAATGATTCTCTAACTTTGCTCAACACTTCAACATTTATCTTAGCACAAGCATCGCTATTCTTACTTTCTTGTTTTCACGCGTCGTAGGCTTCACGGACATTACGCAGTTTTTAAGCACAGAACCTGAACGGAGAAAACGCTGTTCTAGTTTTTTAAATGACGTATGCGATTTTGATGGTCGATCTGGGTAGCGTTCTGCACACAAATTAGCAGCCATTCTGTAATTTTTCCTGCATTCTCCTAGTACCGTAAACATATCAAAACAATTTTGATGCATTTTCATTTCTACCACTTATTTAAGTACTATCGTTCAGCGAAGGATACCTTAGCACGAATAGTAATGAAAGTAAACTGACTATCTTGCAGAAGAGCACAGTAATACATAAATACGTTTGTTTTCATTTCATTGATAAAGACTTTGATGTTGTCCCGAGTAATGTTGATATTGAACACATGTTATTGTTTTGGTGTGAAAGTTCGAAGGTACGAACTAAAGTAGAAATAAAACCATCACACCTTTTCTGCATTTCCATTGTTCTAATTACATAATGACCATACACCTGTATATGATCCGAATTATATCGTGTTTGGTATCATTTTAATCAGAACAATGTCACAAATCTATTGGCAAAAGTCTCATAAAAAAAATAAGTAATAATAAAAAAGTTATTCCTTGGTAATACATTGTCAGGACGCGCGAGCCTTTGAGCTGTGCCGGCGACTGCGACTCTCCGCGTCTCTTTCTTTCCCATACGCTATCCTTCATCAAGCCCGAAACTTTAATTGTCTATTACACAAGTAAATATCATCGGAATTATGTCATATTTGGTATGATTTTTATTAGAAAAATACCACAAATATGGTCATCGAAGCACCATCAAAAAATAATGAAAACAACGAAGTTGGAAATTTGGATTAGTTATGTTTACATTTCTCGGTGACCGAGACCTCTCGGGCTCGGCTGTCCTTGTCTACGTTCGGCAAACCTCAAACAATGATATCCCTCGCGTATAAATGACCCTGCGCAGACCCGTGTTGGGGACTTTTATCGATGAAATACTGTATTCGTCTGTAACGTTTTATAATTTCCATCCTGTATATGATTATTAATGATTTTAGTAGTAGATGGTTTCCAAAGTTGATAACAACACTGCGATTCTTTATGCAAAATAAAAATGGTGTACATCCTTTGTAAGACACTGGAGCACAATAGAACATTCTTGCTTCCTCAAATGATTTTAAAGAGTTGAAACTAATACATCCATGTTCTTCAATCTTTTTAATCTCTCCACTACTTTATAATTGCGCTTATTCATTTTTGTCATAAATGTATAAAATCCGCCGTCTATTGATAACATTCATCTAATCTGAGGCATCCTCGTCACACTGTACGACTACGACATCAAACTTGTTTTGTTTATTCGTCTGTTTTCACACAATGCGCCAACAATCCATTTTGTTCAACAAGTGCAGTGGACAAAAGTAAGTTTAAAGTCTTCTAAATTGTAATAATATTAAAAACTACATAGTACATACTTGTCGATATTTCTCTTCATTTCTTTATATACGTTGGCTTTAACTAACATTTATTATTTATTTATTTATTGTAGTTTATTTTAATGTGGTCGTATTAACAGCAGGGTCATTAGGTATCCTTAATTACACAGGTTAATAAGAATAATAGAATTGATTCGGGTCGTTTCCCAGATAAAAAAATGTGTGATATATGTAAAAAAGCACGAGCGACCTTGAAAAAACGATTAAAAAATTACAATTTATAAAAAACGATTCTTCCATCTGATTCGTCTTTTGAAACCATTTAGATTACGTTAGAAACATTTTTTGTATTTTCAGAGGTAGAGGAGATATTTAGGTGTCCTGTTTTAGACGAAACACATATCTACCACAAGCACACTACAAAGGTGCTATCCAATTTTTTTAAGGAACAAAAAATTTAAAAATCTCTCGACAATTTTAGATGAGCATATTTCTTTGAGTGACTTCGTACTGATAAAAAAGTTTTATTTTGGAAATATTTCAGAAAACTTCAAACAAAATCTACTAAATATGAATATTTTGCCTTTCTTTTAAAATGAAATGGATTTCTATTCTTTTGTAAGCAATATTTAAGCATTAAAATAAATGTATGTTCACATACACTAAATATAAATTTTCTTTCCCCTTCTGTGAAAGTATTACAGATACAGAAGTTCTAATTATTATAGCCATGAAGATAATCGTACAGCAATCGGTTAATTGCAAGTATGTTTGCCAAACAGACTATAAGTTGAACAGACAGCAACGAAGGCCCTACAAAATTATAAAACTAACAAAATGTTTGAATATCAAAATTGTAATTACAGGAATGTAGAATTAAACTTACTTTTGTCCACCAATTTGTTTACTTATTCCAGTGTTTTAAACAAACTATCAATTTTCTATCCCCTTTTGTAGTTCTCTCGTTTCCATTATTTTATAAAATGCAGACATTTATAAAAAATTCATTGCTGCTGTAAAATAAAATGTCAATTTGTAAAAGTTACAGTATTGATCGTATACATTACTATTTAAACTTTCTTTTATCAGCCACTATACTAGAAGGATTAATTTACTAGCGGATGTACATAAAAATTCTTTAAAAAATTGTTCTTGATCGCAATCGCGAATAAAATGATAAAGATGATTTTCATTTAAAAAGCATACCTTTGAGCATATCAATCACAACGGACATCCGAAATAATGATAATGAAGATTGTAGTCGTTTTTCATACAGGGTCTGACAAACTCTAATTATAAGTGACCAACCATGTGATTGTATGGCACGTGACTAATCAAAGGTTCACTTGATGGTAGACTAATAAAATTTAGTTTACTTAACAGATTATAGTGAACCTTGATTTTTAAGTTCGATTAAAAGATTGCGTCGGTCATATACAACGGATCCAAGAAGTATTTGAATGCTAAATACCCTATTCTTCAAAAATTACTTATATTTAACCCTCTGTCTACCGTAAAAAAAACTTTCATTATGCGATAGAAAATTTGTACCACAAAACGTAGCAAATATAAAAAAAACTTTTAGCTTTAAATAATAAAAAATAAGAAAAGTAACAAAGTCATGCAACGACAAGATCCCAAGAATTTTAAAAGTTTAAATAACCGCAGTTATACATACAGTCGGGTCCAATGGACCCGCTTGGTAGACAGAGGGTTAAACTGTAATAATTTCGTAGAAAATGATTGTACGACAATGAATTTCAACTCATTTTAAAATTAGGGGATTCTACCTTTAAAATGAGTCCAGCGTGATAGTGGTACTATTTGTTCTAACGAAATTATGACAATTTTTCGAGAATCGGAAATGTAGTGTTTAAGTATTAGGTCGCCCCATAAGTTCGTGCCGTTTACTGTTTTACTATTTCAATTAATATTTGAAACATACTTTCAAAGTCAACGAAAAAATATAACCACCTTCTCTACAACCTCTTCCCACTTTTTTGGTAAAGATATTGTACCGTCACTAAACAATTTCTGTGGTTTTTCATGAAAATACTTTTCAATCCGCGGAACGAACTTATGGGACAACCTAATACTTTTATGGATCCACTGTATGACCGTCACGTGTCGCACTGAAAGTATTAAGATGCAAAATCCAATAGAATTGAATAGAATTCTATTTTATTTTCAATACACTGGAACCAATAGCAAAGAAACCAAATTAAATGTGTTTATCGATCGAAAATTTTTGATTAATTGTCTTTTGAATTTCGGCGCACTTGTATTAATGATCGAACCTGTGCGCCGAAATTCAAAACTGTATTAATGATCGAACCTGTGCGCCGAAATTCAAAACTGTATTAATGATCGAACCTGTGCGCCGAAATTCAAAACACAATTAAGCAAAGAAACTAAAATTGAACAAGTTCGTAAGTTTTCGAAATACGAAGCTGGGACAAAATTTGAGTCATTCGCAGATCAAATCGGTTAACTTTCGAAATTGTTGACATTGTACTGTCACAGCATTCGATTTGTTGTGTCGTGTCAGTGCTCAAACAGTGTTAGTGAGCCGCTGAGATGCACGCCTCAAAGAGAGGTAAATAAGTAATAAGGTAATTGGGTTTTCGGATAACTTTAATATAAAACTGAATATAGTGGACTGTATAATAGAGAGATGTTGTAACTATGGATTCTACTTTGCAACCACTCTCTATTATACAGTCCACTATATTCAGTTTTATATTAAAGTTATCCGAAAACCCAATTACCTTATTACTTATTTACCTCTCTTTGAGGCGTGTATCTCAGCGGCTCACTAATACTGTTTGAGCACCGACACGACACAACATTTGATCCGGCTCGAAGGACCACGATTGATACCTGATGTTTTACATTTAGAATAAATTTCCTTAATAATTAGGGTGAATACAGTTGAATTGTAAGTGAAAAGAACTTTTAAACATGAATGTATAATAGTTCATGAATTTGCTTTACGTTTTACTTTGTCGAGCTAACCGATTTGATAAATCAGCAGCTTATGTCATAGACTAACTTACGAGTTACTATAATAGAGATTGGTGTAGTTCGTGTCAGGGGCAATCGTACCAATGCTTACCGGTTTGCAATTTTTCTTCGGAGCTTGTGTGACATTCTAAAAGACGTTGCTCGTGCCTCATCATAAGCAATCTGAAGCTGAGGTAGTCTATCAGAGCATCCAAGCCTTGGTTTTCCTCATCAAGGAACTCCCTGACCCATCTGAAGATTATACGTGTCGTGAGGGTAATTTTATAAAAAAGTTTTATTCGCAATAAAACAGAATATTTACGCGTCATTGATACAGTAGCTTAGATGCGTATGTATTCATAATGAATCGAGTAAATGAAAAGGTTTCACAGCGATTTAATTTCGTGAGCTCGCGTTACTTTGTTGTCATTTTACAAGCTAAATATGGATCCAATCAACAAATCTTTCTATTTTCCTCTTCTCTGAATTAGTTGACTATTTCAAAGTTCCACTAATTACATTTTCAGGCAATCGATGATATTAGTGATTTCTTAAATATTTTCATTTGGGGACAATAGCCATTCATCCAAGCAACCGACAAATTGAACAGTTTTTAAAAACAATTTTCAATAGTAATGAAAAGATGTTATTTAGAATTTATTTGTATGTAATTTAATATTAAAGCTATATTATAAATATTATACAAAAATATTTCCTTCGTATAAAAAGCTCGAAGAAAACCATTGATAAAGTTAATTTTAGAAAAGATACCGTATGATGTAATTGTAATACATTTACAAGGCAACACTTTTTTGGTAATTTAAATAAAGTTTATAGTAGAATGAAAAGTGTAATGAACTTATACAGTCTCGCGGTGATACTTATGAACGAAATTAAACATTATTTTGTATACTAACAAAGCGCATTTGGTTAGAGCCTATAGAGTAAAATTCCAAAGTTGCACGAAACCAAGATTGGAAGTGCTCAAGTATTTGAAAATACTTCAATCTGGAATTAGGGGAAATATCCTTATATGTATTAATAAATCTTTATATCCAATATCTACATCCATTTGATTAGCAACGACACTATCTGATATTTGTTTAGCCTGCTACATGTACATTGTCTATCTGTATCAATGATTACGATTAAATTATACGTAATCAAACATACGGCAAACTATTTTTTCTGGTTATGTATAAACTTGGATATTTCCGGTTAAAATTTTTGTTGTATTCAGTAAAATACCGTTGATGTTACATTATATATAGTCGTTATTATAAAATAAATAAAATAGTACACTCTCTATAATGACAAAGAAATTTTATTGTCAGCTTTAAAAATAAATGTAAATTATGTTTGAATTCTCTAATAAGATTATGTGACAATATTAAAATTATTACCAACTATGCCGTCTTTAAACTCGCGTAAAACATGTACTTTCACTTTCATTAAAATAATATTTCCATTGTAATCATTATCAAAATAATGCAACAGGTATCTATATATTTTTCTTCTTAACCTTCACGAATAAACACAATATACTTGAGAGTTCATAATTTGTCATTTGGGAGTAGTGCAGAAAACAAACAGCTCGTAAGAAACAAGAAAAAGTTTTCAACATCATCGGTATATGATTATGATTATAAGATAAATTTAAATTTTGAATCGGCCATAATTCAACAGTAGAAACCCAAGTTTCTTTTATAGTCTGTGTATGTTTTATTATTCCCCTACAAAGACAATTTTTAAGTTACTTTCATTGGGTATCTTTCCTGATTTATAAATACAATGTATGCCATAAAATCTTTGCAAGACTTAGATCGTCTTCCAGCTTCATTATGAAGCATCGATAAATCATAACGTTGTCGAAGTACTTCACTTTGTTTATTGCATAAGGATTATTTCCCATACCATAAAAAAAATCAAACGATATGGTCGTACAAGATGGTCAAAAGTACCCTCAAACCAAATTGACTTCTGGTCACACCATTTAAGGGTGTAGATCCGTCGAGTGAGGGTGTATTGGTGGACACTCACACCACTAAGGTTAGCATGTACATGAAGTAGTCAAAATACGGCTCTCTAATGCACATTTGTGACCCCTAGGTAGTCACAATCGCTAGATAAAAGATTAATCTAGAGCGCGTGGTCCCTCAAATGGTCTATTTTTACGTTTTCGAGGATTATTTGCATTATAGTGTTCTCTCTGGAACCAGTTTCAAGTCGGTATCACAACCACAAGGTTGGTTATAAGGCACAGGGTTCTATTTCTTCTGTTCTCAACAACTCGACAAAAAATTACGAAAAAATTCATAAACATTCTACCCAATAGCACACATAACAGGGAATTATTTCAGAATATATGGTTGCAAAGTAGATTAAAAAAAACTGGTAGGATAAAATTATCGATTTTACATCGAAGTTTTCAGAGCACAACGTTTATATTATTATGTTACTTGTGCCTCATCGTGATTATTAATGCCTACTTTTTCTAGATTTTCGGATTTTGCAAACATGTATAAAAAAAATTGGAAATCTCCAAAAATTCTAAAAAATGCATATTTCGTATTGAAGTTTTGGAGATACCATGTTTTATAAAAATTGAGTAATGAGATATTGTGAATGTTTTTGATGTTTCTTTTCTTGTTTGTAGGTGTATTATGCGATATTAAACATTTTTATATTGAGAACAATAATGTACGAATGCAATATAAAATATTTGATACGTGCGTTACATTCAAATATATCAGCATGACTCTCAACAGTTCTGGTCGGCGCAGGTAATAAGGTTTCCGGGTGCGAATATTTTCAGCCTGAATCGAATCCCTCACCGAGTGAGTTTATTTTTTTAGGTAAACACTCTCTTTTATTCTTTCTTAACCATATAATTCTTGTAACGATACATACACACTGAAATAATTCCCTGTGATGTGTGCTATTAGGTAGAATGGTCATGAAATTTGTCGTAATTTTTTAAGTGAAACTTCTTTGCCGAGGGGGCTACAATTTTCTAGCGTAACGGAAGTCGAGTGTAACGAGAATTTTTAACGGAGAAAAAAACTTTCTTGCCCCGACGGGATTCAAACACCCCGGTCTACCGCTTGGTAGCCAACTTCTTAACCGCTTTTGTTTTTTTAATCATTCTTTAGTTAGAGAGCTTCAACAATATTAATAAAACTAATTTCTAAAGGTAACAACGCATATAGGCACATTACAGTCATACGCTTAAGGTTTCTTGGCCAGAGGGATGGCGTGGGCCTCCCCCTCGTAATTTTTCATCGTATTGCATTGAATACATTTGTGCAGTTGGTAGCCGCAAATATTTGGTTGTTGATTCTTGTTCCCGAAAACGCTCTTAACAAAACAGGAACTCGCGTTGTTATTTTAACTCCTTAACCGCTTGGACAACCGACGATCTTGGAATCATAGCGAACATTTTGGTATATGGACCGTTTATTTTCAAAGTGGTGTAAGTCCATTTTCTTTTGTTTCGAGAAAATTAAAGATTAGCATATCTGTCAATTAAAAAATACAGGTTAATTATGTCAAGTTTTGTAATGTTTCTACAAATTTATCAATATGTAATTTGATTATATACATTTCTTTTAGGCGAATTTAACTAAAATAATGTATATTTACAGTCTAAAAACGGACTTACACCACTTTCATAATTAGTCAATTGTAAAAATCATTTAATTTCAATTTTGAAAAATCAAATATCGCGTGAAATATATTTTATATTAATCGAATTTTGTTTATAAATAATAACAAGAAATAAAATATAAGTAGTACCTTTTATTTTGAACGTTAATTATATTTATATATTGTTAAACTTAACATAAGATATTGCTATTATGAAATTTATTTATGCTCTTTATGTGACAGTGTTTTGAAACATTCATGATGCATAGGAGGTATATGTATAAGGTAATAACTGCTCCATATCCCTATATTATTCGTATGTAATAGGTCTGGCATCGATATACAAGTTTTTTTGTACAATACTCTTACCCGGCATTTCGCATAATTTTGTATACCCGTTGCGTATATTTTCCTTTATTTTGTTTTGCAGAATCAAAGTTTTCATAAACAATATCCTCATCCGATGAAGATTCTACTTCTTCTCTTTTTACGTTTCACTAATTTGTTTTTCTTAGTGGAATTGTCTTCATCCTCCGATTCTAAGACCATTCTTTTGTTTATATTCATGAGTTTTATTTTTGTGTGAATTTATTTAAAATTAAATAAAATAAATGTTTTCAATTGTAATAAAATAATATTGATTTATTATTTCTTCATACCTCTATCACCATCTGATGTTAATATGAAGGTACCCATTTTTAAAGGAAAATAAAATAAGTAACCTAGAATAGGTTACTTTCGACACGCGAAATAAAACAAATGTAACCACTGATCCCGTCACCTGTCTATGGAAATTGGACTTACACCACTTTCATAATCAATGGCTACGCAATTTCTTTTATTGGTCAATTTTAAATTGAACAAAGCATTGGCATTTTTTAAGATATTAAATATTAACTAGTTATGAATAAAAAGTTTACACTAAATTAAACACAAATTACGTGATATCTCATTTTTCTTAAAAATGGACTTACACCACTTTCAAAATAAACGGTCCATATGTATATCGCAAAGAATAAAATGCTACAGCGACAGAATTTTTCGTTTAAGACGTTATTTTTCTTTTTAATGATAATTTCGTATTCTTCGCGAAAGGACCGTTGCACTAATAATATGCATACTAATAATAATTTATTTATTTTATTTATGACAATTCCGCATTCATCACGAAAGGACCGTTGCACTAATAATAATTTATTTATTTTATTTATGACAATATCGCATTCATCACGAAAGGACCGTTGCACTAATAATATGCATACTAATAATAATTTATTTATTTTATTTATGACAATTTCGCATTCATCACGAAAGGACCGTTGCACTAATAATAATTTATTTATTTTATTTATGACAATATCGCATTCATCGCGAAAGGACCGTTGCACTAATAATATGCATACTAATAATAATTTATTTATTTTATTTATGACAATTTCGCATTCATCACGAAAGGACCGTTGCACTAATAATAATTTATTTATTTTATTTATGACAATATCGCATTCATCGCGAAAGGACCGTTGCACTAATAATATGCATACTAATAATAATTTATTTATTTTTTTTATGACAATTTCGTATTCTTCACGAAAGGACCATTGCACTAATAATATGCATACTAATAATAATTTATTTATTTTATTTATGACAATTCCGCATTCATCACGAAAGGACCGTTGCACTAATAATAATTTATTTATTTTATTTATGACAATATCGCATTCATCACGAAAGGACCGTTGCACTAATAATATGCATACTAATAATAATTTATTTATTTTATTTATGACAATTTCGCATTCATCACGAAAGGACCGTTGCACTAATAATAATTTATTTATTTTATTTATGACAATATCGCATTCATCGCGAAAGGACCGTTGCACTAATAATATGCATACTAATAATAATTTATTTATTTTTTTTGTGACAATTTCGTATTCTTCACGAAAGGACCATTGCACTAATAATATGCATACTAATAATAATTTATTTATTTTATTTATGACAATTCCGCATTCATCACGAAAGGACCGTTGCACTAATAATAATTTATTTATTTTATTTATGACAATATCGCATTCATCACGAAAGGACCGTTGCACTAATAATATGCATACTAATAATAATTTATTTATTTTATTTATGACAATTTCGCATTCATCGCGAAAGGACCGTTGCACTAATAATATGCACACTAATAATTTATTTATTTTATTTATGACAATTTCGCATTCATCACGAAAGGACCGTTGCACTAATAATAATTTATTTATTTTATTTATGACAATATCGCATTCATCACGAAAGGACCGTTGCACTAATAATGTGCATACTAATAATAATTTATTTATTTTATTTATGACAATTTCGCATTCATCGCGAAAGGACCGTTGCACTAATAATATGCATACTAATAATTTTTCTCTATCTGCACCCAATAAGCAAGAAGTTTCACTTCCACCGCGCGTGGACTCCACGCACATGATTTTTTTGTTGAACAGAACGGAAGAAATAGAACACAATTAATTAAACCGTGCTCACCCTATAATTACCTTTGTGGTAGGGGTACCGACTTGAAACTTGTCACAGAAGGTTTCCTTTGGGAGCACTATCGAATGGTGTGACCAAAAGTCAATTTGGTTTGCAGGCACTTTTAACCATCTTATCCGGCTATTTTTTCATTCTATTAATTTCTATAAATATACATTTTTTATTTCTATTCCGCTTTATTTTTATGATGAGGAAACGATTCTTGTCTGATTTTTCTACTACAGATACCACCACAAAATAGTATAATCATTTTTCATAGTTTGAGCTGAACTATTCATTCTAGATAACAACACAATGTTAGCGAAGAAACTTTTAATATTTGCAAATTAATTTTTGTAATAGGCCAACAGTATTTTGATACATCATATCACGATATTTCCTTTTTTGTTATTTTTATATAAAATACTTTGGATAAATTTTTTTTACATAAAGTTACTGTGCAAATATTGAGATGTACTAATTTTTTTTTAATCTACTATGCAGTAGACTAAACAATTCAACTTAAAAATTATAAATATTTCCACCACTGTTGCAAAATTTGCGAACAAGTTCAGAAGCAGTGATGAGTAAACAGCATTAAAAAAAGTATTCGATTGACAAATACATTCTCAACTTGTAATTTATTTTTTTTCGAATGCGAAATGTATTGTGATACTGTATTCGATTGTTATATCATTACAAAATACTTCCATCAGTGCCATAAATCGGTTCACGAACAGCATGGCATTTCATATCTAATCATGTTGCGGAATGTGAAATACTTCTGCAATTTGTATTTATCTATTTGGCTACTGTCGGCGCCTAAAATTTGGTTTCGTCCACATAGGCGTCCACTTTACGATGAGAAATGCACGATGATGAAAATTTTCACCGTTCTCAGTGTAAAAGGCACAAGTAGTTGAACCAGTTTTTAGAAAAACATAAAAAATAAGGTTATTATAAGTTGTGCACTTTTGATGAAAGTAAACCTCGAATGCCACACTATCTGTTGGTTAAATTTTAAAACAATTACATGCGAAGTGAAATATGCATAGTAACAACTTTCCATTTCCTTAAAGTTTCTGTTAACCCCTTGTACTATGATTTGTTTTACGGTTACAGTGATTAGAACTTGATTGTCGTCCATAATTTCTTAGAACAAAAAAAAAAATCTAAATTTATTATATGCTTGTATATTCCCCAATGGCTATATATCGACAACAACAAAATAAAATTTTATTTCGCTTCAAAGGAAATTAATAATCTACATGTTTAGTAGATCTTGTTCGAAATTCTTATCCCGAGTCTGACTCGTTATTATAGTGCAAGGGGTTAAGGACAGCTGTACGGTTCAGGTAAAAAATCCATACGTTGTGAACTTCTCGCGACTGAATTATTTACTTTTTAAATTCTCATGTTATTTTAACCTCAGAAGCAATAGTTTATTGGGGGGTCAAATTCTGAATATTGTTATTTGAACAATTTTCAGAAGTTGACCCCTCAATAAATCAACATCAATTACTGACGCGACTCGTTTAAATTTGTTTACGATTTATAATGTGTCCATTTTACATCTAAGATTGTTAGGAGTAGAAAATATAACTCTAAATTTTGTAGCATACTGTGTTTTAGAGGATGGCCAAATGGTCAACCATTGATTGCATCCACGGTCAAATATTGACTCGCAACGTCTACTCTGTTCCTGAATTGAATTTGTTATAGAATTGATTTGTTTTATTTCTTATTTTATCCTTTAATTGTAATTTGTGCTGGTAATTGTTGAAACTAAATGATACCAAAATTATTTCTAACATTATTGCTTTAACCTTCTTTCTAGTATAAGTGGTCAACTTCTAACGAACAGAAGGTCAATTACTAGATTTTTCATTTTTAAGAGTGGTCAACTTCTGAAGCAATTACTGAATTTTTAAATATGTTTTCTAAATTTGTATAACTAAACTTTTTCTAAAAAGTGGTCTTGTTACATAATTTAGAAGACTTAAAGAGTGTCTTCAGGCATCGACTCTCGCTATTCGATGACAGAGCAAGTGGTTACTATTGTTCGCGTGGAAAACTTCTCTTAACTGGTCAACTAGTCGTAACTTTACCTGAGATAGGTTGCGATTATAAATTCCTGCCGTATGGTACGAGCGATACGCATCAAAGTTTGCCGTAGCGGAAGGGTTAAGACTTCGTCGAATACTATTAGGAGGTTGAATAAGTTCTCGCTGTTTTCCGAAAGGTGGTAATACCAGAACTGCGTGAATTTAGTTTCCGATAGTAACGTATCTATAATGAAGTACTACATATATGCAAGGTTAAAATTCAGTGTATGTCATTCCACTGAAGTATAAACAATTTTTCTTTCATTGTGCTAAATGTCGAATTTCATGCCAAAGAAAGAGTAATTGCGGGGAAATTTACTACGCTATTTTATTAAAAAAAAATCTGCAGCTGAAGCACACAGAATTCTTGTTGACACCTACGGCGACCATGTTCTGTCGGAAACAATGTGCAGAGATTGGTTTAGACGCTTCAAAAATAATGATTTTGATCTTGAAGATAAAGAACGCCCTGGCGCACAACAAAAACTTGAAGACGAAGAATCTGAGGCATTACTTGATGAAGACTCGTGTCAGATACTAGCTGAACTTGCAGAATCATTAGGAGTTGATCACACAACAGATTCGAAACGTTTGAAAGCGTTAGGAATGATTCACAGGAAGTGCGTTGGGTGCTGTACGAGTTGAAGCGATTTTTCAGCATGACAACGCGCGGCCACATGTTGCAAAACCGGTGAAAACGTTTTTGAAAACACTTAAATGGGAAGTACAACCCCACCCGCTGTATTCACCAAACATTTCCCGATCAGATTACCATTTGTTCCGATCGATGACGCATGGCCTGGCTGAGCAGCGCTTCCAATTTTATGAAGATATCAAAAAATGGGTCCACTCTTGGATTGCCTCAAAAGACGTGTCGTTTTTCCGACATGGAATTACTATGCTGCCAGAAAGATGGGGAAAAGTAATGGCTAGCGAGAGACAATACTTTCAAGAACATATTTTTTAACAATTTTTTAGAATAAAGCATTCATTTCATTAAAAAAAACAGCGAGAACTTATTCAACCTCCTAATAAATATGGAATATCGAATACTTGCTCTTATAGCAATACTTCACCCAAAATCCAAAGCTCGATGGTTAAAATATTTATCTGTAACTGCACACGATGCGACTGTGCAGGCTGCAAAGGATACATCGTACTAAATTTAAGAAAGTAATTTAATATTTATTCGGCTGTGATACTGTAAATCCAAGTATTTATATCTTTATAGGATCAAAAATATGAAATACTATTGTTGTCGGTACTCGATGAGCTCATAAATACAAATCACAGAAATATTTCACATTCCACAACGTGATTAAATACGGAATGCCAAGGTATTCGTCAACTGATTTATCTATTCCATAGAAGTATTAAGTATTTTACGCGTATTCCAATTACAAAAGAATTCGTCGATGCCCATCACCATTCAGAAATATGTACAGCTCCTTCTCAAAAGAGATCATTTGAACTTACTCTATATGATTCGTTCGTAAAGAGATTTCCAAATCCCGAAGTACTTGTGTCGACGTTGACTCTCCAACTATCTTTCTTTTCTGGAAAAACGCAAGGAAACGATACGTCTATATAATCGTTAGTATCCGTTGTTCAGTATTATTGGGCAAAACCGAACAAAAAAATAAACGATTCTTTCACAGCTCAAGAACAAAAGAATTCAGTTTCTGTATCAATATGAATATAGCGAATCATTAATACATAATGTGTGATACAATCACAACTAAAAAAAATGATTTGTAAAATTTAAACATTTAGGTTTATATATAGTATTAGTTATATATAGTATTTAGCATTATGCTAATTTTTTCACGCCGCTATACTTATATGTGAATTGTGAAACATTAGAGAAATAAAATATTATTTATACACTCGTTTGAACAGGTTTACATAAATTCAACAATGATGCTAAATTTTTCTAGCTAGTTATACTAAATTTTTCTAGCTAGCTAGTATTCAGTTAATATATTACTTTTTTTCACACACAATCGAAATGAAAAATTGCTAAATTTATTTTATGAATTCAACACATTTTTTTTGTAAATGCGTATAAAAATTAAATTTATTTAACGACAACAAAAATTACGTTTTATAAAAATACCGTTGTTATGTTTCTACAGTTTATACTTCTACCAAAACTTGTGTTTGTTTTCTTCGGTTACGTTATGTATTAAATTTTCGGTTACATTATGTATTTAAACTCACTATATGCATGATTATATCTTGAGACTTTAGTTTGGTGCAATTCGCGTTGTAACGTAAAAGAGACGAAAAGATGAACTCATTAAATTTAGTTAAAAATGTTTTAATTGTAACATACTCGATGGCTTCGCGACGCTTTTGGATCCAGGTAGGTACGTAATTTTGCTAGGTAATGTGACGGTGGATCCTTGGCTTGCACTCTTTCCTGAAAACAGAAATGTGTAACATTTATATTTTAATATTAAATACACAAATTACAGTAATTCGCATAATTGGCTACATACAGGTTATATCGGGATAACTTGTTTATAAATGGATCAAATGACTTCAATTTGTCTGTTAAACTACAAGGAAGAATTAGTTTAATGAACGATATGCAATGAATATTTTAGAAAAATTGAATAACTTTTTTATTATTACTTATTTTTTTATGAGACTTTTTCTAATAGATTTGTGACATTGTTCTGATTAAAATGATACCAAACACGATATAATTCGGATCGTATACAGGTGTATGGTCATTATGTATAGGTCAGATACATAACATCGGTGAGGCAACAGTAATGCAATGACGACACTTTTCCGTTTTTAATTAATATTTTAGGAGACTTTTACCATCATATTTGTAATATTTCTCTGATCAAAATTTTTCTGATTATACATACATATCTATTTTTTTAATTGACGATGGAGTAAGTTTTGGTGATACATCTGTATATGATCCGAATTATATCGTGTTTGGTATCATTTTAATCAGAACAATGTCACGAATCTATTAGAAAAAGTCTAATAAAAAAATAAGTAACAACAAAAAAGTTATTCCTTGGTAATACATTATGAGGACGCGCGAGCCTTTGGACTGATCCGCCGACTGCGACTCTGCGCGTCTCTTTCTTTCCCATACGCTATCCTTCCTCGCGCCCGAAACTATAATCGTTGATTACACAAGTAAATATCGTCGGAATTATATCATATTTGGTATGATTTTTATTAGAAAAATGCCACAAATATGGTCAGCGAAGTCCCATAAAAAAATAATGAATAATAAAGAAGTTGGAAATTCGGATTAGAGTGGTCTCACCGATATACCCGAGCCGCATGGTGTCGTATTTCTCGGCGACCGAGGCCTCTCGAGCTTCACTTCCCCTCAAGGGGGTACACACCGCACTAGTGGGGATATCTCAGGGACAATTATGTCGGAAACGTTTGGGACAATTACCGATGAAATACTGTACTTCGAAGAAACTATTACAAAGGAGGCAGCCACGTGCGTGAATTGCCCAAATTAATAACGTCGGCACGCACGCAACATGTACAGCATATAGTCTCTTAGGGAGCTTTGAAATATTGTTCCAAATCATAGGAACATTGTGTAGTTATATATTCATACTTTACAATATCATATTATGGCGATACAAGTCCTTTTGGTATAAAACGATTACATTCGTCTCTATTATCTCTAAATAAATTTAACGAAACGGGGCTATGAACATTGAAGGGTTTGCAGTTTCACGGCGATAAGGTGGCAGCTCTACTTTTTATACGTTGCTTGTTGTATATCCTGTTTCAGTTAAAAAATGGGATCTTTCGCTTGGTGTGAAAAGGAGTCAGCTATCTGCAAGTATCGCGGTTTCGCAGTACAGTATTTCATCGATAATTGTCCACAACACGGGTCTGAGGAGGGACAATTATGCCGGAGGGATATCATTGTTTGAGGTTTGCCGAACGTGGAGAAGGACAGCCGAACTCGAGAGGCCTCGGTCACCGAGAAATGTAAACATACCTAATCCGAATTTCCAACTTCTTTATTAATCATTATTTTTTTATGGGACTTCGATGACCATACTTGTGGCATTTTTCTAATAAAAATGACACCAAATATGGTATAATTCCGATAATATTTACTTGTGTAATCGACGATTAAAGTTTCGGGCGCGAGGATAGATATCATCGCAATTATATCATATTTGGTGTGGTTTTTATTAGAAAAATGCCACAAATATGGTCATCGAAGACCCATAAAAAAGTAATGAATAATAAAGATTTTGGAAATTCGGATTAGTGTGGTCTCATCGATATACCCGAGCCGCATGGTGTCATATTTCTCGGCGACCGAGGCCTCTCGAGCTTCACTTCCCCTCAAGGGGGTACACCCCGCACTAGTGGGGATATCTCAGGGACAATTCTGTCGCAGACATTTGGGACAATTACCGGTGAAATACTGTAGATAACATTGTATATTTGATGTAACGCAGCGTCGTATACTTATGCTTCACTGTATCATTAGAATATTGTTATCTGTAAGTACATTATCCATTATAATAATGATCACGATAAAATATACTCCTTTTTTAAATCTCCCTAATAGATACTACATTTTTTCTTATTTTAACATAAAAACGAATTAACTTCAATATTTCAATAATATTTATCGAAACACTAAATAACTTATAGATTTAATATTCAGTATTAAAAGTTTATTAACACGGAATATAGTTGACCATAAATCTACAGCATGTTTGAAGTAGTACTTGATTTTTATTCCCTTTCGTTGGTTTACTCAAATTACCGTAAAGAGGAGTTGCAATTGTAATATAATTGCTAATTATTGTTTACCATATGTTACAAACAAGTGACACAGTCAAGTCTTTCGAAGCACAGAACTACAATCATTTTCTGATGGATGGAATTTTTCTTTTTTTATCATAGAAAAGAAATGCGAAACATGAAACATTTATAAGCATAGAAAGATGAAATACCAATTTTCATACAGTTGAATGGAGTACCATTTTACTGCGAACATTAATAATGATGTGTATAACTTACTTCCGCAATCTACTTGTTATGAGCTGATCATCTTATTACAATGCAAGGGGTTAACGTCGTATGTACGTATAGAGCACGCAAGTTATTTTTCCTCTTTATTATGATTGTGTATCATTAAGCGAATGATATCTATGATGAGCTTCTCTTTGTAGTCTTTTTATTTCTGTGATTCGTTCTTTCAAACAGTCTGCTATATTTGATTGTTTATTCACATTTTAGATATGCATTTTTGAGAAATTATCTCTCGAAGTTTACGTTTCTTTCATTGGAAACGATAGTGAGTCAAAACTCTGTGATATACATAGAAATATATCACTGTCCAATAAATTATTCATTTTATTTACGATTCGATAACTGGTAGGCGACCTTTGCATTTTTTGTTGCGTTGGACACGAATAACAAAATTCTTTTTCCACATCATTAGACTGCAGTCTTATTTATCCAAAATAAAAATTGTCTGCATTCATTACAAGATAAAGTACTACACATTTTTATACATTAAATGTAATACAACAGCATTTTGAATTTAGTGAAATGTTTTCACCGGCTTTAATTTGATTTATTCATTTTTATTATAAATGCATAAAATCCGCAGTTTATTCATTATACTTCACTTTTGAGAAATTTAATTTTGACGGAGAGGCTTTTCGAATTTAAGAATTCTTTCTGTTTTATGCGAATGACTTTGATGTAAAACAATATTGTAGACATTCCGAATACAACGATGTAGTTTTGATAACATTTTAAACATTTAGACACGCTTAAGTAATGTTCAAAGTGATCAAGATTTCTGTAACTCGACAATTTTATCAATAAATTAGTTGTTGAGACGTGATCATTATACGGCCGGCTCGTATTTCGGGTTGGGTCTACGCTACGGTCGATTTTGAACAGTGCCATTGTCGAAGGGGTCCTCTAGCGTCTCCTGACGAATTTATTGTTTTATGACTTTAGGTTTTCCTATTTTAGATGCAGATACGTAAGCTAATCAATCGGTTTAAGGGGATATTCTAGTTTCTCATTTTCAAAATCGACAGTACAAGTGATGTAGAAAATGTGTGCAAAAGCATTTGTTTGAATTCGTGAAATTAATGTATTTATAGGGATTTGAAAAATGCAACTCGCATTTCATGTACGTAATTCATAGTTGAATCTTCAAACGCTTTTTTCGAATCTATTGCCACGATATATCTCAAGTTCTAGTTGAGTAATTGACTAGAAATGTTGAGAGGTTCTTCAGCACATACCCTGATATCGCATGAATCAAAGGTTTGAAAATCTGACGTTTCTTTTATTTTTTAATGTAATTTAAGTTCAAGATGCCGCCATTTTGTAAATTCTGAAGATTTTTTATTTATGATGGTACAAACTATAGCTACATTTATACACATTAATACTCGTAAATACACATGTTTTTCAAAACGTAGACGAGAACAGAAAACCACAGCAGCTCTTCGCAAGAGCTAGCGTAACTCGAATAGTTACCCTTGTGAGTGCAAATTAACGAATGAGAACGTTGTTTATTTGCCATGGAATTCTTATTTATTTTTATGAAAAAAGTAGCTGGATTGAACTTTCATTTCATCGACGATACTGTATTCCATGTACATATTTCCCTCGTGCCTCTGTACCCGATGTGTCCTCCTTCCGGTGAGACTGGGGTAAGCGGTATTTTGCTAAATAGGCTACTATAAACTGGGGGAAATACTAAATCGTTGGTCCTATGTTTAGAATTTATATCATACAGTCGAGGACAAAATTAAGTGGACAGGTCTAATGATCAACAAAAAATCAACGCAATTTAAAACATAATTTTAATAAACTAGAATTGTACGGTACATTTAAGTTAACAAAATGTACTTTAATGAAATAAACAACAATATCAATAATAAAAGTTAATATAATAGAATATATTATCATTAATCAAAATTGTATAGAATTTTTGGTGGTCAAAATTAAGTGGACACTTTATAAATATTTAGAAAATAAGCAATTAGTATTTGGTATTGTAACCTCTTGCTTTAATTACTGCTTCTAATCGTCGTGGGATGATTTCCACAAGTTTTTGGAGGTAACTTCGATCAATTTGTTGAAATTTTATTTGCAATTCGTTTAAAAATACTGTTTTATTATCACGTCTTCCTAATGGTATTTCCGAATCTAATAAGCTCCATAAATTTTCTATAGGATTAAGATCTGCACTTTGTGGAGGCCAATAGAGAAGAGAATAGAGAATAGAGGCCAAAATGAATCGTTTTCTTCGCCGTATGCTTATGATCATTATCCCGTTGTAGCATCCATCCCTCATCGAAATCCATTTTTAGGGTTGACTATTCCATATTTTCATTTAAAATTTCAACAAACATATCTGCATTCATGATGCCATGGATGGGTGCTAAATTTCCAACCCATACCAAGAAAAACATCCCCATACCATTATGGATCCCCCTCCACGTTTGATGGTAGGCAACACATACTGCTTCTTGAGAGCTTCATTCGGTTTTCTCCATACGCGTGTTCTCTTTTTTTTTAATTTAATGACTCAAATTTGCTCTCGTCACTCCATATAATTTTTTTCCAAAATAATAATGGCTTATTCACATATTTTTTTGCGAAAGCTAAACGTCTCTTTTTATGAAGTTTACTAATGCGTGGCTTGCGTCTAGTTAAACAACTCTTCGGATTAACTTCTTTTAATCTTTGTCTCACAGTTCTTGAAGAAATATTTAATTGTACAGTTTCAACAATATTTCGTGATGTTGTCGATGGAATACGTTGAGTTTCTCTTACAATTTGTCTATCATCGTATGAATTTGTGCTACGTTCTCGTCCTCGACCGATTCAATTTTCAACAGTATCATACTGTAAATACTTGTGATAAATTGTGTGCACTCTACTCTTAGAAACTTTGTATTTTTCAGCCATTTTACGATAACTTACTTTATTTTTGCACTCTGAAACAATTAACTTTCGCAGGTGCAAGGGGAAATTCTTCTCGTCTCTTAGACATGCTCGGTTTATACTTCTAATCTTGTTTAAACAAAAGTTCAATGTCTACCGAGGACGAATGACACCGCACAATGCGAGAGTCAAACGTTTGTTTACATTTTTTCCGTCCCAACACAGAATGTCCTCTGCGTCCACTTAATTTTGTCCACGGTCTCAAAGACACCCATACAAACAAATATGCATAAAAATTAACAGAAACATTATATTTATGCTTTTACATACTAAATAAATTCTTTCGTTGTGTATAAACATTTTTCATGTTAAACATCTGCAATAAATTTATAACACAATAAATGAAAATAGAGATTATTCAGAACTTATGTTCTGTCCACTTCATTTTGTCCACGACTGTAGTACCTTCATACATATGTATGAAATAATTGTTGTCTCTTTTAAAGTATGAAATCACGTCTTCCTTATATTTGAAGTAATACTAATTTACTTGTACGATTTAATGATACAGTGAATGTTCGATAATTGTCCCAAAACATCTGGCCTATAATTGTCCTTGAACTATCCCTACTACCGCGGGCTATACCCCGTGAGAAGCCGAGAGGCCTCAGTCTCCGAGTAGTGTACCATAATACGGGTCGGGTATGTCGGTGCGAGACCAGAAGACCACTACTAATACAATGACAAAACTTCTTTATTTTTCATTATGTTTTTATGGGACTTTCACCAACATATTTTTGGTATTTTTCTAATGAAAATGATACCAAACATGATATAATTCTGATAATATTTACTTGTGTATGGAACGTTGAAATTTTCGGACGTAAAGAAAGACAGCGTATGGAAAAGAAAGAAACGCGGATAGTCACGGCTGCCGGTACAGTTCAAAGACCCGCGACTCTGCGTCCGAAACTTTTGTCGTTCACTTCACAAGTAAATACTATCAGAATTATATCATATTTGGTATGATTCTGCATTAGAAAAATGCCACGAATATGTTGGTGAAAGTCCCATAAAAAATAATGAAAAATAAATAAATTTTTGTTATTGGATTAGTAGTGGTCTCTCACACCGATATACTCGACCCGTTTTGTGTTACATTTTTCGATGACCTTCGCCGCTCGTACTTCGGGTCCGTTCTTACGTTCGGAAGAGGTCGAAAAATAATATCTTCTGCACAATAATAGTCCCTGGCCGGGCCCGTGTTGTGGACAATTATCAAGCATTCACTAGACATTTTTTTCTTTTCTGTGTCTGAAAAGAGGATGTATGAAACTCGGGACTACTTTTAAATCATCTTTCTATTTGGAGACTACGGTGTGGGAATCGGCAAGATTTCGAAAATACTAAGAATTTTCACTTAACATTCGATTATATTCTTGAAATTCAATCAAAACTTGCATTTATTCGCACTAAATTATATTAAGCACACGGCATACAATTGAAATGCACAGGGTATTGGATCTTTATAAATAAATTAAAAACTTGTGGTCGTTGAAAGCACAAGGATAAACTAAAAATAAAATGAAACGTTGCTTAGACTGAGATAGGCATTTTCTATTAAGACAATGCTTTTATATCGTGCATAATACTTCCTCTGCTACTGATTTTATCTTTCTAAAACTTACTACATACAGAGTTTATTGTCTATAAGTGTTTTCAAACAATAAAAACTAAAATTATAACAATAGTAGCAATCGGTATCGAAAGAACAATAGCATGATCAAAAGAAATTTGAATAATGTAAAATACTTTGTGTATTTTAAAGGGGTATTCTAGTTTGAAAAATGAAGGAACGTGATTTATTACTTACTTCCAATTCATAAGGTCCCCGAAAGTTATCACAAAATTCGATATAATAATTTTCACTATTAATAGAATTATAACAAAAATAAGTGTACCCTGTTTTGCAATAAGAAAGAAACCCTTAAGATCCTTAAATAGGGTGGCTCTTATTTCTGACATTTGATACTTTTTGCGGTACCCTCCAGCATTGTTCCAATTAATAAAAAAATTCTGGCAATAGTTTGAGTACGATTGGATAACGGGAAAACCCGCAATTGGGTCCTTAAACATTAAAATAATTATATAAATGCTCATAAAATAGTTTTTTTCGAATGTTCTCTAAATTATTGACTGTATCGCAAAATATGTTAGACAAAACTTGTAGATCTGGATAGGCTGCGGCTATTATGTCTTATTACTTTTTCTTATAAAACGAACGGTTTTCGAAAAAATTGAGAAAAATGTCAAAATAAAATTGAAAATTTTTTTCTGAAATTTGAAAACTGAAGTGTTTTTCATTATATTTTCTAAATAAATATTAATGAAAATTATATACTTTTTTTAACTTGCGGAAATTACTATTTTAAATTACTTTTTTCTTAAGGAAATTGCGCATATTTTTTTTATTAAGCGTCAAGAAAAGAATTTTCAGGTTCCACTTTACCGAGGGTAAAGTGTTTACCCTTATTTAATGAACCGTTAAATAAATATGAGCGAATTCGTAGGACGTTGTCCGGGCGAGGCAAGCAATGCGATAACGCGTTGGTCGGCGCGGCGCGGCGACCCGGCTGGCCCTGCGACGCGCGTCTCGTTGTTCCGGGACGCCGCACCGCGCCGACCAACGCGTTATCGCATTGCTTGCCTCGCCCGGACAACGACGTACGAATTCGCTCGTATCTATTTAACGGTTCATTTTAGAGGGCTATCGAAATACTGATCTCTGTATAAGAGCTTTATCCTTGATCAAGTAGAACCTGAACATTTTTTCGAGTTCTAATAAAGGAAACATACGCAATTTTCTTAAGAAAGAGGTAATTTAAAAAAAGTCAGTTCCGCAAGTTAAAAAAAAGTGTATAATTTTCATTAATGTTTATTTATAAAAGATAATGAAAACACAGTTCAGTTTTCAAATTTCAGAAAAAATGTTTTAATTTTGTTCCGACATTTTTCTCAATTTTTTCGAAAACCGTTTGTTTTACGAAGAAAGTAATAAAACATAAAAGCCACAGCCTGTCCAGATCTGCAAATTTTGTTCGACATATCTTTCGATACAGTCAATAATTTAGAAGACATTCGAGACAAACGATTTTATGATCATTCAATTTTATTAATTGGAACGATCCTGGGGGTTGCCGCAAAAAGAATTTTCTTCAAGAGGAAATAAGAACCATCCTAGTAGTTACATTCAAAACTTTATCGTAACTTTAGCTATGTGTTTTGGGCTATTATCCCATTCGAATATAAAATTGTTTGCAGTACCATATCTTTAGAGATACATTTCAAAATACATCTGCATATTGTTCTTAGTACACCGTTAATAACTACAAAATTCCCTAAGCCTCGAACATTAAAATACTCTTTGATGATGACCGAATGATACACACATATTACCATGTATTATTATGAATTACTTTAAATTTGCCCTCACGCTCGCGTAACGCTTTCTCAAAGCTACATAGATTTGTTTATATATTCGTACCAAGGATCGACAGAGTTTCAGAACTTTTCGTCAGAATCTATTTAAAACACGCACCGTTAAACTTTTAATAAAGGTAATAAAAATAAATACTTCGAAGCAACAAATTTTAGTTTAAACAGGGCCTATAAAATTATCAAAACAAACATTTTTCTACAACAGAAACACATATTTTGTTCATCAATATTAAATGAGGTATGAATTATTATTACGAATACTGAATACCATTTAATGAATAGTACTGCGACAATATGAAATAATTATTACAGTTAAAATGCCATTCTAAATACGTTATTTATTTGCAATACCTATGTAAATAACTCGAATCTCAAAGATTGTCTTTCTCTCATAGAATCTTTTCCAGGAAGTGTTCGAAATAAATGGTTTTCATGGTATTGTACAGATTTTAAAATATCTGTTCGTTAACTATACTTTTTAACACGTTGACTGCCGTGTCACCCATATATGGGTGACGGAATTATTTGTCCAGATGTAAAAATTAATATCTACTCCAATAATTTATTGTACCAATTTTGGTAAGGACATAACAAATACAATAAGACTGAACGACTACTCAGTATTATACAATTTAATTTTTCAATTTTTTATTTCATTAGATAAATTATTTGTTTTTAGGAAATTTTTGAGGTTGTTCGATTGGCAGTCAAAGTGTTAAAGAAGTTTCGAAGCGTAACATTTCTTTCTACAATAATTCCACAGGACAGATATTTTTCTACACGAAGCATGTAAGTTCGAATAGGATTTGTTTAGAAATAAAAGATAGGTGTCCGCTTCGATCTCTGGTTCGTACAATGTCACTATATTAATTTTCGCACAAATTGCAATTATTAACTTAGATTTCGCGACGACTTACTTAATTACACATTATTAATTACAAACCGGGTAGATTTAGATGTTTTTGAAGTAGTACAGTCTAATTCTGGTATTACTTATTTGCTAGAATGAGAAACTGCCCTTATAGAACCACTGTTATAGTTGATGTTCCGACGTCAGCAATTGAAACTTTGCTACATAGGTTATTTTAAACGAATTTTAAATGTAAAGCGACTTAAAATTACAAAATAACGTAATTTGAACAAAAGTTAGAATTGGAATTGTTATTAAATTATTCTTAGTTGCACCACACCCTCTTCTCTCCACTCGTTAAACAACTACCTTCTACTTATTACGAAATTACTTCCTAATACGCAAAATTGTTGCTGCAGCTAAATTTTGAATTCATCTCAACAGTAGTGTTTCCTAAATGGAAAAACTTCGATATACCAATACATACCAAAAAGGTTACAACATTCCTATCCTATCCCAATATAAAATATGTCGAATATAATTTTATGTGATAGTGTGATTTGAATTACGATTTTAATAGGAGTTTTTAATTGGTAAGAGAATATTCACATAGAAACGATACTTGAGTCGCGGAGAAAACTGGTTGATAGATACTTCGAGAGATGTGAACTTGACTATGATTTATTTAATAAATGAGATCATTTGTATAGTGGATCTAAAAAGTATTTAAACACTACATTGTCGATGTTTAAATTCTGATCATTTTCTAAAAACGAATATTACAAGTATAAGCCTAGATTCGTGTGTTCATTTTCCTCTAAGATGTTTTTACATGATGTAACAGCTGGGAAACCGAAGACCCATTTTCCTCGAGAAGGCTACAAATTCAAACATCCTCAAAAACTTACGAAAATTTTAAACATTCAGAAATGAAAGTGCCACAGATTTAAAGATTGTAGCCTTCTTTTTACGACGACTACTTAAAAATTGATGTACGATTTTTGTTCACTTTTTTATGGACCAAAAATGAGGAACAAGTTCGGTTGTGTAAAGCCCTTATGGTGTAACTTAACCACTGTCAATTAGCGTCACTCTTCTTATTCAAAGCTTGTTAGAACGATTGATAAAGATGGTGCATCAATTTTAAGGCGTCGTTGTAAAGGGGAGGCGCCAATCTTTAAATCTGCCGTGGTTTCAGTCGTGACAAATTTTGTTCAAAGTTTTCACAGACGTTTGAATGTATAACATCTTGGATCCATTCACTGTAAGTCTATGTCCTTTTCAATATGTCTCAATAAAGTATTAGCTTGCGAAACGATTTACAGTCACTCCCATTAATATTCGTACACTCTAAAAGACGATCACGTTTTTAATATTGGATCATGTGACTTGGATTTTTTTTTTTGAGAAGTTGGAACAATTAGTTTACTACACGTTGAAAAAAAAGAAATTTTGAAAAAATTGTAATTGGTCGGAATTACAAAGAAAATATTAAATGTTGTTATTTATAACTGTTTTATGTGTGCCCATGTTGAAAATTCAACAAATACGTTTTGTAGATCTGTGTCAAGTGTATACACTCTGAATATTTCACCAAAATCGGCAAACGTTGCAACGAGCTACAACTGTTTGAAGATTGTAAAAATTGCAGCTTTTCACAATTTTCGGCCTTAAACTGTAATAAATCGAAGGATTCTTACGTCATTCGATGCCTGTCGCTGTTTACCACGTAATCCAAATTGGATGAAAATTTGAAAATGTATACAATTGATGCAGATCTACAAAATGGATGTTTTAAATTTTCAACATAAGCCACATAAAAAAATTATAAAACACAGCTTTTAGTATTTTCTCTGCAATACCGACCAATTGCAATTGTTTTATAATTTCTTTTTCACGTCATGTAGTAAACTAATTATTCTAACATCTCAAAAAAGTTCAAGTCGTATGGTCCAATATTAATGTGAATTAATTTGCTCCATTTGGATTTAAACACCCAGTATATGGGAACAGAGCCTGAGATTTCAAGTTGTTTATAAAATAATAGCGAATCATTCCTTCACGACATGCTATATTGATTTATTAGGATAGCGTATTCCTCACTCTTCTGATAAACTCCGTTCTGTTAAGATGTACATTATATCTTCCTTACAATTGTGTTTTATTAGGAGGTTGAATAAGTTCTCGCTGTTTTCCGAAAGGTGGTAATACCAGAACTGCGTGAATTTAGTTTCAGATAGTAACGTATCTATAATGAAGTACTACATATATGCAAGGTTAAAATTCAGTGTATGTCATTCCACTGAATTATAAACAATTTTTCTTTCATTGTGCTAAATGTCGAATTTCATGCCAAAGAAAGGGTAATTGCGGGGAATTTTACTACGCTATTTTATTAAAAAAAAATCTGCAGCTGAAGCACACAGAATTCTTGTTGACACCTACGGCGACCATGTTCTGTCGGAAACAATATGCAGAGATTGGTTTAGACGCTTCAAAAATAATGATTTTGATCTTGAAGATAAAGAACGCCCTGGCGCACAACAAAAACTTGAAGACGAAGAATTTGAGGCATTACTTGATGAAGACTCGTGTCAGATACTAGCTGAACTTGCAGAATCATTAGGAATTGATCACACAACAGATTCGAAACGTTTGAAAGCGTTAGGAATGATTCACAGGAAGGACGTTGGGAGCTGTACGAGTTGAAGCGATTTTTCAGCATGACAACGCGCGGCCACATGTTGCAAAACCGGTGAAAACGTTTTTGAAAACACTTAAAACAGGAAGTACAACCCCACCCGCTGTATTCACCAAACATTTCCCGATCAGATTACCATTTGTTCCGATCGATGACACATGGCCTGGCTGAGCAGCGCTTCCAATTTTATGAAGATACCAAAAAATGGGTCCACTCTTGGATTGCCTCAAAAGACGTGTCGTTTTTCCGACATGGAATTACTATGCTGCCAGAAAGATGGGGACAAGTAATGGCTAGCGAGAGACTTTCAAGAACATATTTTTTACCAATTTTTTAAAATGAAGCATTCATTTCATAAAAAAAAACAGCGAGAACTTATTCAACCTCCTAATAAATATATTGTTCTTTGTTCAATGATGTTTGGGTTGCTTGATCTTCTACCGCAATAGTGTATTTAAACCTCCCACAATTAAACAAGTTATCGTCTTTTTAAGAGTGTACGGATATTAATGGGAGCGACTGTAGTTTTATCGTATTGCGTGACATACAAATTTTCGAATTAATTCGATCTATTTTATAGAAACGGTCTACTGTGCGACTGTATGATGGCCCTTGTTTCAATATGCGGTGGTTGAAAACGCAATAAAGTAGAGACGTAGGTGTTGGGAATGATTGAAGAAATGGAATGAAATAAAACACGCGATGTATATATGTATATATAATAATACTATTGTTAACCATTAATTTTTACAGGGTATTTAAAACGTTGTCATATTTCGAAACACTGTTCATTTTCTACATTTACGATTCGTGCGTGACGCGGGGTTCGTATAGTCGGGGACGGATGATGTTTCAACCAATGCAGAGGTACACATTCCTGAAGCTTGTGCGCCTTCTTCCGGGGATAAGTGTTGCTGGATTCTTCTCATATCGGCGTCAAAAATAATATTATTGATAGCGTGCTTCACGTGTGCCAACGTTCGCGCATCGTATTTCCGCAATTCGTTCGCGACGTGTTGGCCAAACGTAAAATAAGGATCCGTATTGATTACATCCATTCTTTCTTGCAACATAGTAAAGAGTTTCTCAAACGTGTGACCTTCGTCGTTAGGAGATGAGGTGATGCGCCTTTTCCTCTTAATTGATATTGGCGGCACTTTGATCGACTCGGAACAGTTAGTTTGTGGCGCATTATAACTGGTCCCAGCGTGCATTTCGTCAACCGTTTCAATCAGGACTTCGGCATGCGCAATATCCATTCCATTTTGTTCGTCCATCGATACATCTGTTTCTGTCTATGATGGACAAAGCATAGTCTTAATTTTTACTTTAACCCTCTTACATTCTTCAGAGTCAACATTCACCCATTTACGTTGCTTGCAAATTCTAAAACGATCGATTTCTTTCTGAAGGTGTTGCGATACGTATTTCTTTAACACTTTGTCTGCCAAACCAACAACCTCGCAACAACTTCCATAAAATCAAAGTAGTTTATTTAATGACATGAAAATTGAAAAGGTAAGATGTACGATACCAAGTACGCTTTCAATTTTTTACATAAACCATTAACTACCAGCATAAATTACTAGATTTTTATGTAAAATAATAATTGTCTGTTTTAGTTGTAAAACACATTTGTTGTATTTATTAATAGCCTTGACGAGTGGAGAATAATGTAACTGATTTTGTACATTCTTTAAATGTTTTTAGTGTTTTGCATCTGATCGAATAATTTTTTATATAAATGCATACAATCCGTAATGTTTGATTTATCACGATGCTGTTTGTTCTAAGTAATTTCTTACAAAACCATATAGATTATCGGGAATAGATATTAACCTTATTTACCAATCTTGGAAAATCAGGTTACAGTAGTTGATAAACATTTTAATTTAAACGATTGATTAAATAAACTAATGGTTTTGAAGCTAAAAGAATTACGGAAAACACATTTGACATATAAAGAAACACATTTTTAGTTGTAAACCAATTCTGGATTTTTGGATTACTATTTTTAATTTATCATAAATCAGTCTTCTTATAAAGCGAAAAATACTCAGAAGTAGTTTTAATATTATTGTTCGTCAACATTATTATTAGTTATATTTATAGAAATATCAAGCACTAAAACCGTTGAATTATTAATGTTCCATACAAATTTTACGAATATATTAACTTTAAGAATACGTTATTGAAATTTAGCACAGTTTTTTCAGTGACATAAGTATTACATATATTATAATAAATAAATCTACTAAGTAATATCACAGAAAAGTATATTTATAATTTCAGAATTGTAGAACAAAGAAATATAAATAGATTTTGACCCATTTGGTACGAGTAGCGTTAACAATTATTTATTTCAAATACCTTTTGCAAACGCATACTATTAGATCATCTTTTCATGTCATTTGTAGCTTCTACTAACAATATAAATTGACAATATACGGTGTCAAATGCGTAAGATTGTAGTATAACTTGCATAACATTGATACTATTGTGTCAAATTAAAGTATTCTTTTAAAAATTTCTAATGATTCCATTTGTATAAATCGAGATTTTTAAAATCAAACCCCGTTTTTAATAGATATGATATTTGATTGTGGGATTAATCAAATCTTAAACAATACACCCTTTTTCTCTTATTCAATGTTTACTAATAAATTTGGGAAATGATTCTGATCTTTAAACGAAATACAGGAATATTCAAATAATTTTAAGTTAAGTTCCTGATAATACGTTGCGTTCTTAAAAGTTTCACAATTCATTAAGATTAATCAAGACAGTCAACAAATTATTTATCTTTTTGATGACTTCAGGGAAGATGCATTATTCTTGTGTTGTTATTTGGTTTTTTTAGTCAATTTTAACCATGAAATTAAATTCTCGTAAATTCTCTTAAACGTTTCAGAAGATACGACATAGTATAATAGAAAAAGGCGTATTATTTAACGTTTGCAATATTTACAAACAAATGACAATTTGTTTTTGTGTCAAATGAAATCGTAAAAGGTTAAAATCCAAGAAATACAAAAAATCAAATTGAAAACGTAAAGTGGTCTTCTTTCGTACCATACGCCATGCTTTAATAAGTCTGTATATTTCGAATGCATCTTATATTTATTCGTATTCCCAATAAGTAGAAGTATTAAATAATTTTATTATAAATGTTCCACTTTTTTAATATATCGGATCGTAGAATAAATTGGTTCTATAATTCGTTTTATCAATACTTCCTTCTCATTTATGAACAAAGTCTAAAATTGCAATCAATCAATTATAAAATCATTGAGTATAATCGGTTTAAATCGTAAAAATTACAACACATTTGTATTTGCAGTATGAATTTTAGATTGCAACCCAATAAATTCCTATCGACTTATAGCATTTGTTTCACATCATTTATTTTCATTCGAAATTCGCCTTTGGTTGGTAATTAAAGTATCATTGAAAAGAAAATGAAAAGGCAATAAAACTTTTTGAATCCAGTAACAATCGACACATATTGACACATATCGTAGTCACAGTTCCAAGCCTCGAGCATGGAGCATTATTACCGACAGAGCATGTCCTAAGTTCAGGGAATGTCAAATTCGAGATGTTCGAGCTAGTTCAAAATTCGTCTCACGAGTTTAGCGTATTAATATTATAACAATATAATTACTTGAAAAACTTACTTTAGTCAACACTTCCATAGCCTGATTCGTGTTGTCCCGATCGGACAAAAAATTAAAACAATCGAAAGCGAACCATTTGGATACATAAATATCTCCCTTTCCTATAAGAAGAACAAATGCAATCTATCATAGAAACAATTAATTCCGTATCGACAACAGTTCTTAACACTAGAACCACCGGACAAGTCAAAATGACTGGTTTCTAAATTTTCCTTTTACAAATATTGAAATTATAAAAATGTTTTCCGGAGTAATGTTTTAGTCAACTTCTCTGTTAGAGTACATATTTAAAGAAAAGTTGTACGGAATTTGAATAAATGCATTCTTGTCGTTATTAGAAGGCAATATACACTAGTCGCGTTTAGCGCTCGGTAGTTCTAGTGTTAAAGCCGAGTAACAAATAATTACAGATCACCGTAATTACATTATTCAACTAAAGGCGAATAACAAAATATATTAATACATACCTGACCGTGTAATGAGACTTTTCTTTTGCCGAGATCTTTCTCTTCTATAAGTACCCATTAGAGATTTCATTTTGTTTTTGAGTTCCGCAACAGGTAAGTTTAAAATGGAACTTATTTCTCTCCATGAATTCTCTCTTATCGCGCTGTTGTGATAATTGTAGTGTTTCGGGTCCCACAATGATCGGTTTCTTTTGTATACCTCAATGAAAATTTTGCACTTCTCGTTGTCCATGCTCGAGAACGAACCGTGTGCCATGGAGGCCAGAGTTACTTGAAAGCCGTTTTAACAGAACAAGCTGATCGCGGTGAGGCAGCCCGAAGCACGATGAAAACCCGACTGGCAGCGACTCGATTCGAGGCAGACTCGGGACGAGGCAAACATGGAGGCGCGACAGGTATCTACGTCACGAGCCGTGCCTCGCGAGGCAGTCCAACTTCTAGCAATGGAGACGAGCTCGACGCGAGCACAAACGAAAAACAAGAGAACAGAGTTTGCACAGACTGTTCAAAACTGCACACCAGGACAAACAGAGAGCACTTATTATACATGATTTTCATTCATTTTCACATTGCAACTGAAATACATTTCTGCACACTGTGACACATACGAGTAAATCAAATCGAATTTTACCAACCTGTTAGTAGGATAGGTACTGATATTTGGTCCCCTCAGGATTTCAAATCCATTTTACCATTCTCCCCCTTCTTCCACTTTGTCCACTCTCACCTAACGCCAATGTTCAGCCTATTTCAGCCTACTTTTCAGCTGTTAGTTATATTTCACAAAAATAACACTTTTTTATCATTCACGAATTTGTTAACATTTTATGTTCTGGAGCGTCTCCTTTATATTTAATGACAGCAGTAGTACCGTTGGATGAAGATTTATACAAACTTGTGAATACTTTTCTGCGACAATTTTCTCCAATTTTTCTTAAATATCTTGTTCAAAATTATTCAACGGTTTCAAATCGTCCGCTATTTTTGTATACTACCCTAACAAGATTCCTCCAAACATTTTAAACAATCTTGAGATCGAGAGATCTTGTTGATCAACGTAAAATTTGAATTTTGTTTCAGGAAAAGTATTCCTTCAGTACTTTTACAGTATGAACCGCAACGTTTTCTTGTTGGAAAATGTATTTATTTTCAACAACACTTGTGGCATACGCGTTTATTTGTTCATTAATAATTTGTAAAAAGTCTGTGCTATTCATCTGTTCAACATTTTATTATGGCCTACTCGTTGGTCCTATCTCAAATCATAATAATAATTCACATAGCACACAGAATTTTCGCATTACTATAAAAATAACAGGAGAAATTAAAGACAGCACGCGTGTGCTACCTTTTTGTCCCGGTGGAGTAAACAAGTGGGTTCTCGTGATTGCGATTTTCAAGTTACTTGAAATTTTTCAAGCTCTAATTGAAGACATCGGTGCAAAAACCGGGCAAATTCACTTTTTTCAGTAAAATTCTACTTGTTAATTAATTTTACATCGATTTACTTAGTAAAATTGACAAATAAACAAAATCATGATAATAATTCACATAGCGCACAGAATTTTCGCATTACTATAAAAATAACAGGAGAAATTAAAGATAGCACGCGTGTGTTACCTTTTTGTCTCGGAGGAGTAAACAAGTGGGTTCTCTTGATTGCGATTTTCAAGTTACTTGAAATTTTTCAAGCTCTAATTGGAGACATCGGTGCAAAAACCGGGCAAATTCACTTTTTTCAGTAAAATTCTACTTGTTAATTAATTTTACGTCGATTTACTTAGTAAAATTGACAAATAAACAAAATCATGATAATAATTCACATAGCACACAGAATTTTCGCATTACTATAAAAATAACAGGAGAAATTAAAGATAGCACGCGTGTGTTACCTTTTTGTCTCGCAGGAGTAAACAAGTGGGTTCTCTTGATTGCGATTTTCAAGTTACTTGAAATTTTTCAAGCTCTAATTGAAGACCTCGGTGCAAAAACCGGGCAAATTCATTTTTTTCAGTAAAATTCTACTTGTTAATTAATTTTACATCGATTTACTTAGTAAAATTGATAAATAAACAAAAGGTGATTTTGATTACTATTGTACGCACTTGAGAGTAAAATAGCGGTGACATTGTGGCAATCTAATAAGAGCTGCTACAATTTTCGTATATACAGGGTGTCCAGGCTTAAAGTGCCAAACCAGGAGAATGTTTATAAAACAAGAATAAATACGCGTAATGAACTGATACAAGGCATTAATGATTAATTCACTGAGATAAAAAAAAATACAAAGGAAATTTGTACAGTAATAAATTCCATTTTGAAATTAAATGTTAGTTGCATTTACGAATTTTGTATTAAAATGAGTATTAGTAGAAATAATTAAAAATAAGTGATTAGTAGTAATAATTCGAATTAAACACAAATTAATGTTAATTTCATGACTGCAGATAGTAAACACAGCTTCCATAAAACTTCATGGATTTAACTACATAAAAATCGCTTAACTGTTTTCTTCGAATTCTGTATTTTTGTATATAACTTTTTAATAAAGCGGTAAAAAATCTATGTTTATATAACATTTTTTTTCTTTATTAGACTCATAGAATATACCTACAAGTTTGGTAATTTATATCTGGGGCACTCTGTATAATTGTCGAATGAGGCGCGCCTACATTCTGAGTGCGTGCCGAGGATACAAGATGTGCATTGAAATCACATTTCATTATTATGGTCAAATTAATAGAAAATTAATCGTATACTTGCTTTCCACTTCATCAATATCGTCATCTACGTCATTGCTAGATCGTTTGTTTTTTTCTTCAACGTTAGTCATATCATAAATGTTTCCTCTACCTTCATTTTTTCGTTTTTTCTTTGTGTCTGTTGCTTCTTTTGCAAACGACCATCATTGTTCATATACGCGTAAGTTTATAACATTGAATATTAAATATTTACATGAAATTTAAATCCGATCCTTTCTTCTTATTAACATGGAACGTTAGAACGTAACACGATGAATGTCACACCAATGCCCATAAAAGTCACGCAAAATCAAAACAATTTATTTAATAATAAAGGAATATAAAAGGCAAAGTTTCATCGTAACAATGATTTTTATAACATTCTCACACCTCATAGATCCTAATAGAATGTGATATATTTAGCACATTGTAGTAAAAATTGATTTTTAAGTCTGGTAAAATGTTTGTCGGACACTATGCGTTAATAGAAACTTCAAAATAGGGCGTTGGATGATTGCAAAAATCCGTGCTCGAATTCAAAGTAAAACAAGCGTACATTTACAATTTAAATGTAAACAGTTACATTTACAAGCTACATGTACACACAGGTACACAATTACATTTGAAAGTCAACAGTTTTATTATTACGATTATTAACCCCTTGTCGTATTTCAACGAGTCAGACTCGTGACGAAGATTTTAAACAAAGCCAAACGAATACGAAGTGTGCACTCTCCTTTTTAGACGAAATCAAATTTTATTCTTTTGCAATCAATATCTAATCATTGAAGTAAAGGTAGCCACACAAAAAATATAAATTTTTGTTTTCTCTTCTGCGCCATTTTTGGCGATAAAGACGTTGTAATCACTGTAACCGCAAGGAAAATGGTACGGCAAGGGGTTAAAATTGTCTCTCTACGTTTTACAAGATGGTATAGTAAAAGTTTTTCTTCAAAGAATATCTTGAGATCTCTGAAAATCCGGTGTAGAAGATAGTTTTTGTATAATATATTTTTTCATGAGAAACAACGTTATCCTTAGGAACTTCTTCACAAAGTGTTCTCGATGTACAGATATTTTAGAATCTGTACAATAAAAATTCCATGAAAACGAGTTACATTAAAACATTTAATAAAAAGGGTTACATAAGAGAAACAGTAGCAATGTTAGAACCGTGAGTTATCTGCGTAAATATTAAAATAAATCACATATTCAGAATGTCAATTTAAATATAATAATTCTTTAATATTACAATAGTATTATCCATTGAATATCATTCAGTATTTATTACAGCGATCAACAACTCTTCTGATATTAGGAAACTTTTTTATTTTATTACAGTTATACATTATTATAGTCTTAAATAGAATTTATCAAAAAGTTCCATAGCTTTTTCGATATCCGATTTTTGCACATTTCCGTTTGGTGTGGGTTAGGTTTGACTTTAATTTTGTCATCTGATTGTACAATGCCATTGCATGTTTCACATTTCCATTTGAAACACGGAAAGATAAGGGAGCAGCACAACATACAGTTAATTTATAGCTGTTCCAAACCATATACTTTAGCAAATGACACACCTTCGTTTTGTCCAGATCGCAGAAACCATCTACAGTGGCTCGCAAAAGTATTCGCTCGCCCTTTAAATCAGAATAACTTTCTTCAAATTTGACCAAACCACTTGACCTATTTTGAGCAATTAGAAACATTGATTTAGTAAATCACGTGCAAAAAAGATTTTGAAGAAATTGCAGTTAGTAGGAATTACATGAAAAAATAAAAATGGTACTTTTTAAAACTTTATTATTTCAGCCCGTAATGAAAATTCAAAATATGCATTTTGTAGATCTATGTTATTTACACATATGCTGAAAATTTCATCGAAATCGGTTGAGGCAGAAAAAAACGACGCGCATCGAAAGATGTCAGAAACTATGGATTTTAACACTAGAACTACCGAGCGCTAAACGCGACTGGTGTATATTGCATTCTAATAACGACAAGAATGCATTTATTCAACTTCCGTACAACATTTGTTTAAATATGTACTCTAATAGAGAAGTTGGCTAAAACATTACTCCGGAAAACATTTTTATAATTTCAATATTTGTAAAAGAAAAATTTAGAAACCAGTCATTTTGACTTGTCCGGTAGTTCTAGTGTTAAGCAGAAACTGACCAAAAGTCATGAAAAATTGCGATTATCACCACTTTCAATCGCTTGTAGCTCATATGTTCGTTACCTGATTTAGGTGAAATTTTCAACATATGTGTAAATAACATAGATCTACAAAATGCATATTTTGAATTTTCATTACGAGCTAAAATAATAAAGTTTTAAAAAGTGCCATTTTTATTTTTTCATGTAATTCCTACTAACTGCAATTTCTTCAAAATCTTTTTTTTTAACATAAAGCAGGTAACGAACGTATGAGCTACAGCGGTTGAAAGTGGTGATAATCGCAGTTTTTCAAGACTTTTGGTCAGTTTCTGCTTAGAATCCTTAATTTCTTACATCTTTTGATGCGCTTCGTCTTTTTCTGCCTCAACCGATTTCGATGAAATTTTCAACATATGTGTAAATAACATAGATCTACAAAATGCATATTTTGAATTTTCATTACGGGCTGAAATAATAAAGTTTTAAAAAGTGCCATTTTTATTTTTTCATGTAATTCCTACTAACTGCAATTCTTCAAATTTTTTTGTTTTAACGTAAATCAGGTCACGAACGTATGAGCTACAAGCGGTTGAAAGTGGTGATAATCGCAGTTTTTCAAGACTTTTGGTCAGTTTCTGCTTAAAATCCATAATTTCTTACATCTTTTGATGCGCTTCGTCTTTTTCTGCCTCAACCGATTTCGATGAAATTTTCAACATATGTGTAAATAACATAGATCTACAAAATGCATATTTTGAATTTTCATTACAAGCTGAAATAATAAAGTTTTAAAAAGTGCCATTTTTATTTTTTCATGTAATTCCTACTAACTGCAATTTCTTCAAAATCTTTTTTGCACGTGATTTACTAAATCAATGCTTCTAATTGCTAAACAAATGTCAAGTGGTTTGGTCAAATTTTAAGAAAGTTATTCTGTTTTAAAGGGCCAGCAAATATTTTTGTGGACCACCGTATATATATTACACAGTGAAACTATACGGAATTTTTAAATGTATATTGTAATTACAACGAATTAACACGTTGACCACCACTATACAACAGACACTAAATCAGAACTTCTTCAGTAATGTAAAGATAGAAAAGAAAATATGAGATATTTAATTTATCATAGCTGGTTAGCATAATTTTTGATAGTTTTAATGTTTTAACAAGAGCAATTTCAAATATATTCCAGTTGAAATTTGATCGTCAGAATTTAGAAATATATTTCGAAATATATTTAGAAATTCCCGTGTTTCTGTAGTAAAGCAAGTATTATATGTATGTGTTATGTAATACTCAAAATTAAAACACTCTTCCAACTTTTAAAACTTGGGCAACTGTCCAAATAACGAAAGTACTAGGATGAATAAAGTCAAATTATCGCAGAAACGGTAAGTTTTAGGATAAATATACTTTAGTACTATTTTATTCACAATTTACCATTCTACCGAAATCGAGTATAAAAAATAAGTCATTCGGTTAAAAAAACGAAAGAGACGTTGATATTTTCTTTACGCGGCCACTTGTCAAACAAACTGCTACTACTGTATTATTAATTGCTTTAAATTCTATAACTTATATTTCAAAATTATTTTCGCAAATTTATTTATTATTGCTTAAAATAACAAAGGCTGCGGCACGCCGTATAATGGAGGTGTGATATTATCGGTTAAAATATCGCGAAGGCAAATTAAATGAAGAGCTCGTACGAACTCAATAAGACTCAACGTTGCGTTAACTCACAATTTTTTTCGATAAATCTGCATTATTAAATTCTGTTGTTCCGTTACGCTTATAAAAAAAGCTAGAGATTTGCTTAATATTTGTTTGATGCTGTTTCTTTGTTTAGCAGGATTCTACAGTGTTCTTGTGTAGTGGGACTTTTATACGACTCGTATACAATGTCCAGTATGTGTTATGATGCAATTTTTATTCGCGTCTTTCACGTTATAATACCTAATTTATTAAAGCTTGTTTTTCGTAACGTACCAATTAAACAAGTCTTTTGGAGGTATTTATATGTATTCTTTTTTGCACACTTATAAATATTACTTAACTGTATATGTTAGAATCGTCTTGTTTCATTGCGTGGATTTAATGGGTTAAATTAATTATTAAAATCATCACATGTTTTTTACATAATATATTGTAAATATCAATATAATATGAATATATACATGGTGTGTTTTTCGTATTCTTTCGTATTCTGTCTGTAATCAGTTAAAAAAAAATAGTAGATTTAAATGATAAGTCATTACGGCTGACACTTTACTTGGCCGACTCTCGCCTTTATCCGCTTGAATGATACCTTAAAGATATTATCGATACATCAAAATATTGGTAACAAATCGATATTATCGATTTTTATCACTGTATCGGTAGTCACACCTTTACTGTATAATTTATGGGACAATGTTCGATTTTTACAAGGTAATTCAGAAAAGCTGGCACGAAGCACAATATATTTATTCTACATAGCAAGTATTTTACCAGGTTCTAAACAAAACAATAATCCTTGCTAATATTACTAAACTTTTGATTGTACTTAACTTTACGAAACCGCACCTGCAGTAAATACATAAATCTATAATTTGTTAATTAGATTTTCCGCATACATGTGAAGAGATATTTTCGAGTTCGCGTTTGTAGGAGGATAATGATACCGCAGAGCAACATATGTTCAGCGCAGCGTTATCAATGTACCTGTTGGCATACTCTGTATACATATAAGCGGATTACGGGAATTAAACTCCGAGGTGCAGGAACTGAAATATCGGCATAAATGTTAATAAAACCGGTTGGATATATAACAGTTATTTTCAAAGTAATAATTGGAATAAAGTAATAAATAATTTCTTCGCTAAGTACTATGAAGTGCAAATGTGTAAAATAATTACATTTTTACATACTTTAAAGAATGAAATCGAAATAAACAGTTATCTTTGGGGTTTCAAAAATTCTATTCGAACTCGCATGTTTTGTTTGAAAAAATATGTCACTGTAGAATTTCTATAGAAAGGAATGTTAGTCTTCGGAACTTCTTTCAAAAATATTCTCATTGATCATATATTTTATAATTTTTCTAATATAAGTTCCATGGAAATAAATGATTTTAGACTGTTTATTTAACACCTTCGCTGCCGACAACGAGTATACTTCCTATGCCCGGGAAGGGTGGAAGCGAACGTGTTAAAAATTAATTTTGTTCATAATACAGTTGTTTGAACCGAACGTCAATTTTGATGACATTGATTAAATTATTTTGAGTTTGTGGGTTTGTTTGGGGGATGATTGCTCGGCAGTGAACGTGTTAACCTTTTTTAAAAGGTTGCATAAGAGAAAATACATTTGAGTTCTAAATTATTTACACAAATATTAGAAATTAATAACATATTCAGAATATCAATTTGACTGCAATAGTTATTTAATATTGTGGTCATATTATTCATCGAATAGTGTTCAGTATTTGTCACAATGATTGAAAATTCGTTTAATATTAACGATCTGTTCTTGTCACAGGAGAATATATTTTTGTCAAACTTTATAAGTTTCTATTCAAACGAAAATTTGTACTCTTAAAAATTTGTCTTTATCTGTTTTCAACAGAATTTTCGATGTGAAACAATTTGTTAGAAAACTTCTACGGTCTAAGTCTTCAATAAAATCTATTAGAAACTTCCACACCTCTTTCGATCGCGGAAGAATGTCAAGAGATACTTGTAAAATATTCGATTGCATGCATAATTATACCGAAGATATTTTTATTTTATTCGATAATATAAAATCTAGTGAAATTTTGTTTGTTCGCAACTTAATGAAACTCTTGCCACTAAACACCACTGATGTATACATTGCTTTAGAATACTAAAAACGTTGGATTTATTCAGATTTCGTACAAATTTTCTTGTAAAGGTGCTAGAATAAAGAAGTTTACTAAAAGATAATTGTGCAAGAAAAAATCAGGAGAAAGTCATTTCAACTTATTCGGTAGTTCTATTGTTAATTTCTTAAAGGGGAAATTTCACGTAGACGGGACAAAAATCGACTTTCTTATTGTATTTTTTAAAAGTGTGGAACCTTAAAAATACGTTCCCAAAATGTTATGCTTCAATTAATGGAAATAACAAAGTTATGACGATTCCAGGAGAACGATGCTTCGAAGTTCGTCAATAAATACAAAAATTGAAACGCCGTTACAAGCTACATATTCCGCGTACTAATAATTCTCATCGGTACCAAGAGTATATATTTCAAATAAATTTATCATACTTTTTTTTTATTCAAACATTACCGACAAAGAATGAAACTTTGGAAGATGCAATTTAAGCATTCCTCATTTTGCCAATTATCAAAATAAATCACTTATTTTTGTAGGAGCAATAACTACAAACATATTGATTAAGAATTAATTTGTTTTTTTTTTTGTTGTAGTCCATCCTGCGATTTCTAATCGTCTACGCCAGCAAGATACAATGTTTAAACATGTATTTATTAAGGTGGTATGGAACCAAGAAATACGTAATTCAAATTATATAACAAATTGTTCTGTACGACGAAAAAGTAGCTATATCAATTATAAAACAAAATTATAACATAAGACGCACATCGGTTCGAAAAAAATTCATGAAAATTGTTAAATGTTGTAGCGTTTACATGCCTCTTTAACGAACCTTGAATACTGCAGAAATATTCATACATCATTATTGTTTCCATTATTCATGGCATTCGTGGATGCCTTAAAGGCAGGCCGTCAAGTTTGACATTGATTACGCTGCATTCAATCCCATCGCTAGTCGGAAGCTTTAGGAGAGCTAGAGACGCATACAGTCGACGCTTTTCTAAATCCGTTCGCAAAACATACGACTCGATACGAGCGTAACATTAAAAAAGCATCAGACATGCATACAGTCTCGTTCGCACAGGCACAATTTTCTGTTTGCCGTAGTGATGGGCACCATCGACTAAAAACTATCGACTAAGTCGATAGTAACTAACTACTAATTCCAGTCGACTACTTTTTTGAACCATCGAACTATCGACAAAATTCAGTTGTCCGAAGCTGTCGCTTGATCCATACAATGCTGGAGCACCGATCGACTGAATTTAAGCGGCGGGACTTTTGAATGAGTTTTACTATTAAATAAATTCATTCGTTGGCGAGTATCGAGTAAGTAATTCATTAAGCATGTGTATATTCGATTATGCACAACGCAAACTAATGCAAATATACTATAATTATACAATTATTGGTTGAATGCTATAATATAGCAACGTCAATCGATTATAATGAAATTTTCAAACAGGGGCGGATAGTATTAGGAGGTTGAATAAGTTCTCGCTGTTTTTTTTATGAAATGAATGCTTTATTTTAAAAAATTGGTAAAAAATATGTTCTTGATAGTATTGTCTCTCGCTAGCCATTACTTTTCCCCATCTTTCTGGCAGCATGGTAATTCCATGTCGGTAAAACGACACGTCTTTTGAGGCAATCCAAGAGTGGACCCATTTTTTGGTATCTTCATAAAATTGGAAGCGCTGCTCAGCCAGGCCATGGGTCATCGATCGGAACAAATGGTAATCTGATCGGGAAATGTTTGGTGAATACAGCGGGTGGGGTTGTACTTCCTGTTTTAAGTGTTTTCAAAAACGTTTTCACCGGTTTTGCAACATGTGGCCGCGCGTTGTCATGCTGAAAAATCGCTTCAACTCGTACAGCACCCAACGTACTTCCTGTGAATCATTCCTAATGCTTTCAAACGTTTCGAATCTGTTGTGTGATCAACTCCTAATGATTCTGCAAGTTCAGCTAGTATCTGACACGAGTCTTCATCAAGTAATGCCTCAAATTCTTCGTCTTCAAGTTTTTGTTGTGCACCAGGGCGTTCTTTATCTTCAAGATCAAAATCATTATTTTTGAAGCGTCTAAACCAATCTCTGCATATTGTTTCCGACAGAACATGGTCGCCGTAGGTGTCAACAAGAATTCTGTGTGCTTCAGCTGCAGATTTTTTTTTAATAAAATAGTGTAGTAAAATTCCCCGCAATTACCCTTTCTTTGGCATGAAATTCGACATTTAGCACAATGAAAGAAAAATTGTTTATAATTCAGTGGAATGACATACACTGAAATTCACGCAGTTCTGGTATTACCACCTTTCGGAAAACAGCGAGAACTTATTCAACCTCCTAATATTTCTACCAAAAACAGAAGAATCATTCTTTAATTCTTTTACGAAGTTTTATGTATTTTGTTATATATAAAATTTAAAAGTAATTAGTAGTAATATTATTGTAATAAGGAAGGATAATAATGCAAATGAAAAAGGTGTAAATATTTTTAATGTTGTATTTGTATCAATAATTTTAAGGAACACTGTCGATGCTCGCCAGCTAACAAGCTTGAAGTAATTTATAACGGTCGTAGCATCACACTGTCGAGGACTCGTTTTTGTTATACTATTCTTTCTATACTGTTCGTTGTAATTTTCTAACATTATTCCATTAATTATATTTTATTATAATACTTTATACATTATATTCATGGCTCCATGGACACACAAATGGACGGAGAAGTTCTGTCTGAAAGAAGAAATAGATTATCTGCAAAAAATTTGGATAAAATAATATTTTTAAATTGCAATCTGGAATAACTTACCACAGTTAAACTTTTTTTTAGATGAAATTCTTTTATTCTTAAATTCCTAATATAGCAATATTTCTATCTACTCTAGGAGAATGAGGAGAAATGGCAACATTAAACTCTACTGATTACATTTTGATATAGAAGAAATTAAACAATGCCATCATTTTAAATAGCTCTATACTGAAGCAACACTTATTTGATTTTACATAATATTTTCAAGAATTCAGGAAATTATTACTTATAATCTAATTGATTTTTACCAAAAATTTAGAGCAGGTAATAGCTTATGTTAAATCGAAATAGTAGTGATTGTTAAAAAAAAAACTTGTTTACCTCTTACAATTTTGAAATTCTAATTATGAATTAATTTTACAAAAGGTAAATACATCGATGGTGTTGCAGTAGATTTGATGACACAACTGGACATAACCACTAAAGCGAAATTTTAGTCGACTGAAAATTATCGACTAAATAGTCGATAGTATGCTGTTACTAAATAGTAAGTAGTCGATAGTTTAAATTTGTCGATAGTTTAAATTAGTCGATAGTGCCCGTCACTAGTTTGCCGTCAATGTAAGATTGCATGTTTGTTTATTTGTATATGCGTGCGTTAACGTTATTGACAGGCCCAAGTTCAATATGTAGCGAATTGTACCAATCAATATAACATCTTGTATTTGTTGTTCGCGATGTACTTAACCCCACTGTTAACAATAATGTAGATCATGACATGATGTCAAGTACTTCAGCATATTTTCAATGAAACTGATTTAAGTGAGATTTTTTTTATACTATTATCAAGTATTTTTCATTGTACTTTCATCTTATCCGTCGGTTTCCTTAGGAGTAAAGGTACAACTGTTTGTAAATCTACAATAATATTTTTTATTGAAACTACCATTATTTTGAAAAATTATTCTTTATTATTTTCAAAAACGTGTTTTTTTTGTGTAAATAAGATTTAATAGAGATTTTTATGGTATCGGAAAAAATAACGCTAATTATATTTAAAAATAGTATGTTTACTACCTATTATTAAAAATTGTTAAAAAAAATGTTCGAATTACTCAATGAAACATAAATTTATAGATGCCAAAAAATTCCTATGTAAATCCATAACATAACAAGTAAATAAATGTTTCACTAAAAAAAAATTTCCGTGTTAACAACAAAATAACAGTATTGTTACTTCGCTTATAATGTCGCAAAAATAGTAGATAAAAGTATATAATAAGGAAATGATAAAAATCCGAATATTGAAGAAACTCTAACTTTTTAAATTTGTAGTAGGTTGTTCGGAAACGTTTCGTGAATGTCAGGATCGTAAGGAATCGTAATAATAAACACTTAAATATTGATGGAAAATATAACGAATGTAGAAGTATATGCATTTGAATTAATTAACACACACGATAACTAAACATAAGGAGTACGAAATCTGTACCACGATATTGGCATTTTCATAAATTCGACACACGGTCAACAGCACAAACGTTCCTTCGCTACTGCCACGTTTTTCGTTGATCGGCAGTCTTTTGTCGCAAAATCATTAGGCATTTGTCTCAGCCTTATAACTGACGTTTCGTTACGCTCCTCGATCGAGAGTATCGAGTCTCGCATACGACTCCTGATTATTGACTATAAATTCTAATATACATAGATACATACGCAAGTACACACATTGTTTAAAACAATTCCTTGCATAAAAAGACAAACAAGTAAAAAATTTTACACATATGTAAGTATAGTTATTTCAGTTTGTTTTAAGAGCGAGAGTAATAAGAAAATAAAAATATTTTTTGGAGATTTTAGTAACGTACGCTTCCTGTTTCTATAAAGAAAATATTAAACATTTGTGCAAAATTACGGGAGATTTGAAAGAATAAGTTTATCTTATATGGTTTTTCGTAATCATTACAGATTTATCGATGTTGATATTGTCATCTTAAATATTTTTCGACGTGTTCGATATCGTCAAGTACTTCGAGTACTGCGGCAGTCCTGCGGCAACGTTGTAAAATACAATACGTGCAAACGTATAAATGATAGTTCTCTACGATGATCTTGCAGTAACTATTTCGTATAATTGTATTGAAAGTTGTCATTAAAATAAATATTGCAAGTAATTATGGTAAAATTTTATGCACACAAACTATATCTTCGAATGCATCAAATATGAGCTTTTAACGGTTTAATAGTTCTTCTGAAAAATTCCTAAAAGTAACACTAACCGTAACACGGCCGGTTTCACAGTTTTTTGTTTATGTTTAATGAAATTACAAAGATGTTTCTATTAGAAAGGATTAAATAAAATGCTGCGTTCAAGCACGTGCTGTTATAAAAATTGCGAGAGACCTAAATAAATTCAGTTTTGTAATTTTTATGAAACAACGTGTACCAGTTACATTTCATTTTCGGTACGGTTAACGTTAAAAATACTTTTCGCGCGAAACGAATTAGAATTCTGACGCAAAGGGAACACGAGGCTCGCGTAAAGTGCTAAATCGATGTAAACGGGACCGCGTATACGCATCTGAGAATGTTCGCTCGTGTGCTAGGGATGCTGCACGTTTTTTGCGACCCATGTTCGTTGTATCGTATTATAGCACGGCTTGCATTACATCCGTGTCGGGTGGAGCCTGGGTTCGCACTACCCGGTGACGTAGAACGTTGTTAAATAGACGCCGACAATCTTTAAGGGGCTATTACACTCGAGACAAAAATTGTATTGTTTCAACTTTTATCTACCGATAGACATCCTTCGATTATCCTCCACTACGTTCTATGGCATGCGAATGCCCGATTTCTATTTTCTGTTGACATTGGAACTACGGGATCCATCAAAACGATGGGTACCAAATTATTTCATTTTTATCGTTTGTCGTGACTGTAAAGACTGTAAATGAATTTATGGAGAATTTATTTCTTCGGACATCATATAATATCTAGATTGTGGATTTTAATGAAAAATAGAAATTGTCTGAATTAACTGCAAGCTACAGGAGTTACATAAACTATATATAATCTCTTAATAATTGTAATAAACTGAAAATAATGCGACTGTATATTTTAATTCTTTAAACGTTTCTACACTTTAAATTTGATCAACTCATTTCAGTCATATACCTATGCATCAAATCCATAGTCTAATAATAACAAAAGTTTCAAAAAATCTAGGCAAATAAGTTCCTGCCATTTTTATAGACTCATGTAAAATACTCACTTGTAGTGCTCCGTAGATCTAGTATTAAAACTCTGAGTGCCACGACGGTCATCATAAGTAACCGACACAATTTTTTTTTGCTAAACTTGAAAATCAATTTTTACTGTAATCTATTAAGGAAACTAAATTTTATTATTAGGAGGTTGAATAAGTTTTCGCTGTTTTCCGAAAGGTGGTAATACCAGAACTGCGTAAATTTAGTTTCAGATAGTAACGTATCTATAATGAAGTACTACATATATGCAAGGTTAAAATTCAGTGTATGTCGTTCCACTGAAGTATAAACAATTTTTCTTTCATTGTGCTAAATGTCGAATTTCATGCCAAAGAAAGAGTAATTGCGGGGAATTTTACTACACTATTTTATTAAAAAAAAATCTGCAGCTGAAGCACACAGAATTCTTGTTGACACATACGGCGACCATGTTCTGTCGGAAACAATATGCAGAGATTGGTTTAGACGCTTCAAAAATAATGATTTTGATCTTGAAGATAAAGAACGCCCTGGCGCACAGCAAAAACTTGAAGACGAAGAATTTGAGGCATTACTCGATGAAGACTCGTGTCAGATACTAGCTGAACTTGCAGAATCATTAGGAGTTGATCACACAACAGATTCGAAACGTTTGAAAACATTAGGAATGATTCGCAGGAAGTACGTTGGGTGCTGTACGAGTTGAAGCGATTTTTCAGCATGACAACGCGCGGCCACATGTTGCAAAACCGGTGAAAACGTTTTTGAAAACACTTAAATGGGAAGTACAACCCCACCCGCTGTATTCACCAAACATTTCCCGATCAGATTACCATTTGTTCCGATCGATGACACATGGCCTGGCTGAGCAGCGCTTCCAATTTTATGAAGATACCAAAAAATGGGTCCACTCTTGGATTGCCTCAAAAGACGTGTCGTTTTTCCGACATGGAATTACTATGCTGCCAGAAAGATGGGGAAAAGTAATGGCTAGCGAGAGACAATACTTTCAAGAACATACTTTTTACCAATATTTTAAAATAAAGCATTAATTTCATAAAAAAAAACAGCGAGAACTTATTCAACCTCCTAATAGAATCTACGAAGTGTGAGAATTTCATGGGTATTAGTGTGGTACTCAAGTGTTAACACTATTTAAGACTACTGAGCACTAAACGCAGCTGATATACTACATGTTACTTTAGAATAATAACAAAATTTAATTTATTCGATCTAAAACATTTCCTGCATTTCCTATCATCATATTTATTTCATGAAATTCATGCAAGATATACTTCAAGAGGAGAAAATTGCTCAAACTTTAACATTTACATATGTATAAGGACCTATTTAGAAACTGCATGTCATATTATAATATATTATAATGCACTGACTCCAAATTGTATATTATACTTATAAACTTGAACGATCATTTTCTGTGTACAAATTAATTTTAATAGGTCAATGCTATTAATTAAATTACAACAAATATAACGAAGTCTATATGTATTATGAACAAACTACATCAGTAATTAAGGTTTCGCTATTACAGCATACATTGAGGTATTTATTACATATTATGCCATATCCAACTTTTACTCTCGTACAGTCGTCGTAACTGGATACTAGAGTATCGTAGCGTCAACCGATTTTGCACAGTTTCGTGAACATATACCATTTATGATAGTATGGCCACCTTTTTATTTGACTACTGATCATAGATTATAAACAAGACATTTTTGTAAAATTTCGTTCAACTTTCGTAAAAAATTAAAATTGTAATCATTTTTCGGAGTAGATCAGTTCAGTTTTCTATACTATAGAAAGCATTTTTTATCCGACCGCAAAATGTAAAACATTCAAAGTGATTACACTGATAAATATTCATTTTATAATGTCAACTAATATTGAAGAAGTAGCTACTTGTCAATTCATATTTGAAAATCGAAAAAAAATTTGCGAAACTATGCGGGGTGACCAAGGTACCCCATTTTAGCTCAACTTTGTACTTTACTGACGCTAAAATCGTCGCGCATGCGTGAGAAAACCGAGACCATATACCATCACTGGCGGAGAGTCGCAGTCGGCGGCACAGTTCAAAGGCACGCGCGTCCTCACGATGTATTACCAAGGAATAACTTTTTTATTATTACTTATTTTATTATGAGACTTTTTCTAATAGATTTGTGACATTGTTCTGATTAAAATGACACCAAACACGATATAATTCGGATCGTATACAGGAGTATGGTCCTTATGTATAGGTCAGGTACATAACATCGGTGAGGCAACAGTAATGCAATGACAACACTTTTTCATTTTTAATTAATCTTTTATGAGACTTTTACCATCATATTTTTAATATTTCTCTGATCAAAATTTTTCTGATTATACATACATATTTATTTTTTTGATTGACGATGGAGTAAGTTTTGGCAATTGATTCATGGCGATATTATCTTTCAAGGTCATCTGAAAGTCATTGTATAGCAGGTCGTTGAATTCGTTTCGACGTTGCCTACAGTATTATGAAGTTAAAAATATCTAGTTCCATTAAAAGATATTACAGCGACCTTGATTTTTTTGTTGAAAATCGTTTCTTTTTAAATTTTAAAAATTGCAATTTCTTGTCGGTTAAATACTGATTAACTTTGGTAGGAAACATTTTTCTGTCCGACCATCCGAACGGGCTGATAAAACGTGGGTACTAATTGGCGCCGCACCCTGTATACTCTTTGTAATATTTTTCATTCCTTCGCGTGGGATAATGACAACACCGTATACATTTAGTTGCAATCCTGGTTTAGTGTCAGATTGTACAAATATGTATAATGTGTCTAACGAATGCAACTGGATTGATTTAAACAGGCATTTACACAGATTTACTACCATGTAATGACTTGTATGTTTGCTTTTTTAAAAACGTTACATCACAGACGAAATTTAATATAACCAAATGTATCTACATATTTAGGCACGTATGCATGTCTGTAATCATTCTTTTCAATCACAGTTATGTACCAACATTTACAATAATGTCATATCAAAAACGTTTGACATATTCATATTTACAACTGAACGAACTTGTATTACAATGTAATGCTTATTCGAATTTATATATTTTAAAATTATACGTACAGTGGATCCAAATTGTATTCAAACAATACATTTTGATTCTCGAAAAATTGTCGACATTTAAATTGTAATCATTTCGTAAAAACAAATAGTACAACCATGCGCCTGGACTTATTTTAAAGCTCGAAGCCGTTACTTTCACAAAATAGTGTTCATTTTTCCACTATGCTACATTCGCATGATGTAGCAGGTGGGAATCTGAAGACCCATTTTCCTCAAAAAGTCTACAAATTCAAACATTCCCAAAAACTTTCAAAAAAATGTTCTCATAATTGAAACTGCCACAGATTTATAGATTGGAGCCTCTTTTTACCATCGACTTCATAAAAATTGATGTACGATCTTTTTTTTATTTGTTTATCGAAAAAATGAAGAGCAAGTACGGTTGTGAAAAGCCTTCACAGAGTAGCTTATAACTACTGTCAATCGACGGCACATCTCTTATTTAAAGCAAGATAAAACGACTAAAAAAAGATTGTGCATCAATTTTGAAGGTGTCGTTGTTTTCACAGAGGTTCGAATATAATAGGACTATGGCGGCTGAAAAGTGTGTGAGAGGAGGAGAAAGGAGAAGGAAGCGTTTCGTCCTAGGCCCGCTAGAGGACTCATCGGTAAGGCTATCTAGCGGACCCGTGCCTTAGACGCGGGATTTCGTAAGGACAGTTTAGGACGGTATATATGTATACAAACAGAGGAAGATTCGGGTAGTAGCGGGAAAGGTGTTGTCGCACTGTCCATCTGTTGGCGAGCATAGGAGGTAGCCGCCACAGGACTTTTGAAGAAAAACACGTCTTCAGTTTCCCGCCAGCTGCATCATGTAAACAAATTTGGAACAAAACGAACGACAGAGTATGAAACTAGAGGCTTCTTACTTTAGAATGAGTCGAAAGTTTTTTCGAAATTATCACAGTTTAAATATAGGCAATCTTTCGAAAATCGAGTATTTATTTAGGGTTCAAATACTTCTTGGATCTACTGTATACTCGACCTTTGAAATTTCTTTAATCTGCAAACGATAATCTTGTAGTGTAGTTACACCTAATGTGGAACACTTTAATCTCAAATGACAATAAATACACATTGTGGAATAATATTGTACAGTTTCTGTAGAAACATCCTGGTATGCATTTGTCATAAACGATTGGTCGGAAAAGCGCTCGTTTCGATTTCAAATTTCCGGACCGATAAAATTTGAGATTTAAATACTGCAGGCAAGCGCGTTATGTCAGAAGATTTTGGCGATAATTCACAAACGAAACGAGAAACTGTGCAGGACGATCGAACGATTAGCAAGTCAGAAGCGTGCGGAGCAGTTACCGATTCATCTTGAGGAATGCGTCGCAGGGAGTGACTAGAACTGTGCACGGAGAAAGTGTTGCAGCGAGTGAAAGAGGACGACGCGGAGAAGGGGCGAATGAATAAGAACAATAAAGGGGATTCGTTCGTGCGATGCTAATCCGCATGCAAGCCGTTTCGCAGGAACCCGATAAACGCGCGCTTCCATGGCGTAAAGCGACTTTTAGTAGGAGCGATCTTTTTTTAACCCAAAAATATTTTGCTGAGTTTTCTAGAAAGCTGAGACCAAAATTCTGTTCCGTTTCTCCATATTATCACACTTTTTAAATCATATTTTTAGCCATTTTAAGCCACAAATCCGTAAATTTGAATCGCTTAGGTGTGCAAGTCGTTTGTTTACATTAGTTATTTTATTAATACTAGAAGTACCCAACACTGAACGCGCTTGACGTATATTGCTTTATAATAATGACAAGTTTAGGCGAAAATTTCTCATGAAAACCTTTGTTTAATTTGAATAATTGTAAAGAAAGAAATCAGGAATAAGTCATTTTAACGATCGGGTAAGTTTAATGTCAAAACATCTTTGGAAAGTCACAATATGAATCCTAAATTGATATTAAAAATTACAGTCCTTTAATAAAACATATCTGACCGCATGACTAAAACAATGTCATTTTACCGCCAACGACGAAATGGCTAAATAATATGAGAAAATAGCCTAATTTAAATAAACACTTTGATCGAACCACAATGTATTTATTTTGAGAAAGAAAAATATTTAAAGAGTTAATAATAGTGTTAATTGATCAGAAATTATGCTTTGCATTTGGTTTAGCTATATGTATATACGTAACAAGGAAAATACTTACAGTGTTATCAGTGGTGCTAATTAATTTGGATTTATAAATTAGATCCAACCTAGATGCTGCACAGTGTGGTATTTTAGCGATCTAGCGGGACAAAATTGTCTCCAAGAAATATTAATGACTTTATTCGATTTTTGACTGAGAAAAAGTATAATATTTAGTTTCATATTGAAAATGAATATACATATAATGAATGTTTGGCCCTATATGTTGCCATGGACATCGCCACACGACATAAAAACCACAATTTGATTATCTTTTCTGATTCTTTAAGTGCCCTTCAATGTTTGGAATCGGTTAGCTTTCGAGTGAAAACTAACCCGTATATCTTCGACATCAAGGAAAACTTGGTACAATTCAATCAAAATAACTGTTGCTTTATACAATTTTTGTGGATTCCTTCGCACATAGGGTTGCGAGGAAATAAGGATACCGACAATCTTGCCAAATCTGCTACTGCCTCTTTCCGACACATCTTACCTGTCCAAAGTAGAGGCATTCCAACGAACCAACGCTGCAATCATTGATCAGAGCTTATCTAAAGGCAAAACCTTCGTTGAACACTATTTTGTTTCTGATCGAATCCCTTGGTTTGCCAATAATAACTTTGAAAATCTTAAGAGGGAGTTTGTTACTATTGTTAATCGTATCAGGGCCAATCGCTACAATTTGGCTGCATTCTACTATCGGTTTCTCATGTGATTTCATACACAGTGGATGTAAAAAGTATTCATATACCTTTAAAAATCAAATAACTTTTTAAAATTAGACCAAACGGCTTCAAGTTTTCGCTTGAAGGGCTCCGACTTATCGAGCACTATATCTACGAGGGAAAAAAGATGATTTCGTCGCTAAAATTACAATGAGTTTGTAACTAAATAATATTGTATCAAATGAACAGCATTCTCACATTTCTTCAATTTTAAAAAGTGTCTTCAGCAACTATAATATGCATTGAGACTATGAATCTTAAGAATTACAATAGATGGGAGTTAAGTAGGAAGTTACTTTTTTCATTAAGTTTATCGTGCTGAGAGCAATGCATTTTTAAATATTCCTAAATTCTTTCAGTTGCTCATTTTTCCCGTGAATACATAAAATTCGCAGTCTAGCAACAAGTTCTTCTGGGACCAATATTTTCTTTGGAATGTATTAAATGTGTAGTTAAGTTTTGCAAAATTATCTTTCGTAAAAGGTCGTATCAAATAAAAACTATAAATATTATCAAATACAATCCAATTTTTCTGACTAAAATAATTGCGGATTCTATGCATTTATGATGAAAATAAATTGATGAAATACAAAACTGTGAAGACATTGGAAGAATGTTCGAATATTGTTACACTATTTTATCGAGTTTCTGTTTATAACAATCAACTTGCAAGATTTGAGGGATAGGAAATTTTACTATTTTCACGAACTTTTTAATCTGAACAGTGAAGGTGCTTAATCTCTATGGATCTTGTTCCCTTCGAACCAGACGACTCGTTAAATCCATTTTGTACTTTCTACAGTACCAGCAAAGCTCGCGAGGGAAGAAAAAAGTAATTTCCACTCGAGACGAATTTCACCCTAGCTGTTTAACTCTCGTCGGTTTAACGAGCCGTATGGTCCACCTAAACCGCAGAAACCTTTCATGAACTTTTTCGGGAAATCCTTTATTCCTTTCCCCTTCACTGCTTCAGAATACAAAAGCAATTGAAGTACACACGCAAAATCGTTCTGTTCGTTCATAAAAAAACGAGTCTCAAAAGCCATTTTACACGAACGAAGACAGCTAGTGTCCAACTTACAAAACAGATTAAGGTTTTCCTTTACAAGTATTATTAAAGCATGGCAAACTAATTCTCTTTCTTACAAAAACATAACGGTTCTCCTTTTATAAACATTTTCTGTGTCCACGATGTTCACGAACAAGAGAAAAATTGTTCAGGAAATCAGTGAGGAGCCCACTTTTCTATATACGAGGTTTGATAAAAAAATAAGCGGAATTTTAGTTTTTCTCAAAAAATATTTGTTTATTTAACGATATAATACACTTGTGCCAGCGCTTTTTCCAATCTTCAAAGCACTTCTTGAACGCAATTTTCGGTATGGCAAATTTCAGCGATTCTTTCTTTATCTCTTCAATGCTGGCAAAACGTCGTCCTTTCATGGTTCTTTTCAGCTTCGGGAATAGGAAGAAGTCACAGAGGGCCATGTCTGGTGAATACGGAGGCTGAGGCATCGTAAGAGTATTGTTTTTGCCCAAAAATTCGCGAACAAACAGCGAAGTGTGAGCAGGTGCATTATGTTATTGTTATTGTTTCGCCACAAATCCAAATGTTTTCTTCGGATTGCTTTGCGCAACAGACGTAGAACTTCCAAGTAATATTCCTTATTGACCGTACGACCTGGTGGCAAGAATTCATGGTGCAATACGCCTTTGAAATCGAAGAACACAGTGAGCAGAACCTTCACATTCGATCGAACTTGAGGTGCTTTTTTCGGTCTTGGCCAAGGTTTGACTTTATTTGCTCGCGAGGACCGTTTTCCGAGGGCTACGCCTTCTCGACCCGGCCGCGCGTCTCGCTCCCCGTGGTCGCCTACGTGCTCGGACGGGCTCAGGCGCGATCATAACAGACAGATGAACGTGGCGCATAAGGGGCGACACTCGTTTCAATAGGTTTCCACATTACCATCGAGGTACTATTGTCAATGTGTTTTTATTATTAGTGGTATCCCCTGTAGGCCTATTCCACTATGTCACACGATAATTTCGGACAATAGCTGTAGAAAATTAATTAAAAAAATAAATTCATAAGATGAATTTTAAAAATTGTTTTTAATTCTACTGTTTAAATTTTAATACGGTCCGGAACAACTTGATCTTCGTGTACGTTTAGACTTGCTTGGCAAATTGTTAAGGTCTATGGAAAGTTTGGACGTGTGGATATTCGCATCGCCGACGCAAGCGAAGAATGACTTAAACGTGTACGGTGATCCGATTTAATATAGCGCATTGTTGAAAATGAGCTTTCGCACAAATAAGTTGATCCAAACATTGAGAATATTCGAGTCGCAAAATTTCGAAGAATAGGGTACTTTGATTCTTCCAGGGTTTTGAAGAATTCGGCTCGTTTTTCTTCCCACGTTTCAGAGAGATGTCATGCCGAAGATCGCACAGTTCTCGTTGAAACTCGAGGGCTTGATCTGCAATTTTGACAGTGAGGGGATTCTCGAAGAGAATTAGATCATTTCTAAACGAGTCGAAGTCGCTGAAATTATCGTGTGACATAGTGGAATAGTCCTACAGGGGATACCACTAATAAAAAAAAACGCATTTACAATAGTACCTCGATGGTAATGTGGAAACCTATTGAAACGAGTGTCGCCCCTTATGCGCCACGTTCATCTGTCTGTTATGATCGCGCCTGAGCCCGTCCGAGCACGTAGGCGACCACGGAGAGCGAGACGCGCGGCCGGGTCGAGGAGGCGTAGCCCTCGGAAAACGGTCCTCGCGAGCAAATAAAGTCAAACCCTGGTCTTGGCTCTTCAGGAAGCTTCCACTAGGACGCTTGGGCCTTAGTTTCGACGTCATGCGCGTACACCTATGTTTCTTCATGAGCAATGTTCATTCGGCGCTGCTTTTGGTCAAAATTCAACAATTTTTGGAACCAAATTTGGCTGCCACAAGTTTCATGCCAAAAATATCAGAAAAAAATGTTTGGACTGAGCCAAATGATATGCCAACATCATTAGCAACCTCTCTGATAGTGATTCGGCGATTATCCATAATGATTTTCTTCAGTCTTTTGACGTTGCCATCGGTTGTCGATGTGCTGGAACGTCCAGGGCGCTCGTCATCTTCAACGTCTTCACGGCCCTCTTGGTAACGTTTGTACCACTTGTAAACAACTTTTATTCATAGAACATTCGCCAAAAGCAGCATTCAACATTTCTAATGCGGTGCTGCGCTTTATAGCATTCTTATAGCAAAATTTAATACAAATTCTTGTTTCCATTTTCTTCACAAGAAAAAAATCGCCGAGCACACCTAAAAACGTGCAACCTTTTCGACAACCAACAACAGACGATGTATCTAATATGGCCGCCTATGTCAACATACGTTAAGAACAACTGTACCGACACAACAAAAAAAACATTCTAGCAATTGGACTTATACAGCCCGGGAAACTTACAAATTCCGCATATTTTTTTATCAAACCTCGTATAATATTTACCCACAACCAATAGATAACGTTAAAATTGTTGCCAATACGAACAATGTCTAACAACTTTTAGGGGGAAGCAGGTACACGATAAGTATTGTACAGTAAGGCCTCGTGTGCCGTTTGGATTGGTAATACAGTCTCCTTGTATTATTAAAGGTCACTTTGCTTTAATCGAAAAGTGGCAGAAGGAAACGCAGCTTTATACAGATGTATCTGTCTGACATTTTTGTCCGTTCATCTTTCTGTATTTTCTTATATTTTTTAGATAAACTACAATTTCAACTTTCATTAATTTCAATGAATTATTTTACTTCATTCTGATTTGAAGTAATCAGAGTCATTTACTTACTGGGAGACATAGTGACTGATATTAGTAATTTGGTCGTTGGTGACTGGCAGTGAAATATATGTTAAGTAAAATTTCTTTCAATGTACTCACTATGTAGAGCAGTGATGGGCAATTTTGCCTCAATCGAGGCAAAACCGTCCACACCGTAGCGCTCTCTGCCCCCTTCCATCAAGCGCAGTACAATGGGGCAACGAAGACACGAGACATCAGCGTACGCAACGAATGTGCGCGCTGCATGAAAGAGAGGTTGGTGGGAGAAGCAGGCGTTTGAGGGGCTCCACCCGTGCCCACCACTGATGTAGAGACTATGTCAGCATGAACTTTGTTCCTACGTTCGGTATCATTATTTGCATTCATATCAATCAGGAATGCGGTTGTTAAGCATCAATTAGTATTATCTGTTATTTTAGTGTATCTATTTGTACTGAAAGATTCAGTGCCTGTTTCTAAATAAATAAATATTGTGGAACATTTTATATTATTTGGTTGGCAACTAGGCGATTGCGGATTTTAAATAAGAAGGAAAATTCAAAATTTTTACTTGAAAATATAACTTTATTAAATTAGGTATTGTCCGTTTTTGTCGATGACCTTTTGCCATCTTTCAGGCAGTGTCACAATTCCGTGTTCATAAAACTAAAAACAAAAGAAAATGAAAACAAATTTGGCAGACCAATTTTGACACTGCCTTTCTTTCAAGGCTTCATCCCCATATACGGCACATAACTTCTTGTATGCTTGCGACGCGTTCCTACTTTTCCGGAAATAATAATAAAATATGCCTGAAACGCGCGTTTTGTTCTTCCATTTTTAAATTGGGGTAAAAATGAAACTAAATAACTAATCGATACAATTTTCTTACTAATTAAAGGTGGAAGTCCAAACAACAAGAAAACAATATAGGTTAGTTGCTTTGAACACGTTGACAGCAATCATTTAGTCGAGAACCCCATATAAAGAACATAATGTATTGGATTTGTGGGAAAATCAATTATTCTTGAAAAATTAGGAAGCTTGCTTATCCGTAGGGTAAAATGATAAATAACCAAAAATATTATGGAAGGAATTAAATAAAATAATAACACCACGGTAAATTGATTTATTTATGCAACCACAGTATCGCTATTATTTGTAGATACATACATCTATCAAATAAAATCTATTTCATGGGTATGTAAATGAGTCGATCTGATATCGAAAGGATTATCTTTCAAATGAACAAAAAGAAAATTCAGCAAACGAAAACTTTTTGCATATTGATGGATCTTATGTCCTGCTTTACGATCCCTGTTGCAAACTTATCGGAACAATTGAACAGATTTCTTTACCCAAACAAATAATGATTAATTCAGATTTAACAGCAATGTAATAACAGTTTTAAATTCAGTAATGATCAGTTTTATATTCGATTGTGAACACGGTGACCTTAGATGATCTCGTTAGGCAAGATCAACTTGAACATTCAGCTTTGCTGCATTCAAGAAAATCGCGCAACAAGTGACGCAGTTTTACGATACGCATTAATGCATCCTCCATCATCTACGCCCTTCATGGATCAGAAGAGGTGTCTCTTTCGATAACACTTTCGCCCGACCTCGATTAAACTCGAGATTAAACTCACTTAAGTATACCTCTACACACGCAGACGGAGGAGGCAAATGACTAAATATGTCGTATCGATGATATTGGTCTTTATATACAAGGTGTCAAACGAAAGTCGGGAACTTTAGCAGTCTGTAGAATATGCTAATATAATAATAATGATTAGACTGCGGTTCCTCGTGCAAAATAAATATTATTTGCATCTGTTAAGAAGGTAACTGAAAATTAGATAACCCAACAAATAGGCCTTCTTGATATAATACTTTGTCTCATGGTCAGTAGCATAAACAAAGTCATAGCAAAAGTTCGAGCGTGTAATACTCTGTACTTCTAGCCATGTGCAAAGAGACTATATAAAGTGTATATGTCCTGTTAGATTGATTAAAGTTAATGCGTAAAAATCATACTGCGACTCCTTTATCTTAATAGCATCAATTACAAGCAAGAGGAGCCACGTAGAAATTATTTTCTTCTTTTAATGATTTTAATAACCAGGAACTAGTACATTAATATCGTTATACATCATTAATCTGTCTAATAATGGACTGGTTTGCTACAGAATAAATTTAAATGAAAGAAATACATTTTTGGAGGTTACTTTATTTTGTCTACCTGCTAAACCAAAAGGAACTAGAACTGTTTTGAAAATAACCGGTATTTCCTCTGCCATCTATTTCATTATTTAACAATGATAAAATGCCTATTCTTCCTTCATTCTTTCCTCGTCAAAAGAGGTAATTAAAGCATATTTATAAAAGATGGCAGAATATGTCATTTGTATAAACGAGTTCAAATTTGTAACGATCAATTTCTAACAAGACATAAACATTATTTTGGGTCCATTACAGTTGTATATATTCCATTAGATTAATGAAAAATGGAAAGACGTTCCCTCTTTCGCTTAATTATTCCACCCCGATTAATTTCATCAAGTTTAATGGTTTAGGTGGAAGTTAAAGGGACACTTACATTCGGACACTCGGTATAAAATACGGGTCGTGGACCCGCATTCGTTGGTCGGTGCGGAATTAAATGGGAACAAAGCGGGCGAGGATCTCATTGTCAGAATGCGCCGATTAACAATACGTTCGTCAAGTTAAAGGCCGGTTACGTCATTCTAATGATTCGTCACAATGGTAGCATTGCGTCAATTTCGCGAGCACCATTTACGAATGCCATCTTGTTAAACGAAATGTACCCAATTCTGCAAATGTGTCTTTGTTGAAAGCCATAGCATAGCGTTATAAAATTATTCCAAATTGAAGTCATTCTAAATTACACATACATCTTCGCAAGCTAGAAAAGACCCTCATTAATTTGTAAAAAATTACTAGATCTCCGAAAATATTAAAACAATACTTTAAGCAAAATCAGAATTTATGTATTCGATCCTACAACACAATTAAGGATTATGTGTGCCAAAATTAAATGTTTTTTTATTTCCACATCCGCTTGGTTATAAAATTAGTGTTGAATTTTTGGCATATCAAAAACAGAGATTCACACTAACAACAACTTAGTGTTGTCAATACATTGGCTGAACCAAAAATTTAAAGAACCATGGAAAGAGTATTGCCCGCGCAACGAGAGTTGGCACAGAGAAGCTTGTGGGTACCACGTGATGCTCCCACTACGCGCTACACGTCTTCCACGATTGGCCGAATCGCTTCACGAAGACAGCATACGTGCGTATCGAGTGCGACTGTGACAGAGAGATGCGGTGACCATGAAGTAAGATGGAGGTGACGCTGAGCGCCTATGTCAAGCATGTCCAGAAGTAGCTCACTTGGAGGCAAATTCGAGGGAGACGTCTACTTCTCTCGCCCGCGCGTCTCGCTCCCCGTGGCAGCCGTAGTCCTTCGAGCTCCTCAGACCAGTGATGGGAATGTTGGCCCTTTTCACGCGCATGCGCGAGTTTCGGCAGCACCGCGGCTACACTACCGGCTATAAGTGTTTACCCACCCTCAAAATAACACAAAAACAAGAGAAATATTAACCAAACAGCAATTCTTTTTCATTTATTTTTTAATAATGCAACATGTATATCCAAAAACAATGTTTTTTCCAATTTTTTTACAAAAATTATTACAATTATATCTAAATTTTAGTTTCGTCGATATTTCCACCGTGAGCTTTTATTACTGCTTTGCACAATTTCGGCATCCTGTTTAATAATTTTGTGAGTGTGAGTGGTTCTATTCTGGACCATGCATCTTGTAATTGTTGCCAGAGGGTTTGTGTAGATGTTGGGGCCGCTTTTCGTACCTGTCGATCTAGTTCTTCCCATAAAAGCTCAATAGGGTTCAGGTTGGGGCTTTGAGGAGGCCAGGTCATAATCACAATTTTTTCTTCTCGTTCCAATTGTTCTAAATACCCACGGCATAATTTGGAGGTGTGTTTGGAGTCGTTATCTTGTTGGAACACGAAGTTTTCTCCGATTAGTCGCGTTCCAGATGGAAGGGCATTCGTCTCAAAAATTCCTTTGTAACGTTCTTTATTCGATATGCCATCTATTTTGACCAAGTCGCCCACAGATGTGCTCCCAAAACAACCCCAAACCATAACCGATCCTCCTCCCTGTTTTACCGCGGGTGATATGCAGGATTCAATGCCTCGTTCTCCTGCCGATCTTCGGACAAACTGTCTCCGTTTTGAGCCGAATACCTCAAACTTAGACTCGTCGGTCCAGAGCACTTTTTTCCAGTCTTCCAATACCCAATCTTTATGCGATCTTGCCCAGGCTAACCGTTTTGCTTTATTTTGTTTGCGTAGAAGGGGTTTTCGCATGGCAATTCGTCCATGCAAATCTGCTTTCCGTAAGCGTCTTTTGACTGTTGTCAAACTTACTGGTTCAGGGCGAGATGCATTTATTTCAGCTGTAATTTCCAGTGCCGTTTTTCTTCTATTACGTTTACTTATTATTGTAACTGCTCGATCTTCTGCCGGTGTGGTTATTTTTGGCCGCCCTGATCGCTTTTTGTTGGATAAACTGCCAGTACCTTCATATTTTTTAACATCGTAGTCCACGGTTCTACGGTTCAGCTTCAATAACTTTGCTATTTCTCTGTTACTTTTTCCGATGCTATGATGGGACACTATTAGAGTGCGCGTTTCAATCGATAATTCTTTTCTCCCTGACATTATTTGAAATTTTCGCAAAATTCTTTAGGCACGTGAAAATCAACTGTTTACTGTATGAAAGCTTAATGCAGTATGATATGCAGTATGAAATTTGAGAAGATACCTGTATTATCTGCGTTCATATTCCCTACTGACCGTTATAAAAATTTCAGAAAAATGGGTTTCTTTACCTGAACTCCAAAATTGTCGTTTTTCATGAAAACCTGTAAACTCATTTACAGTGCCTGATTGTGTATGTACAGAATATTTTGGATGTTTTTTATTAGCCTTATAATTAGAATTTAATGCTACGGACATTTTCATAACAATAAAATACCTATTATTTGAATAGTAACGAAATTTGAAGGTGGGTAAACACTTATGGCCGGTAGTGTACGTCCGAAGTTTGCGGGGTACATATGTCCTTTGTATCGATCGTAATGTTCTTAATGAGAAATGTTGGGATTTACGGCTCTACGGTTCGATCGTTTGTTAATTAATGTTACCAAGCAATTTTGCTAATAATCAAATAATCGACGTTTCAATCCACGTTTGGATCATTATCAACATTAATTTTGAAAAGCGTCTGTAAGAATGAATATGTTATACAATTTTCAAAAAACTTTTTTTACGGTAAATTGATTGATGTAGAGAAAACATTGTTGGTAGAAGATTGTTTATAAAATCAACTCGCTTGCTTTGGTTTAATCTAATGTGTTATTTTGAGCATCGTGACACACACTTCAATCTTGATAATGATCCAAACGTGGATTGAAACGTCGATTATTTGATTATTAGCAAAATTGCTTGGTAACAATAATTAACAAACGATCGAACCGTAGCGCCGTAAATCCCAACATTTCTCATTTGTGGGGTACTATCGGGGCGAAAGTAGTGGGTTTGTTATTATATATTTCGTTTAAAGTTATTTTAGTACCCTTCCCTTCCTTATTCCCAAGATGATGAAGAAGAGTAGGTTGTATTATATTGTACATAGATACGTGTGTATATATTACATTTTAATACATATATATACATACGTACACATGTTGTACATTCATTTTTCAAAATCAAATCATAATAAATTTTGCGAAATTAGCGGGGCGACCAAGGTACCCGATTTTCGTGTTGACTGAGGCTAAAATCGCCGCGCATGCGCGTGAAAAGCGCCAACATTCCCATCACTGCCTCAGACCCGTGCCTACCACTTGTGGCATGTACTGCGTGTGGCGCGTTGGGGCGACTCTCGGACCCACGGTAGGCACGGGTCTGAGGAGCTCGGAGGACTACGAATGCCACGGGGAGCGGGTCGCGTGGGAGGGTGAAGTAGGCGTCTCCCCCGAATATGCCTCCAAGTGAGCTACTTCTGGACATGGCCTATGTCGACCGTTCCCGCCAAAACGTAAGCGTAAGAGTGGGATCCACCGATCAGTGGTGACAGTGATGGGAACTCCGTGGGCGCTGGGCAAAAATACTACCATCACTCTGACGTATCGTCTTCCCCTACTTTGCTTCTACCGCGCACGTACGGTACGTGTGCGCGGTAGAAGCAAAGTAGGGGAAGACGGTACGTCAGAGTGATGGTAGTATTTTTGCCCAGCGCCCACGGAGTTCTCATCACTGGGTGGTGGGATCCGCAGCCTTGCGTCAAGAGTGGGGACTCGCCGTTCCCCCCTGCACCCCATTGACGAGATTTTGTGCCAACTCTCGTTGCGCGGACAATACTTCAATTTATGATACAAGTATATACCTAAAATATTTTAATAGCATCCATATAAACCCAAGTACGTATTTGTGATAGTACAATATTTAAAAACCAGCATAAACAGCATATTCAATGAAACATTATCTTATTCTATAACACATTGCATTGCGTGCTTCTACTTGCGATACAGGAAAGTTGACATTGATCAATGACGTTGTCAGTAATAACAAATTTTTTTGAGCTTTTTATTATAATGTGCAATATTTGACCCTGCGATTCGAAGAAATATTGAATATTAAGAAAGAGCTACAAGTATATGGGATCAAGAAGCAATTATTGAGATATTCTTTAATTTTTAATGTACGCAGTGCTCAAAATGCTGTCCATTACATTCAATACAAGTGCGCAGGAGACTAACGAGTGCGAGTGACACACGTTTAAGTGTGTCTTTCATTGGTAAATATCTCGGTAATTATTACTTTTCAATAGTCACCCAAATCGCAAGGTCAGATATTCCAGATAGGATACAAATTTAAATTTTCTCAGACTACATTCGAACTAAATTGTATTTGATTCCAAAATTAGTACTGCAGTTTATTACGTCATCTTATTATAATGCGTGTTATTCACCAATGTAAAGTTTTACTCCATTATCACTAGACTGCGGATATTATGCATTTAGAACAAAAATGACGAGTTAAAAATGTAAAAACAGTAAAAAGATTAAAAAAAATTTGAATCACTGTTACATTATTTTCAACCGATTAAATATATTAAGAAAGAAGCTAGATTTCTATTTCACTCTAGTTTGTTGCAATGTAGGTAAACAATTTTTATTTTGCATAAAGATCCGCTGTCTAATTATTACAATATTAAACGGAACGATTTTAATAGCTAAAAAGTATATAAACTTGTCGGTGTCTCAATGATGAATTTATTACCCCCATTGATTAGATTCAGTGTGTTCAATAGCCACGAATTACGTGTAAATTACACAAATTCAAGTACGTATACTTACTTGATCGCATATGATGTCCCACTTCTTTTCGTTGTCGTACTGTTTCAACAGTTTTGCCTTATCCGGCGGCAAATCCATTGAAGCCTGAAACATATAAGATAACCAACGTTTTATTTTCAATTTCTTACTCTCTCTCTAACATTGAGAACACTATAAATAATATATTACGTTATCCATTTTAACCCTTAAAATGTTTTATTCAATTTTGAGAGAGTTTATTCGTTCGTTTAATCGTTTTTTCGCCGTGAATAGTATATTTACCATTAACTAAAAGATTGCCCTATTTTCATGACGAGTATAGTAGACGTAAACATCGAAAAAGTGAAAAGGCCCAGCCGTGCTGATATTGTTTATTATGTAAAAACAGCAGAATTGTTACTTCAGGAATTCGTCTGTCCATAATTGATAATTAGTATGATTACTGACAAGGAATACATGTGGGATCCAGACCAGATATGTATGGAAATTGGGAAAAGTTGGAGGGTTTCGTGGCTGTCCTCAGCAGCTGATCAGGTTCGGGTTCGAGTCCCGTTGTGACTCGGTTCCCTCTTTTTCCGAAACTCCTACATAACTCGGTTCTTAATTTTGAAGCACTTTTGTACTTGATCTATCATCCATGATATATCTCCTCTGTCACAACGTACCGCAAAACTATTGACATACTTCTTAATTTACTTATGATTTTCGTAGTCTTATTGCCAATTTTAAATCCGAAATTTTCTGTGAAGAATTGCCATGAAATTGACTGTTCGACTAACCAAATATTCATTTTTTCGCATAATACAAAAAGAAGTATCCTATTATGTAGACACGGAATAATATGAGAATAATGACGAAGGTTAGAGTGCAATGTAAGTGTGTTTATTTAAAATTTCTATACATTTCTTAAATATTGAATGAATTGAACAACAATTGATTAAATTAAGCTGCATTTTGTTAGCAATGTTAACCTCTTGCACTATTATTTTCTTCGCCGTTACGATGAATATAGTCCGCCCAGCGAGATGAGTCAGTGGAGCACCAGCATGTGTCCTTTGCTAATTATCGAAGAAATGTAACTTCCACTCTGTTGCACTCGAGTGCAATGTTTACCTTGACTGCCTCTTTTCGTTGGACAGACTGTAGGTCTTTCTTGTCCTTGATAGTTTTCTAGTTAAAGAAGCAAATGTACATTTATCGTATGTCTACATTCACTTTAATGCTTACATATTGTTAACACACGAATAAAATTTTATTTCAATGTAAACAAGACGAATGTCGTATACGATTAATAGGTTTTATTTGAAATCTTCACCACGAGACTAATTCGTCACTATACAGGAAGTGGTTAACGAAAAATTATAGTATTTAACTTTCTGTAACACAAAAACCCTAGTCGCATAACAGAACACTCGAAGAGTAGAACGTCCAGATATTGACGTACATATTCGTATAACATTAGGTTGTTGCATATGAAATGTCCAATTACAGAATGCAAATGTTATAAAGCGTTTCGATTAATAAATACTATTACAGTCTACAGGTTTATTATACATAGATAGTCTAATTATGTTTGTAAATAAATTTTATTTCAATGTCCATGAATGCGATTGTCTTACATTCTTCTTATATTCGTGGAAAAACAACTTATTGACGATGGAATTATGTGAATTTTGTAGGGATGTGCGGGCCGCGCGATACTCGGGTTCGGGTCGGGTCGCAGAAGGTCGGGCGGGCCGATTCGGGCACGCGATACTTCATAACACATCGGGCTACCCGAGAGTTTCGGGCTGCCCGAGAGTGACTCGACTTCGTCGTGCGGGATCGTCAAGAATCGGACAAGTTCGGGCGAGCGATTTATCGCGATACTCGAGATTCAATTTTGCGGTTTATGAAATAGATAATAGTAATTATGGTATTACTTTCATAACTGATAACATAATTTTTAATATACTAGTATTTCTTTTATAATTACATTACGTTTATTTGACAATCATGTGCTTAATCTCTATTTGTATTAACATTTGCAATAATGTGCGTTACACGTGAAAAATTTAAAAGACAATGTTTCTGGTAGTCTGACGAATTTGTTACGAATTTATTTGCATATGTATCGATAATATCATTAAAATATCCTTACTCATTAACTGATATATAACTTACTTAATATCTTGTGATATAACTTATTAATTAACTATCATTAAGCCGACAGAAATTCTTAAAATAGAATGTATTATAAAATAACAAAATAGAAATTGTTATGCCCCAATCGAATGTGGTAAAACTATATATATTAAATGATGAACGATATGTTTAATATAATATGATATGATAATTATAAATATAATATGATAAATATAAATATTATAATGTAAATATTAATTCACTTGCTTTAATTGTAATTTAACTTGTTTTTAAGATTAACTTATCTTATTTAAACTACAATGTAGGAAACTCAACAAAATTGAATCTCGAGTATCGCGATAAATCGCTCGCCCGAATTTGTCCGATTCTTGACGATCCCGCACGACGAAGTCGAGTCACTCTCGGGTAGCCCGAAACGCTCGGGTAGCCCGAAACTCTCGGGTAGCCCGATGTGTCGTGAAGTATCGCGCGCCCGAATCGAGCCCGCCCGACTGTCTACGACCCGACCCGACGATTCCCTTCGTCGCTCCCTAGAGGGGAGCCTAGAATTCCTAGAATTTTGGTAAAAACGTGGAGGTTAATCAACATAAAGGAGATTGATTGCTTTTAGCTTTTTATAATTTTTAATTTATAATTGTTTAGCCCACCATCTAATGCAGGCATGGGCATGGCTGAAACGCCTGCTTTTCCTACCAACCTCTCTTTCATGCGCACTGTTTGCGATGGGCGAAGCGCTTCTTTCCTCTATGCAGGCATGGGCGAAGCTGGCTCAAAAAACACATGTTGCTGCTTCTCCTCTTCGCCTGCTCGGCGAGGCAATCCTCGCCACGTCCACTCCGACTCTCCCTTCGGCACGGACCCAATGACGCTGCATCGGCAGGTAGGCGCAGCATCGTGGGGCCCGTGCTGAAAGGAGAGTCGGTGTGGACGTGGTGGAGATTGCCTTGCCGAGCAGGCGAAGGAGAAAAGCAGCAAAATGTGTTTTTTGAGCCAGCGTCGTCCATGCGTGCTCTATGGTAACGGCGGATGCTGGTGGGGGACAGTGGGCGCTATGGTGGGGACGGTTTTGTCTCAATTGAGGCAAAAATGCCCATCCCTGATCTAATGCGTTACCGTAACAGAAAGGGTATAGCCGGATAAGATGGTCAAAACTGCCCTTGAGCCGAATTATATCGCGGATGGGTCATTCGATAGGGCATCCAAAAAAACCATACTGTGTAAAATTTTAACCCTATACCTTGATCGGGAGGGTAGTTATGGGGTAAAATTGAAAAATCAGTTTTTGGCCTATTTTCCCTAATTAACGGAGTTTAGAAATTCTGAAAAAATCTGAGACATGTCAAACACCCGAATACATATTCTGCAATTCGTTTTAGATTTTTAAATTGAAAATCTTGCTTGTAAAACATCAAAAACTTCAAAAAAATTGAAAAAATGCAGATTTCGCATGGAAGTTCTAGAGTGACTAACTTTATATTTTTACAGTACCGATATATTATTATAAGTATCATATATGAATTTTTTCAGATTTTTAAAAATATTGCGCCGTTGTTAAAAAAAATAAAAACCGATTTTTTCGCCATTTTTTCCGTGAATACCGAAGCTAACCTTCAAATTGTAACATTTTATTCATTCTGTGAGCTTATTGGATACTGATAAACCATGAACATTTCACAGAAATAATTAAAAAATGGAATTAACTTAATTAGTATTCTACTACGCCAGTGCATAACACCTGAAAATATTAACCATGTTTCCAACAGCCCGGTTGGGTCAGCGCGTTAGGCGCTTGACTATGACCATGCGTATATACTAGGTTCGCGCCCGGCATGAGTCTACTTTTTTTTTTATTTAATCAATTCCTTTTTTTTCTTCTTTTGACTATGTAATAATCAATGATATTTTTGTAGAATTCTTTTAGAACCAATATTTAAATATTTAGAAAGTATTTTCAGGTAAAATACGTCAAAAAAAAATTTCGGAGCAATCGTTATTTCATCAATTTTTAACCTCTTAATCTATTAAACTATTTTATAAATTTTTAATCTCTTTAATCTATTAAACTATTAAAATTACCAGTTCGCAATTTGAATAAAGAAACTACAAGAAACATCATTTCTCGAAGTTCTATTAGATTTTCCCAAGTTAATCCAGTAAACACTTTAAGGCGCTCCTCTGACAATGTAAAATTACCCACTTTATCTTTAATACTAGAATCATTATTGGTTACAAGATAATCAAAATCATTTTTAAGTTCCTCTGAATCAATTACGCTAGTATTTGAACAAATACGTAAGCGTTCAACAACATCTTCGTAAAAAAGGTTTTATACTATTAAATGCTCGAGACAGCACCGATATCCTACGCATGATGAACACTTGTTTTCTCGCTTCAGAGGGGACCGTGAGAACATTTCTTTTTGATCCGCATATAAAACAATAACGGTGAGTTGCAATAACTCTTGAAAATGGCATTTCAACATATGAAAGATTTTGTTGTGAGGGAGTTCTTGAATCTACTACAAATGATGTGTCTCTAACGGATGAAGAAGATGGATCAAAGTCAGATGAAGAATTTTGAATTGAAGATATATTGCCTAAGCTTGACGATGACATACCAACTGACATATCATTGCCGGAGGCTTCACTTGATGATTCTCCGCCTGAAGATTTTTCGACCGAGGGTGTTATTATAGAGAATTCGTTTGGGCATGATTCTAACACAGGTGTTCTCGAACAAGGTGACTCTAGAGAGGAAGTTCCAGCTGTGGGTGTTACTGGAAGCGATACACCGATTGAAGATATTTCGGAAGAAGTTATGTTTGCTAAACTAGAGGATGCTTCAACATTGGATTCACCAAATTCTTGAGATCTTGTTTCGTGTCTGTATATGTATACAAACAGAGGAAGATTCAGGTAGTAGCGGGAAAGGTGTTGTCGCACTGTCCATCTGTTGGCGAGCATAGGAGGTAGCCGCCACAGGACTTTTGAAGAAAAACACGTCTTCAGTTTCCCGCCAGCTGCATCATGTAAACAAATTTGGAACAAAACGAACGACAGAGTATGAAACTAGAGGCTTCTTACTTTAGAATGAGTCGAAAGTTTTTTCGTAATTATCACAGTTTAAATATAGGCAATCTTTCGAAAATCGAGTATTTATTTAGGGTTCAAATACTTCTTGGATCTACTGTATACTCGACCTTTGAAATTTCTTTAATCTGCAAACGATAATCTTGTAGTGTAATTACACCTAATGTGGAACACTTTAATCGATGGCATAGTTTTCGAGATATTGAGCTGTTCAGAGTTATGTGGGCCACCCTGTATATATTAAATAATATGGGAGAGTTTACGGTTCCTTGTTGGAGACCCTCTAGAATGTCAAATATAATTTCAGATGTATCCGAACCATTCCATGTGACAAATTTTTTGTTACTTATCATATCCCATATTATGTATATTAACCACAGTGGGAACCCCCTCCTGACTAGCTTATATAATAGACCATTCATCCAGACCGAATCAAACGCTTTCTCGATGTCAAGCAGTGCCGCCCCCACAAGCTGGCCTTTGTCCACACAAGAATTGACGTCAGATAACAGTTTATGTATTGCGTGGCTGGTGGAGTGGGAATGTTTAAATCCAAACTGGCAGTCGGGGACAATGTTATTTTCTACACAGTGATATAAAATTTTGTCGTTAATTATTGCTTCAAATATCTTGCTTAAGCTGGGTGTCAGACTTACGGGTCCTATAGCTTGATGTTTCATTGGGATTTTTACCTTTTTTGAGAATGGGCAGAACTTTTGCACATTTCCAGATTTTCGGGAAGTAAAATGAATTGATTGCGTTGTTAAAAAGTATCGTTAGATCATATATCACATTTGGTGGTAAGTGTTTTAGGATTATAGGCGGGATACCATCAAGACCACTAGAACATTTGTTTGGTAGTTTTTTAAGGATGGATTTTATTGAGTTTGGGCTACTGAAAGGTTGTAGATCAATATCTGGGATAGTTGGATATACTGCTGTATTGTTAGCGTTAAATTGAACTATGGTAGAATTCAGGTCTCTGATATAGTTAAAATCATTTTTGAGGAATTCTGCTGCATTATCGACTATTTCTTTAATACGTGTATTATTGTTGAGATAGCGTGGTGAATTTATGGATTCGTAATATGCTCCAATGATATTCAGCTTATCCATGTTAGTCGTAAAGACATATTTGCTATTGAATAAATTAAGGAGGTTCTTATCATCACTTTGTAACATAGTACACTTGCCTGGACCATGGGATTCACCACACTTGACACATCTGAATGATAATTGGCAGTTTTTACTGGCATGCCCAAGGCGTTGACATTTATGGCATTGAAATATATCTGGTTTTCTAAGATATTCAAATCTAACCTTTTGATAGGCTAGATTTTTAACTTTAAATAAGTCTGTGGTTTCATTGTTGTTGGAGATTTGTATTAAATGATGATATTTGTCCGGTTGTGATTTGTTGAAGACGAACTTCGATACATTCAAGATGCTTAAGTTCGGTAGGTTCAGGTCTTGAAGTTCTTGTTTAATTTCTTCCACAGAAAAATTACCCTTGATACCTTTCAGTAGAATAGATTTGGGTTTTAGGTTTTTTGGAGTATATGTGAAGTACTGCACGTTGCTTGTTGTTAGAACATTCGTGATGTTATTGCAGTATGTGGTACTATTTATGTATAAGATGTGCTTATCACTTTCTAGCTCTTTAATTAAGAATGCAGATTTTGGGGTGTTTGATCCCTTAATTAAATTGATCAGATCATTGATGTTAGTCTGCATAGTATATATAGGAGGTAGTTTTGGTGTTTTGACATTGGTTTCTTCCGGTAGTATAGGAGATTCAATAACATTTTCAGTTTCCATGTCATTATCGTCGGAAAGGCTGAGGAACCTATTTTTATCAAGTTCAGATTCCTTGTTGTTTTCCATTTTTTTAACGTATTTTGGTCGTTTTTTGGGGTATTTCCCAGCCACCTGTTGCCGTTGTGGCAGGCTGAGTCAAATTTTGGTTGCTTGAGGTTAGGTTGGAGCGTGGTTTTGTTATTACCATGTTTTTCTTTTAAGAATTGTTTATAAAGTTTATCCAAGTGAAGCGAATTCAGCTTTGGCGTCTTGGATGCCCGTGGGTTGGGTAGTATTCCTTCCGGAGGCACATTCTCTTTGTCAGATGCATCTGGAGATACACCACGTTTAGTCCCCTGTGAATTAGGGTTAGACATCGGATCCGAGAACGTGCGGATTATCCGCAACGTTAAAAAATAACCGGAAACACAATTACTCAATGATTTTATGCACACTTTCGATCTGATTCTGAACTAGCACTCTTTGCAAGAAGTATTCTTGTTATCGCGAGTCGAGCGCCTAATCTATCGCGTCAGTCAGACAAGCGCCTAACGCGCTGACCCAACCGGGCTGTTGGTAACATGGTTAATATTTTCAGGTGTTATGCACTGGCGTAGTAGAATACTAATTAAGTTAATTCCATTTTTTAATTATTTCTGTGAAATGTTCAAGGTTTATTAGTATCCAATAAGCTCACAGAATGAATAAAATGTTACAATTTCAAGGTTAGCTTCGTTTTTCACGGAAAAAATGGCGAAAAAATCGGTTTTTATTTTTTTTAACAACGGCGCAGTATTTTTAAAAATCTGAAAAAATTCATATATGATACTTATAATAATATATCGGTACTGTAAAAATATAAAGTTAGTCAAATCTGCATTTTTTCAATTTTTTTGAAGTTTTTGATGTTTTACAAACAGGATTTTCAATTTAAAAATCTAAAACGAATTGCAGAATATGTATTCGGGTGTTCGACATGTCTCAGATTTTTTTCAGAATTTCTAAACTCCGTTAATTAGGGAAAATAGGCCAAAAACTGATTTTTCAATTTTACCCCATAACTACCCTCCCGATCAAGGTATAGGGTTAAAATTTTACACAGTATGGTTTTGTTGGATGCCCTATCGAATGACCCATCCGCGATATAATTCGGCTCAAGGGCAGTTTTGACCATCTTATCCGGCTATACCCTTTGCGTGTTATAACAGCGAGAACAAAAATCTACAAACATCAACTGTAAGTATATATTTTTCTTTTGTCTCTTTATGAATTTTTGTCCATTAAGTGGGGCTTGATATTTTTTTTATAAATGTTTCGTAGAGAGATGATACATTGACTATAATTTGTGGCATTTACATTATCCGGCACGCGAACGTTATGGACATACAGCTGCCAAAACGTTGAAAATGGCGAATGGGTTTATTTGAATATGTACTGGCGGGGTTATTTGACTAACAGTCAAATAGGATTTAGATCTAGATTCAGACCTGATCGAGCATATTTTTGTCGCATTTCTAGTTTGCTTTGCTTTTTGTGTTAATTGGCTGTATTCGTTGCAGGCATCGATATGAGAAATTATTAAAAAAAACTGAGAAGGGCAAAAACATGAGCTGATATTATTTTATGGGCACTTCGAGTTGTTATAGATAAAGGCAAAAGCGTTATTATTGTCGCTAAAGACTTTTCAGTCACTAAAAATGCATCATTTCGAATAAAGTGTATTATGCGTGAATTAATTGTGATCCGAATGACGAATTGTAGATAAAATTCGACACGATAAGAAATAAATGATTGAAGTTAAATATTAATTAAAATAAATTAAAGAATCTATTGAGATAAAAGTTGTGGTTGTTTAACATTACTGTTTGAAATCGAACATTTCATATGCAACAACCTAATAAAATAGATATCTTTATAGTTTTATGAGAGCAGAAAATAGTAGCAATTCTATTGGCAAAGCTTAAGAACACACAAAAGTTAGCAATGCCTTTTTTACATAGATTGCAATATTTTCTTTATCGGTGCACGAAAGCCATTTTAACAATCTTTCAAGGTCCAGATAAGTGTAAAGTAATCTTCTGTTCAATCTTTAACTTTTTAAAACGCTTCATTTGTTTATCAGCATATTCTACAGACGTTGGAAATTAGTTAGAAACATTTATTAGGGAATTTAAAGATTTTATTATTATTCAAACATCATAAATAAATGTAATAAATGACATTCATATATTTTCTACGCCGTCTGTTGCTTATTTTTTTACTTTTTTTAGATAAAAAGCTGTTATTTACCAATAATCTTGAATTTTTCGACCACTTTCTTGATTTTCACTGATCACTTAAGGCTGAAGGGGTTAAGCAAAGCTCCAAAAGTCATTTAACTCCACTTTTTAGAAGGTTATACGCTTTGTGTAAGAAATTCATTTTTTTAAAGACAGACTTTTTAATTTAACTGAATTCCAATTTTAATTTAATTTGATTTGTGTAATAGTAATGTGACAGTCATTTTCACAGTACACGAGTACGAACTGAATTGTCTGTATCTATATTATGAATATTTTAATTTTTAGGAATTCAATGAGAAGATACCATGTTGTGAGAATTTAGAAACAATGTAATAGCTTGGTAATATAAACTATATGTAACAATATTGTACTTGCTAAACAAATTACTCGTTTAAAACAATAATAAATAAATAAATAATAGATATTTAGCACGTTCCGTACCGAACCGTTTCTGGTCGTTTTTTTTTATTAAACCTATATGACCTAATTATAGACTGATATATTATCATATACTATTTGATTATATTATTATCGATCGATAAGGGATTACCTTCTACATACTAGTTACAACGTCGTATTGTATCATTGTATAAAATAAATACATAATATAAAATTATATGTATGTATGTTTGACCGCGTGTACCATCGATGGTGTCGCCCGCGAAACGAGAGTTGGCACAGAGAAACTTGTGGGTACCACGTGATGCTCCCACTACGCAGTGATGCCAGATTCGTGGTACCGTGGTATACCGTGGTACTAAACTATGCCCCCACTACGACCTACTGTTGCCCCTACGCTCCTTTACCAACGCGCTCGCGCGCTACACTCACCAGCGTACCTCTACTATGTCCGTGTGCGCTGCATGTGCGCTTGCGCCAGCCTCAATCTATTTTTAGCACTTTCCATGTACATGTTGCTTTACGGAAACGAAACTGAAATTCGGCCGGCCGTCGCGTCGAGCTGCGTCGAGCGTATGAATCGCAATCTGGAGCTGGCGTTCGAGTCTCCGTGCAGCGATTTTTATTTTTAATTACTTTTTGTTAATTACATTTTTTAACCTTCCAAAAATTTTAAAATGTAAAAACTATGTTAAATATATATATATATATATATATATATATATATATATTCATTTTACAGGAAACGTTTTATTACTGTAAAAATTGCATTGATACAAAGAGTCTAGCAGGGTAACATAGTTTTTACATTTTAAATTTTTTGGAAGGTTAAAAAATGTAATTAAAAAAGTAATTAAAAATAAAAATAAAAATCGCTGCACAGGGATTCGAACGCCAGCTCCAGATTGCGATTCATACGCTCGACGCATCTCGACGCGACGGCCGGCCGAATTTCGGTTTCGTTTCCGTAAAGCAATATGTACATGGAAAGTGCTAAAAATAGATTGAGGCTGGCGCAAGCGCACAAGCAGCGCACACGGACATAGTAGAGGTACGCTGGTTAGTGTAGCGCGCGAGCGCGTTGGTAAAGTAGCGTAGGGGCAACAGTAGGTCGTAGTGGGGGCATAGTTTAGTACCACGGTATACCACGGTACCACGAATCTGGCATCACTGCCACTACGCTCTACACGTCTTCCGCGATTGGCCGAATCGCTTGACGAAGACAGCAAACGAGCGTATCGAGTGTGACTGTAACAGAGACATGCGATGACCATGAAGTAAGATGGTGGTGACGCTGAGCGCCTATGTCAGTGGTGGGCACGGGTGGAGCCCCTCAAACGCCTGCTTCTCCCACCAACCTCTCTTTCATGCAGCGTGCACGTTTGTTGCGTACGCTGATGTCGCGTGTCTTCGTTGCCCCATTGTACCGCGCTTACTGGAAGGGGACAGAGGGCGCTACGGTGTGGACGGTTTTGCCTCAATTGAGGCAAAATTGCCCATCCCTGGCCTATGTCGACCGTTCCCGCCAAAACGCAAGCGTAAGAGTGGGATCCACCGATCGGTGGTGGGATCCGCAGTCTTGCGTCAAGAGTGGGGCCTCGCCGTTCCCCCCTGCACCCCATGGACGAGATTGTGTGACAACTCTCGTTGCGCGGACAATACACGTGGCATGGAACGCATTAAACTAGAAAAGTGACAAAAATGTTAAAAACTATTGGAGTTTATGTATTGTCAGTGTCTCGCAACATGGTACTCGCAAGGAACGCGAAAGGAAGTCGCAAGGAAACCGTCTGATTAGTCAGACATACACAATTGAATCACACGCATTCTCGTTATTCGCTGAAAAGTGTACCATTATGTGAAGAAGAATTAGAGTAAAACAATAATTTAAAAATTGTTTTGCGAAATACATTTGTAGATATACCCTTTTCGTACTCTGCTTTCGTGAGCAAAATAGCCTTCTAATGGACAAGTTTCAAGTACTGTACATATTTTACATGAAACATATTCATAAAATTTGAATCGATAATAACCCCATTGCAAAACTGTCATTTTCAGATAACTATGTATTCCTTGCTATCTTTGGTCTGCGATAATTATAATAAGCGCGACAGAAAACATTGCACTTATTATACTTACAACGATAAGTTGGCAATGACTTCTTTCGAGAAATAAATATTCGTTGAAGTAGAATTATGCGTGAGAAATAAATATTCTTTTCATTCTTTTAATGAAAATATTGATATATGTATATATCTATACAGAAATTAATACTGTTCATGTAATATTATATATTTATATGCATACGTATATGTATACGTTCTGATGCCATATCTACGAGACCGTAACATTGTATTTCGCGGTACCTTTAAGTTCGGAATCAAAGATAGAGCCGCGGTCCTTTGAGTCCACATGCCGACATGGGCAACGCGATCCAACCCGAGCTCTGTTAGTCGAGGTATAGCTTCTGAAGAGATGCATGGAACGTGTTAAACTAGAAAAGTGACAAAAATGTTAAAAACTATTGGAGCTTATGTATTGTCAGTGTCTCGCAACATGGTACTCGCAAGGAACGCGAAAGGAATTCGCAAAGAAACCGCCTGATTGGTCAGACGTACACAATTGAATCACACGCATTCTCGCTATTCGCTGAGAAGAGTACCATTATGTGAAGAATAATTAGAGTAAAACAATAATTTAAAAATTGTTTTGCGAAATACATTTGTAACGGACGGGAGAAGCAGGCGTTTCAGGGGCTCCTCCCGTGCCCACCGCTGCCGTACGGGATTAAATAATGTCTTCTGAAGTTTAAGCCTCCGTATGCAGAAAAGTATAGTGAATAAAAATAATAATTCTAACGTAACTTAGGCATACTCGATAAATAAACCGTTATAAAAAGGCAATCAATCTCTTTATTCAGAGAGGAAGGGAATTTTGCACGTCCGACCGGTACGATGTTCGCGAAGCAACTCGTCCTTTGTCCTTGTTATATCGTCATCTAGGCAACGACGATACAACGGGAGTACCTATTGTGCCATATTCGTAACACTTCGCCCCTCCCCCTTAAAAACAAAAACTTACAACATCAAAACACTCAACAATCACTTATCATCTCTAAAGACGCCAGTGGTTCTGTAGGTAGAAACAAAAAGAAAAGAAAAATTTGGGGAAAACCACAGTTTAGAAACCTGGGGTAATTGGCAGCTTACAAGTAATTCAATTTAACATCTCAATATTTTAACATGATAATTCATTTAGAAACTAGACCACCCTGTAAATTAGAATCACACAGGCATCTTTGTCCACTTTTTAATTAAGAATCTTCTGCGTTGATAGCGCAATTTATAAAAAGTATTGCACTCTAAGATGAATAATAAATAATTTTATGTAAGACTATATATTTTCCGTACGGACGCGTGCTTATAAAATTCGGCTCGAGAGGTTATGCTGAGCGCAAAGTTATCGGCTAAACGTTACGGCGGGTGTGGGAGTAGTCAACAGAATGAATGCCCGGAGTCATCCCTTGTTTCTCGAAGTCAAGAGTCCCAGGGCCAGGGGTTGACGAAAGGGGGGGGGGGGGGTGATCGACGTGCAGGTAGCCGTCGCTCGTCCCGCGCTGAGGGTCCGTTCTTCGGGCAGCGTCCCCGTTGCACGCGTTCTACCCTTGCTGGATACGCGACGTCTTAGATTTAATATAGGATGTTAAGGTAAAACTATAGAAAAAAGGTCAGCAGCTTCAAGAAATTGAAAATTACTTTGCCGCTTTCCTATAAATCTTTGCGTTACGATCTAAATTTTCAATCAGTGTGTGTGCTCAAGGCGTTTGAGGCATTAACACGTTCACGCCGGCGCTGTTTTTTTAATTTTGCTTCATTAGGTGGCGCCGTACTCAAAATTTTGTTAAGCAAAACTACAGGATCAGCAGGACAATTTACTCTTACTATGCATTTATTAGGGCATAATATTAATACAGCATAGCTTGTATTCAAAATGCTTTTATTTTAATTATTTATTTCATCGATACAAAAATCCACCACGTGTACCACCGGTGGTACACGCCGGCGTGAACGCGTTAAAGTAGATAAATAATTGAATCTCTTCACCTAGAGTTGCTTGTTAATTATTCAAACACGCGAATCTCTTGAGATTTCCGAACATCCTTTCCCGTCCGAGCTATTCTCGTTAGCGTAATGAAGTCATCGGTCGGGATCGGGGAAAAAGAACCGTGGGACGACCATCTAAGGGCTGACTTTCCTCAAGAACCTTCACTCTTACTGCTTTAAGTCGTTTTTATACATAAAATGATTCATGGTGACGCGACGATAAGTGCACTTCTGTTCAACGTGCTATTTTTCGATACCAATTTTTAATCTATTCTAAACAGCTATTTCGATACTCAATTTTAGATTGTTGCAGTTAAAATACTTCATCGTGGTTATTTTGTAACAGAATGCAAGTAGACAACATTATGTAATGTAAATTTTAGTCATTTTTCTATGATTTGTATTTCAACTTTTCCTCTTAGACAATATCCTCTCCGCATTTTCTCCAGTTTATTTAGTAATACAATTTATGTTGTTGCTGTTACCGAAGTGCTAATATTATTTATACATGTTAACCATTAGAATTAAGATTTTAATTGTTGAGGAAAATTAATATACGGGATATATAAGGCTGCACCTACGTATTACGATAATTAGACCGCGGATTTTTATGCACAATAAAAATTGCTTGCATCGATTGCAAGAGACAGGAACTGCATAAACATTTATTTCATCGCTTAATAATCTTAATGAGTCACAAATAGTATAATCAAAGTGTTAAAATTATCCGATACTTTCACTATTTTATGTTTTACTTACACGATTTTCACATAAATGCATCAGTCTAATGATAACAGCAATGGTAGTGAAATTTTCCTACCGAAAGTGACAGAAAACATGATAATATAACATAATATTGTAGTTTTAACACTTTAATTGTTATTTAATTGTTAATAAGGCACGCATTCTTGTAAGTATCGCGTATAGTCTCATTTGGAATATGAATATTATGAATTAATTCGTAGAATTTGAATAATAAACTAATTTTTTTATTTACCGAAGAGATTGGGTCGGAATTTATGGCGGGGAGTATTTTTTATCTCTCCAGAAACTAATATGTTGAGATTTGGATTTGGAAAAAATAAAACCAGAGACGGAGGCCCATGCAGATAGGTTATCCTCGGCTTTTTAGAGAAGTTTTCGGGGGGTGTTTGTATTTTTGCCACAACAACAAATGGTGAAGTCATGTAATCATTGGACTGCAGATTTTATGACAAGATTGAGTAGGTAAAATTTAAAATAGTAGGAGGATTAAAAAAATTTAAACATATCAATATATTATTTTCAATGTATTAAAATGATTAAAACAAGGAAGGACATTCTATTTTTTGCAATTGCCATAAAACGTTGTAAACGTTAGTTTGCATAAAAATCTGCAGTATAGTAATGACGAACACTAGCCTAATTGTACCTGTTTATTTTGTATAAATTGTATAAATCATTTTGCATAAATAAATGTTGTACAAATTGTCTCTCGATGTCTATCAGCGCCTTTGTCAATAGAGAAATCAATTTTCCAATTTAGGTATTTTTGAGTACAACAAATTCCGTAATAGTTATCTTGGTTGTTCTCAGCGTTACATTTTTGGTTTGTTCATCTTCTTCTATCGTTTGATATTTTCATTGTAACACATAGAATTAAAACTGTTTACTATAACACTCTTATGTTCGAAATGAATAATTCAAAATAGCCCTAAGATTGAACCGAAATTTCATATTATATTGATATTTGATGAAATAACCAACTTCTTGAAGCATACAAAATTAATCAACCGAATTAAAATAAAAAATGACCACTTAATTGTAAACTCGCAGTTGCTAATAACCTTAGTGAGGTTGAAGCAACTTAAAAAAGACAAAAAAAACCGTACAACACCTTTGTCTGCAAGAAAAACAACAGTTTTTCTAAAAATATTATCATCTGTATAATTGGACTGCGGAGTTGATCAATTTATGACAAAAATGAGTAGATAAAATACAAAACTGAACTGGTACTAGAAGAATTTAAGGACATTGTTGTGTATATGATTTTTCAGATGGTTGAGAAAGAAAATATATTTCCATTAACCTTTAGTTCAGGCATGTCCAGAAGTAGCTCACTTGGACGCAAATTCGAAGGAGACGCCTACTTCTCCCACCCGCGCGTCTCGCTCCCCGTGGCGGCCCTACTTCTCCGAGCTCCTCAGACCCGTGCCTACCGCTTGCAATATGTATATTAGGGCTGTGCGAGCACCCGCAAAATGCGAGCCAAGCTAAGCTCGACTCGACCGAGCGAGCCGAGCCGAGTACTTGCACGAAGCGAGCCGAGCCGAGTACTCGCTCGAAGCGAGCAGCTCGCAGTCGATGCGAGTACTCGACTCGGCTCGTAAAAGCGAGTGCCGGCTAGACTCGACTCGAGCTCGGCTCGCATTTCTGAGCTCGCCTGCAGCCCTAATGTATATATCGCGTGTGGCGCGTTGGGGCGACTCTCGGACCCACGGTAGGCACGGGTCTGAGGCAGTGATGCGAATGTTGGCGCTTTTCACGCGCATGCGCGAGTTTCGGCAGCACCGAAGCTACATCCGCTGTTTGTGGGGTACTATTGGGGCGAAAGTAGTGGGTTTGTTATTATGTATTTCGTTTAAAGTTACTTTAGTACCCTCCTCTTCCTTATTCCCAAGATGATGAAGAAGAGTAAGTTATATTATATTGTGCATAGATACATAAATATTATATATTCTATGAACGTATGTATATATTACATTTTAATACATATATATATACGTACACATGTTATACATTCATTTTTCAAAATCAAATCATAATAAATTTTGCGAAATTAGCGGGGCGACCAAGGTACCCGATTTTCGTGTTGACTGAGGCTAAAATCGCCGCCCATGCGCGTGAAAAGCGCCAACATTCCCATCACTGGTCTGAGGAGGTCGAAGGACTACGGCCGCCACGGGGAGCGAGACGCGCGGGCGAGAGAAGTAGGCGTCTCCCTCGAATTTGCCTCCAAGTGAGCTACTTCAGGACATGCCTACTTTAGTTTCTTATTTGTACATTTTTTATTTTGCATAAAGATCAGCAGTCTACTAATAACGAACGTTCAAGATTGTTCTACATACAGAGGCTCGCGTAAGTATTCGAACGCTCTTTAAATCAGAACATTTTTTTTAAAATTGCACCATATTACTTGACTTCTTTTCATTAATTAGAAGCATTGGTTTACTCAATCAAAAATTGCAATTGATAAGAATTACATGAAAAAATAAGAAAGGATTTTTTAAAACTCTTTTATTTGAGCCCGTAGTGAACATTTAAAATATGCGTCTTGTAGAACTATGTTGGTTATACACATGCTGAAATTTTCATCCAAATCGATGAACGTACACACGAGCTACAAACCGTTGAAAGTGGTGAAATTCGCCGTTTTTGACAACTTTTGGTCAGCTTTTGCTGAAAATCCACAAATTCTTGCATCTTTCGATGCTTGTTGTTTTTTTCTCCGTCAATCGATTTCAATGAAATTTTCAGTTTTTTACATTCCCATATTATTTTTTCACGTAATTCTTATCAAATGCAATTTTTTCAAAATCTTTTTTGCACGCTATTTAGTAAATCAATGCTTCTAATTACTCAAAAAGGTCAAGTTTGAAAACATGCTTTTGGTTTCTTCCGTACATGTTTGAAAACATGCTTCTTAGCATGAAAATGAAGTTGTAAAATGAGACTTATATACATAAAAAAACATAAAACATTCAGCGATAACTTTCAAGGGGACAATGTCATTCCTGAACGTATATGTCGTCATGCCTAGCGACAAGCATAGTCGACGAATAATTATCAACGAGCGGATGCGGAAGTCACGAGTGCATGAAATCACTAAGTACGTGCAATGTACATACTAGGTGACCTACTTTAATTTATAAACTAATTTTAGTTTCGAAAGTATGTTGAACTTTGAAGTACCATATTGTAAATGATTTTTAGAGGAAATTCAGAATGATATATTTTAGACGATCTTTAAAACTGTCTAAGAAAGTAGAAAAAATCAAGTACCATTTTGGATTTTTATTTCTTGGACAACTTGACTAATTTTATTTTCTGCGTAGAAAAATAAAGTACATTATATTTGCACGGAATTAATCAGTGTCATTTTGTCAATGTATATTACAATAATTGCTTGAATTTAAACTTGTTAAGTAACTGTATATTTTGTTTTATGTGTTGAACTCTTTTTGTAATCGATAACAGAATAAAACAAAAAGGATGTACAAGAAGCAGACAAGATACCATCAAAAACATTAGTAATATTTACTTCAATAAAAACTAAAATGCTTTTTATGTTATATGGCTTTGTTTTACATATGTAACATTGTATTTATTTTTACATAAATAAAGTCGATTGAATAGTGATGCTGGTATAAACGTGGCTAGTAATGATAGAATTTAAAAAAAAGTGAATAGACTTATACTCATCACTTATACACTCACTTGTAATCATCAAATCAAGTTGTAAAAAAAAGAAAGTTAACAAAATAATTTTAAAAATAGTTCTTGAAATTATTAAAAATGTTTACAATTTGACAGTTCATCTAATTCATATAAGATGAACCAGAATATGAAATCGTAAAATATTATTGCCTGTTTTTGTAAAAGTGGATAGTATTTGTTTTTCAAATTTGAATTAAGGGTAAAACAAATTTTTTGAGAATAGCTACATAAATATACGGACACTTTCAAAAACACGATAACTTTTTAATATTGAACCCTACGACTTGGATTGTTTTGCGAAGACAGGACTATTAGTTTACTACATGGCGTGAAAACAAATGTTGAAAAAATTGTAACTGGTAGAAATTGCAGAGAAAATACTAAAAGTTATATTTAGCAACCTTTTTTATGTGGGCCTATATCGAAATATTGATGAATTTGACATATTCTCAATATTTTATAAAAATCGGATGAGAAGATCGAATTCTAATCAAATCGGATCATAAGAATCCTTAGATTTATTACTGTTAGACCTAGAAAATCGCGAAAAACTGCAATTTTAGCATTTTTAACCGTTCGTAGCTTGATGCTGTCAAACCCAATGACAACTGCTTAAAATATCTACATTCTATTTTTCTTTGAGCATGTTTTAAAAGTTATGACGACGAATACTCTTAAGGAAAACTTTGGAGAAACGCTGACCATTTTTTTTTATAGAAACCAATAAATGTGACAATGTATGTAAACGCACAGGTATGTATGTGTTACGGTAAATGTGATTAATCCGGTGATTGTGTATAATTACCGGTTATTACATATACAGTATTTCAACGATAATTGTCCACAACACGGGTCTGCGGAGGGACAATTATGCGCGAGGGATATCATTGTTTGAGGTTTGCCGAACGTAGAGAAGGACAGCCGAGCTCGAGAGGCCTCGATCACCGAGAAATGTAAACATACTTAATCCGAATTTCCAATTTCTTTATAATCACTATTTTTTTATGGGACTTCGATGACCATATTTTTGGCATTTTTCTAATAAAAATCATACCAAATATGATATAATTCCGATGATATTTACTTGTGTAATCGACAATTAATGTTTCGGGCGCGAGGAAGGATAGCGTATGGGAAAGAAAGAGACGCGGAGAGTCGCAGTCGGCGGCCTTCCTCGTGCCCGACACTTTAATTTTCTATTACACAAGTAAATATCATCGGAATTATACCATATTCGGTGTCATTTTTATTAATGACTATTACAAAGGAGGCAGCCACGTGCGTGAACTGCCCAAATTAATAACGTCGGCACGCACGCAACATGTACAGCATATAGTCTCTTAGGGAGCTTTGAAATATTGTTTCAAATCATAGGAACATTGTGTAGTTATATATTCATACTTTACAATATCATATTATGGTGATACAAGTCCTTTTGGTATAAAACGATTACATTCGTCTCTATTATCTCCAAATAAATTTAACGAAACGGGGCTATGAACATTGAAGGGTTTGCAGTTTCACGGCGATAAGGTGGCAGCTCTACTTTTTATACGTTGCTTGTTGTATATCCTGTTTCAGTTAAAAAATGGGATCTTTCGCTTGGTGTGAAAAGGAGTCAGCTATCTGCAAGTATCGCGGTTTGGCAATACAGTATTTCATCGATAATTGTCCACAACACGGGTCTGCGGAGGGACAATTATGCCGGAGGGATATCATTGTTTGAGGTTTGCCGAACGTGGAGAAGGACAGCCGAACTCGAGAGGCCTCGGTCACCGAGAAATGTAAACATACCTAATCCGAATTTCCAACTTCTTTAGTAATCATTATTTTTTTATGGGACTTCGATGACCATACTTGTGGCATTTTTCTAATAAAAATGACACCGAATATGGTATAATTCCGATAATATTTACTTGTGTAATCGACGATTAAAGTTTCGGGCGCGAGGATAGATATCATCGCAATTATATCATATTTGGTATGATTTTTATTAGAAAAATGCCACAAATATGGTCATCGAAGTCCCATAAAAAATAATGAATAATAAAGAAGTTGGAAATTCGGGTTAGTATGGTCTCACAGATATACCCGAGCCGCATGGTGTTATATTTCTCGGCGACCGAGGCCTGTCGAGCTTCACGGCCCCTCAAGGGGGTACACCCCGCACTAGTGGGGATATCTCAGGGACAATTATGTCGGAGACATTTGGGACAATTACCGATGAAATACTGTAATCGCCACTAAGTTTGGTCTGGGTTAGGTCCTAAATATTCAAAAATTCATCACATTTACCAATCCTTTATCTAACCCAGACCTAATTTAAGACCAAAAATTATGTATAATCTCAGATTCATTGCATTACCCGTAACAATTATATATAATAACCGGTAATTATTCATAATCGCCGGATTAATCACATTTACCGTAACATATGCACATTCGAACATTATTTAAAAGCTCACAGCAATCGGAAATCTAAAATTCAAAATCTAATTTTCAACAATACACAACTTCATTGCTAATAAAGAAATGCAATGTTCCAAATTGATGTACTCTATAATCCCATTTATGAATTGGAATGAGATCACGTACGTTAGATCACATGTACGATAATACAATAGCACGTTCCGACCCAGAAATCACGTAAATTGTAAGTTACGAGGTTACGTTTTAAATACTGCCTTATTAAGCGAGCATACAATGAAATATTATGTACGTATTTGCTTAAAGTAACAAAACAAGACTCCACAAAGCAAGAATGATAATCGATCCGAATGTTAAGGATTTCTAGGTTACATGCTATGCGATTCGCATCGTCACGCGTTAACTCTTTGCGGCGCAGGATTTCAGATAATAAAATAGACCCATGTTGCATAGAAATTTTATTGCATTTTAAATGAAACAAAATTGGTATATTTTTATTAATAAAGGTATCACATAATGTAAAAACATAAAAAAATACTAATAGTTTAATTAAATTTGTTGTTATAGGGTGGGACTGAAATAGTCCACCACCACAAATTTAAGCTTTAGTTTTTATTATAAAGCTCTTCAGTTGCTTATATGGAACTAATTTTTATAAAAATTAACTTACTTCTACAATTTTTCACATAAAACCAGGAAAAAAAGATTGTCGCAATAAATCTTCCGCTTGCAACAATTGATGAATCTGTATTGGCATGTTGAATGTTGCCAACACAAGTGAATACATTTGTAACATTTGTTGAAGATATTACCAACTGCTTTACGTAAACAAAACGAAATATAAACCTGTGCGCATGCCGCTATTGCAATATTTCGAGGTTGGACTAAAAATGTCCCACCATGCATTACGGTGCATCAAAATGGTGGGACACTTTTAATCCCAGCGTGCCCTAAAGAGTTAACATGCAAATCAATGTTCAACGTTTACCGACATAAATCTAAAAACTAATCTGCGATGATATACTTAGGGATCGAAATAAACAGTTATCTTTTGTTTTAAAAAAAATTTCTACATTTCGTTTAAGGATGAAACGTGAGGCTTTTATAATATAGAAAGAAACGTCTTCAAAAAGTGTTCTTGTGGTTCAGATATTTTAGAATTCCATAACAAGTATTCCATGAAAAGACTGTTTGCATAAATCATAAAGGTTCCATAAGAGTAACGTTAGCAAGGTTCGAACTGTGTTTTATTTACGTAAATACTAAAAATAAATCACATATGCGGTATGTCAATTTGAATATAATAATTATTTTGTTATCGTAGTAACCATTGAATATCATTCAGTATTTGTTAAAATGATTGACAAGTTAGAAACAAAACATCTGTACCTACGATAGAAACCTTGATATTGTTATATTTTGTAAGTTGTATTTAAACTAAAGCTACTACTTTCCAGAATTTTTGTATCCATTTGCATCAGAACTAACCAAGATGTTTTTCAAAATCGACCTACAATCCATGTCTTCATCAAAAGCTATCAAAAAGTTCCATAACTTGGAAATGGATAATAAAGATATTATTTTACTCTTAAGGAAATTCTTAGAAGCTATCAAAATCTATCAATAGGTATCATTTATATTATATTGCATTTCTATTTACATTAAAAATAGTCGTGTTATCATACTGATAATTTGTAATTGATATAACGCAAGTAATTGTCAGCAATGCAGTAATTTATGAAAAAATGTAGTTTAATAAAATAATGCCGATACATTAATTCAATGTTGTAAATTATTGTGTCATCTGTTGAGTAAGTTGTGATATTTTAAGTATATTGTGGATCTAAAAGCAATAGGAGCAAATTCAAAATGCATGTGGAAAATTGAAATTCGCTATTATATATATATTAACAGACAACTAATAAAATAAGTTCAAACGTTCTTAAGTTTTCATTTGATTATCATTTTAGTATGGTATCACTTATAAGATAAAGTAGCTGCATCCACTTTTCAGCTTAAGGTTTGCAAATATGGTAAGTATATGAAATTTTCAAAATATTAGATAGTTTTCCAATGAAATCTACGATATGTAACGGTATGTACGAGAAGAAATAAATATTAGTTAAGTATGTCTTGTATTATATGTACACTTAAGTGGTATACTTATCTAGCACTTTTGTAAGACAATAGAAAAATTGATTAGCAATTCAATTTAAGAAAAAATAAAAGAGCTGTGATAACTAACAATAAGACAATCCTTGGTGTCATGTCAATAGTCTTATGTCAGTTGCAAGGACAACGTCACGAAGATAATGCGTGACTACGCATAGTTTTGCATATCGTACACGTTCAGTTATTTTTAGAAAGTGTAAAGTAACTACAATTTTTTGCGTCTTTGCTTTTGCTGCTTAAAAGCAAAAAAAAAATCTCACCTATAAATTATCAAATTATACATACAATATTTCTTGATTACGAAAAATTGAAATACTTTGAGTATTGTTTCATTTTTCTACGAATGTCATATTTATTTGAGAGCAGTTTACAAATGATGATGTTGGTAAATACTCGGTATAATAATAAAAATGTCTTTAGACAAACATAAAAATGTATGTGGGATCAGGGTTCTTATAAAATTTCGTTTGTTTTTAGTAAGAGGTATGTTATGTTATGTCAGTAACAAAAGTTTATAAAGACTCTCTCGATCAAACGCGTAGGTAATAATTGTTTCCCAATTTTAGTTTACCGTTATCGCATCTTTTATTGATGCTGACAAATGAACATATTTGTTTGGAAAAATATAGCGAAAAAGTCTTATTTTATCTCTCTATAATAATTGGCAATTAATTGTATCTATCAATATAATGACACAATATTTGAATGTTACAAACTTTCATACTTTTATAAAGTATACAAAACTGGATATGTTATCGTTGATTAATAATTCATTCCCAAAGAGATGGTTTATTTTATATTTCCAGAAAGTTATTTAATTTCCAAGACTAATTTACAATAAAAGATAAACAATTTACGACCAGATTGTAGTTTTTTTGCACATTCGCAAAAGTTTTCGAAAGGCAATAAAATATAAAGCTCATTCATAAACAATTTATGCACGAAGGGTTTCCTATAATTTAATTTAATATGTAGAAATAGCCCGTTAATAAAATAAATTGTGTTCTACCGCATAGAAATCATAGAAATGAATAACACAAAATCGATAAAATATTGCAGTAATGTAAAATATTACTTGAAAAATATTGAAAGAAAAGCTAAATTTCACATGCAATACAAACTACTGCCTATACGTTAGTTTATATTTTGGAGACGAATTTAGAGGAGCTAATTATTAAATAAATATATATATTTTAAAGAAGGTATAACATTTTTATTGTTGCGAATTCAAGCATACATTTAATTGTATAGCGCAGATTCACACACGCTATAAATACATAACGATATTTCGTTTTCATTTCGAGATAATAACAAAGGCGGTTAGCGATTGCCAGTGATGTGTACAGTATAATGTTGCGATTAGCAAATTAATTGCGAACTCTTTACGCTCTGAAGAACTCGATCATCGAGTCTATCTATTAGAACAGTATAACCTACCTCTAGAAATAAGAATCTCGTTACGAGTTTCTTTTTCTAAGGAGCGATTTTTCATGCGTTTTTGTACTTCGCGGAGAAAGCTAACGCACGTTCTCCTTCGGTGATCAAAATGAATAATAATTTTCAGCACGGTAATGCATGTTCCCTGAAAATCGTTTCCGTCTTACAGCAACTATTTATTTACACTGAAGGAACGAGGAGAACCGGTCATTTTCTACGCCAGGACGATATTTGCACAGTTATGATTCACTCTTTTCTGAAAATCAACTCCCATCTCAAAAGGTTCTGCCCAGTTCAACAAAAACGTTATCATCAGAACCATGACAATAAGGTGTATGTTCGTGACGAGGTGACGAGAAGTGTCGTCTCGCAATTAATGAAAGAGAATGAGAATATTCTAGGAAAATTTTATGATTAAACTGCGGATTTTTATGCAAAATAAACATTTTTAAGTTAAGCGTCAGAAACAGAAATAAACTAAAAGTGAATTTTTTCTTTCCTGAATTTTAAGAAGTCGAGAATAGTATATTTAAATTCTACACATTTTTCATAGTTTTGTATTACACCTATTCACCTTTCCCATAAATGCATAGAATACGTAGTCTATTTATTTGTAAACCTAACGTTTCACAATTAATAGCTTATATTATTCTGATTTTATAAGATATATCCCTTTATCGCATCTCGATAAAACAATATTTTATTCTTCCATATCTTGTACAAACCGATTTTATTCTTTTAGCTGGTAATGCACATACATACTACAAGTTAAAAAAAGCTGACTGAACGAATTGAAACTTTCAGAGCTTAACTTAATCATACCTTAATATACAGTAGGGCCTCGATTATTCGAACCTCTAATGCCCGAAGTCACTAGTATATACCTGAACGTGCTTCACATATGTACATATACAGGGTGTCCCACATAAATGGGAACACCTAAATATCTGTCGCAGTTACAGTCCTATCAGGAAACTTCAGAGGACAAAATGACACTATTGCAGGGGCAAATATAATGGTAAAGAAAAAAATGTTGTATGCCGTGTTTTTTTAATGAAATTTCAAGGTCACCGATGTTTTTTTGAATGGAATAGTACATTTTTTTAAGATAGTATGATAGACAATAAAAAACTGAATTTAGTGGATCCTAGCTTTTTAACCTTGAAATGACCTTGAGCAAGAATAATCATGTTGGAGCGGATAAAATGTGGAAGTTTAAAACTTACGCGTTTCAGCAAAGATTACGCGTTGTTTACGGCGGGTTGACCTTTACATATCATAATAAATGCTCGAAATGTTGACCATCCTCGTTTATGCAATATTGCAATCGTGCATTAAATGATTTGTAGGCATTGTCGATTTCCTGAGACCTAATCGAACGTCGAACGAATTTATACAAGGAACTCTTACTGGTATAAAGTATGCTGCATTTTTACGCCAGGATTTGTCGGGCCTTTTAGAAGAAATTACGTTATTCGATCGGGAGCCCATGTGGTTTCAACATGATGGTTGTCCAGCACATTATTCTAAAGTTGCTAGAACGGTGCTAAATACGAAATATCCTGGACGCTGGATTGGGCGACGAGGAACAATTCCATGGCCAGCCCGTTCTCCGGATCTGACACCATTGAACTTTTATCTATGGGGCAAGATAAAATGTATTGTGTACAAAGATAAACCCACAACGCCAGAGGACATGCGGCAAAGGATTACTGCAGCATGTGCTTCGATTACGTCTCAGGAAATCGACAATGACTACAGATCATTTAATGCAAGATTGCAATATTGCATAAATGAGGATGGTCAACGTTTCGAGTATTTATTATTGTTGGGGACTCCGCTCGATATTTGGCGAGAGCTGCAGAGGGTCGCCGGAATCGCACAGCGCTGTGCGTGCAGCCGGAAGATGGAAGGTGGAGGTGAATGTGAAGCGCGGTCACGCGAATGAATATAAAGAGAGTGGACTGTATTGAGATGATTTGACTAGAGATTTAATAGAACTTTGTGACCTATATGTACAAATGAAACAACAGTAATAAACGAACTAAATATACTTAAAGAGAACTTGAAAAGAGTTGAGGGGAAGCAGTCGCCGAAATAGAGATATGAGAGATCGCGTGCGAAAATCGACTGCTTCTTGGAAAGACTTGAATCGAAGTGGCCGTTGCCAGGGATTGTCGCGCTCCTCCGAAATTATCGACAATGCCATGATTGGCTAACCTAATTAGCATTTTTGAAGAGAGGGAGTGCGTGACAATCCTTGGGAGCGGTCGACTGTACAAACATGTCGAATTAAAACTGTGCGCTCGCAGTCTAACAGGTGCGAAACAATGCGCACGGGTTTTGTCGCGAACGCAAAATTAGAGCGAAGCGGTGATGCCGAGGTCGAACACGAGTTCAACCATAAACAACTCGTGAGACATATGTTCGTATTTCGCGTTACACTTAATCCACGACTTATATTCGAATTAACCCCGAAAAATATTTGAATTAATCCCGAACAATTATGATATGTAAAGGTCAACCCGCCGTAAACAACGCGTAATCTTTGCTGAAACACGTAAGTTTGAAACTTCCACGTTTTATCCGCTCCAACATGAATATTCTTGCTCAAGGTCATTTCAAGGTCAAAAAGGTGGTATCCACTTAATTCAGTTTTTTATTGCCTATCATGCTATCGTAAAAAAATATACTATTCCATTTGAAAAAACATCGGTGACCTTGAAATTTCATTAAAAAATACGACATAAAAAATTTTTTTTTCTTTACCATTATATTTGCCCCCTGCAATAGTGTCACTTTGTTCTCTGAAGTTTTCTGGCAGGACTGTAAATACGACAGATATTTAGGTGTTCCCATTTATGTGGGACACCCTGTATATACAGTCGGAAGCACAATTAAGTGGACATTTTTAAAACTAGTAACTTTTTTGAATCTCAATCTAACGGCGAGTTTTTCGAGATGTCAGAAGTACTGCTTTACTAGGTAATGTATAAAAATTGAATTAAAAACTACCGCTGTTTGAAATAGCGATAATAAAAATAATGTTCACGATTTTTAATCTTTGTATCTGTGTCTATAATGAAAATTTAAAATATGCCTTCCGTAAATTTATGTAGGTTATATGTATGTACAAAGTTTCATCAAAATCGATTAAGGTTGCTATACTTAAGCCATAAATAATGAAAAAAGACAAAAATTGTGAGAAACTGTGATTTAGATCAATCGAATTGAAGCTCAACTTCAAACATTCTTACATCTTTCAATGGCTTTAGTTATTTTTTATGCGTCGAACAATTTCGCAATTTCGAGTAATTCTTCTAAAATCTCAAAAATAGCAACTTAAGTCTTTACATCGAATTTTAGAAAATGTATTACTTTTTGAAGGCTGTCCATTTAATTTTGCCCCAAACCGCTCGATGTAAGGCAATTCACGTGCAACACTATTTATTATATAAATCAATAAAGATTGAAAGCAGCATTATAAATAGTTAAGTTACTGTTCTATTATACGAATTGTTTAGTTCGGATAATTGAGGTTCTAGTGTTAAAAAATATTATACTTTTCCATCAACTGTTTCCATCAACCTAGTTGATGATGTACATTCTTCAAGTTAAAACTTTCAGAGTACAGTTATATTTTTTAGACTTTCAAGCTCCTATCTATGTGCATTTTATACAGATTATGTTGTATCTGTGGTTCTCTTCTGAAAAACAAAAACACCAGAATCACCTAATTGGAATGACACGGGCAACTGTCGTGACGTCAAGCATCTTTTATCGAAAAACAAACCACAAATGTAATAACTCCATTTTCTTATACACACATCCGCATTTGTTAATTATCTCGAAAGGCGTGTAAAGGAGGTTGTTAAAAAGTAGCTCGAACACCTAAAATACTGATGGTGTTATTCTCGAGAATCCAGAGTCTACGTTCCAAGCAAGTGTAAAAAACTAAAACTGAAGATTGTAAAAAAGTAAAATAGACACAGAGCGAATAATTGAAATTTCTTAATTTCAAGTAGTTATCGCGTTGCAAAAAATGCATGAAATGTAAAAATTCAAATTCTATTTTGCAGCCAAAAGTCGATATTTATAATGTATGCGAAGACAAATTCGTAATAATATAATAAACATTTGTGGGAAGGAATAAAAGATGACTTGTAGGCACTAGAACTTAGATACAGGGTACGAACATGTGAAAAGTACATCAGTAGGGACCGATTTAGGACATTAAAATAAGGAACTAAAATAGCTCGTATAAACATACAGTGGGTGTAAAAAGTATTTGTACACCTTTCAAAAACGAATAACTTTTTTAAAATTGAACCAAACGACTTCAGTTTTTTCTCAGATTTTAGAAAGATTAAAAAACAAGTCCTGTAAAGGTCACGATTTTCAACTTTTTTATTTGTGCCTATAATGAAAATATAAAATATGCCTTTTGTCGACCTGAGTAAAATATATACATACACAAAGTTTCATCGAAATCGGATGACGCATAAAAAAGCCACAAGCATCGAAGTATGTATAAAATCTTTGAATTTTGGCCTTAAATTGCATTTTCTCACAATTGCCCGTCATTTTTAAACATTTATAGCTCGTAGCAACCTTGATCTATTTTGTTGAAACGTAGTGTATGTATCTAATTTAGTTAGTCCTACAAAAGGCATATTTTAAATTTTCATTATAGGCACAGACAAAAAAGTTAAAAATCGTGTCCTATACACGACTCTTCACAATTTCGACCAATAGCAATTTTTGGAAAAAATTATTTATACGCTATCTGGTAAACTAATCCTTCTAACATCTCAAAAGAGAGCTAAAGTCGTTTGGTCGAATTTTAAAAAAATTATTCGTCTTTGAAAGATGCATGAATACTTGTTACACCCGCTGTATGTCCGATATGACTTTGCTTTCGAGTTACAATTTATTTTGTGTTGAAAAATGAGTTACATCCAACTGTGAAGTACATAAACATTTTCAAGATGCAATGCACTATCAGAAGCAGAGAATAATCTTTCTTCATTGAACATAGCTTTCATACTAATTGCTACAATCGCTTCATAATGCTTCATAATGTCTACATAATACTCAAACGATGCATAAAACCAATATTGCAACATAAAATAAATACACTTTTTTTTCTTATCTTAGTGTCCTGAATCAGTCCCTACTGTATTTACTTTCCACATATTCTGACTGCAGGTTAGAGTACACGTCATCTTTATCCTTTACAAGAATCTTGATTATATTTTTATCGTTTTGTTTTCACATACAGTATAAATATTGACTTTTAGCTGCACTTTCTCATCATTTTGCCGACAAATAACGGTGGACTTACACTTTCTTAGAACCTAGAGAATAACACCTTATCAAAATTTGAAGTATCCGAGCTAACCAAAATTAGGCCAGTGTTTAACATCCTCCATTGTTACGTTGGTATTTATAATTGCTGGCGTTTGAAAGTTCCTTCAATCTGTATGTACAAGTTTACAATATTACGGCAATACACGCAGAATCGTTGGGTTACAGTTGTCCCCGATAACATCACGGTGCATGTAAGCGGACTGGTTGGACACGTTAATTGCGAAACCATCTGTTTATTATGCTCAATGCTCCGCTGGTATCCGTACAAGAAGCCAAGACGGTCTCGTAGAATGTTTAAGAACCATATTTGGATTTATAGTTTCAACGCGAGTCCAGTATGAGGCTGTATTTGGCCAACTTGGTAAGGGCAAGACAATTTTAGAAATGCGAATTATGTTGTCAATATGTGTACATCCTAAATGACGAATGTGTTGAAATGTAAACTGAATATATATATATATATATATATATATATATATATAATATATATATATATTATTATATATATATAATATATATATATATTATTATATATATATTATATATATATATTATTATATATATATTATATATATATTATATATATACAGGGTGGTCCACGCAACTTGCACGCCTATAATAACTTCCAAAGTATGCGTTGCACGAAAAAGTTTTGTATTCAGAAGTTGCATGGTCTGAAGGGGTACATCATGTAGTGTACGTATTTCAACTTTGTTTTTTTAAATGAAATACTATATTTTTTATACCAAAATATGGAAGAATGTCGAATTCTGAGTAAAAAAGTATTGACCTTCATTAGTCCTAAACCTAATAATTAAGGAGCAATTGCACTTTATTTCCTGAAAATTTTCTTCGCGTAATATCAAGTTCCGCTGTCCTGCGGAAATCTATGATAAGGTTGAATTTCTAACTTAATATTACGCGAAGAAAATTTTTAGGAAATAAAGTGCAATTACTCATTAATTATTAGGTTTAGGACTAACGAAGGTCAATACTTTTTTACTCATTCTTCCATATTTTGGTATAAAGAATAGGATAGGTACTGATATTTGGTCCCCTCAGGGTTTCAAATCCATTTTACCATTCTCCCCCTTCTTCCACTTTGTCCACTCTCACCTAACGCCAATGTTCAGCCTATTTCAGCCTACTTTTCAGCGGGACCTACTGTTTATTACGGTGGGTTCCGAACCACCAATGGTATAAAGAATATAGTATTCCATTTAAAAAAACAAAGTACATAATGTAACACTTCAGACTATGCAACTTCTGTATACAAAACTTTTTCGTGCAACGCATACTTTGGAAGTTATTATGGGTGTGCAAGTTGCGTGGGCCACCCTGTATATCAGGCATGTCCAGAAGTAGCTCACTTGGAGGCAAATTCGAGGGAGACGCCTACTTCTCTCGCCTGCGCGTCTCGCGGCCGTAGTCCTCCGAGCTCCTCAGACCCGTGCCTACCGTGAACAGTGATGCTATATGGTCTCGGTTTTTTCGCGCATGCGCGACTAAATGCAGGAACGTACCGTACGTCTTATGTTTGTGGGGAAATTAGGGGAGAACTGTCATTGGCTGGAAACGGGACAGAAGAGTGCAAGACGACACGACGAGACGACCGTACTTCAAAATTTTGGTAAGTTAATGTTAATATATTTGATTTCATAATGGCAACTAGTATTGGGGAAGGAGCAACTTGCCAATTCATATTTGAAAATCGAAAAAAAATTTGCGAAAATAATTATTTTAGCCCAACTTTGTACTTTACCGACGCTAAAATCGTCGCGCGTGCGCGAGAAAACCGAGACCATATACCAGTGGTGGGCACGGGTGGAGCCCCTTAAACGCCTGCTTCTCCCACCACCTCTCTTTTATGCAGTGCGCACGTTCGTTGCGTACGCTGATATCTCGTGTCTTCGTTGCGCCATTGCACCGCGCTTGGTGGAAGGGGACAGAGGGCGCTACGGTATGTACGGTTTTGCTTAAATTGAGGCAAAATTGCCCATCCCTGCCATATACCATCACTGACCGTGGGTCCGAGAGTCGCCCCAACGCGCCACACGCGGTACATAGTGCAAGCAAGCACATATATCGAGAAGTATATATGTATATATATATATATATATATGACAAAATAGCTTTTCTTTTTTCTCCCAGGCAGCGTGAGCATAGAGCCCTCCGCGTTTCAGACCTTGTTTGTCAAGCATAGGTTAGAGTTCTGTGATCTGTGCGGGCGAGTAACATTTATACTTGGATTTTCTACTTTGTATTCTTTAATAAACAATTTTGTCGCTTTGGAAGCAAACTCTGCTGATTATTCAACAATATACATACATACATATATATATATATATATATATATATATATATATATATATATATATATAACCGTACACGGCAGTGCGACTTTCTGTGTCGAGGGTCAGTATGGGACTAGACCGCGTGTCAACAGAAAACGCGGATGTCCAAGACAATACAAATGAATGAAAATGAATACACATGAACACACATGCGTGTTTACTCGTTTTGACCGTTATACGTATTCCAACAAATATCTTCCATTTTAAAAAAATATAAAAGATATAAATGTATGTAAAAACTGGACTTTATGATTTGCAACGTTTTATATGTTTCATAATATCTCTTTTAAATTATAATATTGAATAGGCATAATTTGCAAACTTAGTATTTACATTCAAATTTAAGTGTTCCTAACCAAGAACTGTGAAACGGAGATAAAATAGAATTATTCTATTCTTTGTATCCATAGTTCTTTTTTTGTAGCTTCTCATTAATGTTATCATAAATGATATTCTACAAAGTTTATCAAATTACTCTCTTTTGAAAATTTTTGTAAGCTATAACAAGAAGGAAGGTATCAGTTGGTTAAGTTCTCGATATAACTTACATCCTTTTCAACGTCGCTTACACAAAGATAAGCACACATAATTATACCATTTCTCAGTAATGCGGTTAGATACCGAATAGTAGCAGATAATAGTCTGATACTATGTAATCAAATTGTTGCCTAAACTCGATGGGAATATTTATTGCATATAGCTATACCTATGGAACTCTCCTTTCTCTTATTATATAGAATAAATGAACACAAAACAAATTTAATTCTAGTTTTCGGTGTTATAAAATTGTTGTTTTCTCTAAAATCTTTGTTATAAAACTTTCTTGTTTGAAATGCAAAGTAAAATACTGCTTCTCATTCAATGTTCACTTTACACATTTTATAATTAACTCGTACACCACACAGAAATATGCGTTTCTTGACAAATGTATAACCCACGTATGTCCGTATCATCCGATTTTGATGGAACTTTCAGTATATGTATAATTGGCACAGATCTACAAAAAGTATTTTTAAAATTTTTGAATCGGCCCAGATAAAAAAGTTGGTAAATACAATTTTTAGTATTTTCTCTGCAATTCCGATCAATTAGAATTTTTTCAAAATTTTTTAAGATTTGTCACATCTAGTAAAATAATTGTTCTAACTTCTCAAAACAATCCAAGTCGTAAAGTCCAATATCAAAAAAGTTGTCGCCTTTTTAAGGGTGTCCGAAAATTGATCAGTCATTGTACGCTATGTGATTCGTGCAATTAGGATTCATACCACACGGAAAACGGGGGAATAATGAACTATAGTAGAGAAGCTTCTGAAAACTTTGTTCCACATTACCAGCCTAATAATTCGTGGAAGAACATTACTTTAATGAAAATCAGAAAGCGAAATAGCAGAGCAGACGGAATTCCCGGGATTATACGCCGCGTTTGGTTGGTATAATGGACCGTATGTTTTCAGGTCAAGAGTCGCCGGAAGCGGGGATTAGAATGGGCATCGGCAGCCGGTCGATGCACGAAATCTGAAATTTCGTCGCGACCGCCTACGCATGTGCGATTCGTTAGCAAGACGGTACATCGGTCTGCGCGGCTGGGATAATGATGCATCCAGCCATTGAGAAAAGGACCAACAGGGTTCCGGGTTGCGATATATCATCGAAGCATCACTGTGAAACCTGGCCCACTGTAATTGGCTACAAAGTTCCATTTTGTAGAAAAAGAATGCTTCATTGCCTTACCAACTTGCTTTAACACTAGGTTTACAGGCGTTTCTTGTATACCTATCTCTACGAGCACCCATCAAATTGACGGGTAAACGAAAATACGCATTTTCTTTAAAAAATCGATTTATTCTAATTAAGTCTGAATTGAACAATATTAGGCTTCACGTTTAAATAAATAATTAATAAGTAAAAAGTCTTTCTTTTTTAAACTATCACGGTAATGGTAACAATAATATTAACGATATAGGGTATCCTTCTAACTCTCCACTTTCCATATACTCAGAACTTGCACTGTCTAATTCATACTGATCTTCTTCGGAGGTATCCTCGGAACAATCTTCAGAGATGTTGACAATTTTCTTCAATATTTTATTGTATCTCCTGGATTTACTCGTGATTGCTAGAAAAGGGAGATTGGTCAAAATAAAAAAATACTGTGCCCAAATTCAATTACCCTATTGTAAATACTTACAATAAGCGGAGACTGTCTACAACAACTAAAACTTTTGCACACTGTCTTTGAAAAACATTCTTACACTGCCACTGCAGCAATCATACCGAAGATCGCTCTTGCTTTAGAGGTCTCATCGGCAATATGCGTAAGCGATTTCGTTGAAGACCAAATAAACACTCAGACCATACAATCCGCTTTAGTTTACTTTTATTCTTATATTTATTACTTGACGAACGAAGCAAACATATAAGGATTGTTTATGAAATAAGCTAGCCCGCCAATTTGACGGGTTTCGTAGAGATAGGTATGCTACATAGAAATTTCAAAGATTAGAAAGCTTTAGGAAAAAATAATTGTGTGTATATATTCTTTGGATGAAATGATTAATTTACGATGCAAAATGGTTCAAATTAATGCTATGGTTTTTGGGGTATTTCATTTCAAAATTTGAAATCCGTCAAATTGACGGATCCCGTAAATCTAGTGTTAAACAACAGTCGCGTTGAATGCGCGAAAAGGCCGACAAAGTTTGTTGAAAAATGTTTGACACGTATTTTTCTTTAGCTGCAATGATTCATATTCAGGGGGTGAACAAAATTCTCAAAGATGAGGGTAAAAACCATATTTTTTTGAGATTGTCGGGAACTAAAAGGCGTAGAATATAATACCGAAAATATAAACATTTTTTGCAATTTTTCTTATTAATTGTTTATCCATTTTTATGTAAATTCGTATGTGCAATTTACAGACCAAACTAAGGGATATGTACATTAGGGTGGACCTTATTTTTTGACAAAAAAATTTTTTTTTTTTTACATCATGGCAAAAGGGCGCACAACGAATTTGAAAATAATTGATTTTTTTAAATCTTGACATAAATAGATGTTATGATATATCGTTGAATTTGTCTTTTTTTCTCTTTCAGAATCCATATATAGCATAAACAGTTGTTCATAGAAAAAACACCAGTGACCCTGAAAACTTGAAAAAGTGACCTTAGAGACATAAAAGATTTTCATTTAAACGTTCATACATACATCTTGTAGAATAAAGATAAACCAAAGTACCTAGGTGTTTAAGGTACAATTTAAATTTTATCTAATATACATATATAATGGTTGTATTTCTGATAATACGATAATCATTTCTTATATTACGAAGTGTATATGATCCGAAATTAGAAAAATCACCGGGCCCAAATATATCTATTTCTAAAAATTTTCAAAACTTTTTGCCCCAAATCAATAAATCAAATTTTATAGCAGGCATTAGGGACGAGTACGTCCATCAATCGATTTGTAATGTTGCCACCGAACCCTCAACCGTATATGCTAATATGTCGAATAGAATTTCGTTTCATCGTTTCATCGTCACATCGGTTTTACTCCTACGGCGCGGCGTCGAGGTTCTACGTCTACCGCGTCGAGGTTTTACTAAATCGTTTCATCGTTTCACCGTTCCATCGCCAGATTGGTTTTACTCCTACCGCGTCGAGGTTTCACTAAATCGTTTCATTGTTTCACCGTTTCATCGCCAGATTGGTTTTACTTTTACCGCGTCGAGGTTTTACTAAATCGTTTCATCGCCAGATTGGTTTTACTCTTACCGCGTCGAGGTCTTACTAAATCGTTTCATCGTTTCACCGTTTCATAGCCAGATTGGTTTTACTCCTACCGCGTCGAAGTTTTACTAAATCGTTTCATCGTTTCACCGTTTCATAGCCAGATTGGTTTTACTCCTACCGCGTCGAAGTTTTACCAAATCGTTTCATCGTTTCACCGTTTCATCGCCAGATTGGTTTTACTCCTACCGCGTCGAAGTTTTACCAAATCGTTTCATCGTTTCACCGTTTCATCGCCAGATTGGTTTTATTCCTACCGCGTCGAGCTTTTACTAAATCGTTTCATCGTTTCACCGTTTCATAGCCAGATTGGTTTTACTCCTACCGCGTCGAGGTTTTACCAAATCGTTTCATCGTTTCACCGTTTCATAGCCAGATTGGTTTTACTCCTACCGCGTCGAGGTTTTACCAAATCGTTTCATGGTTTCACCGTTTCATCGCCAGATTGGTTTTATTCCTACCGCGTCGAGGTTTTACTAAATCGTTTCATCGTTTCACCGTTTCATCGCCAAATTGGTTTTACTCCTACCGCGTCAAGGTTTTGCGCCTAACGCGCCTAAAGAAATTTCACTTCAAAAATATCATTTACTCGTGAACGGTTCCCTTCTGGAAACGTCCATTTGGTTGTAATTCATTTAATCTTAGTTGAACAGTCCTTGGATGTCAACGATTTTCCGTGGTTTAGCTTTTCGAGGAACATTATCTGCGTTTCTATGATATTTAGTATAACGTATAGTTGGAAACCCAAACAGTTATCACTAGATTTACAGGAATTTCCTGATACGACATTCCTTTCTTAGAAGCCTTCAACATTTGTCATCGTTGAGTTAGTGTGATACATATAATTTTCGTTTGCTCATAACACAACCACGGTAACAAGTCTAGTCATCTGCATAGATTGTTGAACAGAGATTGGAAAAATTTGTTTACATTGCAAGAATTTCGACCTTATTGTCCATCATCATAGAATAAATAAGTATTAGTGCGCTATAAGTAAATAAAAACTGTTATGTTGGTGTAAAGGTATAATAAAACCGTTTTGATGAGCCAGGGAAATACATAACGTTTCAAAATTGAAATATGAAGTGTACGTAAATAAACGATATTCACTGTATTTTATTTCCTAGAAGTCGTTTACAATTTTTATTTAATTTGATCAGATATATACGATCATTTCAAGATTGTAAGATAGAAAATAATAATATTTGTCGTTTTACTGGTAATTAGTGGAAAATAATTTGGTATAATAGATTACAAATATTATATTTATACGTTTACTAGTTTTCCACATATAAGTCTAAAATTGTGAGAAACCTCTGAATATATGTATTAGTTCTATGTATATGAGGATAAAATGAACTTGATAAAATAACACAAAATGAAAAGTAAGGAAAATTGATGAAACAGTGTACATTAATTTTTTTAAGTTCTTCCCATTTTTGTCATCCAACTATATTTATCCTAATTAGTAAGGGAATTTATTTTATTTGGAAAAACTGTAAGAAAACTCGAAAGATAGTTGATCGATTTGGTTTGGGAACGGCTCGTTTAAGACTTGTAAAAGTTGTACATTTACACATACACATAGTGTTACGAGTAGTGTTCCTTTTCGAGTATTTCTCGAGAAATTTAAATCTAGGAAAATTCTTATCAATCTCATTTATTTTATAACATATAAAATTGCATATTATTAATTAATCCCGTACGTATAAAATCATATCTACAAGCATCACATCGATGCCTACGTATGCATGTCTGCAACGTGATAATTTATCCAACATCTCATTTATCCAAAAACAAGAAGTAGATTGTCTGATTCTACATTAGACGCGTTATGCTTCTTAAGAAGTCATTTCAAAGCAAAAGCGTAATGTTCCACTTTATAATAGTTTGGTTTTAAATAAATAAATTTATCGGTTATATTTAGCGTCTATTTTTTCCCTGTTTTAAAAATTTTGTATATATTGGACAGAAAGAAACATTGAGTTAAAGCTTTTTGCGCTTTCGATAAATATTATCAACGATATTCCAAATCTTCTATCCATATATCTGTGGTTGTCAGTAAGAACGCCGCATGTCACATACTTTCACTTTCGAGATATTGCCGTTTAAAGTTTTGATTACTAATGCTTTGACATAGGACATCAGTTAAATTCCGTTATTTTTTTGAGCCATTCGAATTTGTTTCCACGACTTTCTTTCTGGTAAACACGTAAATCCTATACTATAAAGCTCAATTAATGCATGAACTCAATTTTTTTTAAATTGCGACATGCGGCGTTTTTCCTTGCAGCCACAGATATTCCTATCATGTTTTCCAAATTTTTTTTATTTTATTAAAAATTCTAGAGAATTCTGGAGATATATAGTCTTATTTCTCATTTCTGCGAAAAATGAGAAATGTTGAGAAATCAGGAACACTAGTTACGAGTATACATACAATATAAAACTTGTATAATCTTTAAGTAGAATGATATTAATATTATTGGGACTTAATTTTGCATAAAATCATTAAATCACGATCCGATCTATACCTTCTGTACATATGTATGCAAGTACTTATATACATCTTACTTTATCAGGATCGTTAAAATACTGATAAATTAACTTACATAAATATTTAAAGGGTGTGGGAATTATTGTTGGTACATATAAAATAAGCCATCTTCATGTTCACTTCTCCCCGAATTTACTGCAGCTATCAACTTCAAATTTTTAGCCTAAAAGAATCTCGAAATTCCGAATAAGAAGAATTATACAACCTTATCAACGTGTGAATATTTTTGTACTCTTGCCTCCAACATAGATGATGCTGCCAAAACTGCTGCAAGCTGAATTTAAGAAAAGTCTTTGGCTGAAATACATGTTACCCTCGGTAGTAAAAGCGTGCAAAATATCAACTCGATCAGTCGAATGTTTACCGTGAAAAATACCACGAGTGCTGAATAACGAGATTTTACGGGAGAAGCATTTTTACACATTGACAGGGTTGTATAATTTTTCTGTTTCGGTATTTCAAGATTCTCTTCGGCTAAAGTACACTTCTAGTATGGTAATAGATGTTTTATCATTTTAAAGTTGATGGGTGCGGTAGATTTTCAGACAAAAGCGAACATGAAGTAACCCATAAGGTAAAGGCACCAGTAGTTTACCAGTTTTTAGAAAAACATAAAAAATAAGGTTATCATAAGTTCTGCACTTTTGATGAAAGCGAACCTCTGTTGGTTAAATTTTAAAACGATTACATGCGAAGCGAAGTATGCATAGTAACAACGGACGTCTAAATTCATTAAGGTAAGTAATATGCCGATACATTTCTATTTCCTTAACGTTTCTGTTAAGAACAGCTGTACGATTCAGGTAAACAATCCTTACGTTGTGAACTTTTCGCGACTGAATTATTTACTTTTTAAATTCTCACAGCGTTTTATAAGTGATAAATGCATCGTTTCTGTTATTCTAACCTCAAAATAATAGTTTATTGAGGGGTCGAATTCTGAATACTGTTATTTGAACAATTTTCAGAAGTCGACCCCCCGATAAATCAACGTCAATCACTAACGTGACTCATTTAAATTTGTTTACGATTTATAATGTATCCATTTTACATCTAAGATTGTTAGGAGTACAAAACATAATTCTATATTTTGTAGCATACCGTGTTTTAGAGGATGACCACATGGTTAACTATTGATTGCTTTCACGGTCAAATATTGACTCGCAACGAATTGATTTGTTTTATTTCTTATTTTATCCTTTAATTGTAATTTGTGCTGGTAATTGTTGAAACTAAATGATACCAAAATGATTTCTAACATTATTGCTTTAACCTTCTTTCTAGTATAAGTGGTCAACTACTAACGAACAGAAGGTCAATTACTAGGTTTTTCATTTTTAAGAGTGGTCAACTTCTGAAGCAATTACTGAATTTTTAAATATGTTTTTCTAAATTCGTGTAACTAAACTCTTTTTAAAAAGTGGTCTTGTTACATAATTTAGAAGACTTAAAGAGTGTCTTCAGGTATCGACTCTCGCTTTTTGATGACAGAGCAAGTGGTTACTATTGTTCGCGTGGAAAACTTCTTTTAACTGGTCGACTACTGGTGCCTTTACCTTAAATGCTTATCAAAAATATTGTCAGCATCGTTGAAATACTGATGAAATAATAAAAATGTTCGAACAGCAGGAAGTGTAACCTTACTGTAAGACGGACGACATTATTTATAAGGCTCGAACGAATGTTCTCGCTAGATCGATGAAGGCATGCGAGCGTATGAAGCGAAGGCGGAAGCAAACGGGCAGTTTTCCTTCATTAATACTCTATAAAGTGTCATAGAGTGTCTCGATGGTGGCGCCGGCAGGGTCGTCGGCACAAAATGGATGTGCTCGCGAGGCGATCAATCGCGGAAAGTCCCCTTCGGAAGAATCATACGGTTAGCCGGTTCTACGTTTCTCTGACCAGTTGTTTCCCATCCAACAATCGATGCCAGAGGGTGAGGACCGCGTCTCTCTTTTGTGGTGTACCAGCACTCCTCCGCGTCGTTCACCCTATTGATGTGTACGTTTGCCCAGATGACTGCGTTGATGCACTATCGCACAAAAGGTTCCACGACCGCGCCGTGAACACAATCGAGAATCAGTTAGAGAACTTGAAGCAATGATGGAAACCATCTAGGGTTGCGTAGCGCACGCCCACTCGGTCCTTTCCCCGCTACCATTTGCACCCTAACAACAAACCTAATCCCTACGCGCACTTTCCTTTTCCTCGCAACGAGCGTTATGGGTGGATGATACGTCATAAATAATTCTGGAGAGCTCTCAGATTCGTTCTCGAATTTGTCGATTTCTTATCTATCTGAGCAAGTATGCAAGTACATGGTTGTTAAGTTTATTTTTGTTCTATTGTCAGCAATAAATCGAATTATTTACAAATATGCTTGGGATAAATTGTGTGTAGCAATCGTTTGCATAGAATTCACAAAAGCTCAATTTTTCGTTTGTTTATCTATGGGAATTTAATTTTGTGTTCAATTCATTTTCCTTTAACCCTCGAGTGGGCCCTCAAAAGGTATTTGAAAAATGCAATGGTTCAATATAATTGTATATTTATTATTCATCTCTATCGATATGGTTAATAGAAACGTAGTGAGATACGTAATACTATTTGAGTGGGCCCACATCGACTTCAATATTTCAGTTAAGAGTTATATGTATACTTAGTCAGCATCATCGTTCCAGTAACCAGCCAACCAATGCGTTGTTGTTATTATTAATATGCTATTTTCTAAATGTTTTATATAGGAATGCAAAGCTACATATTGGAAGTGCGGAATAAGCTCATAATTGTACACATTGAAATGTATAAGAATTTGTTAGTAATTATTTATTTATAAGCAATTTGATGTCAGGTGAGCTGACTACTGGTTCCGAGCCAAAATAAGACACATTTACCCTACAAAAAAAAGAATCAATGTTAGTTATCATTATGTCGAGAAAAATATATTATGTTTTGTCCAACATTCATCCATATACAGTGTTCTTTTCTAAAAACTGTTTAACATTGTAAAAATGTCGATCATAAAGTGACCGCAACCATCAATACTTTTCCTGTTAAAAAATTCAATTTCTCTACTTATCCTATGAGCGATGCTAAACACATCAATGGCTATTTTATTATACTGCCGTATCGATTACATAAACTAATCAGAGGATAAACAAATTCTTTTATTAATAACATGATTAAAACATAACGTTTTACAATATCAAAAATCATTTGCTATTTGAGAATCAGCAATGATAATTATAGTGTTTTAGTTTTTCTGTAAATATCATTCAAGTAGTTATTATTTTTATTCCCAATTTATTTCCCAAATAGTACCGGGACGTCGCATGGACGTCCGAACCGGACCTTCCGTACGTCCCAGGGACGTCCGAATCACGTCCGTTTTACGTCCCAGATAGGTACCAGTTAGAAAGTGGGACGTCCTACGGACGTCCGACAGGACATGTTCTGGACGTTAACGGGACATATTCAAGAGGTTAGCAGGACATTTGCAACAGGACGATATGGTTATAGAATATTTAATACTACTAAATAACGTTCATTGTATATGGTTAAAGTGAATGAAAATTTAATTTATTATAAACGCATAGATTAGGTACATAGTACAATACAATCGCATTTACGTATAACATTAATATATATTAATTTATAACAATTTATAATAATATCTATGTACAGTCAAAATTTCATTTATTACAAACGCATAGATTAGATATATATGTATATCACGCGTAAGTATTGAGCAATCCTGGAACGTACGCAATTTATAAGTCTCACGTTCGAAATTGTTGTTCTACGGTCGTCCCTGGAACCGTCCGAAATTTTGGTCCCACGGACGTCCTTAGAACGTAAAAAACGGACGTCCGAAGTTTTGGTCCCACGGACGTCCGAGGGACGCTCGCAACGGACTTGGGTCGTGTGGACGTAAACTGGACGTAAAACGGACGTCCCTGGGACGTACAGTGCTATCTGGTGTTAGCTGCAGTTCTTTAAAATTATACCGGAAAATAATTTATAATTATACAAAACTCCATAATCCAGTAATAATTCAAGAAAACCTTTAGTTAAATATTCGAATAGTAAAAAATGTCTATTACAATAATACCAATGATTTTTTAATAATTACACTCCAATATCATTCTACAATATACAACAATGGTTTTACAGTACCTATACATTCGGTGCAGTGTATAAGCGTTTAATAGTACGAACGATCATAATACATTTTCGCACTCGCATCGGGTTTCCTTCTTAAATACCAACAACATGATGATGATGTGTCCCACGCGCTTGTTTCAGCATCCGGGTACGGTTTTTCTTTTTAAAAAAAACCTCACTTCAAATCATTAGTATTTTGTTGCATTAAATGGATTATACTTGTACTCCCATTGAAACATGGAGACAATAAATACTTGTACATAGAAGTATATGTATAAATGAAAATTAACAACTTTTTCCTTTTCCAATATAGGGGGGTCGCTTTTAGTTTTCGAGATATTTGCAACAAGCTGTAACAAACAAACGTTGTAACGAAAGTTAATCCTTAGTTGATATGGTGACATTTTCGGCACTTGGATTATCTCTCATGGTTTGAAACAGAACTAATATTTGAACGTAACGCGTAAAGCTTGTTTGGATCAAAGTTTCATTTGGAAATTCGCAGAACTGCTAGTTTTACTGCTTCGAAAGTGTGATCGTATTACGTCGACTGATTGGTCAGTCGCACACAATTGAGTGACTTGCTTCTCGCTATTCGTTGAGAAGATAGCCACTACTATCATTCAGAGCTCGCAAGAAGCCATCCGGGGGGTTTGCGGGGTAAGGAGAACAAGTGACGGCTCCGCCTGTCCCTACCATCCACGCTTCTGGCAAAGGCCTTGGTGGGGTACATTGACATAGTCGTAGGATTTCGAAAATTACAGGATCGACTCTAAATTCTATATTTATATTCTACATATATTATCGACTGATTCTGTAGGGACGCGGCGCGACGGTTCTAGATCAATGTCTACGCTTATGGCAGGGATAGGAATCCTAACCTTAACCGGGTTCGGTTCCCCGTAACCGTAGAATAACCCGACTAACCGGGTTAGACAAAGAGGCTATAACCCAAGTAACCCGGTTAACCCGGCTAATACGGGTTTCCGGGCGCGACTACGAACTCCGTGGCCGCGGGTTCGAATTTTGAATCCCGCCGCCAGCACCCCTCGAAATATTCCATGTGCCATTTAAAACGGTGGTGCCGATGGTGGTACGGAACCCACCTTGATAAACCGTAAGTCCCTTCGCTAATAACCTAGCAGTTGAGATGCGACGTAAAATCCAAAAAAAGAAAAAAAAATACGGGTTTCCTTAAATGAACCCCGTGTATCATGTTTCCAAATAATACATGAATTATCAGGTCGTTAAGTCTGAAACTTGACAAATGTGTTAGAAATTTGAGTTTTATTTGTTAAGTTTCATAGTTAATGAACTAATAAAATAAATAAATGAACATGACTGTATTGTTTTAATATTGTCTATCGACATTCGTATCAATCGTGAAAAATATGAAGCTCCGTAGGCCCATCTTAGATTGCGTAACTAGATGGAATTCTACACTGAATATGTTGCAAAGATTATATGAGTTGAAAGATTTTTGTTGTGAAACGAATGATACAACGTTACTTGAAAATGAATGGCATATTATTAAGGAATTGATAAGTAGTCTTGAACCACCAAAAATAGCTACCAAACAAATGCAGTATGAACAGTTATTAATGGGCGATTTTTACGTAGTATGGTTACAGTGTAAATTAAATTTAGAAAAAATAGATAACAATTTTGACAAAATCTTATTAAATACAATAAAGAATCGCGAAAATGAAATTTTAAGTAATAAGTGTTTATTAGCTTCGATATTTTTAGACCCGAGATATAAAAATTTATTATCTGAAAACGAACAGAATACTGCTACTGCTTATTTAATAAATACTTGGAAGCATTGCGAGTCTTTGAATTGTAAAAAAATGACCGAAAATTCCAGCGACAACAGTTTTATCTCATCATCCGATTATATCGAAAAATTACTACTCGAAAAAGATGCGGAACGGAAAAACTCGTCACATTCGGTATGCAATATCGTTGCGGTGTTAAATGCATTTTCTCAAAGTCCGAGAATTAATAAACAACAAAATATTTTGGAGTTTTGGGATAATAATTTTTCAGAATTACGAATACTTGCGAATACGGTTCACGCATGTCCTGCAACGCAAGTATCCGCCGAGAGAATATTTTCTGGTTTAAAATTAATTCTCAATGATCAGAGATCAAAATTGCATCATTCAATTATAGACCGTATAATGGTTATCCGGACAAATGCATTTTTACAATAGCTACGTTTATATAGTTTATATGGATATGTTTTTATATGTATAGCTTATTAGTATTATTAGTATAGTTTAATATGTTTTTTTATGTACATTTATTAGTGTTACGTTTTTAATCATATTTTTATAAGTTTCTTACTACAGTGTAAAAGTATACATAAATACTACTTTAAGCCATCGCCAAAAATGAAATAATTGTGTTTTCATTTGATATAAATATTTTACCTACACATTCATATATCCATACCTACTAGTAACCCGCTACGAGCGAGTTAACCCGCTCTTTCTGGATTTTCGGAACCGATCCCTCTTGGTTAGTATGGGTTACAGTAACCTTCCTTGGTTAACCGGGTACGGGTTAGAGTTAGGCGTTGGGTTAGAATCCCTGGCTTATGGATTATCGATCGTCGCGCTCTTTGTCACTCAGTCTTGCGCATCTTAGTCACTCTTTTTGTCGTACGATTGTTTCTGCGGATGCAACCGTCTAGGCCTAGGCCAATAGTAAGGCAACATTGAATATGCGTGTGAGGCGAAGCGAGCTACGCGTTTGCCGTCAATCGTAGGTGCATTCCTTACAGGCGCCTTCTTGCGAGCTCTGAATGATACTTCAGGTGTATCGCGTTGCGCGTGTACGAACTTCGCGGCCCTTGCCCTTTGCCCCTGTGCCGTCCCAAGTTCCACTTTGGAAGTCGTTGACAATAGTTTAGGTGGACTATTTAGCTGAATGACCCACTATATGCCAAGATGAAACGAGTGGTAAAACTTGCATTTTGGAATCTGGCAGAGCTGTTGAAAAAGACTTCTACTAACAGATTGGTAAATAGAAAGATGAATGGTGGGAGGAGGTTAGAAGAGAATGACGAAGAGATTACCGGACGGATATTAACTGGGAGGCACATCAAGAGAAGGAAAGGAAAAAGGGTTAAAGAGGAATAAAGAACAAAAATAAAGGAACTGTAATTAGAACTAGAAGAGGAGGAAGAGATGATGTGCTAAAAAGTGGGATTGTGAGGCAGAAAATAGATGATGATAATAATTAGACGGCGGATCTTTATACAAAATAACCATTTTCTACTTGAATCGCAACAAACTGGAGTAAAACAGAAATTTATTTTCTTTCTAAATGTTTTTAATAGTTCGAAAATAATTTATAGGGTGTCCCCGTAATACTTTTCACGATTCTTGAAGTACTTGCGATAATCTGACAAAAAAATATTTTAAACAAAAGTTGATCCGTTGATCAGTTTTCGAAAGGACGATGAAAGTTTCGGAAAATTATTGTAAATATGAACCAAATTAGTTTGGTATTATTTTAATCAGAAAAATGTCACAAATATATTGGTGAAAGTATCATAAAAAATATGTAATAATAAAGAAGTTTTTTTATTGGCATTACCCTGTGAAGACACGTGGGCCTTTGAACTGTGACGACGATCGCGACTCTCCGCGTCACTTTAAATTACACGAGTAAATATCATCGCAATTATATCTTATTTGGCATCATTTTCATTAGAAAAAGGCCACGAATATGTTGGTGAAAGTTCCATAAAAAAATAAAGAAGTTTGGTCATTGGATTAGTAGTGGTCTCACACCTATAATACTCGACCGCTATTATGTTACACTTCTCGGCGACCGAGGCCTCTCGAGCTTCACGGCCCTCACGGGGTATACCCCCGCGGACGTGGGGATTGTTTTGGGACAGATATCGGCCAGATACTTGGGACAGTTATCGATAACATACTATATATATATATATATATATATATATATATATATATATATTGTGACACAAACATTTTCTGCGTGGGTGGAGGCATAGAGGAGATTTCAAGGTCAACTCTATTTTTTTAAATGAAATGCTATGTTTTTTTTATCACGATGCGATAGCCGGTGTTGAGACGAATTCAGCGAGTTATCATTGAAGGTCATGCAAGGTCAAATGTGGTAGTAAAATAAACTTTATTACATTACGGGAGATGCTCGAATTGTTGACTGTTTGCGTCAATGCAAAGTTGCAATCTTCGTATCCCTGCATCGCGTGCATGTCTTATTGTTTCTGAACTTATTCTAGTACATGCTGTATTATTTCATAGACCCTCGCTTTTACATAAACGAATGGTTTTGTAACATTGTTTATGTTGTGGCAATACATCGCGTATAGCTAGAAATGCAAACATTTCATCAGCTCGTAATGTAAACATCTCACCAGTTCGTAACATTAACATGAATCGGTCAGTCAGTCTCGGTCGATTGTTAAGTCAAGTAGCTGCGTGATCATCAAAATGAAATTTTCTTTCGAAGAGCAAGTGGATATGATCCTCATTTATGGAGAAATGCGAGAAAATTCGATAAGAGCTCAATCCTTGTATGCTGAACGATATCCAAACCGTACACATCCTTCGCACCGAACATTCGGAAGATTGTGCAAAAAATTATATGATACGAAGATTGCAACTTTGCATTGACGCAAACAGTCATCGATTCGAGCATCTCCCGTAATGTAATAAAGTTCATTTTACTACCATATTTGACCTTGCATGACCTTCAATGATGACTCGTTGAATTCGTCTCAACACTGGCTATCGCATCGTGATAAAAAAACATAGCATTCCATTTAAAAAAATAGAGTTGACCTTGAAATCTCCTCTACGCCTTCACCCAAGCAGAAAATGTTTGTGTCACAATATGTCCCCCTCTATACCGTCTAAGTTTTCTATATAACATTTTTTCATATTATTACAAATAACGGCAATATTCAAACTGGACATAGTTAGTGCCCCACCCTGTATATATATATATATATATATATATATATATATATATATATATATATATATATATATCACACTGTACAAAATTATAAAAAATAAAATATTGGTTTTTTTTGCAAATATACATTTCTTGATATCAACCAATTCATATATGCCCAATATCATTATAATACTTTACTTGGTTCCAAAACTATTCTAAATAATACGAGGGTCTGTAAATGTACGTTTCTGCCACAAAGTAGCGCTGAGTAGCTGATAGCCAACGTCCAGAATGGTTCGGAATGCAAAGGGTATATTGATATTATATACTGTTATGAATAAAATTTTGGAAGTTTATATATATATATATATATTAATATATAAAAAAAGTTGCGCTGAAATAACGTAATTCCCCGTAATCACTAGTAAATTTTTATGTCCCATGAGAGGGGACATCCGAGTGATATGCTAGAATTACGATGTCCCATGAGAGGGGACAGCGGAGTGCAAAGGGTTAAATAATATATTCGATGAGTAACAAAGTCAATTTAGAAGGCTTACATCGTATTCCTTATATCACGAGTGATGGTTTAAAAGTAAGTGTACATGAAAGAATGAAATGGGTTAAATGTAATCTCATCGCAAGAGCACATGATCTGTGGCGATTCAATTGCAAAAACAGCCGTGAATGAATATTACTCCTTAGAAGTTGAGGATTCAGATTCATGGTAATAGATCATCAATCGTGATTCGATCTCTTGAAAAGTTCGCATCGGATTTGTAGCAATGCTGTATCTCTGGCTACAAGTAATTAGGTAGTAAAAGGCAAGTTCAATAAACTGAACTAAATCGAGTGCATGTGTGCGCGTCTGTGTTTCCCCTCTCCCATAAATTATTACCTTCTATTAATATATCGTGGGGAGAGAGACAAAAATAGAACGAGCACGTTATATATAGACAACCCAAACAATATACATATAAAGTCATAATCGCCTATAGAAAAATATATATATGTCTATAAATATGTATTACAAAAATTGTATATTTTATAATTTTATATTAAAATCTGGCATAGTTCGTAATCATTGTGTTATTACCATTTACACAAAAAAGAATAATTACAATTATAATTAGAATAACAAATTTAATTGTGAGATCATATTTGAATTACTTACTTGTCAAACAATGTTTTTGATGCTTTACAAATTTAATCCGATTATCTGATAAATTCATATCAGTTCTTTTACAATATACATAAATAATGTAAAATGTTACGAGTAATATAGAATATTTGATGGTACATATTGTAATGTGAACCAACACATGACAGCTCGTTGGTGACTTCCTAAAATAAATTACTAGAATTTTGAAATGCAACCAAAGATCGTATAGAGCTCATTATTTTTGAACCCTTGTTTAACCAACCGGGTACCCGTTTCCATATTTCCTGTAGTCATTTTCGAATGTTCGTGACAAAATATTATAAAACTCTTCCGGATCTCCATTCTTTATACAATTTCGCGTAGATTAGCGATCAGTGAAAAAAAATAACAGTAAAACTTCCTCGGTTGGTCAACAACAGTGATCATTCTGGTTGGCTACACAAGGGTTAATCATTCGAAATCGTTTACATCCAGTAAAACGAGTGAATTTACGTTGTTGATCCTTAAATTAATATTGTAGTTTTATTGTATTTTTATGGTGTGAGTGTTTATAAGGTGGGTTTACGAAAGATGTAATATTTTTAAAATTACTGCTCACGCGTGAAGATGAGATGAATGGCCATGCAACGAGAATTCTAGTAATTATCATCTGTTTTGCGCCGGATGTGTTGTCAGAAGAAGACAAAAGCCAAGACAACTGTTCTGGTTGGAAGTATCCGGAACGTACGGAAACCGCTTTTCCTTAACAATGACCTACCTTCCAGGATCAATTTTTCTGCACGCCACTTCAATTTTAGTTTTCTCTGCTCGCTGTAATACAAACAACTCACGTTTCTCAAAATCACGGACCCCGGCCACGGTGTTCCGTTACACCAAATATGAATCATAGTTTCATCATTGAGTTTGGTATCGAATAATAATTTCCTTCGTGTTCACGTAGCTTACAATGCGAGCCGGCGAACGGAGCCAGCGATTGTTTACAGTTTACGACGTCTAACGTAGAATGTAAAAAGATTTTTGATGATGACCATTTCGTGGTATCCGCAGCACTGTACTGACAATAGAACGCGTTGATGGCTTTTCGAACCGACTTTGTTCAGTCGTAAAGACTAGAATAAACAGTGCACGAACGTTATGAAACGAAAAAAACGAACCACAAAAAATGACTAGTATACGCAAATTGTTCTGTGGAAAGTCATTTATTGATGAATTATATTGTTCAGGTGGAAATTATACAGTGCAAATATTTGTTCGAAAATTTATAAACGGCTTATTTATTACTTTTACGTACTTCATTAAAGTTTCCATGTATTTATCTGGTAAAAGGTTGACAAAAATGAAACAGCGATGTGAATTTAAACAACATTGGCTTTGCATCTGCCTACACCCAAAGAAAATAAACCTTTGCTCGACGTTATCGATTCGGTGAAACTTTAAATCTTTGTTTGATCTCGTTAACATCATTATAATATTATCTCGTTAGAGTAGGAGATATTTGAATTACTGTCGTGAAGTTTCCCAGTAAGTAATCAATAGTTTTTGCAAATCGTGATTGTAATCTTATAACTTGACTGCGGATGTTTAGGCAAAATAAATATTTTCTGCATGAATTGCAAGAAATAGAAACCAAATGGACAGTTTTTCCTTTTTGTAATAATTTTAACAGATTTAAAATAATATATTGACATTCTCGAATTTGTGTAACGTTCTTACTATTTTCAATTTTACCTACTCCTCTTTGCAATAAACGCATCAAAACAGTCTACGTGTGACTTATAATTAGAGAGCACATTTTATGCACACATGGTAAAAATGGATACAGGAGATAGAAAACAGAAAAACATTAGAAGAAGTTACAGATATCATAATATTCTCTTCTTTTTGTTAACAATTTTTAAGAGATTAAATAAATTTTAAACTTAACTCCCGTTTCTTATAATCAGTACAGAAAAATTTTGTTTTGTATAAAAGTGCGTAGTTCAGTCATAATAATGTTCTCACCATAGCGCCCACTGTCCCCCACCAGCGTGCGCCGCACAGTGCAGCCATATGACCAAAAAGCGGAAAAAAATCCGTAAAAACCAAACTATCCAACAGGTTTGTTTGATAATTTATGGAAAGCATGCCACAGGTGCAACGCTGATTTGGCAAAAGAATGTTTAAAAAGCTTGTTAAACATTATCTAATAATTTTTTACTTGTGTAATATAATTCTATGATAGATTTTGGTCAGTTATTGATTGGTTTGACAAGGTGTGATATTCAACTAACTGTGTTTAAAAAATCTCCGCCACCATCGGCCAATCTTCGTCGCAATTTAAGTTTAAATATCAACTTTCAGAACTTGCAACAAGAATCGTGCGGAGGTTATGGTGTATTTTAGGTGAATTTTATTGGGAATACATCTAAACGATAAAAATAAATGTAAAATACATATGATTTATTAATCGTTTAAGTATAAAGAAAATAATCAAGAACCATTTTCTTGTGTTACATAAATATGTTGAAACACTTGAAAACTTTGTTTATTTAACATAAAAAAAATTGTCTCCATAATGCTTTCGTAAATAAAAAATCACCGGAACGCAGACGTTTACAATTATCCCATATTAGTTAATGTATAACAACTTTTTAAAAACAAATTCTGCGAAATAAGGCAATTTTTTTCAAATAAATTTGTTTGTTAGTTCGGTTTTTACTAATTGTTTTCAACTACGCCGTTACCATGGAGAAAGGACGCCCTTCGCCTGTCGCAGGTACTTCAGTGCATATCGCGACGAATGTGCGCGCTGCATGAAACAGGGATGGTCGGTGAAGTAGGCGTTTGAGTTGCGCCTACACTGCTCAGGCAGTGTACACAATTGTAAATAGTTAATTGAATATTGCGTTTGTTCTTGCATTTCTCGAAGCTGTAGCATTCAATTATAAAATACGATAATTGTTACCCATATGTATATAGACTTAAACTACTGAAATTAGATTGTATAATTTAGTCACTAATGACCTGAATGTTGATGCGACCCTTATAAAAAAAAACAATATATAAAACAACCCTACTTAATTATAATTCTTTGTAGTTCATAATTTTCTAGAGCAAGAAGAAAATTTATATCTATTGTATGCCTATATGTTCTTCGATAGCTGAACACAAACATGAACACAAATAGAATTTGATTTCGGTTTAAAAGAAAATAATAACATATGTATTTATTAAACTATGTTCAGAATCTTCATCACGGGTTTGACTCGTTGTTATAGTACAAGGAGTTAATTTCTCTTATGAATCCATTTCGATACACGATTCATAAATAGTTTCCCCATAAGATATAAATAAGAGATTTATACTGCTAAATTGGGAGAGATAAAGTTGGCAATGGTCATAGATAAATCAAGGAGATCTCTAGCGAGCTCAAATGCATAAAACCTTTTAACGAGTAATCATGTTTAAGAGCTATAAAATTCAATTCAATTCTTATGATACATCGTGTTACCCCAATATCACGCTTCTTCCGACGCCAATGAAATAATATTCTAGTGTTGTCGAGGAAGAAAATGATCTTTATTGGTAGCTATGTCGGGGTTACAGGCTATAGCTCGTTACACGGACAATGACCTTCGGACCAGCTAACAACGACGAGCTAACTCCATTTTGTGATACCTATCGTCCGGTCTCAATCTTTTTTGTTACGAGCCTCTTAACACATATTCGACCGGCATTTTTCCTCCGTTCATCTTACTGTTATTTCCTATATTTTCCAGTAAATTACGATTTTAACTTTTGTTAATGTTCATAGATTATTTTAATACATTTTGATTTAACCCTTACGTGATCCTACAAAACGTACTTTAAAAATACAGTATTTCATCGACAATTGTCCACAACACGGGTCTGCGGTGGGACAATTATGCGCGAGGGATATCATTGTTTGAGGTTTGCCGAACGTAGAGAAGGACAGCCGAGCTCGAGAGGCCTCGGTCACCGAGAAATGTAAACATACCTAATCCGAATTCCCAACTTCTTTATTAATCATTATCTTTTTATGGGACTTCGATGACCATATTTGTGGCATTTTTCTAATAAAAATCATACCAAATATGATATAATTCCGATGATATTTACTTGTGTAATCGACAATTAAAGTTTCGGGCGCGGGGAAGAATAGCGTATGGGAAAGAAAGAGACGCTGAGAGTCGCAGTCGGCGGCCTTCCTCGCGCCCGAAACTTGAATCGTCGATTACACAAGTAAATATCATCGGAATTATATCATATTTGGTATCATATTTATTAGAAAAATGCCACAAATATGGTCATCGAAGTCCCATAAAAAAATAATGAATAATAAAGAAGTTGGGAATTCGAATTAGTATGGTCTCACCGATATACTCGAGCCGCATGGTGTCATATTTCTCGGCGACCGAGGCCTCGCGAGCTTCACGGCCCCTCAAGGGGGTACATCCCGCACTAGTGGGGATATCTCAGGGACAATTATGTCGGAGACATTTGGGACAATTACCGATGAAATACTGTACAATGATTCAATTAAATTACATTGAATATTATATTTATATTTAATATTCCCCTCTATAGAAATGGTAAATAGATACGTTGTAGGGATGGGCGATTCTTGCAAAAAAATCGATTATGAATCGCAGCGAAAAAAATCGATTCTTTGCAAATCGATTAAAAAAAAATCTATCGAAATACTATTTATATCCATATACAGTCTGTATGGCATATTGCTATATCGCTGAGTGCGTTTATGTAAATCGGACCTAAAATGCAATGCTTTAATTGTTATGGCACTTTAGAACCGATTTACAAAATCAATATGTTCATATGTTCATATCAATAAAAAAGTATCTCAATGTTAAGTGTATAACTTTTATAGCATTATCGATCTACTAATAGTATCTCATAATGAGATACTGCATACAAACTTTTAAATTAGGATGACTTATTTATTTATTTAGGACTTGAAAAAAGGAAGAATTAACAATAATTTAAGTATTAATTAATCATCAATTATTAACCATTCATGTAAAGGCAATGAATTTAGGAAGAGTAAATGTTGTAAATGGTCCGGTGATATACGATTCTGTTCTTCAGCCATAATGTTCCCGACTTTTGAAAATAATCTCTCTGATGGAACGGAGAGTCTTACAACGAGTAAATTTTGGGCAGCCACGACACTTAGTGATGGATAAATTAACTTATGCTTCCCCTTGAATTGAAGAACGATTCATAAATAAAAAGAAATTGATTCGTTTCAAAATCAATTTAAAAAGATTGAAAATTGCTTCGAAAAAATCGATTCATAATCGCCGAACCCTAATACGTAGTAAAATAGTATAATTGCATCTAAAGCCATAGATAGTTATATTATTGGTAGTCGATGGAGATTATGTAATTTGAGTTGGGCCGCACCGGCTGCAATATTTGATATAAGGGTTAAAGAAAATAGAGTTATTTATTTACTGCAAGACAGAAAATTACTAATATAACTAATATTAGAAGCAAGGATAATCGCTTTTGCATCTTTTAAATATTTATACACGATGTATTACCGAGACTTTAAATGGTGTTCTTTGGGACGTTTTTTTGTTAAATGCTGTTTGGAATACATTAAATTATTTTGTATATAAACAAATGCTTACTAAAACGTAGATCGACTGAATAATGCAACGAATTTATTTGATGTCACGCAGGTCACAACGACAAGGCTCATTGACTCTAAATAGGGCCTTCTATTTCCGTTTCAGCGATACCAGTCAACGGTAACTCTCGAAACACCGAAACGAAGTTTGAACGGGAAAAAAATTACGACCCTAGTGATAGAGAGGAAATCTATACAGCGTGTTTCGTAAATGTTGGGCAAAACTTTAGGAATAGATTCCTAATGCTCAGAGAAGACAAAATAGTTATATTAACATAGGTCCGGAAATGATTAGTTTCGGATTTATTCAAGTTTTTGTGCCACAATTCTCGTCACATCGTCTTACAATTAGAGGAAATGTTCACTAGCTCGTCGTCTGCGGTAACGTGTTCGTGTATACATACATGAAATACAGTATAAATTGTAAACAAGAATACTACACCTCGATAACGTAAACACAGACCGGCGAATACTTCAAAAACATTGCTGTTGCCTTTTTTCGGGCCTTTAAGACGATGCGACAAGAATTGTGGCACAAAACTATTAACACTAGATTGTCCAAGGAAGTCATTTTGACTGCTTTTTAATTTCAATTAGAAAAACAATTATGTATATAATGACACAATTTCTTAGAATTTTGTGACTTTTTGTACAACATATAAATGCGTTTATTAATAATTGTATTCATCTCCTTCATTTCCGGTATATATTCCGGTATATATATATATATATATACATATTGTTACGCGAGCGACCGCGTAATAAAAGACCGTTATAAAAAGGTAATTAATCTCTTTATTAAAAGAGGAAGGGAATTGCACGTCCGACCGGTACGACGTTCGTGAAGCGACTCTGTCCTTTGTCCTTGTTATATCGTCGTTTAGGCAACGACGATATAACGGGAGTACCTATTTTGCCATATTCGTAACACTATATACAGGGTGAGTCACCTAACGTTTGTACCTCAAATATCTTTGTTGTTTCTAAAGATACGTAAAATATGGTAAGAACAAAGTTGAATGGCACAATGGGGCTGACACGATGCAAAAAAGAAATTTGTTTTTATGTCATTTTTTTAGAGATATCAAGGTCACCTTGACTTTTTTAAATGGTACCACCCTTTTTTAAACACCTACAATGATAGTCCCTTTTATTACGAATTCAGTGACTGTAATTACACAAGGTCATTCAAGGTTGCGGACAGAGATAACGTCATTTTTTTTCGATCATCGTCACATGATAACATACAAGTACATGATAAATTGTCGATTTGGGCGTATAATTGATAAGTCGCAGTTACTCAATAAGAAAAAGTAGTACTTGTTATTCGAATCTTTATGCAGTGATACTTGTTCTAACAAGTTGTTTATTTTATTTCTTTTGCGCCCTAAATTCATGAAAGAAATGTCGAATAGAAGCGAGTTATTGGAAAAGCTAACAAACATAAGCGAAGAGTGCTCCGATATAGAATCAGATGCAACAAATTCTGAACTATCATCTGAAGATGAAGCGGATTATATTCAAAGTGAAACATCTGACACTGAAGATAGCGATGAAGAGTCGATCACCAATGATGAAAATGAAAGTGTCATCAATATGCCCAGGAAAAGTACATTTTTTTTCTTCTTAATATTTACTAATAACTTGTTATATAACTATAAATAATATAAAAAATATTAAGAATTAATTTTAAACAAATTTCTTTACACATTAGTTATTCTTTCACAATGCAGTCATTTTGACTGCTTTTGGGCAATATAGGTATATACTAAGTTTCAGTTTTTCTAGTGTTAATAACTGACGAACTAATTTTTTCCGGACTTATGTTGGATTTTTTATTTAGGAATCTATTCCTAAAATTTTGCCCCCCATTTACGAAACACCCTGTATATATAGTAGTTTGAATGATTATAAAATAGTTGAAGTGAACAAAATAGAAAAGAAGATAGGAGATTGATAGTTTATTTAAAACACTGAAATAAGTAAAGAACTGAGTGGAAAAAAAGTGACTTTAATTCTACATTTTAGTGATTACAATTTTGATATTCCAACATTTTGTCAGTTTTATTACTCTGCAAGATCTCGGTCGCTGTCTACGTAAGTACATATTACGGATAATAGCCTGTTTGGTGAACTTGCAATTAATCTCATGCAGTGCGATTGTATTCATGGTTACGATAATTAGTACTTCGTTGTTAGTAATCATTTCAGAGAAGAGGAAGGGAAATGTATATTCATCGTATATCTGTATTTACTTTAATGCTTAAATATTGGTTACAATATTAAGAGAAAAGCATAACATTCATATTTAGTAGATTTTGTTTGAAGTGTTTCCAAAATAATATTTTCTTTGCTAATACGAGCACTTAAAGGAATACGCTCATCTAAAATTGTCCAGAGATTTTCAATGGGATCGAGACCCGGGGATTGCGATGAGCACTCGAGTTTTTAAATTCGTTTTCCCTCAAAAAAATTGGATACCACCTTTGTGGTATCTAATAAATTCTATTATTCTTATTTATCTGTGTAATTAAGGATGCAAATGTTAGTTAAAGGCAATGTGTTTACAGAAATGAAAAGAAATATCGACGAATGTGTATTATACAGTGGGGTGGGGCACAATAAATAGGTCACCTGAATAACTCGCTTGCTTCTGAAGATAGAAGAAAATGCATCTGACCAAACTTACTTGATATCGAGGCGCTCGTAATCTGATGTCATTAATTTTTTTATAGGTGGAGACGTCAAGGGGATACGAAGGTCAACTCTGTTTTTTTAAATGGAACGGTATGGATTTTTTATTTACATTCTGATAGTGTGTTTCAAGACGAATACAATGACTTATTATGAAGGTCACTCAAGGTCACGCAAGGTCAACTGCAATAGAAAATAAAGTGTCTCAAAGCACTCTTCAAATACTTTTGTGTCTTCTCTGGTTGTTGACGTACCGCTCTTGTAAGTATTAACAAGGGTCACAGAACATAAATAAACATACAATCACATTGTATGCTTACCTGTATCCAGAAATGTTATTGACTACTTACTAGAGTACGGCTTCGTAATATTCAATCTGAATGTTCATTTCAGTGGTCGGTAGATAATCGACGATGGCTACGAGAAGTGGACAAGCAGAGACCTTGGTCTGGTGCGGCCTTATTCATAATAAAATAATTGGCCCATACTTCATTGATGGCACGCTAAATAGTCATAAATACGAGAGAATCTTAACCTTCCGTCGGGCGCAATGCCTCGACCGCCGAGTTCGGGCGCAATGTGCTTGACGGGTACACATTCAAAAAGCACAATAAACACCTAACTAAGTTCATTCATACAACTGCTGTTAGGGAAATACTGCACTTGGTACCGTCTATACTTGAAGGGACGTTCTTTTGGGCCCTCCCCAAGGGTGAGGGTGACTGGGTCGCTTGTGTTTTCCAAATACTTACTTGCTACCTGAACCTTCGGCACTGGGACTTTACAATACGGTCAATGTATTTTCACAAAATTAATGAAAACCCTTACATTATTTAAATTAAACCGAAGATAATAAATAATTTTTATGCTAATATTTCGAAAATACGTACCTTCAAAAACGTGATGAGTTCGGGCGCATTGAGCTGATCTGAACAAAACTCGAATAACTTCCCGTAATGATGGTCAAAGTCAAATTAAGTGGAAAGGATTCTTAGAGCACGTCAAAACAGGCAGTTACTGGGAACGCCAAGTGACAGTGTTGCCTGGTGGGGGGGGGGGGGGGAGAGGTACCCAAATAACCGCGCTGTGCCCCTCAGATCAGTTGCGCCCGACGGAAGGTTAAAGGACGTTTTGCCAGAATTGTTAGAGGACATTTCACTGGACATGCGGCACTCCATGTGGTTCCAACAATACGGATGTCCTGATTCATTCAGCACGAAATGTTACAGAATGACTGAACAGGACATTTGAAGGTCGTTGGATTGGTCGATAGGAAGTAATAAATGGCCAGCACGCTCCCCAGACCCGACACCACTAGATTTTTATTTGTTGGGAAAATTGAAGGAACAGGTGTACCGCGAAAAACCAACAACCACAGTTGATGTGCAAGAACGTTAGAAAAGAATTTGCTCTGTAATAGATACAACTGAAATTTGTCAGGCAGTATCATTGGTATTGCAACGTTTTAGATTACGCCTCCGTGTTCAAGATCGTCATTTTGAACACTTGAAGTAGCAGCGAATACGTAAATAACATGTTACATGTAAATCGTCGTAGTCTTCGAAGAGTGTTTCGAGACACTTTATTTTCTATTGCAGTTGACCTTGCGTGACTTTAAATGACCTTCATAATAGGTCATTGTATTCGTCTTGAAACACACTGTCAGAATCCAAATAAAAAACCATACCGTTCCATTTAAAAAAACAGAGTTGACCTTCGGATCTCCTTGACGTCTCCAACTATAAAAAAATTAATGAGATCTAATTAGGGGTCATTGACCTCGATATCAAGTAAGTTTGGTCCGATGCATTTTCTTCTATCTTCAAAAGCAAGCAAGTTGTTCAGGTGACCTGTTTATAGTGACCCAACCTGTATACTTGTAGTTGTTAATGTTATTACTAAACTGCGGATTTTATGCATTTGTCACAGAAACAAGGTAGAGCAGTTTAAAACAGTAGAAAGATTAGAAGAATTTAAGAATGTCAACATATTCTTTTCAACTGATTAAAAGATCATCAAAGAATGAAAGAATCTTCCACATGGCTACCGTTCCTTGCGATTGATGCAGACAATTTTTATTTTGCTTAAAGAGCCTCGGTCTAAGTATTACAATACAAAAGACTTTAAACATCCTTTTTCCGCTGCACGTGTCGGACGAAATGGATTGTTAACACATGTGAAAACAGACGAATAAACAAAAGAAGTTTGATGTCGTATAGCGTGGCAAGGATGCCTCAGATTAGATGAATATCATCAACATTTGAAAGATCATCGAGTGCTGAAGTTATCAATATGCATATACAGATATTCTAATTTTCTTTTGTCCGTCACTGTACAGTGTACACTCAGCGACAAAAAGATGGCACATCTGAAAAATTCAATGTTTTCATCACTTGCCCATAATAAATATACTCATTCTTGATACCTATAGATTTGTATTGCGAAATGAGCTACACTGCAAAAACGAAAGTAAAGGAAAAGTTCTTTTATTTATCTAAACTAAAAAATTACAAAAAAAAAAACAGTGCGACAAAATGATGGTACGTATACTAGAAATACATGATTTACGTATCTACATAAAATATATAACATTATGTTTAATACTTGGTTTGGCCTGCCTTATTTTCCAGAACTGCCAATATACGTTTCGGAAGTGACTTAAAGAGTTTTTTAATATATCTTGGCCGCATTTTTGTCCATTTTTTTCTATGCACGTTTTTAAATCTGCAAGGCTTTGGAATTGTCTTCCGCCTTCACAAACATGTCTTGCTAGTTGTGCCCAACAATTTTCAATTATGTGGAGATCTGGCGATCTCGCTGACCACTTTAAGACACTAATTTTGTTTTGCTCAAAGTACTGCTTAACGCATTTTGCAGTATGCAAGCGTGCATTATCCTGCTGAAATGTAAAATTTTCTCCGGAAATTGTCTGTCCAAATTTAGTTAATTGTTCGTCTATCGAATCTACATAAATTTTGCTGTTCATAGTTTTCTTTATAAATTTTACTTCAGTCATTCCTCGATACCCAATTCCGGCACAAAGTATTACTCCTCCGCCACCCATGTGTCTGCGGCTTAATATTCTTTCTTCTTTCCACAGGTGGTGAAAATAGTGTGCGGAACCATCCGGCCCATCTAGATTAAACCTTTTCTCATCGCTAAAAACAATACGACGCCACTTTTTTCTCCAATGTATGTGCTCTTGTGCAAATTTCAGACGCTCCGATTTATGCTGCGCGGTTAAAGGTGGTTTTTTTTTTTCAATATCATTCGTACCAAGTGCGGACATTCTTTTATTATCCTTTGCACATTACGTACATTTATATGCACGCCAGCTGCTTTAGCGATTTGTCGTGCTGTTCCCGAAGAATTCGAATCTTCTTTTAAAATTGCACGTTTTCCGCGATTGCTTACTGCTTTCGGTCGACCGGAAGTCTTCTTTTTACCATATCTTTTGGGATTTTTTAATAAATTATTCACCACTTTTCTGCTCCGATGTATAACACGCGCAATTTTTGAAAAAGAGTAATTCTCTTTATGTAATGTCAAAATCGTTTTTATTTCAGCATCGGATAAACGTTTGCAACTACCCATAGTGTAATTTCAATAGCAGATAATAAGAAACACATACAATATTTAATGCACAGTAAAACAGTACGTGATACAAACAGTTTGACGGTCTAGTGCAGGGTTTGACTTTATTTGCTCGCGAGTACCGTTTTCCGAGGGCTACGCCTCCTCGACCCGGCCGCGCGTCTCGCTCCCCGTGGTCGCCGACGTGTTCGGACGGGCTCAGGCGCGATCATAACAGACAGATGAACGTGGCGCATAAGGGGCGACGCTCGTTTCAATAGGTTACCACAAAATTTCGAAGAATAGGGTACTTTGATTCTTCCAGCGTTTTGAACAATTCGGCTCGTTTTTCTTCCCTCGTTTCCAGAGAGATGTCGTGCTGAAGATCGCACAGTTCTCGTTGAAACTCGAGGGCTTGATCTGCAATTTTGACAGTGTCAAAATTTTGCGACCCGAATATTCTCAATGTTTGGATGAACTTATTTGTGCGAAAGCTCATTTTCAACAATGCGCTATATTAAATCGGATCACCGTACACGTTTAAATGATTCTTCGCTTGCGTCGGCGATGCGAATATCCACGTCCAAACTTTCCATAGACCTTAACAATTTGCCAAGCACGTCTAAACGCGCACGAAGATCAAGTTGTTCCGGACCGTATTAAAATTTAAATAATAGAATTAAAAACTATTTTTAAAATTTATCTTATGAATTTATATTTTTAATTAATTTTCTACAGCTATTGTCCGAAATTATCGTGTGACATAGTGGAATAGGCCTACAGGGGATACCACTAATAAAAAAAGCGCATTGACAATAGTACCTCGATGGTAATGTGGAAACCTATTGAAACGAGCGTCGCCCCTTATGCGCCAAGTTCATCTGTTTGCTATGATCGCGCCTGAGTCCGTCCGAGCACGTAGGCGAGCACGGGGAGCGAGACGCGCGGCCGCACAGTGGTTCCGATTCAGAAATATGGGGACATTTTGCCAAAAAATCAACTATCTCGCATAGATGTCTGTTAAATATGTTTTGCTTTCTCAATTTCCAGCAATCTCGAAAATGAAAAAAGTAAACTGCAATAAAAATTGTTACTGTTATCGACAATTAAAGTTGGATGTTTTGAAGATAGCATTTTTCATGGAAGAAATTGGTTCCTTTCTTTAACATGTCCTGACGACTCTCTTCAATATTTTTCCACCACTTTTTTAAAAATGAAAAGTATATCTTTAAATTACAAATTATCACTGACAATTAAACATTACTATTTGTTATTTAAAACAAATTTAATGCTGACTCCATTGGGGAAAATCCTAAAAATTCTTAGTAATTCACATGGAATATCTTTTGACTCTCGAATATTCCCAGAATTTTACAAAGTGGACTATTCTCAGCATATTTTCTTTTATATAATCCTGCAAGAATCGGAATCACCTTCTTCCATTTTTACAAATTATCATTGTTTAAAGCTGCGCGCTTCGCTGTGCGCATAGGTGCTATGAGCGCATTCATCGTCGAGACTATGCTACACTAAAATTCCTTTGGCCACACGAAGTGAGGTTTTCAGGACATAGAGCGACATCATAGGGAATTCTTCAGAAGATACACACTTTCAAATGTTTATGCTATAATATATATAAACCTTCAACAATGATATTCACTGCCATTCTGCATTCAGTTGATACAAAGCCATACGAGAGTGAATCGTGCAACTGTTTGAGCGTTACATTGTAATTTGAATGCAATTATAAACGTATGAAAGCTAATTTAAGTAGTTCTATGCATAAAAGAGAAATGTTATCAGCAGAGAAAGCTCTTTGTACGTTTATAACAGCAGACCTGTCCAAATTTCAGTATACGTCCATTAGAAATGACGCTATACTGTACAAAACCAATCAATGGCCGTCGTATGCGGCATTATTAAAAGAAAAAAAAATTTTTATCCACCCAAGAAAGCTACAGATGTAACCGAAAAATATGCAAAAGTTGAGTTACAAAGTTTGTTAGATGCCGCGGCTAAACGAATTTTAAAAAGCGTAGGTGATTTACAAAATAAGTCAATCGTCTGAAGAGGCCTTAGAGAGGAGACATAAAGATTTTCAAAATTATAGAAGTAATAAAAGCCGAAAATTTTCACGGACTGCTACAAATGAAGATATATTTCATAGATTATTACTAACTTCTGATCCATATATATCTTCCTTGCGTATAAAGTCCAAAAATAATAAACCTAAAACCCTAGACTCAGAGGCTGATGAACTAATAATTAAATAAAAACTTTTAACAGAGAAGGTAAGAATAATTAATTTAATTCTGTATCACATAATTCTCAACTGATCACAAATTAAACTTATTGTATTTATTATTGCTTATATTTTAATTTGTGCTTTATACAGGTACCATAGACTTTGTGAATTTTTAAATCTTACCTGGAGATTCTGGAAAATACAGAAACAAGTTTACTCAACTAGCGATTCGTTAAACAAGTAGAAGAGTATTATTAACTAATTAATTAATTTGGACCTGTTTATTTAAAAAAAAGTGCTAAAATTTGTTATACTTGTACACATATTTAAAAATTGCAAGAAAGGCTATTAAATAAACATAAAGTATATTACATTTTACAGTATTAAAAATGAATTCTTGTTAATATTCTTCACTCCAAATTTCACTTCGATATCTGTAATAGTTTAAAAGTTATACCAAAATGTCCCCGTATTTCTCGATCGGAACCACTGTGGGCCGGGTCGAGGAGGCGTAGCGCCCTCGGAAAACGGTCCTCGCGAGCAAATAAAGTCAAACCCTGGTCTAGTGCAGGCATGTCCAGAAGTAGCTCACTTGGACGCAAATTCGAGGTAGACGCCTACTTCTCCCGCCCGCGCGTTCGCTCCCCGTGGCGGCCTAGGTCCTCCGAGCTCGTCAGACCCGTGTCTACTGTGGGTCCGAAAGTCGCCGCAACGCGCCACACGCAGTACGTGCCGCAAGCGGTAGGCACGGGTCTGAGAATCTCGGAGGACCTAGGCCGCCACGGGGAGCGAGACGCGCGGGCGGGAGAAGTAGGCGTCTCCCTCGAATTTGCCTCCAAGTGAGCTACTTCTGGACATTCCTGGTCTAGTGTTAACTGCAGAGAAAGAATTTTAAGACTGTGTCATCATTTTGTCGCATTGGTGGCCCCGGTTCTTTACGTTTAGACTAGAATCTGTACCGCTTAACTCCTCCGGTGTACACAAATAACCTTGAAGCTCCACCGAAGTACATACATGGAGAGAAACATATCAAATTTCATCACAGTTTTAGGAAATACCAATATTTACGAGTGTGCCATCTTTTTGTCGCTGAGCGTATGTACAGTGTACACCAACGAATCTTCCATGTCCGCAACGATAAAATAGTTCTCTATATATTAAACTTTCTAAGTGATCTGTATAAAACTCTCTATCACGACACAAAGCGGAGGCTTGCAACACCGAAGACGCAAAACCAGTTTTTCCATTGCAAATTGTTTGCAGAATCATGCAGAAGAATGCTTAGGTTCTCATGAAACAGAAAGATTGGAGAAAGTCGCCAGCAAGAATATTAACGTGGCCGATAGCGATCTGACAACCAGCAATAATAAATATTAGGGTAAATAGCGCAACGCGTGCTGGTGCAAAATATACGATTCAGAAATGACCGACTTCCCCTTCACGTTTTAGCAGATTTAATACTTGACTGGTAAAGTCTGCGTTATCGAAGATTCAGCTACGTCGCAACTTACCGATCGTTTACATCAGCAATAACTAATAAAAATTATTTTACAGTTTAGCAGGGTTATGCGTAATTAGACTGTGGATTTTTATATAAAATGGAAATTGTATGCATCAACTATGAGAATTTATAATAAATTAAAAATTACAAAACAGTAATTTGTACTTCTTATTATTTCTTCTGATTACCCTATTTCGTGTTGTATTTATTCATTTTTGTCATAAATGTATAAAATTCGTTGGCTAGTTATAATGAACCAAAGGTGCTTCAATACGTTTTCAATCAATTTATGGCTCAAATGTTATACGTTTATTAATAATATTCAGACTGTCAACCTTCATGCAAAATAAAAATTGTCCAAGTCAATTTTATAAAACGGAAATTAATGAAAATGCATTTCTTCTTTTAATAGTTTGGATAGGTAGAGAATCATATAATAACATTTTTCAATTCTTTCAATATCTTTACAGTTTTGTATTTGATCAATCCATTTTTGTCATAAATGCATAAAATCCAACATCTAATCATTTCAATCGTTATCCGTCCTCAAATGTCGAATACAGTATCCGAAGAAGAGACACTGAATAGTCGAGCTCTTTGGATTGTTCGGGATTGAATTTCTTCTTTTATATTAATTTTATATTAATTATAATTCAATAATTAGTCGGCTACTTGTGTTTTTTTTTATAATTTGATGTTAGACTCACATTTAACAAAATATTGGTTCCGCCATTTCGTTCCCTGTTCTTTTAATTTCAGATTCATAATTAACGACTTCAGGAACCCCAAAATACCAAGTTTTGTCCTATTCTGACAGTTTTTGATAGGTTTAATCTCCATTTTACAGCCGCCATTTTACTTTTATACTATTTTGATTTTAGATTCGTAATCAGCGACCTCGAAAACCCCGAGATACCTAGTTTCATATAAATCATAGAAAAATTTTATTTTTGGCCACGTTTTGGTGTAAATCGACCACTGTGCGCTGTAATAAAAATGAGTAAGCAAAGAAAGAAAAAGTAATCATGACAGTAGAATTAAGAAACACTATTATGTTATTATGAACTGATTAGAATGATTTCAAAAATAAATAACTCGTTATTTAACTCCCATTTCTTGCAATTGATGCTGATACCACATCAATATATGTATAAAAAGACTAATCAATATAATAAAATATTTATTTTGTGAATTGGTAATAGAGGTGAGTACACGACCAGTGCTCAAATGATTAAAAACTCGCAGACATCGTACGAACACGATGAACGCAAAGAAAGTTTCACTTTGATCTATCGGTTGCGTTTGTACTTCTTCGTTTGTGCTCGCAGTGCTGTCTGCATTCAATCGCTGATGTTCGTTTGTGTTTGTTCACTAGATTGTAAACGCGGCTTTCGTTTATGATAATTCACGTTCGTTCGTTCTCACCCAGTTTGTTCGTGCACGTTCACTAGATTGCAGAACAAGCTTTCGCTTATGATAGTTTATATTCGTTCACGATTGTATGATAGATTGGTACTTAACCGTTTACTCGGAGTCGATTTTTAAATACAGTCGTGGACAAAATTTAGTGGACAGGTCTAATGATCAACAAAAAATCAACGCAATTTAAAACATAATTTTAATAAACTAGAATTGTACGGTACATTTAAGTTAACAAAGTGTACTTTAATGAAATAAACAACAATATCAATAATAAAAGTTAATATAATAGAATATATTATCGTTAATCAAAATTGTATAGAATTTTTGGTGGTCAAAATTAAGTGGACACTTTATAAATATTTAGAAAATAAGCAATTAGTATTTGGTATTGTAACCTCTTACTTTAATTACTGCTTCTAATCGTCGTGGGATGATTTCCACAAGTTTTTCGAGGTAACTCCGATCAATTTGTTGAAATTTTATTTGCAATTCGTTTAAAAATACTGTTTTATTATGACGTCTTCCTAATGGTATTTCCGAATCTAATAAGCTCCATAAATTTTCTATAGAATTAAGATCTGCACTTTGTGGAGGCCAATAGAGAACATCTGTCCCACAATCTTATAAAAATTTTTTCGTTTTCTTCGCCGTATGCTTATGATCATTATCCCATTGTAGCATCCATCCCTCATCGAAATCCATTTTTAGGGTTGACTATTCCATATTTTCATTTAAAATTTCAACAAACATATCTGCATTCATGATGCCATGGATGGGTGCTAAATTTCCAACCCATACCAAGAAAAACATCCCCATACCATTATGGATCCCCCTCCACGTTTGATGGTAGGCGACACATACTGCTTCTTGAGAGCTTCATTCGGTTTTCTCCATACGCGTGTTCTCTTTTTTTTTAATTTAATGACTCAAATTTGCTCTCGTCACTCCATATAATTTTTTTCCAAAATAATAATGGCTTATTCACATATTTTTTTGCGAAAGCTAAACGTCTCTTTTTATGAAGTTTACTAATGTGTGGCTTGCGTCTAGTTAAACAACTCTTCGGATTAACTTCTTTTAATCTTTGTCTCACAGTTCTTGAAGAAATATTTAATTGTACAGTGTCAACAATATTTTGTGATGTTATCGATGGAATACGTTGAGTTTCTCTTACAATTTGTCTATCATCGTATGAATTTGTGCTACGTTCTCGTCCTCGACCGATTCAATTTTCAACAGTATCATACTGTAAATACTCGTGATAAATTGTATGCACTCTACTCTTAAAAACTTTGTATTTTTCAGCCATTTTACGATAACTTAGTTTATTTTTGCACTCTGAAACAATTAACTTTCGCAGGTGCAAGGGGAAATTCTTCTCGTCTCTTAGACATGCTCGGTTTAAATTTCTAATCTTGCTTAAACAAAAGTTCAATGTCTACCGAGGACGAATGACACCGCACAATGCTAGAGTCAAACGTTTGTTTACATTTTTTCCGTCCCGACACAGAATGTCCTCTGCGTCCACTTAATTTTGTCCACGGTCTCAAAGACACCCATACAAACAAATATGCATAAAAATTAACAGAAACATTATATTTATGCTTTTACATACTAAATAAATTCTTTCGTTGTGTATAAACATTTTTCATGTTAAACATCTGCAATAAATTTATAACACGATAAATGAAAATAGAGATTATTCAGAATTTATGTTCTGTCCACTTAATTTTGTCCACGACTGTATAAACGCTGTATTCAGCACCATTGTATGCTTTCATGCCGTAGATCTTAGCAACACTTTCGTCCAAACAAGAAATTTTAAATCCGTCGTTGAAGGTTTCTATACTGATAAAATATTTAGAAAGTTTATTTTTTGTTTATATCGTTCTGAAGAAACTCAAAGTAGTTTAAACACATTGAAGTTAAAGAGTAGTTAAATTATTGCGAATATTTGGAGATCCGCAGTGTAATTTTAACATACAATTAATACGAACACGACAAACATATGTATATTTCTTTATATTAGTAAAAATGCTCACATTTGAAATAAGATAAAATATTTTTAAAAAAACCTGTTTATTGAGAAAACACTGTCTAAGGATCCACACGTTTCTAGCTTTCTTATGTGTAAGAATGTCATTTTTAATTGATATTTATAATTCTGTAATAATACGTATGACCTGTTGTGATTATGTAAAAATAGTTCCAAGTGTAATAGATGTAATTAGATAAAAGCTGGATAAAAGAATGTATTTGGCATAGGAAATTATTTTGAAACAATGAAAATGTATATTTTGGTAAGGAATTATGAAAATATGGAAATGTAAAAGAAAAATATTAGTTTATATTTTTGGCAACACATGAATATTTGATGTTGCGAAATATTATTAAACCGTGAAATGATAGCAGAGCCGAAAATGTCGCTTGGTTATACTCAAAAACCGCAGACATCCATTAAATTTCAAAGAATTAGCTGTCGTCAAGCACTTAGGCTTCGGCGAATTGCCGTCGGGGAGTCATTTGAGATCTGATGCAGCAGTCGTTTAAGGCCATTATAAACACATGTTCTTAACTACACGCCTATACGTATATCATGCGTGTAGATGAATATACCGCATAATTGAAATTAGAAATATAACTCGCTTTAAAAGGCTCATTCCCAAAGAAAGAAGCAGGTCAGTTAATTTGCATTATACCAAATATAATTGCAAATAATTTGCATTTATATTGATCGACAAAAATATACGAGTATTTACCTATGCAATTGTTGTTGCAAAGAGTAATTATTATTTGGAAAAAACTCAAGCAGTAAATGAGATACAACATAGATGTATATTTTATAGATATAAATTACAGAATTAAATATTGTTTCAAAATGTTTGATTTTTTAGTTGAAATAGCTCCGAATGCAAAGGGTTAAAAAAATTATTAACTCAACTTCATAGCATATCATTTATCACGACTGACATACTCATACACATAGTGACTACCAGACAGCAATTGAGGATGCCTACAGAATTATGAGTCTATATAATTTGTTTCAACAACCTTTTTTCTGGTAAGTACGTAAATCCTATATTGTAAAGCTCAATTAACGTATAAACTTAAATCTTTTAAAATTGTGACACGCGGCCTTTTTCTTTGCAGCCATAGATATATGCCTATAGAAATCAATTCGTTGCAGCTTCGTGAATCGAATAATCTCGGATTAAAAAATTTGGAATCCGTCATCTGTACGAGTCCCGTAGTTCTAGTGTTAAAGGAAATCAAGGAATTTTGAAATATCTAAACCAAGTTCGAGTTATTTCGCTAATTCTCATTAAAAAATATTTGTATTATCACAGCATTGAGATGTTACTCATCCGAATGTGCCAAGTGTCTGAATGTATTTACGGACGGTAGCGTATGCATGTACATACGAGTAGCGATGGAATCTATCACGCTTCGAATTGCTTCGAATCGCTTAATCCAAGCGACAAAATATTCGAAATACTTCGAATCTGATTCAAAACCTAAAACTCTTGAAGTCTTGGTCGTCTTGGAACGTATGCTATCGACTATAGACCGACACGCTAGACGCGACCTCATGGTTTCGACAAATCATAGATACGAATGGTGTGGAAAAAGACAGTGCCACTCCCGCTTAACTACGAAATCAAATAACGAATAAAGATTAAACTTGTAACCAATGAATATCATGACGCCATGACTGTCGCGTCTCGCGTGTCGATGCCTATAGCATACGATTCGAGTCAAACAAGACTTTCAAGAAGATTATCAAGACGATCGAGACTTTCAAAATAAAAATTGTCTCTTTCAATTGTAAGACGTAGGAAACACATACATAGAAATTACTTTTTTCCTTTAATAATATTTTTCAGCACTTTAGTTATTACGAGTTTCGAGAGTTTTAAACTTCAAATCATATTCAAAGTGATTCGAATTCGTAATATGGTACACGATACAAATCTGAAGGCGATTCGTAGCGTCTCGAATCCCATCCCTACTTACAAATAGACATCGCTGGACATCGAAACACTCGTAAACGTGAATGAGAGACCGCCGTCTAAAATTAAGTGATAACGTCACGTGTACTTTGCGCCGACTTCACATAGTGACATCATTTGTGTGAACTCACGTACGATTATCCATGTCGCTAACTCTTTCTTTGCCACGCCTTTATTCCTCGGTTGTTTTCTCCGCAACGCCTTCCCATTTCCCTCTTATTTTCTTCTCCACGTTTTATTCTGCTTTCGATTTAATCTTATTTCTTCCCATTTGATCGATATTACCGTCTTACTGTTTTCTCTTCGCACAGGTGCGTGCAAAACTTGCGACTGCAGTAGTTTAGTTTAGTAATAATGAAACCGTAAGCTTATTCTGACGCGGTTCACATTTCTTTCGACCACTGCCTGTGGTGCACGATTACCTCGTAACACGGGAATGAATTCGACGATTACGGTGCTACGTATAAGAACAATTTGTAGGTATGCAACAGCGGCCAAGAAAATTACACAACTCTTTAAATATACCTGACTTTTTAAAACATTGTTTCTCGTAATTTCTTAAATACAGTCATGTTTCAATGTATGTAGGAACTTTCGAGATACGTAGAAGAGTGTAATGTGTAGACTGCGGATTTTATGCATTTATGGCAAAAAAGAGTACGCGCAACTCGAAAAAGTAGGAAGAATAACATGATTTACAGAACCGGTTTATTATTTTCAGCTTATTAAAATGATTAACGTAAAAATAACATCGACATCAGCATATCGGTGAGCCAATACTGATCCAATAACAAAACCATTTTGTTTCTGATCATTTTTTTATAAAACCTATACTAGCACACTCGTAACACTTTTCTGATTGAAATGATACCAAACACGACATACTTTTGCTTCATATTCACGTTCTTAATTCCCGATACGGTAGAACCTTGATAGATACAGTGCTAGATTAAATCTTTACCGATTTGTGCAGTGAACCGTGTTGTATTTGGATCGCATTGGATTGAACTGTTTGCATGTGAAACACGTATTCGGATAATGCAGAATTCATATATCATTGATTCGGATAATCGAGGTTCTACTAAATCGTCAATTGTATAAACTAATGTAGGATCTTAGGAAAAATGTGGAATTCCGCGCCGGGAATCGAACCCGATCAACTCTTACACATACCCACGGAACCCTCCTACTTTTTCTAATCTCCATACAGTATTTGGTCTGGGAGGTCCTGATCCCACACTAACGAGTTCCGAATTATGTCATGTTTCGTCTAGTTTTAATATAAAAAAAATGTCACAAATATGTTGGTAAAAGTTTAATTAAAAAATAACCAAAATCAAACACGTTTTGTAATTGGATTAGTATTGTCTCATCATTGCATCTAATGTCGTTTCATTAACACAATTTTTCACAAATATCGTGCACATTTCTTTCAAATACATACATATATCGAAATATTATTGTACATATTTAGGTATATCGCAATCGTGATAACTATGTATAGTGCGGATTTTATGCATTTATGTCAAAAATGTGTAGACGAAACGCAAAAGAAAAACATAAGATGAAAAACGAGAAAACATAAGATGAATTTAATATTACTGGTACATTATTTACAACCTACAATTTTTACGTAACTTCTCTTTCTTGTAATTAATGCAATCAATGTTTATTTCTCATAAAAATCCGCAGTCTAGTGATAATCATGTTGCATTATTTTGATACGACTGTCTAGTAGTTTTGCATAATCGGATACAGCAATATTGTAAAAACGCAGTCCACAACTATTTATGCAAGACTTGATAAAAGAAACTTTAATATTTTTAAAGTGGTGAAATTTCTATGTACGTCACTGTATGCATCACAGTAATAGTGTAAAATTTTGTAAATGTATACACTGACTAGAGACTACACTCTACCGCTAAAAAGTTCACCAACCGTGGAAGCAATTATAGTGAAAGCAGTATACGCATGTATATGTAAGCAATATTTACTGGCTACATCAATGGAACATTACAAAACCTGTTGAAAACAAGCCTGTTTTTTGTATTACTCGTATTTATATGCGCAACAATGATTAATTCGAAGAAAATTGAAATAAGAATGTATCGATGTAATGAAATTGTACATTATTCTTGCGTAATGTTTGCGCAAAAAACCATTGCATAATTATGTTTGATAAACTAGAATTACAAATAAAACATTAACCGCTCAATACTTTAAAGTATTCTCTTTTAATTAAGATTAATTAGTCTAGCTATTAAATAATTGTTTCAACAATTAATTTGTTTGGACCACACAATTCATTAATGTTATAAATGCAAAGAGAGTATACATAGAACCGTAACAAATTTCTCAAGTACCTATGCACACGCTAACGTTCATTTAAATAATTGAAAAAAATATATGATAGTGAAGTGGATGGGTATTAAACTAAACTTTTCTTTTAAGAACATGTCCTATGGTTTATTAATATAATGAGGACATACTCACGATACCCAAACAAACTATTAACTATATGTAAGTGAACATAACTATCACGCACGATGGTACGCTCATCGCACACATTCGACACACACACGCATACCAACCTGCGCAGCATCATAGCGCGGGGAAAACAGGAAAAGAACGAGAACTTTACGAACGCCTGAACTAGCATGCTGGGAGGAGCAAACCTCACTTCAGATAGTCTTTATATTCTATTGCAATTTTGCCATTGTTGTAGTGGTTCAACTGATATTAATACCTTTAATTTGGTAGAAAGTAGAATAGTTTCACTGAACAGTCAGGCTACATTCTCCAGGAACATGTAAATGGAAATAATAGGGGTGCAGCTTATTTTTATAGAATCGAAAGTCTGCGAGGAACCTGTACTGAAAATTATGCAAGAAGGGGTCGCTCGGAAATATTGAAAGCAGGGTGGGTATAGAACGAACGATCACAGAGTGGGTTTCGAACATTTTCACTTGGGATCGCTTCAAGGAGAGTCGAAGGTTAGGGGAGGTTATGGCCCCCGAAGACCACGAGCGATGGAAACGCGTATGCGAGGGGACTTGAAAGCGCATGTACGCGACCGAACACAGCCAGACGAGGGTGAAACGAGGGTAAAACAAGGGTGCACGGAACGCGCGGAGCCAGACTCGTTACCAGGGATGCAACCCTGGATACAAAACATTGCGTTCGTACCGGTCCATGAACCGTGTAACTGATTAAACTCTTCTGCACGTTTTGAAAGCATATAACGCATTACTTCGCGTTGCTACCTTAACACTTTGACTGCCAAAGCAGCGACCTCAAAAATTTCATAAAATCGAAACAATATATTTAATAAAATAATGATTACAGAATTAAAATGTGTGATACCGAGTAACGTTTTAACCTCCTTGCATTTTCCAGATATTAACCAAATTTGATACTGATTGATTGATCGATTAATTTTTAAATATGGACAAATAATTCCGTCAGCCATATATGGGTGACACGGCAGTCAACGTGTTAAAGGCGTGATTTTTAGTTTTAAAACCAGAAACGAAATTTTAGCGTCAACACTAGACTTCGGATTTTATGCGTCTATGGCAGAAAATGGGTAGATTAACCCTTCTCCATGTACGGATTGGGTCTGTAAATTCCATGAATTGAACTTGTACCGTTTTAATTTTCTTTAAATTATTTTGGAATTCCTTAATGAATTCGTGTTTCGCTGGGAGTAGTACTATGCAATTAGCAACATTATGTAAGAATAGCTCTGAGCTTTTAAAAGAAATGGATACTTCTGACCTATGCAATGAAAAGTTAACAACAAAGCCGTAAAAGAGTTTTAAGAATCTAAAGATACGGTTGTACTATTTCTAACTCTTTATATTATGCATTAATTCCTTCCGCTACGCTTGTGTTTTATGATTGCAGCGATTTCTTTGTCGTTCATAGTTTCTTACAAGAGAAAGGAAGTTTCTATTTACTGTATGCCTATGCATCAGATATCAAAACAAACAATTCTGTTCTATTTCTAAAAATATTCTGTTCGCGTTTATATGCTTCATTTAAGAAAATATCTGTTCCCGTGGAATTTTTATGGAAAGAATCGTTGCCCAAAAGAAAAGTGCTCTCATGGAACAGATACTTTAGAATCTGTACAATAAAAGTTCCATGAAAACAATTTATTTAGAACGTCTATTAAAAAAGTTTGCATAAGAGAAACACAAATAATTTTCAAGGTGTCAATTAATTACAAGAACATTACAATTAATAACGTATACAGAATGTCATTTTAATAGTAGTAATTATTTAATATTGTTCTGGTACTATTAATTAAATAATATTTAGTATTTGTTGCAATGATTGAGAAATCTTTCAACCCTTTGCACTCGGAAGTATTTTAATCAAGAATATTTCCATTCTGTATGATTTTTTTTCATTTCGAAGAAATGAAACTGATACGATACCTCATAGAATACTTAAATGTTTGCTAACTAATTTATTGACTATCAATTTAATAATGTGAACAATATTTTTAATAATGGTATAGCAATTTTTAGTGGTGCCTCAGTGTTACCACTCGAGTGCTAAGGGTTAATATTGATGAACAGAATATGTGTTCCTGTTGTAGAGAAATGTTTATTTCGATAATCTATAGGTCCTGTTCAAACTAAAACTTTTACTTCCAATAACTTGTTTTTATCTGTTGTTATCAACATTCCTAATGGTAGAACATTTTTCGAAAAAGGTTTCACGGTTTATGTTTTAAATAGAACCTATGCTATGTACTCTACAATTCTGGTACAGATTTATGAACGCGATGCATATCTCCTACATATTTTTCTGTTTTTGGAAGAAACAATTCTGATAATCATTGAATACGAACTTTATGAAATCTAATAACATTCCTAAGCAAAACCCGCATGTCTCTCTAAAAAATACTTTCGCAAAGGCATACATTTTTTAAGCTTATGACTCAACCACACTCTGGGACAAAAAGATAGCACACATTAGGATTTACATAATTTTAATTAATTTTCATATTGCAATTGAAAGTTTCTATACAAAAAGAACGTTTTCTTTTTTAAATCTAACGGGACAAAAACTATATCATACTAACATATTAACAAACACGTGAATAATATTTTAATGCGCCTTTTTTACATTTAATGACAGCAGTGGTTCCATTGGATGAAGATTTATATAATTTTCTTAATATTTGTCCGAGTCAATTTCTCCCACTTCTCTCGAGTACGTTGTTTAAAATCGTTCCACGGCTCCAAATTGTCTGCTATTTTTGGACACTACCCTGACAAGATTCGTCCAACTATTTTTGATAATGTTGACACTTTGCCGTCCGCACGTCTCGTAAAATTTTCTTCGCTTGGCGCCGGCCGTTCTTGAGGTTATCGGGTGATTATAAATTTTCAAGTTTTACTAATGTCATCGTTACCTCTCATGAGTTTTCAATCCTGCCCCCTATTTTCATGAAATTTGGAAGATATACATATGTAAATATTAAATATTAATAGTAAATAGTAAATAGCAAATATTAAATAATGCGCAATTAACATTATGCCGTCCAGTGCGCCACTGTGGTGTCGCCGGCCGTTGAGCAATACTTTGTGCGCGACACCACTGTGGTGTCGCCGGACGGCAAAGTGTTAAGATCGGCAGATCTTGTTGGATAATTTAAAATTTGAACGGTTTTATTAGGAAAAGTATACCTTCACTATTTTTGCAGTATGTACTACAACGTTTTCGTGTTGGAAAATTGATCTATCATCAACAAAATTTGTGGAATGTGCGTTTATTTGTTTATCAATTATTTGTAAATTTTCTGCTATTCATTTTTCCAGCAATAAAATGTCCATTTTCCCGTAACAGCCAATATCAATACAATTCATTAAAACCGCCACTTTCCATTCGTCGATGGTGCAAAACTTGTTGTTCCTGTCTTAAATTATGATAATAATTCATCTAATAAATTATAAATTGAATCTCTTCTCGTTCGGAAATATGACTCTCCAACATTTTTCGTTCGTAAATACGGAGGCTCACCAAAGTATTCGAACCCATTTTAAATTGGAATAACTTTTTCAAAATTGGACCAAATTATTTGATATTTTCTTTAGCAACTACACGCACTGATTTACTAAGTGGGATGCAAAAAGAAATTTGATAGTATTACAGTTGATAGGAATTACATGAAAAAGTAAAAATGGCACTTTTTAAAACTTTTTATTTCAGTTCGCAATGAAAATTTAAAATACGCGTTTTATAGATCTATGTTAGTTATGTACATGCCGCAAATTTGATCGATATCGGTTGACGCAGAAAAAAACGACACGCATCAAAAGATGTAAGAATTTGTGGATTTTAAGCAAAATTTGACCAAAAGTCGTGAAAAACCGCGATTTTGATCAGTTTGAACCGCTCGTAGCTCGTGTATACATTAATCGATTTCGATGAAATTTTCAGCATGTGTATTACTAACATAGGTCTACAAGACGAATATTTTCAATTATCATTACGGGCTGGAATAAAAAAGTTTCAAAAAGTGCCATTGTCATTTTTTTATGTAATGCCTACGTATTGCAATTTGTTCAAAATCTTTTTTGCCCGTCATTTAGTAAATCAATGCTTCTAATTGCGAAAAAAAATGTCAAGTTGAGTTGTGCAATTTTCAACAAATTATTCTGATTTAAAGGGCGTTCGAATACTTTCGTGAGCCACTGTAAATACGCTTTTCTGCAATTTTCTCCTTACCAAGTGCTTACACTTTTTTAAAATGCGTCTCGCGGTCTATTAGTGTTATGGCGGATGGAAAGTGTGTGAGAGGAGGAAAAAGGAGAAGGAAGCGTTTCGTCCTAGGCCCGCTAGAGGATTCGTCGGTAAGGCTATCTAGCGGACCCGTGCCTTAGACGCGGGATGTCGTAAGGACAGTTTAGGACGGTATATACAGGGTGGCCCACATAACTCTGAACAGCTCAATATCTCGAAAACTATGCCATCGATTTTAAAGTTCTTAGTCTTAAATTGCATGGAACTGAAGGGCCTTTCTGACTACATAAACGTGAAGTGGCCTCCCTTCCCCTTTAACGGGGGAGGGGAGGTACCTTTGTAATTTTAAATGGAACCCCCTATAAAATGTTACATATTTAGATTCTACCGGAAAAAACAAGTCAATATTGTCTGAAACATTTTTTTGTCAGATACTTCCATGATGAGATATAACAGTTTGAAGTTTCGAGTTGTAGGTACTTGAAGCGCTCGGAAATAGCGTTATGGAATTATACGCGCTCGAGTCCTTTGCTTATTCGTGAAGAAATAAAATGTACTTTAAATTAAATGTTCAAAATGTCCACCACGGGCTTGTAAACATTTATTTACTCGAAACATCAAAGTTGTTCTAACATTTTTTAACATTTCGGGAGTCACTGAAGCGCAAGCGTCACGTATTCTTTGTTTCATATCCTCTTTTGTCGTCGATGGATCAAACATAACTTAGTCCTTTACATATCCCCATAAGAAAAAATCTAATGGTGTTAGATCGGGGGATCGAGGAGGCCATTGACGAGGTCCTCCACGACCTATCCATTTGCTCCCAAATTTTTCGTTCAAAAATTGCCTGGTGATGATTGCAAAATGTGGAGGAGCGCCGTCTTGTTGGAACCACATTTCTCTTCTAACGTGCAGTGGCACATCTTCCAAAAGCGCAGGCAAATGATTTTTTAATAAATCACAATAACTTGCAGATGTTACAGTTTCTTGAAAAAAATAAGGTCCAATCACAAAATCTCCTATTAGGCCACACCAAACATTTAAAGACCATCGATGGTGAAAGGGAACACATCGCATCCAATTTGAGTTTTCCACGGCCCAATAATGCAGATTATGTCCGTTTACATGCCCTGAATTCATAAAAGTGGCCTCATCGGAAAAAAGTATTTTGCACGAAAAGTCATTTTCCACAACACCCTACAGCCACTCACAAAATCATACGCGGTGATCGTAATCTGCTATCGAAAGCTCTTGTGATAAAACCATGCGATATGGATGATACTTTTGCCGTTTCAAAATTCGTTGAATCGATGAACGACTAATATGTGATGTTTGTGCAAGTGTACGTTGACTAATATGATGATTTAATGTAATTGCAGCAAGAATACTGGCACTATTATTTTCATTACTGACAGCTTTAGGTTTATTGTGAGTTTTTTTACACAATTCACCGTGCTCGCGAAGCCGCTTTTCTAAATTATGAAATGTTGCACGACATTTTTTGATCCCATAACGTTCAAAAAACATCACTGCTGCACGCCAATAATTTTTTTGGCATTCACCTAATGTTAATAACATATTCACTTCTGTGTCAAAAGTAGCCATAATCACAATGTTACTGCTTGAATAACAGCTCTAAACTAAAAACGTTTTCATAGTAAGTGAGTCAAACTCAAGAATTGTAAATATTATTGTTTGTGTTTCTTCACGAATAAGCAAAGGACTCAAGCGCGTATAATTCCATAACGCTATTTCCGAGAGCTTCGAGTACGTACAACTCGAAACTTCAAACTGTTATATCTCATCATGGAAGTATCTGACAAAAAAATGTTTCAGACAAAATTGACTTGTTTTTTCCGGTAGAATCTAAATATGTTACATTTTATAGGGGGTTCCATTTAAAATTACAAAGGTACCTCCTCTCCCCCGTTAAAGGGGAAGGGAGGCCCTTCAGTTCCATGCAATTTAAGATTAAGAACTTTAAAATCGATGCCATAGTTTTCGAGATATTGAGCTGTTCAGAGTTATGTGGGCCACCCTGTATAATATACAAACAGAGGAAGATTCAGGTAGTAGCGGGAAAGGTGTTGTCGTAATGTCCCTCTGTTGACGAGTATAGGAAGTAGCCGCCACAGTGTCTACATCAATACTGTGTGCACTTTGTCTCGCAGTCACCTTCAAAAGTCGGATAAGGTCATTTCGAGTCTGAAAAAATAGATGTTTTGGCGTGGCTTGCAAGATCCCCAGACTTAAATATCATTGAGAATTGTTGGGGGATTTTAGCTACGGAGGCATATGGGTCATTCCATGCGAAGTCGGATACTATTCGGATTTTGATCAAATTCGAATATGTCTATTTGAAAAAATAAAATTCTTTCAGACGCAGCTCTCATTCTTTCTTGAAAAGGATCCACATTAGGATCGAAACGTAGAAAGTTTTAACAAACTAGCAAGATTGCTTTAATATTTTGTTTAGATCGAACCTTTGCGCCAATAACATTATTTATTCTGTGTTTAACAAATTTACGATCGATAACCGAACTAACGTTTACAAATTCGAATATGTTGGTTACATATGAAGGGTTGTCAAATAGTTTGTCGATATTTTGAGAATTGTTGGTTTTACAAACCTGCAAAGTGAAGTGTCAACCTTTTTCGCAGAACTGTATAAAGTGTTACTATGTAGTATAAATAATAAGATTAGAAATAAAGGAAGACAAGAATTCTTATTAGAATGCGCGTTTGCAAATCATCGTATCAGCTGTTTTACCGGCGACCCGTTCAAGCGTGATCGTAATCGCCTCGAGCTACATCGTATCGCTTTATAACGGACGAATACAGAAGAGTTTCGTCGAGAATAAAAAAGCGGGTATAACTGTAGTAGTGGCATTGTGCCGCGATACACACCGGTTAGCGACACTCCTAGGCTCGTCTGTGCGGCAGTCGTCGAACTACCGGGCTGACAACACCCTCACCCACGTTACGGCTGAATAAACCTATGTATACGTATAGCCGATGCGATGGAGAAAACTGGAGGGAGATGCAGACCGACGATAGACAGAGGCAGAGCAACGAACGAGTGGGACGAAGAGGAAAGAAGAGCCGAGGACAGAGACGGATCTCCAACTTGTGGGTTTCTACAAAGGACGAAGCCCGAACAGCGAGCAAGAAACCAAGGTACAAAGGCAAAGAGAAAACTTCTGGCGAAAAAGGGAGGCCTGACACGCGGACCATGTTCGTGGAAAAAATGAGCGAACCATCTATCAAGACTCGTTGTTTACCGGGAACGGTTGTCGTAAACAGTGTAGGAAGCGGTTAAAAAATTAGACGAATGAAAAAATTCGTACGAAACACGAGCAGGCAAAAGAAAAGTTCACAGAGAAAACATGAATGGGAACGAACGAGATGAAAAGTGAATGAACGGGAGAGAAAGAGAGAGAGAGAGAGAGAGAGAGAGAGAGAGAGAGAGAGAGAGAGAGAGAGAGAGAGAGAGAGAGAGAGATAAAAAGAGCAGCTTTCAACTCGGAGCACATATACGGGGTGGTCTATTCGGATTGGAATTCGGTTAACACTGTCCAAGCTTTTTACACTCGCCGCAGATGCGTCGTCAAAGAAACAAGTTACTAGGTATGACGTCAACGGAAATCTTTCCGGTGGTTTTGTCTTCCTGTCTCTTTCTATTTCACTGACGTAACGTTATGTCGGAGAGGAACGCTATAACGATTGAAAACGAGAGTATACTAGCAAATGATTCATTGCTGCGAACAACGATACAGTGCGATAGCAATTAAAAACATACAAAATAACGCACGAAAATATCATGGAATCATATAACGTTCGTCAACATATGACGTTATTTTTTCCTACTGTTTTCTATTTTTAATTATTTGAGTTGAAAACTTCGGTTCCGCAACGTTATTTTTCATTTACAGTGTACGCTTTTTTATTTGCATAATTATCTGAGACACGAATGGCATCATCGCCGGAATCATACACGATGAATCATAGGATTTCGTGGCGAAACAATTGAAAGTCTGATGCAGAAAGGTCACAAGACTCGTGGATGATAAAACTGGCTTTGTAATTTTAACCATTTGCGATCATCAAAATGTTGCTTCATGCAAATTCACTCGTTTCTTAATTAATATTGATAAAATGGTATTTTCTGTTCATTCATTTTTATGTAACTTCTTGAAAATAATATTTATTTACTACGTTGAACGAAGTAACATTTTGTTAGCGAAATTTTCATCTGTGTCGATATCTTCAAGATGTTTTGAAGGATTGAACTACCTAACTATATCACCTTAATATTATCAATAAGCACGATTCTTTCAACTATTAGAGATAGTTCTACATCATTTATTGCGATTGTACATATATTCCTCGAAGCAAATTGCTCATTGATACTATTGAAAATATGAAACAGTATAATTAGCACTCATGCGAATATACTATTATCTGTTTTATGTACCAACTATTATGTACAAATGAAGCTACTCGTATTTCCATTGAACTGTACTATAAACACAGATTCCTAATATATCTATTGCGTTCCTACATTATTTATTCAATTTTGAAGTCAATCTTCAAAAAAAGATTTCAACACAATTTCTTTAAGTTCAAATTAAGTTTAATAGATTGTAGTTCCATTACTAATAAGAACTGCTATCATTAATTGTTACAACTGTTAATCTTAAAAATGCTATAACTGTTATTATATCGGTTCTGAAGAACTGAAACCGTAACCGATATAAGTCAGAACCGATATACAGCGAGTCACGAAAGTATTCGAACGCTCTGAAATGAAAAGTTTGATGGTTAAAAAACTAGAAGATCCATTAAAAATTGCAAAATATTTTTATTCCTGTAGTATCGTACAACTATCACGGATATACATGTTAAATTGGAAGTGTCTTCGATAATGTAAACAATACTTATGAAAGATTTGTTGCCAATATCGGCTAAACGGACGCCACAAAAGTATTCGAACGATTAAACGAGTAATTTATTTTTAACGCAAATGTATAGTTTTAATATTCTGTCGGTCCACCATGAGCACTTATTATTGCTTGCAAACGTCGTTGCATGCCGTCAACCAAATTTTCAGTAATTTCTTTTCCTATATTATTCCAAACATCTAAAATTTTTGTTTTTAATCCTTCCTTGTAATTAATATTGCGTTTACTAAGTTTTCTGCCAATTTCTGCCCATAAGTGCTCAATGGGGTTGATATCCGGACTTTGTGGAGGTGTTTCTAAAATGTGGGGTACACTATAAATGATCCATTGTTTAACAATATATGCGGTATGTTTAGGATCATTGTCCTGCTGAAAATGAAAATCACCAACTAGCCCTAATTTTTCTGCACTTTGCTTTAAATTATCTTTTAATATCTGCATATACTTATGTTCATCTAATATTCCATCAATAATGACAAGGTTTCCAACACTACCAGCCGCCATACCCCCCACACCATTATGGATCCACCTCCATGTTTCACGGTTGAACGTAGATTTTTAAGGTCCATCTCTCTGTTTGGTTTTCTCCAAATTTTGTGACATCCATCGGAGCCAAATATGTTAAATTTGCTTTCGTCCGAAAAAATAATGCGTTTCCAAAAATTCTTATCCTTGCTCACATATTTTTTTAGCGAAATTTAGTCTCTTCTGCTTGTTGATTTTGCTAATAAATGGTTTCTTTCGGGGAATACGACCATGAAAATTGTTTTCACGGAGGATTCTTCGACAAAGTTCCGGATGAACTTGTTTCCCAAAGCTATCAGCGACTAGTGTAGCAAGTTTGAGGGCCGAAATTGTTGGGTCTTTTTTTATTTCACGCACAATAACATTCTCTTCCCTTTTCGTTAATTTCTTGGGTCGACCAGAACGGACTTCATCTTGAAGAACTCCAGTTGTTTTTAATTTGTTTACCATGTAGCGAATAGTAGATTTACTTCTTCCTAATAACTTTGCTATTTCGCCATAGCTCTTGCCTTCATTGTGCCGCTTCATTATCAGTTTTCTATCGGTGATACTAGTTTCGGACTTTTTTGCGCACATTATTAATACAAATTTGACGCTCTTGTTAACACTTGCTGTACCGAACAGAGGAAGTGTGTAACATCAACCGAAGGAACCAATGTTTACAATTTGTCCAATTCAAGGATTGTTCTGTTTACAAGTTTTGTCGTTCGAATACTTTTGTGGCGTCCGCTTAGCCAATGTCGGCAACGAATCTTTCATAAGTATTATTTACGTTGTCAAAGACACTTCGTATGTTGCTACAGGAATAAAAATATTTTGCAATTATTAATGGGCCTCACATTTTTTACGCGTCAAACTTTTCATTTGAGAGCGTTCAAATACTTTCGTGGCTCACTGTATGTACAATTTACCTTATGACAGTTATGAGACTTCTTCGGTTTTCCATAACTGTTTCATTTAGGACCGATATATAACAGTTTGAAACAGTTCTTTTCGGAACCTTTTCAATCCCTGGTTAAAATATTATTATGTCAACCTCTAACAAGGGAAGGACCTCAATTGTACCACTTCGATTTTACTGACCTGTTATAGGACGATAGAATTTCTAATGATGTATCTGTGGTTGTAAGCAAAAACACCGTATGTCACATGTTTTCACTTTTGATATATTGTCGTTTAAAGTTCTGATCAATAATTCTTCGTACTAGTAACGTTTCTTTGTTATCTTTTTATAATATAAGTGTACATTTCTTTCACTTTGCATAATACTGCATATTTGTATACTTAATGTGAATAACAATAGAAAGAATAGTAATTTTAATTTTCTAGCATTAATTTTGCCTAATGCGTATGAATTAAACATTGGTAAATCCTATATTCTAAAACTCAATTAATGCGTAAACTTGAATTTTTTGAAATTGTGACACGAGACGTTTTTCCTTGCAGCCACATACGCGTGTATGAAATATTAGCCGTAGTTACTTAATATTTTTAAAGATATAATTAATTAAAGTTACATACCTAGTTATGTACCGTGAATACTTCGGCGTAGAAGCCGCAACGGCAAAGCGACTTGTAGCATGCCTTTCATCTGTAATGTTTTGATAAATAAACTACGAATTTTTATGCACATTCATATTTTTGTGGACAGAACTAGAGGAATGATACTTAAATAGGATTTTCTTTACTGCCTAAATATCTTTAGATACGCAAACTTAACTGTAAATATTTCATAGAATTGTGAATATTATGTGTACTTGGTACGTTTTTTCCTCGGATTTAATTGTTCCATAAATGCATACAAATTCGCAGTCCTCGATTGACCTGAGGTATGGAGTACATACGAGATATGGTACATACGAGAAAAACACGAAAATCTTTGGCACCAGGGACAGCGGAGGCTTGTACATTACATATTGTTAAGTTCTTGCATCGTCTATGCGTGCAGTTATACATCGTAAACTGCTTTCGAAAATTTCAATGCATGTAATTTAGGCGGTAAAACAAATCCCTACTTAAGTACAATTTCTTTAGTTTTGTTCCTAAAAATATGAATTTGCATAAAAATCCAGTTTATTTATCACAAAATTACAGAAAAAAGAAAAAGAAAAAAAACTTTACGTTAACCGGAATTCGTTCACCAAACTTACCAGTTAAAAGCCACGCCACATGTCGCTTCGCCGTTGCGAATTCTACCCCAACGAATCTGTATCCACAGTACATAGCTAGGTATGTAACTCCAATTAATTATAACTTTAAAGCTATTAAGTAACTACGGCTAATATTTCATATATATCATTAGAAATATGTATCCTCTCATCCTACAAAAGATCATTAAAATCGAAGTGGTACAGTTGGGGTTCCTCCCTTGTAAATAAATGTTCAGGAGTAATATCGAAAGTAGTAAATAGTTTGTAGTGTATGGTCGCTAAAAATTCAACGGCAGGATCATGTAATTATATGAATCATTAGAACAGTATTATGATATGTCTCGTTCAAAGCACGAAAACACATACGCGATACGGTCACATATGTGGTTCGCGAGAAGTTCAAAGAACAATTGTTCTTCGTCAAGATTGCAAATGTACAGGGCCCTTCGACAACGCGCTTCTTCCTGCGATTATGATGCACATCTGCCGTCTTGTCGTCTTTTTTACGATACCACGTATGCGCATGCAATAACTCCTGCATGCGAGGACCAGTCCATCTGTTTCCGATAAATCTTTTTTCAAAATAAATACGCCCAACTTGCGGTCGAGTCTCTTAACGGGAGATTAACGTTCCATAATACGTTACTAATCATAAAATAATTTCTCGATGTACATTTCGATCTTATAATTAGGAAACTACTAATTGTAAGCGATACACGATTACATGGTAGCATTAATAGTTACAAGGTCGCATTAATCGTATATTGTCGCAATTTATTCTCGTGTTACGAAGTTAGATATTTTTCTACTTTAAATGCTACAAAACTTTTAGGCTATAAGAATGTGAATATACAGATTAGCTGTCTATTCATTATGTTATTATTACTTTACCACATGATAACTAACTATTAAATAATACACCATTAATAGCCATTGCCTTTAAATAGAGTGTTATAAAATACATATATATATATATATATATATATATATATATATATATATATATACTCAATCTCAAACTACAAACTGTCAAACCTATCAAAAATTTTATTTTTCTTATTATATATATATATATAAAATTTTATTTTTCTTATTATATATATATATATATATATATATATATATATAATAAGAAAAATAAAATTTTTGATAGGTTTGACAGTTTGTAGTTTGAGATTGAGTGCTAATATTTTTGGAGAATACATACTTATTCAGTTTATTACATAATTATTCGCTTTACATAACTCTAACGTTAATGAACATTTATCAATACCTAAATATAATATTCTTATCGAACATCTTGATTTTATATGGTTGATCTCTGTAGTAGATATGTATTCTTCTCTATTCTTATATCTTTACAAATGCCATATACGTTAAACATTGTACAATATTTGTTTGGATAAGTATTTTAACGCTTTACCGACCGGGGAAACCTATTCACAGAATTTTTAATAATTATGTTGCACGTTAAAGTCCAAAAGGAATTTTAAAAATCTTCTTTTACACAATCCCAAACGAAATTGCAATGTTAATTTACATTACTGTGAATGACTCGTTGGTTCGCGATTAAAATTGCTATTGCTGTTAAAAGATTTTTTTAAAAAATCCTTAGCAATGGACCATAAACTTTCAAAAATTACGAATTAATCGTCGGTAGATAGTGTGGTAAGTATTTAAGAACAAACAATGTAATGTTACAAATAGAAATCAAGTTTTCAGAATTTCTAGTAAATAGTACAGAATCTCAATTTGAAGCAAGCTAATAAACTGATAACAAAAATAAACGCAACCTTTGTCCCATTCAGCAGCAGACCAATGACTCCTACTACTTCACGGTCAAGCAAGAGCGTTTTGGCGCCACTGATAGCAGCGAGTCTCATATGTGCGGAGGGACTTTCATTTATGCTGCAGAAATAACTCTATTCGCACGTGCATGCCATTTGGCTATAGGCCATTTCACGGCGGGCTTCTCACTCCTTTTCTTTGTCCTCTTTCATAAAGTACACAGTTAGACAACATTAACGGGTTGATTCTTCTTTTATTTGACGTTTCCATTCTGAGTGCCCGCCATAACTGAAGACCCCTAGTAGAAAACACTGTAATTGCCAAAACGACCAAATTTTTGTTTCAAATTCGTATATATATATATATATATATATATATATATATATATATATATATATACACAGTCGTGGACAAAATTAAGTGGACAGAACATAAATTCTGAATAATCTCTATTTTCATTTATTGTGTTATAAATTTATTGCAGATGTTTAACATGAAAAATGTTTATACACAACGAAAGAATTTATTTAGTATGTAAAAGCATAAATATAATGTTTCTGTTAATTTTTATGCATATTTGTTTGTATGGGTGTCTTTGAGACCGTGGACAAAATTAAGTGGACGCAGAGGACATTCTGTGTTGGGACGGAAAAAATGTAAACGAACGTTTGACTCTCGCATTGTGCGGTGTCATTCGTCCTCGGTAGACATTGAACTTTTGTTTAAACAAGATTAGAAATATAAACCGAGCATGTCTAAGAGACGAGAAGAATTTCCCCTTGCACCTGCGAAAGTTAATTGTTTCAGAGTGCAAAAATAAACTAAGTTATCGTAAAATGGCTGAAAAATACAAAGTTTCTAAGAGTAGAGTGCACACAATTTATCACAAGTATTTACAGTATGATACTGTTGAAAATTGAATCGGTCGAGGACGAGAACGTAGCACAAATTCATACGATGATAGACAAATTGTAAGAGGAACTCAACGTATTCCATCGATAACATCACGAAATATTGTTGAAACTGTACAATTAAATATTTCTTCAAGAACTGCGAGACAAAGATTAAAAGAAGTTAATCCGAAGAGTTGTTTAACTAGACGCAAGCCACACATTAGTAAACTTCATAAAAAGAGACGTTTAGCTTTCGCAAAAAATATGTGAATAAGCCATTATTATTTTGGAAAAAAATTATATGGAGTGACGAGAGCAAATTTGAGTCATTAAATTAAAAAAAAAGAGAACACGCGTATGGAGAAAACCGAATGAAGCTCTCAAGAAGCAGTATGTGTTGCCTACCATCAAACGTGGAGGGGGATCCATAATGGTATGGGGATGTTTTTCTTGGTATGGGTTGGAAATTTAGCACCCATCCATGCATTCATGAATGCAGATATGTTTGTTGAAATTTTAAATGAAAATATGGAATAGTCAACCCTAAAAATGGATTTCGATGAAGGATGGATGCTACAACGGGATAATGATCATAAGCATACGGCGAAGAAAACGAAAAAATTTTTATAAGATTGTGGGATAGATGTTCTCTATTGGCCTCCACAAAGTGCAGATCTTAATCCTATAGAAAATTTATGGAGCTTATTAGATTCGGAAATACCATTAGGAAGACGTGATAATAAAACAGTATTTTTAAACGAATTGCAAATAAAATTTCAACAAATTGATCGAAGTTGCCTCGAAAAACTTGTGGAAATCATCCCACGACGATTAGAAGCAGTAATTAAAGCAAGAGGTTACAATACCAAATACTAATTGCTTATTTTCTAAATATTTATAAAGTGTCCACTTAATCTTGACCACCAAAAATTGTATACAATTTTGATTAATGAAAATATATTCTATTATGTTAACTTTTATTATTGATATTGTTGTTTATTTCATTAAAGTACACTCTGTTAACTTAAATGTACCGTACAATTCTAGTTTATTAAAATTATGTTTTAAATTGCGTTGATTTTTTGTTGATCATTAGACCTGTCCACTTAATTTTGTCCACGACTGTATATATATATATATATATACATATATATGTAAAGATAAGTGCTTTTCCTTCCCGAATAAAGAGAATACGGTTTCCTATAACAGTCCCCTTTTATTGTAGTTAGCCCACGTAACAATATATGTACATAAATAATATTGTTAATAAATACATATTGTTACGTGGGCTAAGTATAATAAAAGGGGACTGTTGTAGGAAACCGTATTCCCTTTATTCGGGAAGGAAAAGCACTTATCTTTACACATACAACCAGTTGTGGACGTCTGTCAATCGACTCCGCCGCGCCATTTGTCCTTGTTATATCGTTGTTTAGGTAATGACTGTACCGCTTACCACATTCGTGATCTTTATAAATTTATAAAATCAAATTCTGTTTAACTAAATGAAAATCATGTACTGGCACGTCTGATGATTTTCTTAGTATACTGTATTCTTTTCACATGGTCCTTTGCGAAAGGGATCTACGCTACAGTAATAGTAACAATGGCGTAAATTGAGATGATAATTTCAGGTAACCGACCCTATATGATTTAGTTATCGTCAAATGGAAGCTCCAGTGATGACCCATTGGGCGGGTCACGTCGGCAAACAAGAGCATCATCCGATGATTCACCGAGTGGATTACGCCGCCCAGAACATGTTAAGCTTTCATTCAACATTTTACTTACATTATCCAAAATATAATAATCAAGAATCACACTTTCGTTAATTTCTGTAAAACAAAGTTCCACATAACATACTGCATTAAACCACAATCTACATTTTTATTAACACTCACACGCTTCTCACAAATGTGTAGTTGCATGAAAGGTTCTTGGTTAATAGTCACCCATCTTCAACGTACAGTTTAATTTCATCAATTGTGTTTTATTCGTAATGTCACATTTTAAACAAATATAGCTAATTATAACACTGATAGGTAAATAAAAAATGTTATCTAAATCGTAAAATGGCAACATTTTCATATAGATTACAGATGGCTCTGTATGTTCCAATAAGATACGTAAATTATTATATAATACTATAAAATAGTAATTACTTTACAAGTTCATGTAAAAGTAAACGTCAATTACAGAGGAAGTACGATGGTACAATAGGTTGTTGCATAATACAGGTAAATAGGATGAAATGAAATAAAACTTTCAGTTTACTATTGCATAGTAAAGTCCATTAATATTTTTAACTTGGCTGCTTAAAGCAGCACCTAATAAGGAAAAGAAAAAGCAGCAAAATTACTTGATCTTTAACACAATTATTGTCCAAATTACAAAATAGTAATTCTGGTGAAACATTTAAAAACTGTTCAAACAATATATTATATTAGCCAAATGTAAATATTTTGTCGAGTTATTAACATATATCAAATTTTTTTAAATTTACGCATGATTATTAACAGGATTTTAATAAAACTGGTACTTTTCGAAAACAAATTGTTTTAATATCGAAGTGAAAATAATGCAATCATAGTAGTATTTCGATATAAATTAATTAAACACGAACACCTTCTATACTCTTTTAATATTGCAAAGACTTTATTTCAAACATGTTGTAATATATAATATAATATAATATCCTTCGGCACTTGCATCTGTATGTAATTCTATGTATTTACTGGGGTCAAACGCAGTTAAAACTGGACTATCCGTTAAATATGTAACTATTTTATTTCGAATGTGCGTATGTTTTTCTGTCCATTGAAAGGTATTGTTTTGCGAAATTAAAAGATACAATGGCGCTGTCAATTGAGAAAATTTCGGTATAAATTGGCGGAAATACGATGCAAGACCCAAAAAACCGTCGTAATTGATGTACCGTGCTGGGAAGAGGTGCATTTACTAAAGTTTCTATTTTTCGTGGATTTGACCTTAACTCTCCAGCGCATACTTCGTAACCCAGGAAAACAATCTTTTTTAGTAAAAATTTACACTTTGAGAAATTAAGTGAAAAACCTGCATCTACTAATCGAGTTATCACTTTCTCGACATTCTGTATATTTTCTTCAATTGTTCTACTCGGAATTAGTAAATCATCTATATGAATTAAAACAATTTTGCCCTTATATTCTCTTAACGCTTTCTCAATAGTCCGTTGGTACACAGGTGGAGCGTTCTTTAAACCGAATGGCATTGTCAAATATTCATATTGTCCATCTGGGGTGATAAATGCCGTTTTTTTTTATCGATTCGTTTGTTATAGGAATTTGATGGAATCCTGAAGCAATGTCAAGTACTGTAAAGTAACATGCACCATTTAAATTATTAATCAAATCACTTATTAACGGTAACGGATATTTGTCAGGTATCGTATTCGCATTAAGAGCTCTACAATCTACGCATAATCGCTTAGAACCATCATTCTTATCAACTAAGACCACAGGGCTAACAAATGGTAAACTACTTTCTCGAATAATGTTGTTTTTTTAAAAGATCTGCTATTTTCGTTCGAACTATTTCTCTTTCTGTTGGAGCTAAGTGTCGTGGCTTTGAGTGAACATATTTGTTAGGGTCGATTAATCTAATGTTCAATGACCCCACCTTAACTCGGCTTTTAGGTGTACCCAGTAGAGATCGCGGTTTTGAACGTGTACTAAAATACACGTTTATTTAAACAATTATTTTAACAAAAAATTCTTGAAATAACCATACAAATAATGAATATGGAAACAAATTATGAAAATTTAACTTTTTAAATAATTATTTCAACATTAAATTAACGTAATAAGAATTCAAATAATAAATATGTTAGTTTAACAACAAATTATTGAAATACTTCATATAATAAGTATAGAAACAAATTATGAAAATGTATTTATTTAAACAATTAGTTTAACAATAAATTATTGAAATAACAATTCAAATAATGAATATAGAAAAAAAATTATAAAAATTTATTTATTTAAAAATTGTTCAAATTATAAATAACAATAAATAACTGCTTAAGTAATAAATATAGAAGGGCGAACACAATACAGAATGACAGAAGACAGAACCGAAACTGGAACCGAAACCCAGAACCGATATCCAAAACCGAAAAATGACTGGTTTAGAACCGAAATAATATCGGTTCTCGAGAACCGTAACCGTAACCGATATTCTCGTAACAGTTATAACATCATTTCGGTTCTTCATAACTGTTTCGATCAGAACCGATATATAAGTTTGAAACAGTTATTTCCAGAACCGTTTCAGTCCCTGCTTCTAACATCAACAGTCGAAAAGAATTCTGTCGAAGAACAATAACGCTTCAGTTGTCGGACTCGAGCGTGCCGAACTGTATTCGCAGATCCGCGTACACTGTACACGGATTCGTAGTAGCAGATCCGTGTACACGGATCCATATTCCAGATCCGTGTTCACGCAGCCGTATTCCAGATCCGTGTACACGGATCCTTAAATTCGCACTACACGGTTCACGTACCCCGTGTATTTACATACACGTGAAATAGGGATCTCTAGTACCCAGTACAATAGATTCTTTAAACTTGTTTAGTACCACGCGTAATTTTATTAAATCGTCTTCGTTTGTCAAGTCTGTAGTGATTTTATCAAAATTTATTTCATCAATGCTTTTACATATGCTCACATTTTTTTCGAGTAAATTCAAATCCCGTCGAGTCGATTATTACAGATAATGTGTGATTATCTTGAAATATATCTTTCCCGATTACGATATTTTCCGGCAATACGTCATCATTTACTACATTCATCCATTATACGATTTTGATTCCGAAAAGAAAAACACTGCTTTTAATTTTTAAATTGCTAAATATGACATTATTAGAAATACCCTTTAATGCGACAGTTTCGTTTATTTTTTCACAAATATCACACTCGGATAACTCGTTAATAGAATGATATCTTATCAATGAACAATCTGAACCAGTATCAAATATAAATGGAACGATCTTACCAGATTCAAAGGCGATGTGGTTCATACCAATTTTGTTGCAAAGGCTAACTGATTTTATCATTTTGGAAATTTGTTTGGGACATTCGGTTGAAATATGTCCATTTTCATTACAGTTGTAACATTTAATGATATTCCTGCAATGATTTTTTTCCTTATTCCCACTTTGTTGGAACTGCTCCTTGGCATTGGAACTTAGCCTATATTTTGATGCAATTGTGTTTTGCCATCTGCACTCTTCTCGACGGTGACCAAGTTTTCCACAATTGTTACAATATCCACGAAACCTTGTTGCCCCGCAAGTATTTTCCTCAGCAACTTTCCGTTTTTGGATCTTGGTTCGTGTCTCGTGTCGAGCATCTAGCAGTGTCAGTTTACTTGTTAGCTGGTCTTTTGCTGGAAGTTTCCTTCCAGACGTCGGTTCGACAGATATCAAAGATGCTCGCAACGATGGTCTCCATAACTGCAGTGCCAAAAGACAAATTATCTGGCCAATGTCTTCGCGTGGCTGTTGTGAAATTTCATTTATAAATGGCTTCAATGCTTTGTAGGCGTCAATGTTCGAAATACAATTTGTTCATTTTTGACACAGAGATACAATAGAGTGATTGCCAAAAGTATTAACACCGAATTTATCAATCAAGGCAGCCCGCAGAACTGGCCATTGTTACACGTCATTCGCAGATGTCAAATGGTTCGTTCTTTCAATATACCATTCAGCAGCCTTTACCGCAAAAAGTCTATCATAAATGTAAAGAAGCTCTTCTTTCTCGACAGAATTAATTTTCATCCATCTGTCTACATGTTTGCACCAAATATTCAAAGATATGCTTTCTGTTCCCGGATCAAGTGGTTTCGGTAGCGTTTCTGGGCGATTTTCAAAAAGATTTTGTAGTAATTCTGTTGGTTTGGTAGTAGAAGTAGACGCTTCATTATTACGACGCAACAAACCGAATAATTGTGTTAACAAAATATTTGGGTCCACCGGTTTTTCAGCATCGAAAACAACACCAATTGATTTAGGGGTTTTTTCTGGCACACTCGTAATAAAACTGCTCGTATCCCACTTCTGATTTCGATATAAATTAATTAGACACGAACACCTTCTATACTCTTTTAATATTGCAAAGACTTTATTTCGAATACGTCTGCTCGCTCTGCGCCTTCACGTTATTCTGTTCGTCTTCTCGCCTGCCTTCACCTCGCTTGCTTGCTTGTTCGTCGATTTAAACAAAACAGCTCTTCGTAACGTTTTACCGACATGTTTCCTAAATTAATATCGATTGCCGATAAGTATATGTTTTGTACATTACTAACAGTACCGATAGTGTACAAAATGTTCGTTTGATATGCATTTCCTATTATCAGTGTCACGAGTTACATATTATCTTAGCTAAATATACGCGTATATGTGTTATGTGGATAACGCGACCATGCAGGAAGCATCGGTGTCATTTGAATATAAAAATATTGCAGTATCGTCGCCAAGCAAGTAGACATTTTAAAATTCAAATATTGGTTGTCTTCGCAAATACTATCGCTAAACCAGGAGCAAATAATTACGCGATAAGTTCCCGGTCAAACAAGTTTTACCTCGGTCGCTGAAAACACAACTAAGAGGGTGAGTCAACAATTATGCGGAATAATTTATTGATGAAACTGCATTACGACTCGCGTACACATGGCTAGGTGTCATTCAGTCTCTCCAATTTCCATTCAAAGCTATAACATCGTATTGTGCTCCTCTCGTTCCTTTTGTCTGAAAGTATATCTGTACGTGCATAATTTATAATTTTTAGTGACTTATAAAACTTGCTATTGCGACTTGGTAAATAAAACTAAACAGCATTCTTCAAGTGGTCGCATAGTTTTAGAATTCCACAGATACTAAAATTTATTAAATTCTAAATATTTTAGATTTTAGCAAGATATAACACATATAATTGGCATATAAAAAATGTGATCTTAAAGAAATGACTCCATTTAACTGTACGAGTACTAAACAAATTTATGCATGCTTTAATATATATATACGGATTATTTATGAATATTTATAATAAGTAATAATTGACCATTTGTACGAACCACTAATTTTTAATGAAAGATAAATATGTAGTGTACTAAAAATGTTTCGATATCGTTATGAATTGTATAGAAAGCGTAATTTCTATTTGAATAATTTACCCGACCCACATGACTTAAATGTTGATGCGACAATGGATAAACGTAATTAGAAAAAGAAGATTTTGATTGATCGAGACATTGCAATAGTTCTACAGTGAAAAGACTCATAATTATTGTAATAAAGCGTTATGAAATATTAAATATCAATAATTCATGCAGAAATAACGTAGAACATTATACGGTATTCTCTCCGTTACTGTGGAAAAGATCTCTACCGTAATTGCTAATTTTTTATATTCACCACTGTTGAGATCCCCTCGGAATCAAGCAAACGGCTAACTAATTTGCTTTTCTTTAGCCTATTTTACTAAAAAAATCTTGGTAACTATAAACCTCTACAAATGGAGAATTTTACATCTCCCTTCTAGTATTTCATCTCAGTTCTATTGTATTTCTAATGCTCCCATTGTTCTCAATATTAACAAAGATGAACAGTACTGTACAAACGTCTTAGGCCACTACGTAAAATTCGTTTCATACTTGAATAAATCTCTGCCAATAATGCATACTTGTTACCATGCTGTAGATTCTAATCCTTAACGAAGTATTAGTGTCATACTTGCTTAATAAAAAATACGAGTTTTCCCGTATTCATTGTAAAATGTAGTGAAGGACTTACATACGAGCTGGCAACCTCACAGTTATGATTTAAATATTATTGAACAATGCTTGAGATTTTTTCGAAATGCAACACAAAGAAAAAGTCAACCAAAAAATGCAAATGAACTGTTTAACGTGTTACGACCAGAATAGCAAAAACTTCTAATCGAGGTTGTCAATAAATTATATAAAAGCTACACGAGAAGAGTCAACGCTGCAACTAAGACAAAAGTTGGCTGTACGAAATATTAATGTTTTCACCACATTTGTAACATTATAACGTTACACAATATTATAGCATTATATAATTTTCAACAGTACATTATGTAATGATATTAGTACAGTATTTCATCGGTAATTGTCCCAAATGTCTCCGACATAATTGTCCCTGAGATATCCCCACTAGTGCGGGGTGTACCCCCTTGAGGGGCCGTGAAGCTCGAGAGGCCTCGGTCGCCGAGAAATATGACACCATGCGGCTCGGGTATATCTGTGAGACCATACTAACCCGAATTTCCAACTTCTTTATTATTCATTATTTTTTTATGGGACTTCGATGACCATATTTGTGGTATTTTTCTAATAAAAATCATACCAAATATGACATAATTCCGATGATATTTACTTGTGTAATAGACAATTAAAGTTTCGGACGCGAGGAAGGCCGCCGACTGCGACTCTCCGCGTCTCTTTCTTTCCCTTACGCTATCCTTCCTCGCAGCCGAAACTTTAATTGTCGATTACACAAGTAAATATCATCGGAATTATATCATATTTGGTATGATTTTTATTAAAAAATGCCACAAATATGGTCATCGAAGTCCCATAAGAAAATAATGATTAGTAAAGAAGTTGGAAATTCGGATTAGGTATGTTTACATTTCTCGGTGACCGAGGCCTCTCGAGCTCGGCTGTCCTTCTCTACGTTCGGCAAACCTCAAACAATGATATCCCTCGCGCATAATTGTCCCTCCGCAGACCCGTGTTGTGGACAATTATCCTCAACGTAACTGTGTGCACGCTTTTTAATCGACAAAACGTAAATTTCTAGTGTAATACGAGTAGCCTCAGACTCCTTTCCTTCAGTAGATAAAAGATAATATTTTATTGTTTTTATCCTGCGGTATTTATAAATTAACAATATTAGAAATCAAAATAAAGTGAAAAATAATGAACATTCCCGCGATAAGTAATTTGAATTAACATTATACAATGGTTATATGATTTGAAAAATAATGGATACAGCCAAAATTACTAATATACATCATTTCCAACGATCGCAAATAGAATGGTCGAAACATTTCGGGATATCGTCACAAGCCTAGTGGACTCATTTCTGCAGCCTGAACATTGAATGCAATGTTTTTCACTGTTATCTAAACAAACTACGCAGGTCGTAACCTAGCAGGTCGTAACCTATTTTTGAATCACTGAAGACTAGGGATGTGCGGACCGCCCGATTCTCGGGCGCCCGAATCGTCGGGTCGGGTCGTAGACAGTCGGGCGGGCCTGATTCGGGCCCGCGATACTTCACGACACATCGGGCTACCCGAGAGTGACTCGACTTCGTCGTGCGGGATCGTCAAGAATCGGACAAGTTCGGGCGAGCGATTTATCGCGATACTCGAGATTCAATTTTGTTGAGTTTCCTACATTGTAATTTAAATAAGATAAGTTAATCTTAAAAACAAGTTAAATTACAATTAAAGCAAGTGAATTAATATTTACATTATAATATTTATATTTATCACATTATATTTATAGTTATCATATCATATTATGTTAAACATATCGTTCATCATTTAATATATACAGTTTTACCACATTCGATTGGGGCATAACAATTTCTATTTTGTTATTTTATAATACATTCCATTTTAAGAATTTCTGTCGGTTTAATCATAGTTAATTAATAAGTTATATCAGAAGATATTAAGTAAGTTATATAACAGTTAATAAGTAAGGATATTTTAATGATATTATCGATACATATGCAACTTCGTTCGTAACAAATTCGTCAGACTATCAGAAACATTGTCTTTTAAATTTTTCACGTGTAACGCACATTATTGCAAATGTTAATACAAATAGAGATTTAAGCACATGATTGTCAAATAAACCTAATGTAATTATAAAAGAAATACTAGCATATTAAAAATTATGTTATCAGTTATGAAAGTAATACCATAATTACTATTATCTATTTCATAAACCGCAAAATTGAATCTCGAGTATCGCGATAAATCGCTCGCCCGAACTTGTCCGATTCTTGACGATCCCGCACGACGAAGTCGAGAACATTTTCGGGAGGCCGAAAACGTTCGGGCCGCCCGAAACTCTCGGGTAGCCCGATGTGTTATGAAGTATCGCGCGCCCGAATCGGCCCGCCCGACCTTCTGCGACTCGACCCGAACCCGAGTATCGGGCGGCCCGCACATCCCTACTGAAGACTGAGATTTCTACTGTCGGGTAATAGGGAAAATTGTTCTATGCGGTACTAGGCGACAGTGAATCCATCAACGAAATTTCTTTTTATCGAAACTATGGCGGCTGTCGAATTATGAAAAGATGGAAAAAGGAGAAGGAGGCGTTTCGTCCTAGGCCCGCTGGAGGACTCGTCTCCCGCTAGACGCGGGATGTCGTAAGGACAGTTTAGGACGGTATATGTATATACAAACAGAGGAAGATTCAGGTAGTAGCGGGAAAGGTGTTGTCGTAACGTCCCTCTGTTGACGAGCATAGGAAGTAGCCGCCACAAAACCAATACATTCTTTGCGCAATATAAAAAGATAATTAAAAAATCACTTATCAGAAGTTATAATAAAATACTCTACAACTTACACTGTGAGTCATAAGTCAGATTGTAGCCTGCAAATTGTTTTCTCTTGGCGGTCAATGCCAAGCAATAATTGATAACATTCGGTGTAACCAGCAAACTCCTACTATTAGAGAGTTGGTTATCCAATACGTCCGAGACGATGAATTACAAGGAAAAGTGCGATGTCACGGTGCGCGTACGAAGCACGCAAACCAATGAATTCTGTCGCTTGTAGTAAAAGACTCGCAGGGACGACAAAACTGCAGCGTTAGCGGCATCGTCTGGACATCCTGTTTGCATCGTTGAAATCAGAATTCGAAGGACATTGAAACCGCTATACGCCGGAGAGAGGTAACCAAATAGGCGCTAACGCTTCCATTGTCGTTTAGGGAGGTGTGCGCGCTTGCGGTACACGCGAGTGTGGTTAGACTGCACAGGGCACACGCGTGCGAACGCATACGGTCGCATGCTCGCGCACAGCCGGTTTAATTCAGCCGGATAAATTCTACAAAGCTGTCTGCCGACGATCCGCGTTAAAAATATCCTGCTGCCGTCACGTTTCCCAGTTTGTCGATAGTGAAAGCATTTCTGAGTTATGTTGTGTCTTCCAACTCGCGCTTACGTAATCGCGGTAACGCGTTTTCTTTCATATTCGCCGCCGCCCTTTTCAACGCTTCGAATCCAAATCGTCCGTTGCTGCTATTGTAAAACAAAAATCCGAACGGTAGAAGCAACGAGCAGTCAAAGCGGATCGTCCTTAATGTTTTTAGAAAAATTGCACCTTTCAATAAATCTATCGTTTCGTAAAGACATTACTACTTTTCGAATTCCTTAAAAATATTCTTATTTGTAGTGTGACATTGCAAATTTTTCAACGTCGCAATAGCAATTTTTTAAATGCAGCTCTTTAGTACGTATGATGTTTGGGTGAAAACAAGAACATTCAATATGTAATATATGAAAAAGTATTTTCTAATTTTTATATGACTTATAAAGTAGGTATAAGTGATGTAATATGTACACAATAATAATATAAATGATTCAAAAAGCAGATTTTGAAAACTACATTTTCTCATTCAAACGAACATTACAAGAGTGAATTTTTGAAGATTGTTAAACTTCGACAATTGCATATCAGTAATTCCTTCTTTTATTTGTCAAATGAACATCTACAACTACAATTGATTTGTCATAAAATGCATTGTAGTTGGAATCATTAATGCGAAATAAAAACTTTACCTTTTACAATTTTTATTAACAAAATTTTTGATATTGATACAAATTTAAAAAATTCAGTTCACTTTTTATTCCTACATTTCATCTATCGTTAAGATAATAAAACGTACACGTAATATTAATTGTCTATTTGAAAATTGCCCGAATAACAACGAAGTTGTATCGACTTGGATTTAGCAAATTCGTTGCATAAAGTATTATACAAGCAGGAAATTAAATGAGTTTTACATAACATCACCAAATGGAACGATAATAGTATACCCAACACGGTTCTAGGATTCATTTTGATATCAATGAATCTGATGATTATTGAGAATAATAATAAGACTATCGGTTTGCAGATTTCTCTGTTAATTGTTAGTGAAAGCATGCATGGGTCCAGTTTCGCCTACTATAACATAAAATTACGCAATAGAGGAACGTTCAGGCACTAATTTGATTTATATCTGGTTGAAACGTTATAGTTCTCCGTTACGAACAGTACTTTCAAATAACGTAAAGGGCAACGCAGTTAGAAAGAACTAGTCACTATAAGAGTTAAATATTTTGTAACATCGAACGCATGCTTTTTATTCGATAATGAGTTATCACCTCCTTTTGCTAATCGACTACTTTTTGTCCAACATTGAAGAAATGATTAAGAAATGTGCCATTCCTGCGATCCGAGGAAATTAGAACGGAACTAATAACAGTTGCAAGTACGATTTATGACGCTGTGGAAATGTGTTATTTATGATCATTCCAAGTAAAATTAGTTAAACAGTTTCAGTAATCTATCGGAAATTTCGTAATTAAAAAAAAACGAAAGATAATATTCTAATAATAATTACCAACAGAAATATGTATATCGGAAATATCAGCTAAAAATTTGGTATTTAGGCAAATAATTTATACATATTCCTATTGTGCCAGGTCATCCCATAGAAGATAAAGAGAAGGAATAATGCAGTATTCTAATTAGTAGATTATTATGGAAAAAATAAAGTAGAAATGTCACTGATGTGTCTTAACACAGATGTTTTTTCGTATTTTACTAATTTGCAACTGTCACAAATGACATAAATAAAACTAACAATTAAATTTATTTCTGCAAATCTCATGAGTAAATTATATTTATAGCTAATATAAGATTAAACTATTTATGACAGATATTAAATATACTAAAATCACGTAACAGTAAAATAAACTGATAATTCAACTTATTTTCGTAAATCGTATAAATAAATTGTACGAGTAGCAAATAAGATTAAATTTACTTTTGTGACAAAATATTAAATATATTAAACTAATACAAGGATAATAATCCTGTAATATAAAAAATAGATGTTTTGAGAAATATTTCATAATTCATTTTTGTATAGTATAGATTTCTGCTGAAGAGATGTTCCACGAAGTTTTTTCGTCTCTGACCAAAATATATTATCGTGTTCAAACGGAAACAGATTCAGCGTCCTATTTTTAGTCCATTTCGTGAGAGTGACATCCGAGTGATCATTCTGCGTCGGACATCAGGCAACGGAAAGTGCTCTACCGAGTTCATTAGACAAATCACGATACATGCTAGATGAAATTATTTATTTTCCGATGGTCCATTTGTAATATGAAAGATCCTTTTGAAAAAGTCGCTTATGAAAAACTACCTTCGGAAGCGTGTGAAAATATAATCACGAATAGAATGAATAGGCTGATGGTTCGTCGCTAATCATGACACTGTTGTCGTGAACAATAAATTGCAAAAATTCCGAGAAAAATTCTGTATTATATAAAACGGACAGAGCTCTTTTGATTCTTTCTGAATGCATTGCGATTCGTATCCCGTATTCCTCACAACGATCGTTAATATTAACCAGGCACACTGCTGATTTATCGACGACGATGGCACGACAAGAGAAACACTGCTCGAAGACCCCTCTATATATGTATAGAAATGTTGCTTTTATCTTTTCCTGTGGATATTTTCAGAGAAGCTTCGGTTCTTGGGCGGTATTGTTTAGTCTCAAAGAGACGCGTTATCGACACTGACCTTTTTTTTTCTCTCGTATTCTATTCGATTTTTTGGTCTTACCAACAACATGTGTTCGTACAAGTGCAATCATGCGCGGATGACGGAGCTTCGCTCTATTCTGTAGATCGCTATTCTGTAAATTGTGATCAGAGAAATATTACAGATATGATGGTAAAAGTCTCCTAAAAGATTAATTAAAAATGAAAAAGTGTCGTCATTGCATTACTGTTGCCTCACCGATGTTATGTACCTGACCTATACATAATGACCATACACCTGTATATGATCCGAATTATATCGTGTTTGGTATCATTTTAATCAGAACAATGTCACAAATCTATTAGAAAAAGTCTCATCAAAATATAAGTAATAATAAAAAAGTTATTCCTGGGTAATACATTGTGAGGACGCGCGAGCCTTTGAACTGATCCGCCGACTGCGACTCTCCGCGTCTCTTTCTTTCCCATACGCTATCCTTCCTCGCGCCCGAAACTTTAACCGTCGATTACACAAGTAAATATCATTGGAATTACATCATATTTGGTACGATTTTTATTAGAAAAATGCCACAAATATGTTCATCGAAGTCCCATAAAAAAATAATGAATAAGAAAGAAGTTGGAAATTTGGATTAGTGTGGTCTCACTGATATACCCGAGCCGTATGGTGTCATATTTCTCGGCAACCGAGGCCTCTCGAGCATCACGGCCCTTCAAGGGGGTACACCCCGCACTAGGGGGGATATCTCAGGGACAATTCTGTCGGAGACATTTGGGACAATTACCGGTGAAATACTGTATATACATATTGCAAGCGGTAGGCACGGGTCTGAGGAGCTCGGAGGACTACGGCCGCCACGGGGAGCGAGATGCGCGGGCGGGAGAAGTAGGCGTCTCCCTCGAATTTGCCTCCAAGTGAGCTACTTCTGGACATGCCTGCTGTAGGTCGAAAGAAATTACATAGTTCCGAGTGCAACGGGGTTAATATTCTAGTTCAAAGTAGACGCCGCGGTGTTGGGAGTTTAATGCGTTAATTATTGATGGATTCAGCTACGGTGGGTGTAAAAAGTATTCGTATACCTTTAAAAATCGAATAACTTTTTTAAAATTGGATCAAACGAGTACTAGGTAGCGTGTAAATAATTTTATCTAAAAATTGCAACTGGTCGGGATTGCGACGAAAATAGTAAAGGTCACAATTTCTAACTTTTTTATCTGCGTCTTTAATGAAAATTTAAAAGACGCCTTTTGGAGGTCTAAGTAAGTTATACATATGTGCAAAATGTCATCGAAGTCGCTTAACGTTGTTACGGGTTACAAACATTTAAAGGTGATTAGTTTACCTTTAAATGTTTGTAAACCATAACAACGTTAAGCGATGTGATTACATAAGGGCAAAATTCCCTGAAAAGGCCGAAAATCTGCGACTTTTACCCTTAAGCTTTCATCTTGTAATGTTTGTAATTTGCTCATAGCAACATCAACCGACATGGATGAAACTTTGTGCACGTATATAATTTACGTAGATCTACAAAACGCAAAAGTTAAAAATCGTGATCTTTACGTTTTTCTTCACAATTTCGACCAGTAGCGATTTTTAGAAAAAATTATTCGCGCATTACCTGGCAAACTAATCCTTCTATCATTCAAAAAAAAAAAACTGAAGTCTTCTGTTCCAATTTTAAAGAAGTTACTAATTTTTGAAAGGCGTACGAATACTTTGTACACAGTCTCACAGATATTGAGGTGATAGAACGACAGTAGGTTCAAACAATCTACGTTCTCGAGAAATCGTCGATATTTATATATTGTGATAATTTCGTAAAAACAAGTAGTACAACCATAAGATTGGATTCATTTTAAAACTTGAAGCATCTAATTCCGCAAAGCAGAAAGCGTTCATTCTCCTCCAAGAAAGGGTCTAGCAGGATAAGAATGGTCTAGCGGCCCCAGCCACCATTTTTTTGTGTATTAATGTATTGTAATTGGTATTGTGGGGAAAACAATGGTTTTAGGTTGAAAGATGATCCACCAAAATTTTAAGTTGCTAACCCTTCATATAAAGATAATATGAGGGTACATACCCTTAACTGTATCATTTTTTTTCTCAGTTATTAATTAAGATATTCAGATGAAATAAAAACGAAAATACTCGATCTTACCTCCTTCGTATCATATATTTTTTTCACAATAGTGATCAAATTATTAAGGGTAGAAAAAATCATTTAATTTTTTAGGGATGGAGGTTGCAAGCAACCCTTTGAATGACCACTTCCAAAAAATTCGAGAACAATGTTCTGTTACCGATCTAATATATACAAAAGTTTCAAGTTGGTCGGATTTGAGGAACATAGTTAAATATTGAAAAACAAATGGAATTACGCCAGTATAATGTAGGGATAATACTATTAGTGATAGATTCGATTAGTGATTATATGTATTTATTAATGATTCTATGATACTCTGGCCACGACTCTCACTGTGGCACTCTTAGACTCATTCCGTTCTTTTTGAGACTCACTCTTAAGACTTTTCGATCATTCGTTTATCAATTTTAACCTCGTTTACGTATTTATGGCAATGGTGGGTAGGTAAAACACAAAATACTAAAAATATCAGAAGATTTAAAGAATTCGATTATACCACTTGTATCTTAGTAAAATGATTAAAATAATAGATAAATGTATATGTAACTCCTGTTTCTTGCAATCGATGCACAAAAAATTTTTACTTTGCATAAAGGTTCACAGTTTAATCATAACGTTCTTGGAATTGTCATATACTTTTCTGAACACAGACTTACAAGCAGCATTTTTCCATCACTGAAAACTTGCTACAATTTCGTTTCTTATAGGCCGTAAACGGAAAGCCTCGACGACTGTTTAGCGCTGTGATCAAAGAAGCGATTGTATCTTATGGGATACGATTTTCACAAGGATCTCCTAGAGCCCAATGTCTCGATAGGAAGAAAATTCTTGGTTGACCATTTCGTTTGGAAACGGTCCAGCCGTATTGTCACAGACAGGCGTAGAAATGAGAGAGACAGAGAGAAAGAAAGACGATGCGGTGTCGTTAGAAAGTGGGAAGGAGAAGGATAGAAAAGGAGTGGGCGTCGGACTGCGGGACGGTTTGGCTTTGGTTGTGAGAATGTTGAAGATTCTCGTGTTCAGCGGGATCCCTTGAGGAGAATCGTGCTTTTGCTATCAACCAAGCAACCATGTATCTCTTCTAAAAGCTGGTGAGTCTATGCTTGTCCAGGTAATCCCTCAAGAATGCGGCAGAATCGAGTATAGGTCCTGGAATAGAACTATCAATTTATGGAGGACCACCAAAGTCATTGCTTATGCTCACATTTGCCGCAAACGGCGTTAAATTAATCCTAACCCAAATTTTACCGCACATATTATTTTCATTCTTAAAATGTAATCATTAGATTGCGGATTTGATGCTTTTATGACAAAAGTGAACAGTAGAAATTTAAAATATTCTTATCAATCTATTAGAATTGTTAAAGGAAGGAAGAAATTCATATTTGGATTACATGTTGCACAATCGATGCATAATATTTTTATTTTGCATAAAAAACCGCGGTTAAGTAAATATTTGTACCAGTATTGATATTTATTTTCTTAATCTATTGTTACTAAATATACTTTCTTCTTTTTGTTCTAGTATTGTAATGACTAGATTGCGGATCTTTATACAAAATCAAAATTGTCTCTTTTAACCATTTTAATAAATCGAAAATAATACAAAGTCTTCAAATTTTTCTAATTTCTTTGGTGTTATGTTCTTGAGGTATTCACTCTTGTCATAAATACATAAAATTCGCAGTTTAGTAATGATTTTAATAAATGCTATCTCTTAAATTTCTCTTTCTTCTATATTTTTATATGAAAGTTATATCATTAATATTCTGATGCTGCTATAGAGTATCGTTCTTACATGAAATGTTTTTCTAATAACGGTACCTAGGATGTATATCATTTCGTGTTATTTCTTGTACTACATTCTAATTTCGTAAATTGATTACACTCTATCATTTTTTTAAATTAAAATAAATCACAATAATAACAATAATAATGTTAAAGTACCAGCTAAAAGAGGACAGAGTTTTGGTGTATTAATATTATATTACTCCATTCCTTTCTATTGTTTGTATGTAACATCAATTTGTTTGAATGCATCATGTTTCGTTTTTACATTTACATGAGCAATTTGTGAATCTACATGCAAAACAAAAATTTCCTGCATTAATTGCAAGGTAGTGGAGCCAAAAAATATTTCTTTCTTCCTTTAATAATATACATATACAATATATATATATATATATATATATATATATAATATTCATATAATATATATATAATATACATATAATATATATAATATATATATAATATACATATAATATATATAATATATATAATATACATATAATATATATATAATATATATATATACATATAATATACATATAATATATATATATAAAATAATATACATATTATATGTATATAATATATATATAATATAATATACATATAATATATATAATATATATAATATAATATACATATAATATATATAATATATATAATATAATATACATATAATATATATAATATAATATACATATAATATATATAATATATATAATATAATATACATATAATATATATATACATATAATATACATATAATATATATATAAAATAATATACATATTATATATATAATATATATATAATATAATATACATATAATACACACACACACACACTTACATTCTACTAATTTTGCTATTGTTTAATTGATAAAATCAGTAGTCTATTCATGAGATTATCCAATATAATCGAACTATCTATCTATATTATATAATTTTAATTCATATATCACAAATTAAAATATTTGTATATTCTAGGAAAATAAATTGTTATTACTATATATTATTTCTGTCTTTAAATGCACTATGTTAATCGTTAATATAATCATCAGTTACATGGAGAAATTAGTTTAGATATTAGTTTTACTAATGTAGTGATTGTTTTTCAAAATGTTGATCATTTTAGTAAAATAACATGTATGTAAAACAATAAAGTTATTTTTAGTTCAAATATAGCTTCACTATTTTGTCGGTGAGTACACTGTGCATGAAGAAGCTTGTTACTATTAAATGTGTAGTTATAGTTAATAAAATAAACATAACAGTAGCTTATGCTCTCCAAAGTGTCCGTATCGGTTTCGATTGCAAGCGAGATAAGAAGTAGCTACAAAAATTGTATGCAGCAATTTGTACGTTATGGCACTTCATTTGGCTTTCACTTTACTGCCTCGATTCTATTCGCAGTATTTACGGTAATCGTGTTGCCGAAATGACTCGAGTATGATATCGCACAAAAATTCAAACATGCCACTTTTAAATGTTATAATGAAAGTATGCATTCTTAACGTATTTATCAAAGTGTTCTCTTTCTGTTATATATGCATATGCAAAGTATTTAGTTCATATATTTATAAATTTCTTTGAAAAGCAGCTGCAAGACTTGATCTCATCGCATCTAATTTAAGAGGATAAATGCGACAACCGATTTTTCCATTAACAAAAAAGATATTTCAGTCAAAATATTTTTCTGTATATGCGTTAATGCAATAACACTATGACAACTGATGCAAAAAAGAAAGAAATTTCATCGACTTATTAATTCGTACTCGTAGCATAAGCATACATAAATTAATACATCCGTGGCATTACAACTGTTTAAGCTTACTGAACTTTCACATTCAAACAAATTACATAATAACGTAAAGCACAATAGTATTGGATTTTTTATGTATGCATCGGTCCTTTAGGTTTTTGCAAAATACAAATAAAGAAAAAAATAAAAATAACTGCTTTAAAAATGACAGGTTCATCTTATAATAATACTACACAGACTATAGGTGCATGGAAGTTACCTGAAATAAACAAAGTTTTCATAAAATATCTTTGATTTTTTATTTCCTTTCTCCTGTTTGAAGCTTCTTAATCTGAGCATTTTCAATTTTGACGTAAAAATAGGTGTAATGTTTGTATGTTATTATTCATCTTGCACACGTCATTCATAGTCTGACAAAAAGTAGTACCCAAAATCAAAATTTGGAGTAATCCTAACCATAAGGAAAGGTAATATTTACATTGTGCTATTATACCGCCTCGTATCAAATAGATCAGTACAATTTGCAAACAGTTTAAAGCAAATAAACCTTCTAATCGTGATGTTAGTACACGAAGAATAGAATGTCGGAGTATATTGGGTTTCCGTTTCTAAGGCGAGAGACACAAACACAGAGAGAAAAACTCGCATGGCCCTGGAACGATTCTCGTGAGTCAAACCACAGTTTCTACACGATGCACGACTAACTACTGATGACTCATCAGCAAACATTTATAACGAATCAAAATGTTACGATTTTCTATGCCAATGCTTCCAACTTGTCGCATAATGACTACACTGCCCGAAATTTCTATAAAGCCACCTACATTTTGGTGTGTTGTTAAAAAATATTGAGACATTTGATACTTTTCAAATATCTATAACATTGTGTACTTACTACTGAGTAGAGATGTAAGTAAACCTTACGTTTAGGGGAGGATGCTCCGATGACCTTGACCTTGACATATGTTGTTGAGGACAACATTCTGAACAACTTTTGTCATTACAACTACCCGGTGCTCGGTCTCAGTTTTCGAGATATTTGCGAAAAACTATTGCTAGTATTGTATTGAATTTTCTGTATTCTTCGTGGCTATGTAAGGCTACCATAGTTTCGAATGAGCTACACCTTAGATAAATAAACATAGCAAGAACTCATACATCCGAATGTCACCAAAACTTACTCCATCGTCAATTAAAAAACTAGATATGTATGTATAATCAGAAAAATTTTGATCAGAGAAATATTACAAATATGATGGTAAAAGTCTCCTAAAAAATTAATTAAAACTGAAAAAGTGCCGTCATTGCATTACTGTTGCCTCACCGATGTTATGTACCTGACCTATACAATAATGACCATATACCTGTATATGATCCAAATTATATCGTGTTTGGTATCATTTTAATCAGAACAATGTCACAAATCTATTAGCAAAAGTCTCATAAAAAAATAAGTAATAATAAAAAAGTTATTCCTTGGTAATATATTGTGAGAACGCGCGAGCCTTTGAACTGTGCCGCCGCGCCGACTGCGACTCTCCGCGTCTCTTTCTTTCCCATACGCCAGTGGTGGGCACGGGTGGAGCCCCTCAAACGCCTGCTTCTCCTACTAACCTCTCTTTCACACAGCGCACACATTCGTTGCGTACGCTGATGTCTCGTGTCTTTGTTGCCCCATTGTACCACGCTTGATGTAAGGGGACAGAGGGCGCTACGGTGTGGACGGTTTTGCCTCAATTGAGGCAAAATTGCCCACCACTGCCATACGCTATCCTTCCTCGCGCCCGAAACTTTAATTATCTATTACACAAGTAAATATCATCGGAATTATATCATATTTGGTATGATTTTTATTAGAAAAATGCCACGAAAATGTTGGTGAAAGTTCCATAAAAAAATAATGAATAATAAAGTGGTTGGAAATTTGGATTAGTTATGTTTACATTTCTCGGTGACCCAGGCCTCTCGAGCTCGACTGTCCTCTATATACGTTCGGCAAACGTCAAACAATGACATCCCTCGCGTATAAATGACCCTGCACAGGCTCGTGTTGAGGACATTTATCGATTAAATACTGTACTGTAGAATAGTTGTATAATATTTATTATAATTTGTATTTTGCGTTACAATATGTAACAATAATTTTATTGATATATACAATTATCCATTGATGCCGCAAATCAGATAAAATTAAATCAAATGCTGAAAATGTACTCTCAACATCACAAGATAGGTAGGAACATATTTATACTTTTTCATTTACAGTCAGTAGGTACGTTATTTACAATTAGATTTTGGTATTAGATTTCACGCTAACGTTATTATTTCTTATTTCATTACAGTAACTAACAGAATAGAAAAATTAGCTTGAATAATTGCTAAATTGTCAATAAGAGCATCATTTTTTATCATTTTTTAGACTGATATTGACTTTGTACAGTTTAAATAGTTAGATATATATATATATACATAACTTATTATTATTCACAATATTATCACATAAGAATATCCAGAACCATTTAAGATTATATGAGAGAAATACTAAAAATATGCATTGTGGAAAACATATGGCGTATGCAGAATATGCAAAATAAAAAATACATTTTTACAATTATTTAATCATGGCATAATTTTCTGTCTAGGTGTCATTGGTTTGACCTATTTTATATATCAATATGCATTTGCATAAAAACCCACAGCCTACTTATCACTGATAATGTCGCTAATAATATTTTTCTTATGTGTAGAATATTTTGATTGATCAAATATTATACATTAAATAGAGGTTAAAGGGACCGGTTGCAACAAACGTATGACTACAAAGTATTCATTATGACAACATTGTTCATAAAATAAAAGTAGTGTTTTCTACGAAAATATCACAACTGAAATGTCAAATAAAATAAAGAATGCAATTCATCCTCTTTTGAAAGGTGCTCTTTGAAACAGGAAACCTTGTTTCTCGTCTCTTTAACATTGACAGAGATAGAGATGTTAAATAACTTTACCTTTCATTCATGCAATCGTATGTCGAAATGATAAAAATTCATGATACTACAGACAATGCTACATTAACACTATACCTACCGACCATTAAAGCTGACTAGCAGGTGTTGCCTTATACAAATGGCATTATTGAATTTATTTAGATTTTGTGCGATCTTTATTATAATGTATAATTTAATAAAGCACCTTGATAAATTTAGTAATTGTGAAATACAAATTCTGAAATGGGTCATTTGAGCTGCAGTGGTAGGTTTAGTGTTAACTTAACCTATTACCTTAGATAAAAAATTACTTTCGATCATAATTTTACATTGCATTCTAAACACGCAACAGACAAGCACAGTACATAACTTTTCTCGACTATCTTCAAGAATTAAAATTATACAAGGCAATCAAAATAAGTATTAAAAAGTTGTGACTTCGATCAGTTGAAAAATTAAAATTGCACATCGATGATCGAGGGAATATTTTTCAGGAAGATACTTAACAAGGTTGAAATGGAATTAGTCGAGGAATATTTAAACAATGTACCACCAGTCATTATTTCTAAAAGACCATTCCTCTGATTTTTTTTATGTTCTGGATTCTTACGTATTTTGACGTACTGATTACAAATATGATAATGAGAATTGGCGCAAATGTTATTTTCATAGAGGAAACCTCGAAAAAACCATAAAAATCATAGTTTTTCCATTTATTTCCGTAAATAATAGTAATTTTGGTAAATACTTCAAATAAAAGTTGTAGGTCTCATCGAAATAAACGTTTTATGTCGTATTGATTTTTGTCGTAAAAACAATATTTTTTGAGAAAAACGATAATTTTGAACATTAAATGTTCAAAACTACATATACTCATCCAACACAAATCAAGTTTCATTGTTAATTTCATTAGTGAATACTAGAAAGGGATACCGCAAAGCTCCACCATCGCCCACGTGTTTTCTGGATCATTGGATTTTTAACTTTCCACGCATAGCGAGATCCACTCTCTGCGGGAAGCTTCATCCTCAAAAGGAATAACCTAACCTTACCTAACCTAAACCTAAACTTAAACATTAAGTTAAATGACTGTTGGTTATAGAAGGAACGAAAAAACCTCATATAAACTAAAAAATAAACCTGTTTGTTCTAAAAATACCTAACCTAATCCTAAACCTAAACTTAAAAATTAAGTTAAACGACTGTTGGTTATAGAAGAAATGAAACAACCACATATAAACGAAAAACTAAACCTGTCTATTCTAAAAATACCTAACCTAAACCTAAACCTAAATTTGGTTTCTTCGTGTTCTATTCTACATGGATATTTTTCATACTTCGATAACATATGTAAAGGACATTGAAATCGAGAGTGACTCCGTATAAGTCAATAATTACCTATCATTTTTCTCAAAATCTATTATGTATCTTTATGACAAAAATCAGTAGAACATAAAATGTGTATTTTGATGAGGTCTACAACTTTTATCTCAAGTATTTTTCAAACTTCCCATTATTTACGGAAATAAATGGAAAAAACTATGAGTTTTATGGTTTTTCGAGGTTTCCGCTATGAAAATAACAGTTGCGCCAATTTTCACTATCATATTCGTAATCAGCACGTCAAAATACGTAAGAATCCAGAATATAAAAAATATCGGAGGTATGGTCTTTTCGGAAGTACACCCAATATGTTAATAAACAACGTTTATTAAAGGCTGCTCCACTTTTACATTTTCTAATAATCTGTAGTACTTTTATAAAAATTGTAGCTATTAATATAACAAAACTAAAGAATAAACGTTAAATTGCAGTATATATTAAGTTTTAAAACACTTTATTTGAGTTTTGTATCGACCCATGGTAAGATTTATATCCCTGTATCATGTTTGAAACTAACGAATATCTCAGAATTTTGTTATGTACAAATTTTAATGAGACCAATTTAATCTGATTTCATGTTTACCGATATGTACAAGTACACTCATCCAACAAAATTCGGCAACTGTTACGATTACTTGCATTCCTGATAAACCTGAACAACCGAATATGACGGCAAATAATATTTATTTGTGATAATAGTAGGTGCAACGTAATTTACGACGATGCTGCTACAACGATGAGCCAGAGTTGCTATCGAGACTCCGATGTAACGCAACAACAGTTAGCCGCACCCTTAGGTCAAACGCGTACAAAAATTACAAACTCGCGTAACTGTTACGCTATTAGATACTTCACTATTTTAAAATGACAGGACTAGAAATATAATTAAAAATCAGTCATATTTATTATATTATCTAGAAACAAATTGTCATTTCTATGTGCTCGTATAACGAATGATAATTTCTTTTTCATTAACATTATTTATATGTTGATAAATCATCTGTTTTCGAAATAAACATTCATGGATTATTAAGCCCTGTTCAGACCGACGGGCAATTGACCGCGGATAGACCGTATACTGCAAATGTCTGTGGATAGTCCGCAGACAGGCTGCGGACAACATATTCTACGTATAAATTAATTGTGTTTATCGATCGAAATTTTTTGATTAATTGTGTTTCGAATTTCGGCGCACAGGTTCGATCATTGATACTATTTAGCTATTTTGCAAATTAGAGACCTCTATGTAAACTCAACGTTTCGATGAGGGTCCAGATGTGGGTCTTTCTCAAGAGATGAGATTTTTATGCGTTTGCTATAGTGGAAAATTAATAAGTGCCACTTATGAATTTGAATCAAACAACACGCATACAAAGATGTAAGAATCTGTGGACTTCAACACTAGGTTTACGTCAAAGCTGTCAAATCACGAGTTCTAATATTTTTAATTTACGATTGTTAAGATTGTAAAGATGCATTCATGCGGAATTATTCAACAAATTTATTTGTTTGGGTATATATTACAAAAAAATTGCTAAACATTTGGATAGACACATTCTTGATATTTTTACAAAGTAATGTAAAATAGTCACTTTTAATGCCCCGTAAAGCTAGTGTTAAGTAGAAACTGACCAAAGGTGCTGAAAAATGGGATTTTCACCACTTTTCACCAATTTTAAATTTTCATTATGCTCGAATAAAAAAGTATTAAGACGTTCCGTTTTATTTTTTCATATAATTCTTACCAATCACAAGTTTTTCAAAATCTTTCTTGCTTGTCATTTAGTAAATCAATACTTCTAATCGCTCAGAAAAAGTCAAGTTGATTGGTCACATTTTAAAAAAGTTATTCTGATTTAAATGGTGTTCGAATACTTTCGTGGACCTCGCAAGCAATACGTAAGACTACGTTGTCTAGCATCATTCTAATCCGAGATAAAAATTATATAAGAAAAATTAATACAATACAGTGTGTTTATGTAATATTCATTGCCTGCGTAAATAGTTAGTGCAAACCTAGCGCAAACTGTAAAACAAATTTCTCTCCAGAATATTCAAATATTAATTCTTTAAAGCAATAAAAACATTTAGAATCAACAATTTTCTCTTCACGTTTGCTTAAATTGAATTTTCTGTTTTTATTAAGTACAATTCTTTTATTTATAAAAATGCCACGTACATCATTTTAATTAGTATGCAACACCTGGTATATGCCATGTATTTATTGCATAATTTAAAATTAGACTTTCCACTTTCATCTCAATTTGTTTCTTGCATTTATAATACAATAATCAATGTAATAATATACGCTCCATTATCAGATTCTTTCATACTTCTACAGACATTAACATCAATAATTATGCAGATACAATTAACACATTATCCACCGGCGATTTTCCCATAATGTTTAGAAGACATGGCTGAGGACTTCTTCATAGATTTTTCAACAGCAACAAAAACTACAGTCATAAACCAACAAGTCACCCTCCATAATGTAATTTAATAATATTGTTAGGGATTACTGTATAAAAGAAGAGTTTTAAGCTTTCGGTGGATAATTGCTAATATTCATGATGTATCGTTAAGAATCCAAAGATACCTATTAGTCGATTTGAAACAACCAACTTGACCAAAACCTCATTTTGAACCGACTTATTTAATATTGATGTCGGATAGAATAATTTTCCCTCGATTATTTTTGTTTTTAACATAAACATTGACAAAGTAATCAAGCTGATCTGTTATTTTTAATGCGCTTTTATACTTTTGACCATATACAGGTTCGAAATAAAAGATAGTTTAAACCAGTGATGGGTAATTTTGCCTCAATTGAGGCAAAACCGTCCACACCGTAGCGCCCTCTGTCCCCTTCCAGCAAGCGCGGTACAATGGAGCAACGAAGACACAAGACATCAGCGTACGCAACGAACGTGCGCGCTGCATAAAAGAGAGGTTGGTGGGAGAAGCAGGCTTTTGAGGGGCTCCACCCGTGCCCACCACTGGTTTAAACCATTTTGAAGTTATAATGCTTCTGTGCCACTTATTAATTTTCCACTATAGCAAACGCATCAAAATCTCATCTCTTGAGAAAGACCCACATCTGGGTCGAAACGTTGAGTTTACATAGAGGTTTCTAATTTGCAAAATTGCTAAATAGTATCAATGATCGAACCTGTGCGCCGAAATTCGAAACGCAATTAATATTATACGTATGTATATCGTACGTACGTATTCGTCTGGACAGGACTTTATACAGAAAATGAAACTGATCAATTTAAAAGGATCCGTATCAATAAAAATAATTAAATGAATTTTCCTAACATTCTACGTTTCATTTTTAATTAAAAAGTAGTTGTATGTGATTATTAGACTATGGATTCAATGTATTTACAATAAAAATGTGTCGGCGAAATAAAGAACGGAGAAATGAATAAAAGAACTTAAGAGCATCGATATATTAACATCAACTTGTTACACTTATTACAGGAAGAAACGATTATTTCTTTGGTATCAGAATGTATTTTGTGATTGATGCAAACAAATCCGCAGTTTAGTGATTTTCTTATAATATTGGTAAGATCACTTTTTCACTGAATAGACAATTTCTTAAAATCTTGTGATTAAGCACATGCCTCGGAACAGTACAGTGTACTCAAAATCGTCAACAAAGACTTCACAGATGGAGATGATGTTCCGTTAGAGGGACAGAGAATCGGAGCGAAAGAGATTAATCAAAGGATTGCAAGTTAATGCGAACCGTAAAGGGATCTCTTTGTTTATGATATGTTTGTAGTTGTCACGATGGTCGTCGCGTCGTCTCGATGCGCAATCGAATCTTATTTGGCGAGAGCTGACTCTACGTAGGCGTGCATCTCTACTCTTTCTCCTTTTTAGTTCCTACTCTTTCTCTCTTTATCTCTGCCACTGCATAAATTCTCGCTTTCGACCTTTCGACATTTCACCCCTGTGCGGTCGGTGCCTCGTATGAAGAACACCTATAAACCCGAATGAAAAATCAGAATCTATGTTTTCGATAAAAACTGCTTCTAAGAATTAGAAGCTGGTTTAACAAACCACCTTTATACAACATTACTTTATCCTCACTATATTGTGAAATTGATTCATGAAATTTTCAAAAATTACAGTTAAAATCGTATATTTTCAAATGATAATTTTTGCAATTAAATATAATATCAAAGATGAAAAAACAGATCTGAAATGTAATCACGTAGCTATCGGTACTAGGTATGTGCAAGATTGTTTCATTTCAGATAACCTTAAATTTGATTTGCATATGATTATCGATACTGCAAACAAAATAAATTGCATGTCATTTCTACAGGTTTTCTATTAAACTTGAATCACGATATGCAGATGGATATGGATACCGATACAAGGACGGCGAGCCCTAAAGTATCACGAGTTCACTCGAGTTCAAATATTAGCAGCTATAAGTTACAGGCCACACGTGTTGACACCGATCGGCGTGTTACTTACACGCCAATATTACAAGATAAAATAAGAAGACAGTGTCATGTTTTTCGTCAATCCTTCTTGCATGATTGAGCAAGGCGCACGGCAAATGTGCTTCGGCGCATATTTCCAGATTGGACGAAGTACATTGAAGCGATGACTATAGTTTTGATAAGAAGTTCTTATAAAAATGTCTACGAAGGTGAGAAACGTAGGTACGATATCAAATATCTTGAAAAATATTAGACCTAGAAGAACATTATAAATATTATATAAAATATTATATAACAATTTTTAATTTACGATTATTAAAAGTGTTAGGAGGCATTCGTGAGGAATTATTAAATAGATTTATTTTTTGTATACATATTACAATAAAAATCGCTGAAGATCCAAGTAAATACAATTTTATTATTTTTATAAAGCAATGTAAAATAATCAATTTTAGTGCTCCGTAAACCTAGTGTTAACAAGAAATGTAAATATCTAAGCAGCCTCCAGAAAACTCCAATTCGACTATGTGTATCAACCAGAACATGGAGGATTGTTTTCTCGCTTTCAATGTAAATGATGTCTCGTATGATATTAATTGAAAATATTTATTTTACAATACCATTAAATTTATCTCTCTTAAACACGGTTGCATCGACGAGACGAGACGAGACGAGACGAGACGAGACGAGACGAGATGAGATGAATTTCAGGATTCTTTTAACGCAAAATTCGATAATTTATGTGGCACATGATTTACGGTCGATCAAAGCGATTCAATTAATATCCTATTACCGTTTGCGTTCACGCACACCAGCGTAAATGGAGCCTGCCTAGCGTTTTAAAAGACAGCTTTGTAAACGTCGTTTGTATGCGCTCGTCAATGTATATTTCTTTGAAATATAGTCTACAGACGTACCGGCGCAGTTTAATGAAATGACAATGAACACTTCACCGTGGGATAAAAACAAACAATCATAAACAAAGGTTTATCGGAAGATCGTAAAATCATTACACTAACACACAACCTTGAATAGGCATGAGAATCCACTATTTTCTAAATGTCATTGCGTGTGTATCGTGTGTACGTTTTTGATCATTCTCAGAATCTGGCTACTACTTCACAGTACAGTAATTCCTTGATCTAATTGTAAGTCCTTTTTCGGTTCCCTGCCTGGACTTGGATCGCGAAGGGACACTATTCTGTTGTGACCGCGTCGACCGCGCTGACCGTAGAAAAGGACAACATGCAAACACGGACCGCGCGGCCGAAGGCGCAACAAAAAATAGCGTATCGATGAGACAATACTAGTGCAATAATAAAACTTCTTTATTTTTTATTATTTTTCATGGTACTTTCACTAACATATTCGTGGCATTTTTCTAATGAAAATGATACCAAATATGATATAATTCCGATGATATTTACTTTTTCTTTTTCACTCGCTTTCTGTACTAAAGTGACTCCATACCGTCAACTAAACCACTAAATACAGTTGAAATTATACCGTATTTGGTATCATTTTAATCAGAAAAATGCCACAAATATATTAGTGAAAGTCTCATAAAAAAATAAATAATAATAAAAAAGTTTTTTTTCTTGGCATTACACTGTGAACACACGCGGGCCTTTAAACTGTGCCGGCGATTGCGACTCTCCGCGTCTCTTTCTATCCCGTACGCTGTCCTTTCTTGCGCCTGAAACTTTCACCGTTCATTACACAAGTAAATATCATCGGAATTATATCATATTTGGTATCATTTTCATTAGAAAAATGCCACGAATATGTTGGTGAAAGTTCCATGAAAAAATAATAAAAAATAAAGAAGTTTTGTAATTGGATTAGTGTAATTCACACCGATATACCCGACCCAGGATCAGATTACGCGGCATGTTTACACTTCTCGGCGACCGAGGCAGCTTGAGCTCCGCAGTGGAAGGAGTAACCAAGAGACATAGATCGAGACGTCCCGTTGGACTTAGATCACGGAATTACTGTAAATGGTGTTCAAGCTTAATATATTTGACGTTCAAGGACTACATATTAAATTGTCGGTGATAGGCTTTTGTTCTTATTTAGGTGTCTATACAGGGTGTCCCACGAAACTGGAACAGGCTTACTTCGTAAACGGTTGGGAATAAAAGAAGATGTTATAAGTCATCAATGGTATCAGACACTTGGTAACAATGGTATGTGCACTTTTGTGCATTGGTGCATCAGAAAAATGCACCTGCCACTTTTTTAAAAATAGAAACCTATATTTTTGACTGCACCAATTAATGCAATCCTTTGTGCTCTACATAAAAGTATTACTATACTTATGACCTAAACCTATTAGTTAGGACGTTATCGTAACTAAAAGTTACAATTATTATAATGGAGCATCACGTGACACTTCAGAACACTTGAGGACAGACCGAAATCATTCACAAATCTACAACAATCTCAGCTACGATAACTTCCTAACAAATAAGTTTAGAGCATAAGTACGTTACTACTTTTATGTAGAGCACAAGAAACTGCATTGATTGATGCAGTCAAAAACATAGGTTTCCGCTTTTTTTAAAAACTGCAATTGCATTTTTCTGATGCTCCGATGCACAAAAGTGCATAAAATTAGTTGCATATTAGACACCGTCTGATACCATTCAACTTTTACTTATAACATCTTCTTCCATTCTCAACCGTTTAGGTTTAGGAGTTAACCTGTTCCAGATCGTGGAACACCCTGTATATATGTACAGTGGGCCGCGATTTTCTTAAAATTGGATCAAACGACTTGACTTTGTTGGCAATTAGAAGCATTGTTTTACTAAATGATGTTAATAAATATTTTGAAGAAATTGTAATTGATAGGAGTTACATGAAAAAATAAAAAAGGCACTTTTAAAAATTTTTTTATTTGCGATCGATGTTAGTTATACACATGCTAAAAATGTCATCGAAATCGGTTGACGCAGAAACAAACAACACGCATACAAAGATGTAAGAATCTGTGGACTTCAACACTAGGTTTACGTCAAAGCTGTCAAAATCACGAGTTCTAATATTTTTAATTTACGACTGTTAAGATTGTAAAGATGCATTCATGCGGAATTATTCAACAAATTTATTTGTTTGGCTATATATTACAAAAAAATTGCTAAACATTTGGATAGACACATTCTTGATATTTTTACAATGTAATGTAAAATAGTCACTTTTAATGCCCCGTAAAGCTAGTGTTAAGCAGAAACTGACCAAAGGTGCTGAAAAAATGGGATTTTCACCAATTTTAAATTTTCATTACGCTCGAATAAAAAAGTATTAAGGTGTTCCGTTTTATTTTTTCATATAATTCTTAACAATCACAAGTTTTTCAAAATCTTTCTTGCTTGTCATTTAGTAAATCAATACTTCTAATCGCTCAGAAAAAGTCAAGTTGATTGGTCACATTTTAAAAAAGTTATTCTGATTTAAATGGTGTTCGAATACTTTCGTGGACCTCGCAAGCAATACGTAAGACTACGTTGTCTAGCATCATTCTAATCCGAGATAAAAATTATATAAGAAAAATTAATACAATACAGTGTGTTTATGTAGTATTCATTGCCTGCGTAAATAGTTAGTGCAAACCTAGCGCAAACTGTAAAACAAATTTCTCTCCACAATATTCAAATATTAATTCTTTAAAGCAATAAAAACATTTAGAATCAACAATCTTCTCTTCACGTTTGCTTAAATTGAATTTTCTGTTTTTATTAAGTACAATTCTTTTATTTACAAAAATGCCACGTACATCATTTTAATTAGTATGCAACACCTGGTATATGCCATGTATTTATTGCATAATTTAAAATTAGACTTTCCACTTTCATCTCAATTTGTTTCTTGCATTTATAATACAATAATCAATGTAATAATATACGCTCCATTATCAGATTCTTTCATACTTCTACAGACATTAACATCAATAATTATGCAGATACAATTAACACATTATCCACCGGCGATTTTCCCATAATGTTTAGAAGACATGGCTGAGGACTTCTTCATAGATTTTTCAACAGCAACAAAAACTACAGTCATAAACCAACAAGTCACCCTCCATAATGTAATTTAATAATATTGTTAGGGATTACTGTATAAAAGAAGAGTTTTAAGCTTTCGGTGGATAATTGCTAATATTCATGATGTATCGTTAAGAATCCAAAGATACCTATTAGTCGATTTGAAACAACCAACTTGACCAAAACCTAATTTTGAACCGACTTATTTGATATTGATGTCGGATAGAATAATTTTCCCTCGATTATTTTTGTTTTTAACATAATCATTGACAAAGTAATCTAGCTGATCTGTTATTTTTAATGCGCTTTTATACTTTTGACCATATACAGGTTCGAAATAAAAGATAGTTTAAACCAGTGATGGGTAATTTTGCCTCAATTGAGGCAAAACCGTCCACACCGTAGCGCCCTCTGTCCCCTTCCAGCAAGCGCGGTACAATGGAGCAACGAAGACACAAGACATCAGCGTACGCAACGAACGTGCGCGCTGCATAAAAGAGAGGTTGGTGGGAGAAGCAGGCTTTTGAGGGGCTCCACCCGTGCCCACCACTGGTTTAAACCATTTTGAAGTTATAGTGCTTCTGGCATAAAGAGATTTACTCAATGTACCATATTAATGTGAACTCTTTTAAGAATACTTTAAATTTTCATAACGGGATCAAATAAAAATGTTTTAAAAAGTGCCTTTTTATTTTTTTCATGTAATTCTTACCAATTGTAATTTTTTCAAAACCTTTCTTGCACGTCGTTGACTAAATTAATGCTTCTAATTGTTCAAAAATGTCATGTCGTCTGGTCCAATTTTAAAAAAGTTATTGCGATTTAAATGGCGTTCGAATAATTTCGTGCGCCACTGTATATGTATTTCATGTGACAGTAAATGTACAGTAAATATACAAAAACTTGTTTAAAATGACCGTACACATATTGCCACAGATGATGTGTGTATATAGGTAGTCGTTATAAACAATTCTTTGATCGCGTTATACGAGAGTCTAATGTAGTAACAGTTTTCACGGATTCTGTGTGGACGTAAGTGAAGGGCTCGAGAGAGTGTAAAGCGTAACCGTGCGTCTAATCCGTGAGAGACGCCGGATGCGCGCGTTAGGGGATTTACGGGATGATTAGGGGAGCGTAAAATGTTGGAAACTCACCAGCACTTTGGTGAAGCGCCTCTCGAGCTCAACAGCGTCGGGCATCGGTTGCCTTGGCGCGCTACGGACGCTGCCACTCCGTGCGTGTGGTCCACCCAAACTTCCCATGCCAAGGCTAGGTTGACAGGATTGATGAGGCGCGCCGCCCTTGACACCACCGATGAACACCTCGCGCACACCGCCATCGCTTTCGCCGGCACGACTTTGCACGATCCCCATTGTTTCACTGGTCGCGAACGTATCCTGCGCTGTCTCTGCACGAGAAAATCGTGGATGCACGACGGCAGGCGGTAGCGGCCCACCACTGCACTGTCACACCGAGAAGAAACGTCAACAATGACGATCGCGACACTTGCGACAGTTCATTCTCGCCGAAAAAACAGACCGACTTTCTATTACGACAAACGTCGATAAGAAAACGACTCGAACCGGTCCGCGCCGGGCCATGCAACAGGTACTAAGCCGTTCATTGTGGACACAAACTCTCGCAAACGTGCGCGACCAAAGCACGATGTACACTCTACTACCCACAATAGACGAGACGTTCGCTGCATCTGCGATAGTCTCGCTACTCCCAGCCGCAGCGCCATTACACATGCGTGGTACGACACTCGCTTTAACGCCACCTGTATCACCGCGATCGAGTTTCGATACAAACTTTCAGTTACGAAGTTGGTAACCATGTCACGGATTCATTTTGTCGAGGTTGGTGTAGGTAGATTTGAATCGGTTTGTTCAGTTTGAATAATTCTAATCTACCGCTAGAATTAGTAATTATTGGCGGAGAGCAGTATTGGGATATTGTACCTTTTATCTCGCATACGCGACCATTTTAGCGTCAGTAAAGTACAAAGTTTGGCTAAAATGGGGTACTTTGATTATCCCGCATAATGTCGCAAAATTTTTTTTTCAAATTTCAAAAACGAACGTTTAACATGCGTATGTTATATTAAAATTTAATGTGTATGTATTATAATTGTGTACATATGTATAATATATTCACTCTTTTCCTTTCTTTTGGGGATAGGGAAGGGTACTAAAATAACTTTATAAACCAAATATATAATGAAAAAATAAAATATTTTATTTGGTTTCGGAGCACAATCGTCTCGTCGTGTTGTCTTGCACTCTTCCGTCCGGTTTCCCGCCAATAACAGTTCCTTCCTACTTTCCCCACAAAGTTAGGACGTACCCTCTGGACGTACATACGTTCCTGCATTTGGTCGCGCATGCCCGAAAAAAAGGTGCAATATCCCATCACTGGCGGAGAGTGATCCAGCCTCTTCCAAACAATAAATTAAACACAAACGAACTATAGTTTTTTGTAGGTACTTGACTCGTTAAAGATTACTACAGCCAAAAGGATAAAATACCCTATTAATTTGTTAATTTTTATTTCGTAGATAACATAAATTAAATTTCTTGTACATACATCGTTTTATACCGTTTTTGTTCATTTGGTTCAGTTGGTAAAATTAAAATGTTATTGCTCTGCAAAAATTTATTTAGAAAAATGTACATTTGTAAGACAAATTAATAGGACCAAATGATAGAACATATGTTTAATGAAGGGAATGAACAAAAAGAATTTACCAGTTTCGTGTAATATTCAATATATTCTAAAGCCTCCTTTATTTTTTATCACGGAAGCTATTCGTTTGGGCAGAGATTTGTATAATTTTTTTATTGCTTTCTGCCTTGGTGCCATTTATGTACAATACATTGTTTTAACTCGTCAAGAGTTAGACAGTGAGTAACGTTTCTAAGAGAAATATGAAGAAAAATTAATTAACAAATACTGTCCTAAAGATATTATTAAGTGTATTATGTATGAAATTCTGAAATATTAAATTCAAACGACATGTAAACTTATATCGATTCAAGATATCGATATATCGATAATGTACGAGGGACGGTACCGTTTCGAGATATCGATTGGTCAACGTAAGATAAGTAATATGGCGTCATACCATACTAGTATTTTGTTTCATAGACAACATTGCTTGTAAATATTTGGTAGAATCTGTGAGAAAGTATTAGTGTAAACAAGATTTTTAAAATGAAAAAATCTCCTTTAAGTACGCCAAGTAGCAGCAGGGGGAAGCAATGTTACAATTGGAAGTTACACGATCATAAAAATAGGACAGATTGTAACTATGGTAAAGAAGACAACTATCAGAGTGTGTCGCCAAATGGGGTACAGATGCATACTGGAAACGACTTTATTCCCTTGAATATTAGTACACCAGTGTCAGATCAGAAAAGATACAGTGGTAATTGGCATGTTTCTGGAGGTGGTCGTAATCATCGTAACTCAGGTAGCGGTGGATTTAACCATTACAGGAACAATTATCATGCAACCTCAAAATCAAATTACAATAATCCGTACTCTCCTTACAAGCACTCTGGCAAACAGTTTCATGGTCAGAAAAAGGTAATTTTAAATAAAATTTTATATTTTTTCTTTGGGATCGTTAAATCTTATTGTGTTAGGTGGTATCGAACTCTTTTTTTCACATTTAGGGTTGGCATAAGGATGCGCGCAAAGAGATTGATATATCAAGATACATAGATATGAAATCTTTTTTGGAGGATCCATGGGCAGATTTAGTAAAAAGGTTAAGCAAATCGGAGGATAAAAAGGGGGGGAAATTTTCTAAAATTGAACAGTCACTTTCATCACAGTCCTTTTACAACGTAACTTCTGAAACATATTCTGAAAGTAAATCTATGAGAGATGTCCATGACTCGTATCCTAGTCAAGAATCTAAACACGATTCTTCAATAGAGATAACATTGGGGTTGGATGATTCTGACGTTAGTGAATTATCAAAAACGGATAGTTCGATAAATTTAAAGCTCGACAGTGTAAGGTTCAGTGAAGAATCAAAAAATGAAAGCATTACCAGTAATAACGACAATGCTTTTGGTGACTCTCAAGAGGAAAATGATATGCGTGAGTTTTGTGGTACAGAGACAGGCTCAGTTGAAGCTGTTATATAACACTGACAAAGAACTAAACGTACAATTAAGAAAATAGTGCAGCAATATGTTGTGTATTGTACATAAAAATTCTCAGATGAATATAGGTATTGCAAAAACTATGAAACATTAATGTCAGATATTTGGAGTAATATTCTGAAATATCGATAAAAAAAGTTTATAAAGTTCTTAGCAATACAGTTTTCCTTTTACGAGGTAGCTCTGTTGCAGAAGCATATTCGAAACATATGCGAAATACAATGTATGAAAATTATCTTCAAAATTATATTTTCACAACAAGGCTGTGAAAAAAATGAATGTAGTTTACACGAATGAAATTGTGTATGTGCAATTCTTTAGTATGTACCAAGGGAAGTACATATTTCAAGATACAAGGGAACATAAAACACCAATTTCTCACCGATAGATTAAGATTCAACTTTCAGCTACAATGCCATTAGGTGAATACAATTTAAGTTTGCTTCAGCAGAATCTTTAGTAACAGTGTAAGACAATGTTTATTACTATGAACGTTGTTGAATGCCAACTATTAATTTCGTTTTTCAATGTATATGTCTATGTGTACTCCGTGTCCTGACAGTATAGAAATGTATAGAGAAGTAACAATACGTACTAATATTTTGTCACGTATGTAGATAAATATGTTATAACGTACAGGAATGTAGATTTATGTATGGAATAATCAAGTGCAAACACGTGAGTTTAATTCCCAATTAGCAGTACCGATTTTTACGTTAAATATGTCTTATTTGAACAATCATTAATTCTCTCTTGCTTAAATTTTTCATTTGTACTTCAATCTGATATATGTAGAATGGTGAAATATGACACATTTGTAACACTAAAATAGCAAAATAGTATGGTGCTAGATTTGTATAATTGTTATTTCAAAAACATTGCATACAGAATTGTTTATTTCTGTCCTTTACACAAGTTTTATAGTATGTTTTAGTAAACAATGGATTGTAGAAAGTATTAAAAGTGACCTACATGTTTGAGTAACATGTCAACTTAATGTACAAATGACGATCTGGTACAAAACTTTGTATAATTTAAGAAATTAAAATTTCTTTCCAAATTACAATTTTAAATAGTCCTGTAAAACATGTAATTAATGTTCAAAACAGCAGTTGTACGAATAATCTGTACAAAAAAGAATTGTATATAAATATATGCAAATTATAATAATCTTCAATTCAACATTGTAAATGTGAACATTATTCTCTTATATTTTTGTTCCTGCTTTTCTCTTTTAAAATATGGTGATCGATAGAAGTTGTCTGAAATTTTCTTTGAAATATTTCCGTAAACTGGTTTGTATGAAGTGGTTTATTTGAATTCATTTCATTTTTTAGTCTGATAAATCTTATTATAGAGATACTCTAGCAAAAGTAACAATCCGATATTTAACTCAATCGAATGGAATTAGATCTCTAACGTTGTGCTTCTAAAGCTGTCGCTGTAATACAATGGCAAGTAAGATCGTTTGTATATGTGAATAATTCATCTATCGACGTTATCAATACGAGCTACGTATTCCTTGACATTGTAGTTCAGGCATTGTTCCTGCGAGTTTGTTTCTTCTTCCTTGTTCTCTCTCTTTCATTACCTCACATGTAAAAATTTTTTATATTTATTAAAATAATAGAGTAAAGAAAATTAAAATTATTCTGCTTTTCTGACAAAACATATCGTCCCTATTAACATTAACCGTACCGATTGCACAATGTGACTGGTATACATTGTCTTATAAAAATTTCAAGACTGAATTTATTTAGATTTCTTGCAATTTTGATAACAATATATGCTTCAATCGAGAAATTTATTTAATAATTTCTAATTTAAGTATCTTTGTAATTTCAATAACCATAAGAAAAACTGTAAAACCTGTATGGTTAGCGTAAACGTAGTAAAACAGGAAAAATATGTAGCATAATAGCGTTTATAAATGTTTTCTCTTTGGAGTATTTTTGCAGAAACGAAAGGGACACATTTTTTTACATTGAATTGATGAGTATTTCTTATTGATAAAGCTACATAACATGTTATTATGTGAAATATTCGAACTGTTGTTTGTTTCATTTTTGATCGTTTATGACCCTGAAGGTCATTATATCTTACATTATTGAATTTATTTCGATACAAGCTCTCATGTGTTGTAAGACATACTTAGTATTTCATTTAAAAAATTGAAAATTATTTTTACCTCTTTAGTAATACAGCAAACGAAAAGGATGTATCTATGATATATTATCTATAAAATAGAATAGAAATGTGTATTCTTTCATTTCTTCCGTATACATACTTACAATTTACGAAAAGAAGTTCATACAGCTAGTCGCGAAATTGATTGTACACGCATGTTAGAAGTATGTTTATTGAAAAAATAGAAAGTTTATAGAAAGAATTGATTGGAAAACTAAAATTTTTAAAAATTATTTAACATTAATATTTTTTGCATTTCGTCGAGTATCCATGACTGCCTGAAAACGTCTCGTCATTGATTCAACTAATTTTTTTTATTTTCGAAATAGGAATATTATTCCACGCATTGTTTTCTTGGTGTCTTCTTTACTTGTGATAGTATAATTTTTTAATAAAATTTTTAATTTTCTCCACAAGTGCTCGATGGGGTACACATCTGGCGACTGTGGTAGCGTTTTCAATAATTTGAGGATATTATAAAGTAACCATTTTTTAATAACACGTGAAGTGTGTTTCGGGTCATTATCCTGTTGGAAGTGATACATTGCTAAATGTTTACAAATTTTTTTTAAATATTCAAGTACATCATTTTGTCCATTGTTCCCTTTATGTATAAATTATGTTATTCAATTCCATATTCTGATCAGGGATCCTAACCAACGCCTAACCCGAACCGTAACCCGGTTATCAAGCTCGGTTACTGTTACCCGCAGTAACCCTGAAGGAGCGGTACCCGCGTAGCAACCAGAGCGGGTTACGCACCTTCAACCGCACCCGGTTACAAGAAGTGGGTTACTACGTATCTAGGGCTGGAAATGCAGAAAAATAGTATGAAATTGTAAAAAATGAAAATGCAATATTTAGCGTGTATGAACTGAATATATAATAGATACAAAAAATATTATAATATAATATTAAAGAAAACAAAAATATATAAATACTTTACAAAAAACATATACAAAATAATAATACAATACAATATTAAAATCTAAATACTCATTTTATAAAATAGTATGATAATACTTTATAATACCTACAATAGTGATAAAAAATATAAAGAAAACGAACTAATTACTAAATTTATTTATTCTTAAAATCATAATATGATCTAAAATATCATGATTTAATCTAGACCTATTGTCGTTTAAGATAAATTTCAAGCCCATAAAAGATCTCAAATAACGAGTTGCTCCATCAATTTTTAGAGAAGCTAATTTGTTTTTTACTTCAATTTTGATGTTGTTCTTTAATTCCATGGCTTTATTAAAAATAGCGTCCCTAATATTGTTTTCATTAATTACCACAGGTGATGGTAGTATCTCTAACACTGGATCTAATATTTTTCGAAAACCTGAATCGTGCAGGATGCTTAACGGCCGGCCATTCTTTGTCACGAGCTCTACACACGCATTTACAATATATTCTTTTGTAATTTCTATTCCTAATACTTTCGCATTTTTATTTGATGCAGACGAGGACATGGAACCGGAAGGATAGTCTGCTCCTTCTGTGCTTCTTTTTCGCCTTTCCTTCGACATTGTAACCAATGTATATTCGTTGGGATAGTTATATTGAAAGTGTCGCGTCAAATTAGCAGCATGATTTCTCTTATAATTCAAAATAAGAAATTTCTAAGAATGTACACCTATGTAATATATCGTGAGAGTCAAAAGCGATATATACACTTTCGAAGAAGTCGCTAAACATTGTTTTTTTTATTAAAATTCGCAAAGTAATACCAAACTGAACCAGTTCAATATTGGAATTAGGCATTATTTATTCATAAGTATAAGTTTGACATTTTTTCGAAAAATAATTTGCAGCAGTAAGTACATACATGCATATCTGACCAAATAAAATATTTACAGTTGAAATGTTATAAAGAACTTATGGTCAATTCTATGTTGCATCCGTTAAGAAGGCACGCGGACTTATTGTTGTCCACGTCATACGAAAAGTATTCACGCACAGGATGTTGCATTATGAAGAATTATATTTATATGAAATAAAACTTTGGATCTGCTATATGTCGCGATTTCGATACCGTCAATTCGTATACTGAACTTCACGGGATTGTCAATACCCTAGACATATTACGAATTTAACAAAATACGATCGGGAAACAATCCGGACGCTAAATTGGGAGGTGACAATGTGCAACAATGTATAGTTGAGGTGTCATTTGGCACGCTCGCGGAGGTCCAGCAGCGGTGTCCATATATTTACAATAATATATTTAAATGATGTATCACAGTAATAAATTAATTGTATTTTACAACTCAACACATATATTGTTTAAGTGTCATATTATTATTGCATATTATACCATATTAATATTATTATAATTAGTAGACAATAAATTTTTCGTAAATCAGTATCAGTAACCGGCTTTGTAAGAGCGCGTTAACTCTTTGCGGCACAGGATTTCAGATAATAAAATAGACCCATGTTGCATAGAAATTTTATTGCATTTTAAATGAAACAAAATTTGGTATATTTTTATTAATAAAGGTATCACATAATGTAAAAACATAAAAAAATACTAATAGTTTAATTAAATTTGTTGTTATAGGGTGGGACTCAAATAGTCCACCGCCACAAATTTAAGCTTTAGTTTTTATTATAAAGCTCTTCAGTTGCTTATATGGAACTAATTTTTATAAAAATTAACTTACTTCTACGATTTCTCACATAAAAGGAAAAAAAAATTGTCGCAATAAATCTTCCGCTTGCAACAATTGATGAACCTGTATTGACATGTTGAATGTTGCCAACACAAGTGAATACATTTGTAACATTTATTGAAGATATTACCAACTGCTTTACGTAAACAAAACGAAATATAAACCAGTGCGCATGCAGCTATTGCAATATTTCGAGGTGGGACTAAAAATGTCCCACCATGCATTACGGTGCATCAAAAAGGTGGGACACTTTTAATCCCAGCGTGCCCCAAAGAGTTAACCGGGTTAATCGTACAGCGATGTTTTCAGTAACCCGGTTACGCGGGTTACGCCCGGGTTACAAGAACCGAACCCGGTTACGGTTACGGTTAGGATCCCTGCCTAGGAGGCACTAGGGGTTGCCGGCTCAGTCGGTTGCCGGGTTCTTACGATGGAGGAAAAACACGTCTAGCTTGCTATAATAAGACGTATGTTTATATTTACAATTATTTATACCCTTAGGTGCTAATTAAACAATAACAGGGAGTCTCGGCGCGGTAACGCCGTGAGACACGGTAGCAGGGAGTCTCGGTGCAGTAATGTCGTGAGACACGGTAATAGGAAGTCTCAGTGCGGTAACGCCGCACAGTGGTTCCGATCCAGAAATATGGGGACATTTTGCCAAAAATTCTACTATCTCGTATAGATGTCTGTTGAATATGTTTTGCTTTCTCAATTTCCAGCAATCTCGAAAATGAAAAAAGTAATAAACTGCAATAAAAATTGTTACTGTTATCGACAGTTAAAGTTGGATGTTTTGAAGATAGGATTTTTCATGGAAGAAATTGGTTCTTTTCTTTAACATGTCCTGACGACTCTTTTCAATATTTTTTCACCACTTTTTTTAAAATGAAAAGTATATCTTTAAATTATAAATTATCACTGACAATTAAGCATTACTGTTTGTTATTTAAAACAAATTTAATGCTGACTCCATTGGGGAAAATCCTAAAAATTCTTAGTAATTCACATGGAATATCTTTTGACTCTCGAATATTCCCAGAATTTTACAAAGTGGACTATTCTCAGCATATTTTCTTTTATATAATCCTGCAAGAATCGGAATCACCTTCTTCCATTTTTACAAATTATCATTATTTAAAGCTGCGCGCTTCGCTGTGCGTATAGGTGCTATGGGCGCATTCATCGTCGAGACTATGCTACATTAAAATTCCTTTGGCCACACGAAGTGAGGTTTTCAGGACATAGAGCGACATCATAGGGAATTCTTCAGAAGATACACACTTTCAAACGTTTATGCTATAATATATATAAACCTTCAACAATGATATTCACTGCCATTCTGCATTCAGTTGATACAAAGCCATACGAGAGTGAATCGTGCAACAGTTTGAGCGTTACATTGTAATTTGAATGCAATTATAAATAAATTCTATGCATAAAAGAGAAATGTTATCAGCAGAGAAAGCTCTTTGTACGTTTATAACAGCAGACCTGTCCAAATTTCAGTATACGTCCATTAGAAATGACGCTATACTGTACAAAACCAATCAATGGCCGTCGTATGCGGCATTATTAAAAGAAAAAAAATTTTTATCCACCAAAGGAAGCTATAGATGTAACCGAAAAATATGCAAAAGTTGAGTTACAAAGTTTGCTAGATGACGCGGCTAAACGAATTTTAAAAAGCGTAGGTGATTTACAAAATAAGTCAATTGTCTGAAGAGTCCTTAGAGAGGAGACATAAAGATAATTTTCACGCACTGCTACAAATGAAGATATATTTCATAGATTATTATTAACTTCTGATCCATATATATCTTCTTTGCGTATAAAGTCCAACAATAATAAACCTAAAACCCTGGACTCAGAGGCTGAGGAACTAATAATTAAATAAAAACTTTTAACAGAGAAGGTAAGAATAATTAATTTAATTCTGTGTCACATAATTCTCAACTGATCACGAATTAAACTTATTGTATTTATTATTGCTTATATTTTAATTTGTGCTTTATACAGGTACCATAGACTTTGTGAATTTTTAAATCTTACCTGGAGATTCTGGAAAATACAGAAACAAGTTTACTCAACTAGCGATTCGTTAAACAAGTAGAAGAGTATTATTAACTAATTAATTAATTTGGACCTGTTTATTTAAAAAAAAAGTGCTAAAATTTGTTATACTTGTACACATATTTAAAAATTGCAAGAAAGGCTATTAAATAAACATAAAGTATATTACATTTTACAGTATTAAAAATGAATTCTTGTTAATATTCTTCACTCCAAATTTCACTTCTATATCTTTAATAGTTTAAAAGTTATACCAAAATGTCCCCGTATTTCTCGATCGGGACCACTGTGCGCCGGTGAGACACGGTATCGGTATCGGTATCGGTATCGGTATCGGTATCGGTATCGGTATCGGTATCGGTATCGGTATCGGTATCGGTATCGGTATCGGTATCGGTATCGGTATCGGTATCGGTATCGGTATCGGTATCGGTATCGGTATCGGTATCGGTATCGGTATCGGTAAGCCAGTTGGTAAGGCCCGGAGTCGGAACAGTACGGTACGGTTCGGCTCTTCGCCTATCTGCCCTGAATTGGCACCGGAGACGGTCTTATATCTTCCTCACCATCACCTTTAACCCGCGAGAAGCTACTTCGTCGTAGTTGCCACCTCGCGGCCGAGGTGCGTGGCCGCGTGTCTCGCGAAAGGGGGGAAAAGGTGGGAGTGCGCGGCGGTCGGACGCGATGTCTCGCGTCAGGGGACTGACTTAACCGTCACATGTCTGTTACAAAAATGAATAAAACCGCATGCCAGAAAAAAAACAATTACTGCAAGATAGGATAAACATACATATTTCATTCGTTTGTATGTAGTTAAAACATTTCCATGTTATTGCTTACTTTATCGAAATTTTAACATTTGGGGCGAAATTAATTTAATAATAACGAAATCAAATTCTCAACTATTTATCTGTATTGGATTTCATTTGTATTAGCGCCATACGTTTTCTCTGCGAAGCAATTTCAGTTAGGGTTGATTTTAAATTAAAAGAGGGAAAATGAAAAAAATACTTACCAGAAATAAAACGTTTTCAAAATGTATAATGGCAGGTGAGATATCAAAATGTATATGACACGGTTTATACCACAACATTACTTTAAAAAATATTCGTCGTCTTAAATTCACCGGGACGTAACGATCAGAGTCCTCGCTGCGCGCCGAGAGATTGAATAACGTCCAACGTCGAAGACGGTAGCAATGGGATAGCCTGATGCGTCTTTGTTTAAAACGTATGAAACGCGATTCAAGATTCGGACAACGCACACTGCGTCGGAATGCCCGTTTTTTGGACAAAATTCCATATCTTAAAAGCTATAAGTGGTATTTATATTTCTTAAAAATGTATTTGCTTCAGAATTTGAAGAGGCAAGGTCATGTTCAGGGCCAATAGGATATACATATTTTGATGTCTCTATCGATTTTTCTTTTTTTAGAAATTGCGTTTCTTTTCGAAGCAATACGTGGGTCCGACAAAAGTAACATATTGGTTATAAGGCATGTGTTTATTCTCGAAGATTTTCTAGTGTGATTTAATCGAGTTTTTCGAGAAACTTTATGCATTGCTTCCAATGCTTCGTCGGATAATAACCCTACAGGCAAATGATTGTAATATTCTATTATTTGTACGCCATGAAGCAGTAAGGGCCTAGCCGAATAAGATGGTCAAAAGTTCCCTTAGAGGTTTTTCAATGACTATTGAACCATTCAAAAGTTGACCAAGAAAAACCCCTCTGAGTAAAATTAAAAAAAGGTCGATGAAGGTCGCTCATTAGTCCACAAATTTTCTCCTGAATCGACATCAATTAATTTCAGTGTAACCAAAGCGATTAAAAATACATACTCGCCAGTGTTGTCAACATTGGTGAACCTTTGTTTATATGTACTATGACCACCACTGCCATCAAATCCCCACTTACATTTTAACGTTGCTGACGTATGTTTCTTTAAATATAATACTTTCGAAAAGCTTCTAATAGTATTAGGAGGTTGAATAAGTTCTCGCTGTTTTTTTTTATGAAATGAATGCTTTATTTTAAAAAATTGGTAAAAAATATGTTCTTGAAAGTATTGTCTCTCGCTAGCCATTACTTTTCCCCATCTTTCTGGCAGCATAGTAATTCCATGTCGGAAAAACGACACGTCTTTTGAGGCAATCCAAGAGTGGACCCATTTTTTGATATCTTCATAAAATTGGAAGCGCTGCTCAGCCAGGCCATGTGTCATCGATCGGAACAAATGGTAATCTGATCGGGAAATGTTTGGTGAATACAGCGGGTGGGGTTGTACTTCCCATTTAAGTGTTTTCAAAAACGTTTTCATCGGTTTTGCAACATGTGGCCGCGCGTTGTCATGCTGAAAAATCGCTTTAACTCGTACAGCACCCAACGTCCTTCCTGTGAATCATTCCTAATGCTTTCAAACGTTTCGAATCTGTTGTGTGATCAACTCCTAATGACTCTGCAAGTTCAGCTAGTATCTGACACGAGTCTTCATCAAGTAATGCCTCAAATTCTTCGTCTTCAAGTTTTTCTTGTGCGCCAGGGCGTTCTTTATCTTCAAGATCAAAATCATTATTTTTGAAGCGTCTAAACCAATCTCTGCACATTGTTTCCGACAGAACATGGTCGCCGTAGTTGTCAACAAGAATTCTGTGTGCTTCAGCTGCAGATTTTTTTTTAATAAAATAGTGTAGTAAAATTCCCCGCAATTACTCTTTCTTTGGCATGAAATTCGACATTTAGCACAATGAAAGAAAAATTGTTTATACTTCAGTGGAATGACATACACTGAATTTTAACCTTGCATATATGTAGTACTTCATTATAGATACGTTACTATCTGAAACTAAATTCACGCAGTTCTGGTATTACCACCTTTCGGAAAACAGCGAGAACTTATTCAACCTCCTAATAGAATTTAAAATCTGTTGTACATGTGCCTTAGCAGTTACTTCTGTAGCCGAAATGGACTGAGGCAATATATTTTGTTTCGTTTCTTTAAGCATATGTAGACTAGGAAGACAATCTTTATGAAGGGCATTTATAACGTTTCTTAAAATAATATATTTCCTTTCTAAAAGGTCTAAATCAAAACATAAGGATAATGCCTCAGTTGGCGATAAACATTTTTTCGATTCCTCTGCAGATTTCGAAGATGTAGAACTAGGGGATGCCATATTGGCTGCGAAACAAAGTTCTTCTGGCTCTTTTGTTGAGACTAATTCTTCAACTTGCCTTCTTTTTGTCTTCATACTGCAATCTTCGAATCGTTTTTGGGGTCTTCCACGGTTGGAATTACGTTCACCCATTTTAGAAGCCGTCGATTTTAGCAAGGTGGTCACATACTGCGGAAGAACACAGCGAGAATTCAACCATTTTCTATTATTACTTAAAAACCGTTCACGAGTTCTGTTAGATTTCTTCCACAATTTGTTTAATTGTACACACAAAAGGGTAGAATGTTTTTCCAAACTAGTGTACACCTCTTGCGTACAATCCATCAAATTAAACGACTCCTGAAGTACACAGTGATACGTTAGATATCTGTCGTTTTGTGGACAAGAAAACCATTTCTCGAAAATTTGCGCGTACGTGTTTCTGGATGTCTTCCCAAATAAATAATTTTTAAAATTAGGGAGGGGGGGCACCTCAGGCAGAGAATTTTTATAGAATTCGGTAAAGAATAGTCCTACAAATATTTTCTAGCAAAAATCACTAGAAAAGTTTTACCTTTTTTACGAAAAGCTTAGTCATACTAGTTATAAGAATTTTCGATTTCGCGTTTTAACAAACGGATCACTTTGAATCAATAAAATACGATAAATAATAATTGTAAAAACCGCTAGGGGGGGGGGGGGGGGCAAAATAACGAGTACACACCTTGAACTAAATGATCCATCGCAAATTATTAAATTTTTCGCTTTACAGTACGTTGTATAATGTTTTTCTTTTATGCGCGTACTTGAGGTTATAACACAAGAAAAAGTGACATGTCAGATTATGACGAAAGGAACATGTTTCGTTTCAAGTGATGTTCAGTTTTTTTTCTGGCGAATGTTCATGAATAAATGGTATTTTTAAAATAGATTCATGTAAACATTTTAAAAATATTGATTTTGCCGCAAGGCGGCAATTGAGACAGAACCACCAATAAATGTCAGGCGTTGCTATGCCCCGTTGCTATGCAAGTTCGTAGGAGCTGCGACTCGTCGACAGACTTCCAAGAATTGGGAGGTCTTATCTCAATTTTTTTAAGAATGGCCACCAAGACAGATTGTTGGCCAGTCGGTAGTCGACCACTGTGGCGAATGGCTGGTGAAAAATGAGAGAGGCAGCTTCGATGACCTTCGCCTTGAAATATGTTGTCAGGGACAGCATTCTGAACAACATTTGTCATTACATCTACCCGGTGGTCGGTCTTAGTTTCCGATATAATTGCAAAAAACTGTAACAGACCTGTCTGTTACGCGCCCCCTCGTACCTCAGCCGCGACCATGTTCCCCGCGTCCCGCCGGGAGACGGCCGCGACCCTGATTATCGCGGCACGTTTCTCGCCGCTAATAATTAGCCGTAACGGGAATATAAACCCCCCGCGAAGACGAAAACACCACCTGACCTTACCTCACCTGTCCTCTGAATATATCAAGACATTCCGAAGCATTTCCGAAAAACCACCAACAAAACGCATACCGGCACCGAAAGGAGTTATCACCACACCGTCCTAACGCGAACAGGGAGTACCTTGTTCCTCCCCTCACCCACCGCGACGATCAGGGAGTACCCTGCTCGTCTCCTCCCCGAACACCCCTCCGAACGGGGCGTCCCCCGCTCATCGACTACCGCGACAGAGAGTACCCTGTCCACTCCCCCCCCCCACCGTCTCCGAGCAGGGCGTGCCCTGCTCGTCGACCACCGCGACTCCGCGATTTCCACCAGGTTCACACCGATCCTCCGCGACGCGAACACCAATACCGCGAACGGCACCTCGTTTATAAAACTGAACCAGCACGTGTCTTTATTTACCGCGCCTTAACCTCGCCACTCCTCGCCGTGAACCCTGGCTCGACGAGCTACTTAGCAACGAGGAGAGCCGTCATCGAGACCGCAATATCGTCACCGCGATAAACCGAACCGTTACGAAACTATTGGTAGTACTAAACTGAATTTTCCGCATTCGTGCACGCTCGTGCCTGTTTTTGTAAACACGTTGTAGAGATCAGAAAGAAAACAGGACTTCATTCTGGTTATACATATATAAGATAAACTTTCAATTTTAAGAGACTACTCCTGGATTTCCGTCCGCGTGGTCGGCCGTGAGGCCCTTTCCTGAGGCCCCCACCGCCTAATCCAAATCAATTCTGATCGCATAATCTTTGCATTCTATAGAGCCGTCATATAGGATTTGAACTAGTAACGGAAAAATCATGCGATCAGAATTAGTTTGGATTAGATGGGGAAGGGGGAGAAGAGGACCGGCCTGACGGCCGGCCCTACCACGCATACGGAATTGCGAATATCTCGAAAACTAAGACCGAGCACTGGGTAGATGTAATGACAAAAGTTGTTCAGAATGTTGTCCTTGACAACATATGTCAAGATAAAGTTCATTGAAGCTGCTTCCCCTAAACGTAATAATTACCCAAAAATGTCTTGCATCTGTTTATAATATCATCATTCTGGAAAAAGTTGATCCAAATCGGTGTTTTCTAATTGGGTAATTTCCTTAACATCTAATTTCCTCCGCACCCGTGTTGCAGACGTGCCAACGTTTGATGTCAACATATAATGTCAACGTCTGCAATACGCTGCAACGAAATATTTCAATGCAAGGATGGAAAAGAATATCTTGCACTCATGTCAGTGTGCAGCAAGTTGTCATCGATTAGTGGATTACGCGATTCCATTTTCCACACCCAACCGAATATTCAATCTACTATACAGGGGGTCCTGCAAAATGTCTGATGAGTTTTCGTAGACCGCGGGGACTTTCAAAACGCGAGGCCGGGTTCCGGCGAACGCGCTAAACCTGCCTCGCGTCGCACCTGGGTAAATATCATTCGAATTGTGGCATGGTAAAAAGCCCAAAGTTAAATATTCAAAGATATTCGGGTCTACCGTATGCGTTCATGGCAAATTTGGAAAAACCAAGCTCGATGAGAAATCATCGAAGGGTTGTAACCGTTATCTAACCAGTTCCTTAGTTATTCTATTACTATGTGTCTTGCGACGTGCCTATTTTGTTATTTCAATCGCGTCGCCTAATACGATTGCTCACCGCGATGCGTGGAGACAATGTGGAGGTGTCGGCAGGGCACGTTTTATGAGCCAATGACACTTCGATCGTTCGCGTGACGCAGTTAGAGGTAATTCCACGGATCGTCCACACCGCGTGGTGGAGGTGCCTTAAGTATCTCGTCCACCCCTTCGCAAAGGCAAACAGGTACAACCAGAAGATCCGGCAGGTACGTGAGCTGAGCGTCACTTCGATTGGCTGAATGAGCCTGAAAGATGAGCCTCAGTGATGCGAATCGAGATCAAAATTCAATTTACCGACCACCCGATTTTCGCAGTATACCTTCTAATTTGGGTTGTTACCCGAACTGTTCCCAGACGCATCGACCTCCTTCGATCTAAATCTAGTGGAGATCAATACATGTATTGTTGCGGCTGCGCGTGGTGGAATTCAGGGACTTTGGTAGTTTCGGGTGCTCGTGGAGCGCTGAGGCGCTCTGCTCGTGGAAGGTGGATGTCGTCGTAAGAAAATACTATTTTATATACGTAAGTGAAATGTGAGATAGACTTTATTTATGAAGCATCGAGGTCTATACTCTAAGACTCCAGAATATAATCTGCCGATATCAACTTCTCCGAAAAGGCTCCTCGTCCTCGTTCGGTTTTCCGCTCCTGCTTCGTTTCCTTGGCCAATAGAAAAATTCAGCATCTTCAGGTGGACGTTGATTCGCTGGATGGTCTTCCTCTAAGTTGTAGCTCGACGGTGATTGGCGGTGGTGGTACCGTGCAAGCGCGCACACGAGGGCGGTGGCGTATATGAGGGAGCCCGCCAAAACATGGGATGTGGGGGTGTTTACGCGCGAATATCTGAACCACGGGGGTCCCACGGTGGGACTGCGCGAGAGAGAGATCCGGGGGAATCTGGCGAGTTTGGGACTACGAATTTCTAAGTGAAATATGAGAACTCCTTCGAGGCGATACGTGACAGTGCCCAAATTCCTCAATTAGTATCGCACATCAGGATTACATCTAGATTTTCCGTGGGAACTCTCTCGTCGCCTCTTTACTTATTCTAAGCTATTCCTACTGCGATGAAATATACAACGAATTCGCGATTCTGGCCTAGACATTACTTTTATATTCAAATTTCCCTCTTATCGCCATTAATCAACCTATCGCGCAGTAGCGCTATCGCAACTATGTTCGTGTGGTCACCCAACACCTCTACCCTTATGCGAAAAGTGTTTCCTATGGTAACACTTTTAATATGCTACTCGAGATTACTACGCAGTTCGCAAATGAAGTGTCGTATCGAGGATTTTTACAGGAAAATATGATTCTTAGAACCTTACGCGTACCGCGTACATTGATTTTGACGATACGATTATCTATTCTGAGGTCGTTTAGGTTTTTATTTGTACAGTGTTATTTATTATTCATTTAATCGTATATAAGCTAGTTTTAACTTATTCGCATGGACGGTTTTGAATTTACTTCTACTTATCTCTATCTCTATTGTTAAATCATTATATACCTTAATTACGCGATATGGCCCTGTCCAATCGGAGTCGAATTTCGAAATTTTCGGTTCCCTGGCTAGATAAACGTGATCGCCTACATGGAATTTACGAGGGTTGGCATTTTCATCGTATAACCGTTTACTTTTTTCCTTTGCTCGGTTTAAGTTTGTCGCTGCCGTAGCTTGAGTAGTGGCAGTCTTTGTGAACAATTCGTTCAAATACTGAATAAATGTGCGAGGGATTTCCTGTTTGGCAAATTCGGAGGGGATTAGGGCCTTAATGACAAAGACTAGCTAATGTGGAGTGAATCCTGTAGCTTCGTGTACAGAAGTATTGTATGAAAACATTCCAAATCTAATCCAATCATCCCAATCTGTTCTAGTGCAATAATGCTTCAAATAGTCTATGAAAACTCTGTGGGCGCGTTCGAGAGATCCTAGTGACTGTGGGTGGAGTGCAGTGGAGGTGATCCTTTGGATCTTGAAGATTTTGCAAAAGGCCTGCATAATGGCACTGGTAAAGTTTCGTCCCTGATCTGTGTGGATGGTCCTGGGGCATCCAAATCTATTAATGAGTTGTTCCGCCATGGCTGTGGCAACGGTTATGGAATCTATGCTTGCTAATGGAATGGCATCGGAATACTTAGTCAAGTTATTTTGCAACATGAGTAAGTACTTGTTGCCTTTAAGGGTAATGGGCAGAGGGCCTACGATATCCATTTGCACCTTCTCAAAGGCCCTACTTGGTGTATCAGTGATGCGCATGGGTTGTCTAGTCTTTGCGGAGAGTATTTTATTCTGTCGACAAGAGGGACAGGTCTTTATACAATTTTCGATTACCTTTGTCATTTTTGGCCAGTAGAAGTTTTTCCTAATACTTTCCATGACCTTGGTTATGCCGTGATGGCCTCCGATTGTGGACTCGTGTTCTTTAATCATTTTTAATCTATCCGGTACTTCGGAGATTATTATTTCTCTGGAACAAACGTATATGGTATACTGGGGGTCGTCAAATATGGAATTTATTGAACGTTTGAGAAGATCCCATTCAGTAGTTGCTAGTCCATTGTGTACTCTAGAAATGCTAAGGGGTTTGGTATTCGTTTTATCTACAAGGTATTTAAGGGATTTCAGTGATGCTAAAACATTCTGGGAGGTCGGTCTTCCCTTAGACGTATTTTTGATGAACAAGTGGAAAATATGAAATTTATTCCCGGGTATGGTTAAAGCGTCCCCAACGTTAACATTATATTGTTCTATTGATTGGGTGTGAAATATCCCATGTTCTAGGAGATCTTTGCTAGTCTTCGTAGTACATGTACAATCTGTTGGGAGAAAGTGTATGATGTTGTCTTCACGCATGTAAAGATAATCTTCGGAATTTTTGAGAGTTGGGAGTAAAGTAGGGTGAGAATTTGATGTTCCGTCTGTGACTCTAATTGGTAGTGTTTTATTCGCGTTCTGTGTGTTACTATAAAATTTTTCTAATTGAATTTCTATTTCAGGTTTTAATGAGGTCGGCCCTATTCCGGATTGCGTCCCTACCCCGCTCATAGCCCATTCCGCTTGGATTTTACCGCGCCTTACGCCGCCAACGCTGCTTCCCTGGGACGGGGTACTTTTGTCCGGCTTGCCGATATTCACAGGGCACGCAGAACGTCGCGAAGGCATCGGGATAGCCGCTAACGGTGATTGGACGGTTCCTTTTGCCCGTATTGCCGATTTGTAGCCGCCCGAGTCGCCACAAATCCACGATGCCCGGGACGGAATCCGAATGTCTACACTCTCTTCACGGTAATCGTCCAGAAAAGAGAGTGGTTCCTTCCCTCCTACATGAATTTTGGCTGAGGGTTGAGGCGTTTCGTCTTTGTCAGCAGTATGGTATTCGTCACTGTCGTCGTTATCACTGTCTTTATCATTAAAAATTTTATTGAATCTGTCTTCGACCTCATTCTTAACCACTGCTTCCCCGCGCGCAAGGAAAAGAGCAGGTTTGGAGCTAGGTTTGGATTTGTCTGGAGATTCGAGGGGCAGGGTTTCGGGATAATGCGTCTGTGTTAGAGTTTGCTTTACCAGGTTTGTACACAATGTCGTATTCGTACTCGTTTAATTTAATTTGCCACCTCATAAGTTTCGCGTTCTAGATGAACCGCTATCGCTATGGCGAAGTCCAAGGTACCCACGCTATCTTTTTGTTAAAGTATACATTTAGAATCTACGTAAGTACGAAAGAAAAGTCTCCTCTGTCGCTATCCCTTATACCTGGGTTCTCCCACTGGTTTATGACCATCAGTGAAGACGGCAATTTTCCGAGGACAGACTTCGAACACAGTTAGTTGAACTGAAGCGCCTGAGCGAGAAGCTCCTCCTGTATTCACACTTGAATAAACTCTATATTCTGTTTTTTATTTCACGTACTACGGACCTTTGGCTTTAGCTTATTTCATAACCTACAGGATTATTTAACAGGTTATGGGCCCAGCAGGCTTCCACAGCGCCAACCGTAGTCAGTGATTCCGCGAGTTTTGTGAAAACCGAGTGAATTAAGTGAGAGTGTATCGCATTGCTATTGCGCGTTGCTTATTGAAAAGAACTGCTACTAAGAACAATACTGTGTCGTCGCTAAGTTGTGCATCATTATTATTGTGCTCTGTTACGATAAAAGACGTTTACAAAATGACTGAGAAAGATACAATCAATCTAATCAAGTTAGACGGCAAGAACTATCAGATGTGGAAATTCGGAATATCTTTCCTGATCGATGCAAAAGAATTGACAGAGTTCATCGATGGCACGGATGAAGAGTCAAATAAAACTACAAATCTGAACGATTGGAAAGTATGGAAGAAAAATAGATCGCAAGCAGCTGTGATTTTGCTTAGTTCGGTAGACCAAGCGTTGCACCCGAACCTGATAAATTGTACGAGCCCTGAAGCTCTTTGGAACAAATTGCATGCACTCTACGGAGAAGCGAGTGAAGATGCAGCAGTTACTGCATGGTAGCAGTACTATGATTTCAAGATTACCGATAGTAGGCAGATTGAAAAATTTGAAAGCATATGCAACAAGCTTGAGAGTGAAAATGAGAAGCCCACCGAAAAGTCTAAAATCTCAAAGCTTTTAAACAGCTTAACACCGAGGTTTTCAGCATTTAGAATGGCATGGGAATGCACGGCTATTGGTTTTCTAGGAAGCAGGATTTTAAATAAAAATGCGTTGTGTTAGTTTTGAACTTTGCAAGAGAAGTGTTCTCTGAGCCTTTTCAAAAGCAACTGACAGCACGACTGCAACGAAAATGCAACAGGACCCATGATAGTTGGGCTGACGGCCCTTCGCTCTATCTGCGTCTGAACACATGGCCTTTGGGTCTTTTATTACCGAGGCCTTTGGGTCTAAGAGACCTGGCTTGGAAAATAAATATTCGTCCTACGGTATCTGCTTTAAGACAGAGAACCGATGCGACGTTGTAGTATTAATTTTTGCCCTTATATCAATAACGGCTAAAAATGACCAAAAGTTTGAGAATCTCCTTGTGAGAATTGTTCGTGAGGACAAGCGACTTAAAGAGTCGGAGGAGGAGATGTCTGCACTTGCCCTACAAGTAAATGCGGTGAGAATGAAAAACGTTGATGATGGAAAGATCAATAGTGCGACAGTGATGGACAGAGAGGAGAGAGCAAAGAAAATACGCGAGTTAAAGAAAAGAACGAAGCGTAATTACTGCAAACAAATTGGATATTGGGCCCGAGAGTGTTGGGAAAGAAGAGACAGAGCAGAAAAGTGCGAGAGAGACAGTGGTAATAAAAGCAGCGAATGTATAAGTAGTGGTGTGTATGTGTGCGAAGTATCAGTGCTTAATACTGACACCACTCTGGAGGAGAAAGACATCTGGATCGGAGACACGGGTGCGAACATGCATATGACACCGTGTAGAAGTTACTTTTGCCATCTTGAGCCTTCAACTACTATTCCGCACGTGCGCACCGCTGACCATCAGTTGCTACCAACAGCAGGGATCGGTATAATAAACATCCAAGCCGGCCTAAACGGTAAATTTTACGATAGGCAGCTCACAAATGTTCTTTTCGTGCCTACCTTGAAAAGGAACCTGTTTTCTATAACGGCCGTTAACAGGAAGAAATTTTCCTTCCACTCGTACAAAGAGCACTGCCAGATAAAAGACAGAGACGGAAAATTGTCGTGCGTCGGCGTACGGCACGGTTCCTTATTCCGTATGCTATTAAGTGTGGTGATTCCTGTAGAGTGCAATTTAGTATTCGCCTCTACCTTAAAATTATGGCACTCCAGTATGGGCCATACAAATGTGCAGGCGATTAAGGCTTTGGAAAACTCGGCAGCGGTGGCAGGTCTAAACATTAACAGCAGAGAAGATTTTATCTTGATCGATAATCGAGAGCCTGATGCCGGGACCGCTCAGAATTGAACGCTGAGGAAGTGGTGACGGTTGGAATCGAGCAGATGACACAATTTCACGTTCAGTAACTTTAATAACGGCACAAGGCGATACACGTCGATGCACGATAACAGACGACACGAACAATTTAAATATAAAGAAAACTGAGAATAGCGACGATGCCGCGAAGAAACGTAGTCTTTGAAATTGTGACGATGTTACGAGATGTATGAAAATGCGAGCGAGTGCTGCGAGATTCGAACGAGAAGTGGTCGTTCGACAGCGTACGGTAACGCACGGACGTTGGAAACGATCGGTTTGGGGTTGCGCTGATTGGTAGATTTGATCCAACCTTTGTTCTTAGCATGAGATTCAAACGGAGGAGTTTGCCGTTGGTGACGATGTTTATCGTACGAAGGAGAAAACGGCTGAGCGGCCGTGCGCTCGCGATACAAAACAATAACGCGCGAACAACGGCGTTCGACTCGGTGTCGATCGCGGTCGAGCTGCCTCCGTTTGAACTCTTACGATAATACAATACTGAACATACACGAATGTTCATCTCCATATATTCAAGAGCAGAACGGACGTGCCGAGCGTGAAATTCGCACAATTACTGATTGCGCAAAATCAATGATGATTGGTAAAACCGTAGCAAAACAACTCTGGACAGAGGCTGTAAATACGGCGGTCTATTTATTCAATCGAGTGTTATGCAAACAAAATAAAAATAAGACTGCATATGAATTATGGTTTAAACAAAAGCTGGAAGTAGATCATTTAAATATCTTCGGATCTGTCGCTTACTATATTCCCAAAGAAAAAAGATCGAAATTTGAACCTAAAAGTAAGAAAATGATTTTTGTCGGATATGATAATAACTCGAAAAATTATCGTTTGTGGGACTAAGAAAGCCGAAAAATCTACGTTTGTAGCGATGTGGACTTTAACGAAGAGGTAATAGGTCAGAATAATGAAAGGAAAAAAGTGACTTATTCTCTTTTGAACTCGACGATAATGAAAGTAAAACAAATAGCGAAGAAAATGTGGACATCAATGAAGAAGGTACTCAAAATTTAGTGCAAAGTCGAGCTGAAAACATAAACGTGAATAATGAAGAAAATAGAGGAGGCAATGAACGTTTGCGAAATAAAAATGTATGAAGACGACCGGATTGGTACGGAGTACCGTTAGCCTATAGTGTCGATGTTGTTCCAAGCTCGTACGATGAAGCCCGTTTATCTGACGATTTCAACAAATGGAAAAATGCAATGAACGAAGAAATGGCCGCATTGAAAGACAACCTGACTTGGAAATTGTGTGACCTACCTGCTGGTCGCCAAGCGATTGGATGCAAGTGGGTATACGCTTTAAAGACTAATGGTGAAGGAAAAATGGTATGGTACAAAGCACGTTTAGTTTCCAAAGGTTTTGCTCAACGCGAAGGCATCGACTATTTTGAAACATTTGCGCCAGTAGTTCGATATGAATCCATACGACTTATACTGTCGATATGCGCAAGTTAGGATCTTGAAATGTCGAAATTTGACATGAAGACTGCTTTTCTCTATGGAGAACTGAGAGAGAATATATATTAGGTCAATCGGAAAGTTCCGTCCGTTTTTTTACAAAAAGTATAGCTTTATTCATGAAAGAAAATGAAAAAGTACGTTAATCAAAATATTGCCTATTGTTAGCGATGACTTTTGCCCATCTTTCTGGCAGCAAGCGAATTCCGCGGCGAAAGAATGATTCATCTTTGGAGGTTATCCAGGCGGAGATGCATTTTTCGACATCTTCGTACGAATTAAATCGTTCTTCAGCAAGTGCGTGTGCCATCGACCGAAACAAGTGGTAGTCAGATGGGGCACAGTCTGGTGAATAAGCCGCATGTGGTAGCACTTCCCAGCGAAGTGCTTCTATCGTTTCCTTCTATTGTTTCCCCTTCTATTGTGGTCGTTTCTCGTGCAATGCTCGACTCAAACGGATAATTTGTTGTCGGTAGAGATCTCCTGTGACTGTTTGTTATTGTGCCATGTAACGGTTCCGGTTTTCCGCGGAGTGTACGGTGACTCGCGGCGGTGCTCCTCGTGCTGAATGGCTCGTCGAACCAGGGTTCGCTCGGCGAGGAGTACGGTCGGGAAGCGGAGAGGTTAGGTCGTGAAATAAGACATGCGGTGTGTTTACATTATCGCCAGGATAGCTGCCGCTCGCGGTTGTTCGCGTTTACCGAAGTCTGATGCGCGGCGCGGTCGGTTTCGCGGACCTAGTGCTTGGCGATGTCGGGACATGCGGTTGATCGTGGCGCGGGTCGGGTCTTTCGGTCCCCGAGGTCGACGAAGGTGCCAGTTACGGGACCTCCCACGGTAGTTGACGGTAGTCCAGGTAGCTGAGCTACATGGACCCGGATACAGGCTCCGCCTGTCTTCTTACTAGCTCAGCTAGCAGGGCGGTATAGGCTCAGCGTATCTTCTTACTAGCTCAGCTAGCAGGGCGGAACGGAAGGATACGGGGCAGCTTAGCTACGCCGTCGGGATCGGAGATGAACTAGGGCGGATTCCGCTGGTCGAGATACTTACAGTTCCTCGTCTTCTTCGGTGAGTCCCTGGGTAAGCGCGCCTACTTGACTAGCTATTCGCGGTGCTTCTAGGTTTAGTGAACGTATCGGTATTCTGGTGCTAACTGAACTGGCCGCTTTTTTTTTTTTTGATGTTGTTCGATGAGTTTGAAGTCGTACCTAGGGGCAGAGAAAAGCTCCTTTACCGACTAGAAATGATGTGGTATTTATTAGTGGTATTACCAGCTTGAGGTAGGTGGGAGTAAGATGAGTTTTAAATATGGGAAAATTTGCAAAAACCAAAAGACATGAGTAATGCATAGGGATGAGTGTCATGCAAGGTTAGTTAATAAGCATGCAGGAGAGTGAGGGGGGTAGGTTGAGAGTGTGGAGGCTTGGGGAAGCGTATAGTGGAGGGGGTGGAGTTTGACCCTGGAGTCGAGGTGGAGATGGTGGTGATAGGGAAAGTTAGGGAGTGGTTGGATCCCGCGCTAGCGGGGATCGCGATTTGGTGGTGTGAGTGCGTGTTTAATGGAGAGCGGAAAGCGTTTGGTAGCTTCGTATGGGATTTGGTGAGGTTGGTATTGACCAGTAAGTTTGACTAAGGGATTGGTGCTGTCTGAGACGTTGTACTTTTCGAGGATGTCGTTGATGTACGGGATGATTTGTTCAATGTCTAACTCACTATGGAGGAGATTAGTCGGGTAGTCTAAGGGTTTGTTGGAAATGATTTTGAGGATTCTATTCTGAGTGCATCTGATTTTACGAAGATAGGAGGGGGCTGCCGCAGACCAGACGTGCGCACCGTAAGTGAGCACCGTTCGGAGGCAAACCTTGTAAAGGGTTAAACGAAGATTTCTATTGAGTCTGGAGGAGGAGGATAGGTGAGGATGTAAGGCAGCAGCTGCCTTGCGGGTTTTTTGGATGCGGTCCATCACCGCCGGGCCCCATGTGAGGCATTGATCGAGGATGATGCCAAGGTATTTAACTTCCTTGGACCAGGGTATAGTGATACCATCGATGGAGAGTGATGGAATGTCGGCTGGAATTTGTCGTCTTGTGAAGAGTGCTGCGAGGGTTTTTGTGGGATTAACTGTAAGCTTCCAGTCTTGGAAGAATGCAGTTGCCAGGTCAAGGTATGCTTGTAGTCTGGTTACGAGAGGCTTAATTTGTTTGGATGCGGAGAGGAGGAGGGTATCGTCAGCATAGAGTGCTAGTTGAGAGGACGGGTATTTTGGGATGTCGTTGATATAGATGTTGAAAAGAAATGGACCGAGAATGGAACCCTGGGGGACTCCGGCTTCGACTTGGTGAAGCGATGAGTCGGTTCCATTAATTGAGACGTAGATTTTCCTGTTAGAGAGGTAAGACAGAATAAGTTTAAGGATGTTAGTGTCAATTCCAGTTTTGGCCAGTTTGTAGATTAGTCCTTCGTGCCATACGGTGTCGAAGGCTTTCGATAAGTCGAGAAGTACTGCTCCGGCATATCTGCGAATATTAATTTCGTGTGTGATTAATTGGGAAATTCTGACTAGTTGGTGCGTGGTGGAGTGTTCTGAACGAAAGCCGAATTGCTGATCAATGAGGATTTTGTTGTCGGCGAGGAATAAAGATAATTTTTTGTGTAGGCATTTTTCGAGGACTTTGCCTAGGAGAGGGAGTAGGCTGATGGGTCTGTAGCTGTCTATGAGGCCTTTGGGTTTGCCAGGTTTGGGAATAGGAGTGATTTTGCCTATTTTCCAAATGTCGGGAAAGTAGGAGAGTGAGGTACAGCTTCTGAAGATGTAATATAATTGGAGTATTATTTTTGGGGAAATGTTTTTGGTTTTGACCATTGGTGCAGTGATGCAGTCGTGGCCAGGGGCTTTGTTATTCGGTAGGTGGGCGAGGATTTCGGCTATGTCTCGAGGGCTGATAAATGGTTGGAAATTTGCGTCTGTGGCTGTATGTTGATTTAAGGTGTATGTGAATGCACTAACTGTGGGATCGTGAGGAGAGCTTAGGTTCTGGGAGCTGGTGTGAATTTTGGCAAAGGACTGTGCGAGTGCGTTGGCTTTATCGCTGTCTGTAGTGAGGGAGGAGGCGGTAGGGTGAGCTGGGTCAAGGCGTAGTGGAGGTATTGTCGTTTTCGTGTTGGTTAATATCTTGTAGCTTCTCCAGAAGGTAGGATCCGCTTTATTGAGGAGTTTGAGTCTAGAATTCCATGATTCTTGTTTAATAACGGTGATTCTACGTTTGATGTCGGTAGAAAGTTGTTTAATACAGTCGCGAAAGTAAAGCGCGTTTGTGGCCTGATATTTTTTTCTTAATTGACGACGGTGGTTAATAAGAGTTTTTAGGGTGTTGTCATCGGCAAGGTTAGGATGGTCATCCCGAGCAGTGAAAGATGAAGCTTTCCTGTAGCAGGCAGAGAGGAAGGATTGGAGAGTGGAGATGGCTGAAGTGATTTCTTCAGGATTGTTCAATTTCGTGTGTAGTTGGTGGTTCTTTGTTAGTTGTTTATATCTTAGCCAATCGGTAGTTCTAATCATTTTGGGAAATGGGAGTTGTCCAGTAGTGGCATGTAGGATTACAGGTTTGTGAGAGGTCACTGTGTCTGTGGAGGTGGTGCATACGACGATTGCCGGATGGTTGATGAGGAAAAGGTCGATGGTGGAGGGACGTTGATTAGGATTTCGGTGGAAAGAAAAACTGTCTGGGGAGATGATTCGATAAGGGGCTTGGAGGGAGTGGTCGAACAGGGTACTGCCACTAGAGTTGGAGTTGAAGTTATTCCAAGATTGATGACGGGCGTTGAAGTCTCCGCCTATGATGTAGGGGGACTGGAGACGAGATAGTGTGTCGATGGCGGTGTGGCTAAGTTGAGTCTGAGGCGGGACGTACACTGAGGCGATCGTGATAGAGGGGTATTGAAGTCGGATTGAGACTATTTCCATACCAGGAGTAGAGGTGGTTGGCGTAACTTTGTATTTTAAGGAGTTGTGTATAAGGATAGCGACACCTCCGCCACGTGTGGGAGGGGGGCGGTCACTGCGGATAATGGAGTAACCAGGTATGTGGAAGGAGGTTTGGGGTGACAGCCAGGTTTCGGTGAGAAGGGCGATGTTGACGTTGTATTTTTGGAAAAGTAAGGAGATTTCATTTTTCCTGGGAACGGCCGATTCGACGTGCCACGGGAGGATTGTGAGAAAACCACTTTTTAATTGAATGAAGATGAAACTTCGAGGAAAGCAGCGAATTGTTCGGCTTCGCTGCTGCATGTTTTTAGCTTGGCTAAGAGAAGCTTAGCTGCGGTTAACATTTTGTCGATGTTGCAAAGTTTGGATATTTCCTTGAAAGTGTTTAGAGTTTCTTGGATTGAGTTTGTGTTCGGGGAGTTCGGAGGTTGGTTCGGAGTATACGGAGGAGGTATATCAGTTTTTTGATTTTTGGTCAGAGCATCTCGATATGAGATGTTGGGAATTGTCTTGCTGGTTGTAACCGGAGGGATGTTAAAGGCGAGGCCGTTACGTGAGGGGAGATTTGCAGGTTTGGTCCTTTTTTCTAGATATTTTTCAAGGGCCGGGCATTTTGAGAAGTTGGCAGTGTGGGGACCGTTGCAGTTGGCGCAGGTGGGGGTGATCTCGAGTAGTTTAGTGCAATCGGAAGTAAGACGAGGGGCTGCGTATTTTACGCATTTAGGCGGATGGCCACAGTTGACAGAGGAGTGTCTGAAGGCTTGACACCTGAAGCATTGGGTGTATTGCCTTTTTGAGAGGAATTTTTCCCAATAGATTCGGGTGTAGAAAAGGTATCCTACACGTTTGATTTGATAGAGGGTGGTTCCAGTGTTGAATGTAACCTTGTACATGCAGTGAGCAGATTGGGAATTCTTGCCACCGAGTGGGGAACATGAGACTGGTTCTAGGCCGGCTGCCTTTATTTCATTGAGTACTTCTGTTTGGTCCATGCGCGGTAGACATTGCAATATAACTGAAATGACTTTGTCGGAGTTTAGTGTGAGGGTGTGGAAGGCTTTATTTTGCGATGTGAGATTGTTCTTTAGGTCGCAGAAGTGGGTTTCGTCGGTTAATTGGACGCGGACTCGGCTTTCTAGGAATTTCAGCTTGAAGTCCGAGCCGTAGGATTTAGACAGGTTTTGTGACAACTTCTGAACATTGCCATCAAAATTTGGAATATAAATTAGGGGAGGTTTGACGGTTCTAGGGGCATGGGGGGTGTCAGTTTTGCGATTGTTAGAGGATGATTTATTTGCCGGTTTATCAGTGGATGTTATTGGGTTGTAGGAGTCAGAAAATGAGTTTAGGATTTCGAACCGATTGGTGAGTGGTAGTGGAGGGAATGAGGTTGGGTTTTCCGTGTCTTGGAGTGCATTGGCGTGTCCAGGTTAGTGGGGATCGGGGTCGCGGCGGGAGTGGGTACGCGAGAAGGCGTATGTTTGAGACGCTTGACGTTTTTCATGGCTTTAGCCGTGGTGTTTATGAAAAGATTATTAACATTGGGAGGGTGGGGAGCTGGGAAGCTCATGGGATTGAAAGCTGACTTCGTTACCTTATCTGGCGTTGCGCGGGTGGTTGACGGTTGAATATGTGGAGCCTGCTGCTTAGTCTCGACGACGGCTGCTGGGTTGATTTGTCTCGTTCCCGATGGTGGAGCGAGGTCCTGTGCTGGGTGTTGCAGGACTGTTGCTGGTTAGGATATGGCCTTTAGGTAGGCCGCCAAGTTTGCTGAGCTGGTGGTTGTGTAGGTAGGTAGGTTGGTGGTTGTCGGAGAGTGGCTGGACTGGCATCCTGCTCCTGCGTTCCTCGGAGGAGATTCTTGATGTTGGTGAGTTTTGGGGGCGACAGCCCCAAGGATTGTCCTGATGTTGTTTGGCAATTACTAATATCGTGAAGCTTGAGTGCGGTAAGTAATTGATGGCGTCGACGTGTTGGTGCGTGGAGTTCACACTGAGGGTGAGCGGCGTAGCGGCGGACAGGTATACAGGTATACGTCCGTTCGGTGCGGTCACTCAAGCACGACTGAGCTGAATGAACTGAACTGGCCGCTCGTGCTCGCATCGGCTTATATAGCCGATGCTTGGTGGCACGGGGAACGGTGCGGCGCGGTGTTCCGTCGATCGCCATGGCAACGCATCGTCGCGGTTTCGTGGCGATCGCGGTGCGGCGCGGTGGGTGATCGGCGGGTTTCGGCTCGGCGAGCCGGTACCGCGGCTCGGTCTATTTCGGCGGTGTTCGGCGGACTTCGGCGCAGCGAGCCGGCGGATTCGTAATTGGTTCTTCGTTCGGTCGGTTTTGGCTTGGCGGCGACCGTAGGGCGTACTGGAGGGTGCGAGAGTCGGTTTTTCCGTTCGTTGGCTCGCTCGATGCGCTGGATTTGCCGTAACAGATCGTCCAGGTTGTCGACGGAGTCTGGGTCGATGAGCACGGCATAGTCGGGCAACATGTTTTCGTAAATCGTCTTCAGATATTCCCGCGTTGGTATCCGAGCCCGTCGCATGAGCGTCAGGAGAGCGTTCATCTATAAGTTGAACGGCTCTCCCGATCGCTGCGTGCGCTCGCGAGCTCCTCGCTCGACTTGGTGCCTGGTCCGGTGCGAGAAACTTTTCTTCGAATTTTCGCCACGACGGTATCTGATGTCGCATGTTTCGGAACCAGAGCTGTGCCTCGCCGCGCAGTAGTTGGGGAAGTCCTCGGAGCAGCTCAGCTCGGTCGTTCTCTCTCGCTCGCGTGCACCCGGTCACTCTCTCTCTCTCTCTCTCTCTCTCACTCTCTCTCTCTCTCTCTCTCTCTCTCACTCTCTCGATCTTTCTCACTGGCTCGTTTGCGTGACGGCTACGAGCAGGTGAAACTTTGCGAGAAAGGTACGGTAAGTGTTCCTTTCTCTCTCTCACCTGCTGCTTCCCGTATGGCGCTTACTCGCTCGCACTCGCGCGTTCCTATAAACCTACGTATATTTCTGGATCTAAGGGTGCGGGGTGTACCCCTTTGGGGGGGGGGATTCACCGAGCAGGTGATTTCCCACCGAATGGCCTTGGGGAAACGAAGAAAATGTCCCCTTTTGCCCTCCACCCAAGATCTGAAAGAAACCTATCCTCGATATTTATCCTAATGTTCCAACTAAACGGTATAAACTAGTCTAAACTACACTAATCTTACTTGGATTATAGAAATATATCTATCCTCCGTCTTCCTCACGGTACACACGCATACGTATTTTCACGATTTCCTGGGAAATTAGCCGATAAAGCGTGGGCTCGTGATCAAATAAATCGGGAATATCTCCGATCGAGAAAATCTATAGAAATTATAAAAAACTTCTAACTATTTTCCGTATCAAAAGAGAAAAAATTCCGATTGTACGTCACGAACAACCGACACCGACGACTTTCCGAATCGTAATGGCTATTCCCAGAGAGGATATGAGAGTGCTCACGCTCGGGTCTGGCCGTGCCGGATTTGTTCCCGCAGCATTTTAGCCTGGAACAGCTCCTACTTCATTTTCAGCACGGAACAGAACCTACTTCATTTTCAGCACGGAACAGAACCTACTTCATTTTTAGCAGGAAACAGAACCCGCTTTACTGTTATTGCACACAGACTTAAGATACCTACAGACATTGCATGCAATGCTTTCTTCTGTCTACGGTTCTGAATTACCGACTCTGTAGAAAATGCTCTGGTACGATAGCGGATTCTATCGAAATGGAACGGTCAGCTGGTGAACTACATGACGCTGCAACACATAAATTGTATGTCTGAGGAGGCTCGATTTTACAGCGTTGTCAGCTTCAAAAGTGCAATGTTGCCGTATTACGATCGTCCAAGAAACTATCGATGCGAGCATCGAAAGCGTTTGAACGGTTTCTATCACAGGCGATGAGGTATATGTTTTGTTCTGCTTTTCGGAGCTGTCGAAATTCAGAGGCACCTTTTTTTTTAATCTAAAGCACAAAAATTTCAATCTTTGAAAATTTTATTAAATGATCATTTGAATATCCGATGATTTCTTCAAAAATTTTTAGCATTTGTTAAAATTTTTTACGCGAATATAAAATTGTTAAAAATTTTGCAGTTTTTATTTCTTGGGTTTTTAATACATGTATGTATACCTGATTGTATAAATAAAATACACGTTCACCCAAGCAATAGTTTTCATATTATTTTCGTCACTTGTATATTATTAACAAATGTTAACTTATCAACATAATTAATTTGAATTTTAATACGAAAGGTATTATTTTCCGATACGAAAATATTAAGAAAGGTATAAAAGACCGCGGCATGATAATTATTGCAGTGTACACATGTGTGTGTAAACTAATATTCGTATATTAAAAATGATGCAGATTAGAATATGTCGTCGAAAGTGAAAGCCTCAAATAAAATTCATTTGTCAACTTCGAAGGAAACGTTTCCGTACTAACACAGTTTAACTTATCCGATTAGTGGTATGTTTAGACTTGTTTTCATCAGAAAACGATTTACAATCGATTGATAATGTTTTCATGGCAGAATTATGAATTATAACAAACATTTTAGTATTATTAATACGCGTTAGTGAAACGTTTACTTACATTGTTGTCTTCCGGAGGTACACGGCACACGACATTCGATGCAGTCGTGATTCTGCGTGTGAGGCAACATTGTAACGGATAACGCAAAGCATATTGGCATTTACTAACTAAATCCGATTATATTTATTATTGGCTTTATCATAATGCTATCATCACCTGTCGATTGATAATGTTTTCCTGATCAAAATAAGCCCAAATACAATATAAATCAAATAATAATATAGCATACGTTGTACTGAAATGTCTCAAGCTCGAGGAATGTACGTAGTAGTTCGTACGTGTTAACTCTTGTTTATGAAAATTGTTTTCGAACACAAGAATCAACGCAGCTAAATGTATGATATTTAAAAACACTAAAAACTAAATTGGGGGGTGTGTTAGGACAAATGCTGGAGAGATGTGGAATCAGGAATTAACGGAGATAATGATAGTGAAACGATGGAAAGCGACAGAGGAATACCCTGGCCTCTCCTGCCTACCTTGGGGATGACCAGTGGTCCTCCAGAGCTACCCTTGCCTACCTTCAGCTGGCTTAGGGTGGACCAAGGGTCCTCCACCAGTGGTCATCCACTGGTCATCCAGTGCACATCCAGTGCACATCCAGTGCACATCCACTGGACATCCACTGGACATCCACTGGACATCCACTGGTCATCCACTGGACATCCACTGGACATCCAGTGGACATCAACTGGTCATCCAGTGGTCAACCACTGGACATCCACTGGACATCCACTGCACATCCAGTGGTCAACCACTGGTCATCCACTGGTCATCCAGAGCTACCCTAGCCTATCCCTGCTTACCTTCAGCTGGCGTAGGGTTGACCATGGGTCCTCCAACAATGGCCTGCAATGGTTTATCATGGCCTACCTTTAGCTAGCTTAGGATAGTCCAAGGGTTATTTAAAACTTCCTTGGCCTACTTATTTCAAAAACAAGAAAACACAAGCATAGTTAATATGTGTAATGTGTACGCACTCATCAACTGCATAGAATTTGTATTGATTTTAAGTGTAAAGAAAGTAAACTATTGGTTTAAAGTGTATAAAACTATTATAATATACATTCATTAATGACACGAGTAATAAAAATAATATTACGTATAGAAACCAAATTAGTTTTACGACAATTCGTATTTTTGTAATACATTCTTCATAAATATTATTTTCACCGTTCAAATACACGCGCCGTATGCATTAGTAGCCTCGAAAACACCCGTAGTAAAAATAAAGTATACGGAATATTCAGTTCTTGCTAATACGCGAAAATTCGTGAACTATCGGTAATATTGAGCGCGACACCGAAATGGTACGGAGGCCACTGTGGCCCCCCGAGGCCTAGACAGAAAAGCCCATAAGATGCAATGTCTGTAGTAGTCTTAAGTCTGTGTCTTAAGTCTGTGCTGGCTGTCTTTAACAGTATCTCGTCGGTGTCCAGGCTAAAGATGAAGTAGGTGCTGATCCAGGCTAAAGATGAAGTAGGATCTTGTCCAGGCTAAAGATGAAGTAGGTGCTGATCCAGGCTAAAGATGAAGTAGGTTCTTGTCCAAGCTGAAAATGAAGTAGGAGCTGATCCAGGCTAAATTTAGACTAGGGGGCAGCAGTGTACCGTCATGGCAAAACCGGGCGTGAGCACTCTCATATCCTCTCTACTATTCCTCGGTCAAAAGACCGTTTCGTATAGTGATGGGCACCATCGACTAAGTCGATAGTAACTAACTACTAATTTCAGTCGACTACTTTTTTGAACCATCGAACTATCGATTAAATTCAGTTGTCTGAAGCTGTCGCTTGAACTATCGGACTGTCGACTAAATTTAGTACTCTGAAGCTGTCAATCAACTGAATTTAAGCGGCGGGACTTTTGGCGGGTATCGAATGATTAATTCATTAAACATGTGTATATTCGATTATGCACGACGCAAGCTAATGCAAATATACTATAATTATACAGTTATTGGTCGAATGTTATAAGGAACTGTGATTTTCACCACTTTTAACTGTTTGCAACTCATAGCAACGTCAATCGACTATAATGAAATTTTCAAGTACACACAACTTACTGTTATTCATACAAGACAGTATGTTATTTTTATTAAAGGCTTAGACAAAAATGTTGAGGAATGTGATCCTTATTTATTTTCATCGTAATGCAAACCAATTGTAATTTTCTCAAATATTTTGTTATGCATTATCTTGTAAATGAATCCTTTAAATTTTTGCGTTTAATTTTAAAAAGGTCATTTAATTTTTGGAAAAAGGTACAAATACTTTCGTTTCTCTTTTACATTCATAAGAAATTTTAAATAGTAATGCAAAAGGAAGACGAACCGACTAATGTACTATCTCAGAATTCGGCTGTCACTTGATATAATGTAAACATCTAAACATTACGGGAAATAGGGGCGAGGTAGTATTTCTACCGAAAACAAAAGAATCATTCTTTAATTCTTTAACGAAGTTTTATGTATTTTATTATTGTGATAAGTCGTGGGCATCACACTGTCGAGGAATCGTTTTCGTTATACTAGTCTTTCTATACTGTTCGTTGTAATTTTTTAACATTATTTCATTTATTATATTTTCAGGAGTAGCTTAATATCTTGTATTGATATTGCATTACTATTAAAGCATACATAGTACATTATACATTTTATTCATGTTAATATTAAATTAATTACAGTCTATAGAAAAAATAGTATTTATAATTATATCCATAAATATTTGATATTAAAATAGGTAATATTTTTTCAATAATATTTTAATATGTATGTTATTTCTTTCAAAAGTTTATTAACATTTTGTTATATATTGAATTACTATTAAAAGATAAATAATAATTTACACATTTTGCTTATGTTAATAAATTAGTTCCATCCTATAAAAAAACAGTATTTTATAAAATTATTTATCCTGTCCTATAGTATTGTATACTGACAACATTAAAATAATTATAAATTATTAAAAATAAGAAATTTTGAAATACAATTTTTTAACATTCGAAATTGATAAAAATAAAGATACGTATATGTAACTGATGGAAAATATGACTGTGGAACGTGTTTTCTTATGCGACTTTTCTTATAAAGGATCCCCTTATTGCAGTCCACTGCGCTTTGAGAAGTAAAATAAACAAACGTCTCGAATCGAGTTCAGTATGATCAAGGGTTTAGTAAAGCAGTAGATTTGAACGCGTCAGTATCAACGAATATAGTTCTGATTTTTTGGTTTTTACAAAATTAAAGTTTTAATCTAATTCTAAAAGCACTGTTTTCCTCAGTACTTAGTGTTTAAATAGTTTTAATGAACTATGGTTTGAATAGTCTTATAAAGTATTTAATAAACTATTGTGTGATTATTATTAGTAGTGTGTATATAGTTGTTAGTGTATAGTATATAGTACATAGTGTATAGTGCTAGTGTTGTATTATATAATACAATATGTACAGACAAAAGCGCTCAATAGTTTGGCAATATTTCGAAAAAAAGACACCAACAACTGCCATGTCTCTTATGTAAAAGAGAATACAAAAGTGCGAGAAACACTACGAATTTACACGAACATTTGAAACGGAAACATTTTACAGTGCTTGAAGCGAATCGAGGTCTGGATGAAGAAGAGGCATTACAGTTGATGGATGGTGATGGAAGTTTTACAGCTGGAACATTAATGCAAGAAGTAATACCTGTGGCATCCACTTCGTACGCAAATTTCACGACTGAAAATGCTGACTTACCAAGTATAGCGCAAAGACCTTAAACACATTTAAGGCAATTGACCTTGAGGACGATTTCAAATGAACTGCCACAAACGAAAATTACAAAATTAAACAATTTGGTCATAGCTATGATCTGTAAAGACTTACAAACCTTAAGTATAGTCGAAGATACAGGATTTATTGAATTAGTCAAACAACTGGAACCTCGTCACCAACTTCCAAATCGTAGAACCTTGGGACGCACCATTTTACCGCAAGTATACGCTGACACTAAAAATAAAATTTTGCAACAAAAAAATTATATATACATCACAACAGATATTTGGACAAGTTTAAACACAAAATCGTTTTTAACAGTTACAAGTCACTACGTCCTTCAGGGGAAACTATATTCGAATGTATTATCCACTACAATGTTAAATGAGAGCCATACAATTGAATACTTAACAAACATAATACAAGACACTTTAATAGAATTCAGCATAGTGGATAAAACTGTTGCAGTTGTAACGGATAATGCTGCGAACATGAAAGGTGCTGTGCGCGTTTATGCCATGCACGGCACACTTGCTTTAGATTTAATTACATAGAACTTAACCAAATTACATCAATAGCAGCAATAGTTGATCCCAGATTTAAAACAGTAGTTTTTCAAAAAGAAAGTAATTCTTAAATGGCAATAGAAGTTCTAAAATTTGATATTACAACTGTATCAACCTGTGATGTACAAAATAACGAAAACCGACCTACAAACCAAAGAGAAGAACATGTTCAAGATACATCATTTTGGAATTTTCACGTCACCAAAGTTTCGCATTTAACATAGCACAATTTTACACCCCTCGGAAGTGCAACGAATTTAGCGCAACGATATTTAGATTTACCATATGAGGATATTACGTGGACACACATTGCCTGAGTTAAAGAAAATCAGAGAAAAATATTTATGTACACCAGCAACGTCTGTCCCATCAGAGCGGATATTTTCCAAAGCCGGACAAGTTGTGTCTGAAAGAAGAACTAGATTATCTCCAAAGAATTTGGATCAAATAATATTTTTAACTTGCAATCTGGAATAATTGACTACAGGTCAAAGTATCAGGTAATTCTAAACATTTTTTAGATGAAATTCTTTTACTCTTAAATTCCTAATATAGCAATATTTCTAGGAGAATGAGGAGAAATGACAATATTAACCACTATCGATTACATTTTGATATTAAACAATGCCATAATTTTAAATAGCCTTACACTGATGCAATATTTATTTAATTCTACATACTTCTAACCAAATTGATTTTCATCAAAAATTTAGAGCAGGTAATTGTTCAAGTACAAATATTAAATAGCTTATGATAAATCGAAATATCAGTTACTGTTAAAAAAAACTTGCTTACCTCCTATAATTTTGACATTCTAACTATGAATTAATTTTTCAAAAGGTAAATACATCGATGGTGTTGCAGTAGATTTGATGGCATAACTGGACATAACCACTAAAGCGAAATTTCAGTTGACTGAAAACTATCGACTAAATAGTCGATAGTATGCTGTTACTAAATAGTAAGTAGTCGACAGTGCCCGTCACTAGTTTCGTAGCCATTTGAACTGTAGGTTGTTGCGGCTGCCTGTGGAGGAATTCAGGGAATTTGGTAGGTTCGGGTGCCCGTGGAGCGCTGAAGCGCTCTGCTCGTGGAAGGTGGATGTTGGCGTAAGAAAACACTCTTTCGAATAAAATTTATGGAAGATAAAAAGACTTTATTGATGAAATCTCGAGGTGTATGCTCTATGACTCCAGAATAATATTGCCGATATTTGCTTCTCTCAGACGGCTCCTCGTCCTTGTTCGGTCTTCCGCTCCCGCTTCGTTTCCTTGGCCAATAGGAAAATTCGGCATCTCCAGGTGGACGTTGATTCGCTGGATGGTCTCCCTCCAAGTTGTAGATCGACGGTGATTGGCGGTGGTGGTACCGTGGAAGCGCGCGCATGAGGACGGTGACGTATACGAGGGAGTCCGCCAAAACAAGGGATGTGGGGGTGTTTACGCGCGAAGATCTAGACCGCGGGGTCCCACGGTGGGACTGCGCAAGAGAGAGTTCCGAGGGAAAGTTCTAAGAGGCCCTTGACCGAGGGTTTATGACTTCCTGTTCTGGCGAGTTTGGAACTACGAATTTCTAAGTGAAATATGAGAACTCTTTCGAGGAGATACGTGACTGCGCCTAAATTCCTCAATTAGTCTCGCACGTCAGGATTACATCTAGGTTTTCCGTGGGAACTCTCTTCTCGTTTCTTTACTTATTCTAAGCTATTCCTGCCGCGATTAAATATACAACGAATCCGCGATTTTGGCCTAGACATTACTTTTATATTCAAATTTCCCTCTCATCGCCATTAATCAACCTATGGCGCAGTAGCGCTATCGTAGCTATGTTCGCGTGGTCACGCAACAAGGTATTGGACCTACTATGAAGGTAAGGAACCAGACTCGTGAGTGTTGGCAAGAGAACTTTATTCGCGTCTGCACGTGGCGGCAGATTCAGTGAGACTGTTGCCCAGGGAGGACGCCGAGAGTGTCCCGGGGAAAATCCCTAGACGCCTAGAATTCTGCTCTTATGTATTGGTGCCCGCTGCGTCGCCTAGCGGATGCACTAGGGCAGGGTTTGACTTTATTTGCTCGCGAGGACCGTTTTCCGAGGGCTACGCCTCCTCGACTCGGCCGCGCGTCTCGCTCCCCGTGGTCGCATACATGCTCGGACGGGCTCAGGCGCGATCATAACAGACAGATGAACGTGGTGCATAAGGGGCGACATTCGTTTCAATAGGTTTCCACATTACCATCGAGGTACTATTGTCAATGCGTTTTTTTTATTAGTGGTATCTCCTGTAGGCCTATTCCACTATGTCACACGATAATTTCGGACAATAGCTGTAGAAAATTAATTAAAAAAATAAATTCATAAGATAAATTTTAAAAATAGTTTTTAATTCTATTGTTTAAATTTTAATACGGTCTGGAACAACTTGATCTTCGTGCACGTTTAGACGTGCTTGGCAAATTGTTAAGGTCTATGGAAATTTTGGACGTGGATATTCGCATCGCCGACGCAAGCGAAAACAATAAAGGTTGTTAAAGCACGGGTCAATTCGGCTGGATTATCGAACTTGGAGTCTTACAACCTCCTTGTAAGATTAACCGCCACCCTTACGCTACAGCCCACGCAGTAGAATCGGTTTAACCGTGACTACGCCAGTGCGAGCGGACGGATTCTCGCTTATCAAGATACGTCACACAAATGTACAGTCTGCGTTTTGAGCAGTTTGGCTGTATTCCCTCTCCTTCGATAGCGATTATCGCAGTCAGGAGCGTACGGGAAACAGCGTCACGAACGGATACGTATCGTATCGGATAGGTGTTTTTACACCTTCGTTGGTTATCTATTTTTCAGACGCCAACGTCGCTAGACGTCCAAGGGACAACCCAGAGAAGACGGAGGAGTCGCGAATCGCCATCTTCCAAGGGGATTTTTTGATATAATAAACGGCCCACCATTCGGTGGGTCACTATCAATATAACCTCGCTGTACCACAATTTACTTTCCCTCAAAACTCCTATCTTCTCGTATTCGAGCCACCGTTGAAAAGTCGTTGGATTGTATTATACAGTCCACCTTTTTAACAGCAGCAATTTATGAATTAAATACTTCCAGCAATTTATGAATTAAACCAATTCCTCAAAGGTAATTCTAACATTGTAACCTCGACCTTCGATTTATTCGATGTATACAAACCTCGAAAACCTTTGCGAAAAAAGGTTGAGGTAACTCAGAATAAAGTCCGTTGAGCCGCAAGTAAGCCGAGTGCACGCGCACTAGACAAATTTTCAAACTCATTTTTCTCGAAAACAAAGCCTTGTATCAAAAAAAATTATTCTATATTTTCGACTCAGTTTTTCATGTAGAATCACCCCCTGCTCGATTGTACCACCAGTTACGGGACACCCTGTATATAAAGCTTTATTGTTCCCCTCGGGGTTACAATTCCAATTACATCTCCTTACCATCTCCTTTCTCCGCCTTCTTTTTTTCCTACCCTAATCGCACTAACTATCTTAACCTAACTTACTCTACCTTATAAGTCTAACTTAAATCTACTTATAACTAGAACTAAAACTAATTAGAGAGAGAGAGAGAGAGAGAAACAGCTATTTACAAAAGTATACCTTAAAATCTATCTTACAAGTTACTTTATACCCTTCCTTACCCGCGCACCCCCCTTCCGGTCTCTCATTACTCATCACGTACCGTCCAATCTCATTTTCCCTCCCATCCGTACTCGTTCTTCTACCATTCTCCCTTCCATACATTCCTCCACCCTCCTCATCCACTATTCTCCTCTCTCCTCCTCATGTAACACTTCCCCCACCATCTCCTGTCATCCTCTCTCCTCATCCGTCCTCATACCCAGTTCCAAGACATGCTCCCAAGGTTCGTTCTCCCAGCCACGCACTCTGCATTTTCTTTCTTCCTCACCCAGCCAGTACTTTCCACCTCTCATCCCATTTTTTAATCTAAATTTGGCCACCCTCTGGCATCTGCTTTTCCCCCACTCTTTCTTTAGATAACCCGGCAACCCCTCACCCTTCACCATATCGTACCAGCTATTATACCTTGATTCCCTTATCCTTTCCCACCTCTCTTGCTCCTGTCTTTCCTTCTCCTTTTTTACCATCTCCTCCTCGCCCCCACCCCTCCCTCCTCTAACATTTCATCTACCTTCTCCTCTGTCCACCCCATCCCCTCTATCCAGTCCCCTCTCACCTTCTCCCAACCTACCCCTATTTTCCCCTTCCTAGCCTTTCTCCTCATCTCATCCCAACATAGACGCGCCAACTTTCCCTCTTTGCCCCCTACCAGCTTCTTTTCATACCCCCACGCCCTCACTCCTGCCCTCCCTCTCAACAGCTCCCTCTAACACTCCTCCCTCACGATGTATCCTGGCGTACGTCTCTTCACCCACTTTAAGTATCTCTCCTGCAACCTTTCCACGCTTTCCCTCTCTTTCCACTCCCACATTTCCACTCCATAATTGACCACTGACCACAGCAGCTTGTAGAACAACCAAATCCTTCTACCCCAGTCCTTTCCGAATTTCCTCTTTCCTATCCCCCACACCTGCCCCATTATTGTCGCTCTTTTCTTTAGCCTTGCCTTCACATGCGCTTTCTGACCCCATCCCTGCTTACCTTATATTCCAAGTACGTGTATTCCCTAACCCTCTCTATTTCCTTACCTTTCCATCTCCGTGCCATCTTCTTCCACCTCCCCTCCTCTCCTTCACCTCATAATCTTCGGTTTCCCCACGTTCATTTGCAACCTCTTTTCCTCTAGAAACCGATCCAATACCCCAATCATTCCTTCCATGTTCTCCTCCTGCTCCGCTAACATCGTCACGTCATCAGCATATGCCATCGTGAAAATTTTCCTTCCTTCTACCTCTACTTCTCCCCACCCACCCCTCTCTAGCACCGCATCCATATCCGCTAACAGTAAGGTGTATAGCAACGGGCTAAGCGGGCACCCCTGCCTCACCCCCCTTGCAGTCCAGAAACATTCCCCCTCCTCTTCCCCCACTCTCACTTTGCTCCTAGTCTCCCTTAGCACCTCCTCACATCTCGCCACTAATCCTTCCCTCAACCTCCTTTTTCTTAACGCTCTTATCAGCATTTCTCTATCCACCGAGTCAAACGTCGCCTTTAGGTCTATAAACAATATCATCATTCTTCTCTCCTTTCTTAACACCTGCCTATTAATCAAATAAATCAGCACATCCCTTTCCTCCCTCGCCTCCTCCCTTATCCTTTTTATCTCTTCCATCAATTCTTTAATCATTTCCCCCATTCCACTATCTGTCCTTCCCTCCTTCTTCTTATCCTCTTTCGGCGAACATTTAGTAAAAGCACTTTTTTAAAATATTACCCCTTCCTCCTTCCTCCCTTCACCCCTCCTCTCATTCTCTTTTCTTCCACAGGCTCTCCAGACTTCTCCCTTCCCTTGCATTCCACGGCCTCCCCACCCGTCCCTTCTCTACCTTCCCAGCTTCCCTTCTCTCTCCCTTGCCGTCTTCCTCTCTGCCACTCATCCTTCCACAGCTCCTCTTTCTTCTTCTACCGTCTCTTCTCTCACCTACTCCTTTCTCAAAATTCCCGCCTTCACACCTGCCTCTGTCCCCCACTAGGCCGCGCCATCTACCGCTCCTTCTCTCTCTTCCCGCTTACTAAACACTATTGCCTCGCCGTCCTAACCTATAGGTTCCGCTCACCTATCACCTCTCTATCACTCCCTACCCTCCTTCCTGCCCTTTCCCTATATCTCTCGCCTGCCCTTGCACCACTCGCACCATTTTCCACCGCTTTCTCTCCACTCACACCTTTCTACACACGTCAACCTCGCACACAACCGGAAAAGGAAGTCTATAAAAAAAATTAAAAAAAACAAAAATAAATAATAAATAAATAATATAACAAAATAGTACCCATCTGCGGCGGGATTTGAACTCTGGTCTTTCGGGTGGAAACATCATACCTTACCGCCACGCTACACCGGTTCTTTCTATAGTTTGGAAAGAACATTGTATTGTATTGAAGAAATGAATTGAAATTTTTCTCCGAGGTCGTCACGCAGATGCATACTTTGTATTGGCACTTAGTGACGGACCACGTTGTGCACGAATTTGCAATAAAGTATTTTTATTAATAAAAAGTGTGTGTGACTGTTTTAGTAAGTTTACCTTCTGTCCAAGAACTATACTGGAATTTATTTTCTCCATTTCCGATAAGTATTTATTTTATATTTATTATTATTCAATCAAACATGACTGGCAAAAGAAAAATGGAAAAATATTACATGCGTGTTAAAAATTCTTCGCGTCTGTCGAACGATAGTTTTCACCAAGAATCTTCTGTTTCATCGAACGAAAGTACAATTAGCAATGGAAACAATCTATTAGTTTATTCAGATTCATCGTCGGATAGTGAAATTGAAAACGACATTTCTGTCGAAAATCTTCAGTTTGAATATAGATATTCCCGGTCTATGAAAATCCGGATCAGCTAATCGGAGGTTAGCCGGAATATCGAGGACGATCGGTCGATTTAAACAACGGGTAACGATCCTGTAATTCGCGGTATCGTGCAGAAAGTAAGTGTTCATTCATAAATGGGAAGTCGTGATTTTATCGTCGCCGTTACCAGTTTATTTGTTGCTGATTGGTAGTCGTAATTGTTTCGCAAATTCGTCCGTCATAAGATTGGCGTTTGGAGAAGTGTCGATTAACGTGCGACATACTTGAGGCTGTTGGTCGCGATTTATCGCGTAGATTTTTGCCGTCGTTAACAGACCGTTCGTGTGTCTATGTCAGAAAACTGTGCTGAAGTTTAATGTCTGTTCGTCCACGATTATCCGTACTAGTCATTCCCCTTTAACGGGAATGTGTGAGTCAGTGTCGTGATGCAGTTTGGTGTTGTGTTTCTTTGCAGACGCGACATCGACCTGCCTTACGCGCTTCAATTGAATTATTCGATTTCAGACAATTTTGGCACATGTTTGCTTTACGGATGGCGTTCCATCTATCTCTCTAACTGGCATCTCTAAGAATTTTGGACACCCAAGCGATATGTGTGTTGTTGATTTACAGATTTTGCAGATTTGTGCCGAAGTAGTTGTCACGAAAGCTCGTTTCTTTGGCGTTGCAGAAGATAATTTTCCCCGCGTTGTTATTACAAGTTCCCTATTTCGTTTTGGTATTCGCGACCAGTGACTCGCGGTTGGTTTCTGGGGTTCTGACATCGAGTGTTTCCTAAGGTTCGCGTTCGTCACTGTTGAGTATGATTTGCGTTGATGCGACGCGTTACGCAGATGTTTGAAAATATGTTTTCCCACGATCGCCCGGGGGCTTGCAACGATCGGATATGCAGTTGCATATGATTAATTAGGTCAAGCATCGATTTCGTCGAGTCATCAGGCATTACAGGTAAGTCGAGTAATAGCGAAATTTGACGCAAGATAAGGGCGCGATGATTATCATAAGTCTCCACCAGCTGATTCCACGCGGCCTTATAGTTCCCTCCACTTATTTTAAATGATGCTATTATGGATTCGGCTTTTCCGAAGAGTGACGACCGTAAATAGTTTAAGCGTTGAATGTGAGTGAGCCCGGGATGCTCGTGGATCAAACTTCGAAAGGGGTCTTTAAATGTTATCCATTTTTCGACACGGCCATCGAACTATGGGGGGTTAACCTTTGGTAGATGGACTCCGATGTCACTTGTCGACGTGGACGGCACGGGCGAGTCGATCCCGCTTCTCGCATTCGGATGATGTGTGGAGTTTGTCTCCAACTTTTCTAACAGTATGACCGCTGTGGCAATTACAGTGTCATATAGTTCTATCACGGATCCGCGTTCGGTCTCGGTCTCGGTCTCGGTCTCGGTCTCGTCGAAATCTTCTTGCTGACCGAGTACGTCTTGCATGTCATGAAAGACATCGAGTTGTTTTCGCAAACGTTCCACCTGTTCGCGAAGTTTAACACGTTCTGTTGCGGATTCTGCGTATACCTCGAGGATTTTCGCAAGGGTCGTAATTTGAGTTTTGAAAACACGTCGTTTATACTTCAAGGCGCGAACAAGTTGACTCGTCTCGATCGCGTTAGCCATTGTGCTCATCGTGGTGAGGTGCGAATGTAAGGAATTGACAGTTGGAAGGTATTGATTGGTGAATTCAAATAACGTGCCTACCTTGACCTGATGTCACTCGAATGCTCGTAACCTTGGATTGGCTTCTGGCTTCGGTACTCTACCAGCGATGACGGTTGTATTTGTACGGCTAGGGCTCGTCATGCTGCAGGCCACTGCACGATATTGTTCTTGTACGCGCACTGCACTCAATAGATCACTGATCCGGCTCGAAGGACCATAATGTTCCATGTGAAATTCATGTTTGTACACTTAAGTTTGTATATCTTAAACGCGTCGACTCCGATATCGCCGATTCACTACCCGCCAAATCAATATTGGGTAGCCGGTTTAGTAGTAAGTTTGATACGTGAATTTATTGAGAACTGGCGTTTCATTCCAGACCTGCTAGAGGATTCTTCAGTAAGGCTAATTTTAGACCCTTAGAAATGCGCGACGATCGCTCCACTTGTTCTATGAATTCTGATTGAATTAAAGATAATCGAGTTGTTCGAAGTTGACAAGATATATCTTCGAAAAAGCTGGACTTTGATTTCGGGAGACTCGTTGTGTCGCTCAAAGATGTCTTTGTTAGTTTTACGGTGATTTAGATTCTTTGAAAGCTTGACTTCGACTGACTGAGAGTCGCTTCTCAGGAGCATCCTTCGTTGTATCGTGAAGACGTTCCTCCATTTTTGGGTGTCAATACAGTGACACCTATTGCCATGCAGAAGAAATGCACTGATTGGTTCCTGCCGAACTATTATTCAATAAGCGTATTCTTCTTGACTTCGACGCTAGGTAACTTGAGAACCGTACTTCTCGGTCGGGAATATCCTTCGTCAGCACTAGATTTAATCCTCTGAGACGCTATAAATAATGTCCAAAGAGATGTCCCGTTGTACGGTTCCCTTGCGACGGAACAAAGACGAAGACGAAGATGACGATGAAGAAGCCAGCAATTTCGTTGGCGAAATGCAGGAAGTCATGTCTCAAATTTCACCTCATAATATCACCATAAAAGACATCGACAATTTTTTAGCTTCTTGCAACGAAACGGAAAGATATTAGGGGAATAACCAGTTAGCAACGAAGACAGAAACGGAAACGGAAACGGGAATGAAGGAAGGAATTCGAGGGAGGACAAAACCTGTCATCAGGGAGTGTCTGTCGTTGCGCTTCGCTGCGCGCTGCGCATCACTGCTTACCTAAGCCCGCGGAGCGCGCTCAGTCGGTCAGTCGGGCCGGGGGCCAGTGATGCCAGAATCGTGGAACCGAGGAACTTGCCCCTAAGGTGGATCCTCCGGCTGGACCCCCCCCCCCCCACTCTGACGTACCGTCGTCGCCTTACGTTGTTTCTTACTGCGCACGCGCTACACACAAGCGTAAATCGACGCCGCCGAGTCGAATAGGCAGCTTACACGGACAGACTAGAGGTACGCTTGTGTGTAGCGCCGGAGGATCCACCGGAGGGGCAAGTTCCTCGGTTCCACGATTCTGGCATCACTGCCGGGGGCACCGGCAGGAGCGGACGAGCTCCGGGACCATGAGAGTCTTCGGCTACCTTGGGGCTGACCAGGGGTCCTCCAGAGGTACCCTGGCCTCTCCTGCCTACCTTGGGGATGACCAGTGGTCCTCCAGAGCCACCCAGGCCTACCCTTACCTACCTTTAGCGGCTTAGGGTTGACCAAGGGTCCTCCATCAGTGGACCACTCTGGAGTTGACCAGTGGTCATCCAGAGTTACTCTCGCCTAGCCCTGCTTATCCTCAGCGGTCTTAGGGTTGACCATGGGTCCTCTAGCAGTGGTGTACTCTTGCCTACCCCGAGGTTGACCAGTGGGCATCCAGTGGTCATCCAGAGCTACCCTAGCTTATCCCTGCTTACCTTCAGCTGGCGTAGGGTTGACCAAAGGTTCTCCTCCAGTGGCTTAACCTGGGCTTGACCAGTGGTCATCCAGAGCTACCCTAGCCTACCCCTGCTTACCTTCAGCTGGCTAAGGGTCGACCAAGGGTCCCTCACCAGTGGCCTATCTTGGTCTACCCTGACATTGACCAGTGGTCATCTAGAGTTTCCCTAGCCTACTCCTGCTTACCTTTAGCTGGCTTAGGGTTGACCATGGATCCTTCACCAGTGGCCTACCTTGGTTTACCCTTGCCTACCCAGAGGTTGACCAGTGGTCATCAAGAGCTACTCGGGCCTTCCCTTGCTTACCCTGAGGCTTACCAGTGGTCCTCCAGGAGTACTCTAGTCTACCTTGCCTACCTTCAGTTGGCTTAGGGTTAACCAAGGGTCCTCCACCAATGGCCTGCCATTGTTTATCATGGCCTACCTTTAGCTAGCTTAGGGTAGTCCAAGGGTTATTTAAAACTTCCTTGGCCTACTTTAAGCTAGCTCGGGGGGAGCCATGGTTTCTTCAATGCTGTCTTCGTTTACCTTGGGTTCTGAGCCGGTCCAGTTTCAGTATCCGGCATGATGTCAGTACCGTGCTGATCGGTTCAGAGAGGGCAATCATTGCAATGGCTTCGCATCTTTGAGTGAGTCATTTTGTCACTACCTTATCACTATATTCGTCTGTAGAAGTAATAGTATAGAGTAGTAGTAAAGTGTAAAAGTAGTCAGTTGCATGCATGGGCAGGCCTCGCCGCCCCAACGATCAGCCGAGATGGGAAAGTCCGCGATTTGCACTAGCGTTGCGAGAAAACCACGCGTTGAATTTAGTCGATTTTAAACAGAGATTAAAGCTAACATTACGGTATAGATTGTTTAGAGCGTAGCGTTGCGAATCACAAATATTCGCGGTTCAAAATTACATTTCAATTTGATAACTGCGCTTTTAAAGTTCATATTGTTGTTGTTTTACATATAATCTAAAGTAATCGTTTTTTGGATCTCCGTTCGTTGAATTAGCGTTGCGCACCAAAAGTTCGCGTTTGCTTTCGAGTCTTTCGACTTTTCAGGCTCCCATGCTCGAGCTGCAACGATCAACTGTGAGATGGGCACATCCGCGATTTCAAGTAGTGTTGCGAAACAAATTGTTACACGCGTCGTACTTGTATCAATATTTAAAGTTGATGAAATGTCTAATTAATGTTGCAAATAAATAGTCGTAATTTAAAGTAGTTCTAAAGATATCTGTTTAGAATTTTAGACGTTAGAGTTTTAAATTTCTTATTTAAATAGCATTTTAAATTCGATTTGTTGAATTGATATATTTGTCTTGAAATTGATATATTTGTCTTGAAATTAATATTTATTTCAGGAAATTGATATTTATTTCAGAAAATTGATATTTATTTCAGAAAATTGATATTTATTTCAGGAAATTGATATGTATTTCAGGAAATTGATATTTATTTCAGGAAATTGATATTTATTTCAGGAAATTGATATTTATTTCAGGAAATTGATATTTATTTCTGGAAATTGATATTTTTATCTTAAAATTAATATTGCTCGGATCGGAGTTCTCTCAGGGACTCACTCACGGGATAGGGCCCGTGAGTGGGTACGGGGACTCGCGTCCCCAGGGGCACCCGAAACGCCTATAGGTCGTTGCGTCCACAAATCATTAGATTTGGGCTCGATGTGGTTTCGATTTTGTTTCGACTTTGTTTCGACTTTGTTTCGACTTTGTTTCGACTGGTTTTCGATTTGGTGTCGATTTTGTTTCAACTGGTTTTCGATTCTATTTCAACTGGTTTTCGATTCTGTTTCAACTGGTTTTCGATTCTGTTTCCATTTTGCTTCAACTGGTTTTCGATTCTGTTTCGATTTTCTTTCAATTGGTTTTCGATTCTGTTTCGATTTGGGTCGTTCATCTTGCTCTGGTTAGTCAGAACGAACGAAGAAAATTCATCAAAGGAAGAAAATTCATCGAAAGAAAAAAATTCATCGAAAGAAGAAAATTCATCGAAGGAAGAAAATTCATCGAAAGAAGAAAATTCATCGATCGAAGAGGAATCATCGAACGAAGACTCCAGATTATTTATAAATTAGTTTTAGTGCGTGCGTTAGTTATTAAGATTGTATATCGTCGTTGTAATTATATCGAGTAATTATTGCCGTAACTTGACTTTGCTCGCTCCGTTTTCCGACTCCGACACAGCCTTCTGCTGTGTCGGCCTTGCTTGCAGATCCTGAGCTGGTCCAATTTCGGTATCCGGCGTGAAGTCATTGAGAGGGATGTCTAAGAGACTCGTTCACTCGTCTTCTGGCGAACCCCTGTGTTAACGTAATCCTGGGTTAGTCATGTTAACGCTTGCGTTCTCATGGCCCCCAGTTGCGTCAGAAACCATTTGAGCGCATCTCTTTGCCATCTTTCTTGGTGATGGAGTGCCGGGTATCGGGCTGGTCGGCTCAGGACTTGTAAGCACTGAACGCGTCGCGTCACCCTTGAACCAAAGCCTTCTGCTCTGGTTCGATCTTGTTTGTCTCTTTGAAAGAATCAGAGCCTTCCGCCTGATTTGCCCTTTGTCCCTCGTGGATCGGATACTTCTTCTCCGATTCACTCTTTGCCCCGCAATAATTACTCTACATACGCTAAATGGAAAAGAAGTCTTTTCCGTGAAAACGACTATTTTTCCATTTAGCGAACTGCGAACTTAGTTTCTAAGAATCGTCGTTGTAAGAAAGGGAGACAGAACGAAGGAAGACTTCGTTCTGACTCTCTTTCGGGTCTCTTGTGCAGCAACCTCCTCGTGGTGAGACCTGGGCAATCAATATTATCCACATTTCGCAAAATGCTATAACTTATAAATTATAGTATGTCGCATGTAGTGGATAATATCGAGCTAATAGCTGCACATTTAGAATTTGCGTAAATATGTATTTCATAGTAGAATGTAAGACTTTTAATACTTTCTTCCTTTTCCTATGTCCCAGCTTCAACAATTATTTTCAATTAATAATCCAAATACAAAGTTTTCGTTTCAGAATACATGTACCTCCTGCTCTCGTGAACGAGTGTTAAATAGATTTGCACTCCTGCAGTAGATTGTAGGTTCTGATGTAGTCTAAATATGATGTACGTACTGAGATGTACGTTACATATCGCATATTATTTCGATATTGAAACATCATTTTATATTCAAATTAAATAATTGGTTGAAACTAGTTCTTATCCAGACTAAAAGTTAGTTCTGATTCATATGTTAGAGGGGGTAAAAAGATGAGGCAGGATCTGTTCCATGTTGCCGCATTACGTTCGTACAAGAAGCTATAGATGCTCGCATCGAAATCGTTCGAAAGGTTTGAATTTTCAATTCATGGTTTTTTTATTACATATATGTACACCTGATTATATGGATAAAAACCATGTTCACCAAAGCAATTTGCAGAACACACGTGTAGTTTTTATATTATTTTCATCATTTTTATATTATTAACAAATGTTAACTCATCAACGTAACTAATTTGAATTTTAACACGAAATGTATTGTTTTCCGATATGAAAATGTTAAGAAATGTATAAACTTTCGCATTATGATAATTGTTGCAGTGTACACGAGCATGTGTAAACTGATATTCATATATTAAAAATGATGCAGATTAGAATACGTCATCGAAAGCCTCAAATAAAATTCTTTCCTGAACTTCGAAGAAAACTTTTCCCTACAAATACAGTTTAACTTATCCGATTTGTGGCATGTTTAGACTTATTTTCATCAAAAAAGCATTTGCAATCGACTCATAATGTTTCCATGGCAGAATTATGAACCATAATAAACATTTTATTGTTATTAATACGCGTTAGTGAAACCTTTACATTGTTGTCTTCAAGAGGCTCGCGTAGCGGCGACGTACGATACGGACGTGATTCAGCATCAGAGGCAACATTGTAACACACATTGTATTATAAATAAGTCCAATTTTATTTATTATTAACATTATCATAATGGTAAAATCACCTGTAAGAAGAATAATAACGGAGATGAGCGGAGAGATTTAACAAAATATATTCTAGAGTTCGAAGGTCGCTGACAAGAGTGTACTCTTCGACAAACGCAGCTCGAATGTGTCGTCCCGCCCAGAAAAGTCCCTTTCCTCAATGACGTCTTCTAGGGTCCGAGACAATTTACGACCGTCGCGGCGCCACGCTGTCGGGGCCCGTCGTTGCCAGTGTTCACTCTCGTCGCCGCCATTTGGGGGTGTTCGTTATGTTTCTAACACTCGGCCATCCTGCAGTCATACTTGTCCTCAAGTATCCTTATGTGGGTTTCTGTAACAGGAGAATCAAAAACATGCCTGAGTAATCAGCTCTATTTTGTCACTATCAACCCTAAGTTTGGTAACAAATAAAATGTTCGTCAGTCGACGATACTTCCCTTTTTCCAGCGAATCATCGATTACTGGATATGAATACATCGCTCGTTTATGGCCTCTGTAGGTATTCGTTGCGTGGTGCAACCGTGTATTCCAAAGCGACGTATTAGTTGTGTTATTGATCCTCTCAAATCCCAAATGATGCTTCGTTGATTCAGTTTTTCCTTTCGTCCAGATGGTCAGTCAGTCTGCTCTCTGCTTCGCCAATGCGGTGCAATCATGTAATAGCGACTGTCTTCACTATTACCATGATACCAATTTCATCATCATTCAATAGCGGCTAGACATCACTATCGGCCTGACGGCACAAAATTATTATCGTCTGGTAGCGGCTAGACATCTCTACCAGCACGACGGCACAAAAATAATCATTCAATAGCGGCTAGACATCACTATTGACATGATCTCGGCATCATCTTCATCCAACGGCGGCTAGACATCACCGTTGACTCGATGGCAATCAGCAGCTACTCTCTCCTTCGTCGCGGTCGGAGTAGTCCATGCCGACTTCGTTTCGGTAGTAACAACGCTGGTCAGTTCCACCTTCGTGTGCCCCCGCCTGACCCTCGTTCGCCGTTGCAATCGTTACCTGTAACTAACTAAGTGGATATGTTCAAACATGCCTTACGACCTACTCGACTGCCGCAAACTAAGGTTTCAGACGTTCCGCTGCGACAATCATTTTGGCTCGTCTACCTCCCTGTCGTAAATCTTCGACCTCGTATCGGTCGTTCACCAGTACTCGGTGAATTTTAAACGGCCCCTTATATTTGACACAGAGCTTCCTGCTCTCCCCTGTCGCACGTTCACTGGTAATTTCCACCATGGCCAAATCCTCTTCCCGGTATTCTGTAGCTTCTCGACAGGTTTTATCATACCGCTCCTTCTGCTATCGCTGGTCCTCTCCAGTTTTGTCATTGTATCCCATCAACGCTTCTGCCGGTGTTGTGGTGATACCTTTATTGTACGTCGTGTTCATCGCACTCTGAACTTGTTTCATATAGTCGTCCTACTTGTCCGACTCTTTCCCAGCCACGGTTGTTGCTAACGAAGCTGTGTTATGTCGATTCTTTTTGCCCGAACACAGAATTTATCCAACCGACCCCGCTTGCTGCATACTCGGCAGGTAACCGGGACCCTCGTGCACCTGGTCGAAATATGGCCCAAACCGTCGCAGTTGAAGCACCTGATCGACGGTAGTTGTAGGTCATTCGACGTTGTGGCCCCGGCAGGTTTCGTAGCTGATGACGTTGAGGCCGTCGATCCTGGTCGCTCCGCAACTGCGCTGTGACGGAAAATCGCCGGTCGTGTTTCCGACGCCTTTACTGCCGATTTGATGGTCACTGTCCGTGGCATTGACCCCATCTCGTTCATAGCAGCGCACAATTCGTCGACATGCTCATAGTGGTTTGAACGAATTGTCCGCTCGACATTCTCGTCCCCAATGCCGCCAATGATAGCGTCCTCCAAACACGCATCTGCAATGTCGAGCTTTAATGCTCGCAGTTTGGACAATTTTTCAAAACAATAGTTGCCCAATCTTTGTCCAGGGCTCGCCGAATACATCGCTGCATCTTTCAACAATCGTGCGAACGGTAGTGGTCTCTTGAATCGTCGAATGAGCAGAGATTTCAACGAGCTCCAGGTGTGCTCGTTCTTCAGCTCCTCGTCATACATTCGTCGCGCATATCCCTCTCACACCGCGTTCAACAACTAACAAAATATTGTCGTCGTTCCAACAATAACGACGCGCGAGTCGGTCGACTGTTCGGACCCACTGTTCGACATCCGCGTCGTCTCGCGACGGATCAAACTTTGGTACCGTTTTGGTACACTTTTCAATTCCTGTTTAAGACGTTTTACGGTAGCCCGTAAATCTTCCGACGAAAAACTGTCCACCGACGTATGTTCCCGACGGGAATGATCGCGCGAGTGTTTTCGCGAGTAATTCCTCCCTCTTGATCGGGAACGACTTCTCCGGTGTCGTTCACGCTCTCGAGACGACTCACGATCGCGATCCGCCACATAATCCCGCGAATTACTTCGCCGTTGATCTCGCGATTCCGTATTTTTACGAATCCGCGACCGGTCACGTCTACGATCGTTCTCTCGATCTCGCGAATTATCCCGCGGACGACCACGCGAAACTTTGCAAGATCTTTCACGAGATCGCTCGTCCGACTGTTCACGTTCGCGCGAACGTCCCCGTGAACTGTCGCGTGAACGCCGTCGCGTTTTACCACTTGATCGGCCCATTGTTTACTAATACTTAGCAAGCACGATCTCGAAACACAACACAAATAACGCACTTGGCACGTGTGGCTAACAAGTCTCACACTGAAGTTTTTGACGACACTCACAATGGCACAATTGCGTAAAAACGTCCAAAATTGCACTACAATGCTGCCGATTAATTGCGCGATATGTGTAATTAATTAATTACTAAGCGCACGTGGCTTATCCCACTTCTGATATGTAAGACGAATAAATACGTTGATGAGCGGAGAGATTTAACAAAATATATTCTAGAGTTCGGAGGTCGCTGACAAGAGTGTACTCTTCGACAAACGCAGCTCGAATGTGTCGTCCCGCCCAGAAAAGTCCCTTTCCTCAATGACGTCTTCTAGGGTCCGAGACAATTTACGACCGTCGCGGCGCCACGCTGTCGGGGCCCGTCGTTGCCAGTGTTCACTCTCGTCGCCGCCATTTGGGGGTGTTCGTTATGTTTCTAACACACCTATCGATTGAATATGTTTTTCTGATCAAAATAAGCCCAAACACGGCATAAATCCGATTATCATGCATATATAGCGTACATTGCACTGAAAACAACGTGCGAAACATTTCCGACAGAATCTGTCAACAGAAGCTGACGGAATTTGAAACGTCTCGAGCTCGATAAATGCGGTAGTGCTTGTATCTGATCACTGTTGTTCACGGTATTTGTTGTTGCACACAAGAAATAATAAATAGAAATAATAAATCACGTTGATAAAATTTTCGCACGTTAATGACGCACTTCATTAAAACAAAAATGTATATCTCTTCAGTCAAATATATTGTTTTTCTACATATTGTATAATAAAGCAATGTCTCTTTGGACACTTTAGAATTAAACTAATACAATAGAAAATTTGTATTACTTTTTATACATATTTATTAAAAATATTATAACGAAAATTTAATTTAATGAATTTAATGAATTTATGAAAATTTAATGAATTCTTATTCTTCTGCAGATGAAAAGAATGTAAGTACTTATTTTAAAAACAAGAAAACACGAGCATAGTTAATATATTTGTAATGTGTACGCACTCATCAAGTGCATAGAATGTGTATTGATTTTAAGTGTAAAGAAAGTAAACTATTGGTTTAAAGGGTATAAAACTATTATAATATACATTCATTAGTGACACGAGTAATAAAAATAATATTGCGTATAGAAACCAAATTAATTTTACTACAATTCGTATTTTTGTAATACATTCTTCATAAATATTATTTTCACCGTTCAAATACACGCGCCGTATGCATTAGTAGCCTCCAAAACACCCGTAGTAAAAATAAAGTATACGGAATATTCAGTTGTTGCTAATACGGCTAAATTCGTGAACTATCGGTAATATTGAGCGCGACACCGAAATGGTACGGGGGCTACTGTGGCCCCCCGAGGCCTAGACAGAAAAGCCCATAAGATGCAATGTCTGTAGTAGTCTAAAGTCTGTGGTACAGAGTAAGTCCTGGATGCCTGCGTAAAATAGAACCGTGGAACATTGCGACAGTACACGCGGAAATAAGGTAGCGCAGATCTTACAATTTCGAAAAAACAACCCCTTGTATGTTTACGTATTATCCTTGCTCTACCGAAATGTTTATGTACTTCCTACCTAATCCCGAATAAACCTTGTTTGTCCTGCAATTTCCCGAACTTTCATTTAGAATGGCTACAACCATTAATTATTTCATCATATTTTAAGGTCTAGAATAACAATTCGTTTCTTCTAGGTAATAAACCAATATAGGATTGAGAAATACGCATACCATTCTTACATAAAACTATATGAGCGGAAAATTATTGTGAATATGATCAGAATTATATCGTGTTTGGTATTATATTAATCAGAAAAATGCCACAAATATATTGGTAAAAGTCTCATAAAAAAAGTAACCATAAAGAAGTTGTTTTATTGGCAATACACTGCGAAGTCACGTGGGCCTTTGAATTATGTCGGTGACCGCTACTCTGCGTCTCTTTCTTTCCCATACGCTGTCCTTCCTTGCGCCCGAAACTTTCATCGTCCATTACACAAGTAAATATCATCGCAATTATATCTTATTTGGTATTATTTTCATTAGAAAAATGCCACGAATATGTTGGCGAATGTTCCATAAAAAAATAATAAAAAATAAAAAAGTTTTTTCGGATATATTCGACCCGTATTATATTACACTTCGCGGCGACCGAGGACTCTCGAGCATCATGGCTCCTCACCGGGTATACCCCGCGGCAGTGGGGATTGTTTTGTTGACAGATATCGGCCAGATATTTGGGACAGTTATCGATAGAATACCGTATTATGTTTTATTTGGCGACACTGAAATGTTTCATAAAAATATCGGTTGTTTACAGTAAGAAATGCCAGTTCAGAAACATAATTTTATTGAAAAATGACTAACATACTACATTTATTGATACCTCAGAGGAACGATAGAACTTTAGAGAACATAACCTGTGTTCACATTTCATCGAGTCAAATAAGGAAACGCTAATTTTTCCAAAGTTAGGCATTGTTTTGATACACGTTTCATTTATTGAAACATGCATTTTGACAAATACTTGATATCCTTCAACATTATTACATAATTTTTCTCGCTTTAATTTTCTATGCGAATTTGCGGATAATAAATATAGAGATTGCATAACTTATTACGAGCATCGTGGAACAAACGATTGTATAATACAGCACTGATTTGCTTCGTGGTCGTCAAGTATTCATATCTATATAGAAAAATACTACGTTCGCATTGAAACACGCCTGTGGTATTGTTTCTTGCAAAAAATTACATAATTCCATCTTCCTTAAGACTGTTTCATTCTCAGAGAATATAAACTATATTTGGTCTCTTCATTAAAGCTATGAATATTAAAGACTGCGGGTAATTAAATTTATCTTAATCCGGTTACAAGTCTCATGCTGCCATCTATTTTTAACTTATGAATCATTCCTAATTATTTACAATTGTCTTGATATTAACCTTTATTTATAGAGTTTACAATATATATTTTCGTTGTATAAAGTTTGGACATTTTTCGCTAGATATCATGCCAACTCCTGCAATAAAAGAATGGTATAAAGCACACGAATGATTTAGTCATAAATGCTCTAAATAAGAGTAATCTTTCTGCTGTAGATAATATTGTTCTGAAAAACGTTTAACGTATTCTTCCTTAATTATGACAAGAATTTGATTTTAATAATAAATAAAATTCATTTTTCGTATTGTATTTCTGTGCTTTATCAACTAACCTTTTTTGCATAAAGCAATTATTATTAAACGAAGAATACAAGTATAAAAAAGCCAATATAGTATTGAATAATTCGCTTACAACAGTGTGACTATATACAAAGTGATCAGTAACTGGTGGTAACTGGTGATCAGTAAAGGTGGCGATTCTACATAAAAAAATAAGTCGGAAAAGTAAAATAAAATGTTTTAATATCAGACTTTGTTTTCGATCAAATCGACTTTGAAAAGTCGTCAAGTTCGCGCATGTATGAGATTTAGAGGTAATTATTACGAAAGGGTCACTATACTCCGATTTTGATGAAATTTAAATATGTTATGCAGCAACAGATTTTGAATAACTTTTTCCTTTTCCAATATAGGGGGTTCGCTTTTAGTTTTCGAGATATTTCCTAAAAACTATTGCTAATACTGTAGGATCTCAGGAAAAAGGAAGGCACCGCGGCCGGGAATCGAACCCGGGCCCTCGCGGTGGTAGCCGATCGACTAACGCGCTCACCCACGGAACCCTGCCCCGTTCTTCCTAATTTTCTACGGTATTTGTGGCTGGGGGGTCCTAATCCCACACTCGGCCGTCCTGCAAAGACATTCGCCCTCGAATGATCATTACAGCGTTCATCGTCTTTTTGTGTACGTTTGGCCTCAGCGCCATCAACACAACTTCTCTCACTCGTCTCGTAACTCGTATTTCGCAATTCGCACTTTTTCTCGCTTCGCTTACGTGCGACCTCTTCGCTACGCTCGCTTTGTTTTCGTCTTCGTCCGTTATCGTCGCTATTGTGCGGTGATCGGTGCTCCCCCCAAGTGTAGGATCTCAGGAAAAAGGAAGGCACCGCATCGGGAATCGAACCCGGGCCCTTGTGTTGGTAGCCGATCGACTAACGCGCTCACCCACGGAACCCTCCCCCCTTCTTCCTAATTTTCTACGGTATTTGTGGTCTGGGGGGTCCTAATCCCACAATACTGTATTGAATTTTCTCTCTTGGATTTTCCTGGCGGCCGCCCCTCTCCGCCCCCTTCACGACCTAACCACAACTCATTCTATTCACATGATCTTTTCATTACTAGATCAAATGCTGGATGACAGCTATAATGCAAAGATTATGCGAATAGAATGAGTTGTGGTTAGTTCGCGGTGGGGGCGGTGAGGTCCGGCCGTTAGGCCGCCCCTATCACGCATACGAAAATTCAAGAGAAGTCTTTCAAAATTGACAGCTCACCCTATATAAAGTGAAACTGTTTTTTCTCTCATCCCCACAACTTATTTACAAAAAAAGTAAACAGACGCCGCACCGGAGCAGACTTACGTTGCCACGGTTGCGTGCAACAATACGGAAAATTCAATAGAGTATTAGCAATAGTTTTTTGCGAATATCTCGAAAACCAAAAGCGACCCCCCTATATTGGAAAAGGAAAAAGTTGTTCAAAATATCGAAATCTATAACATATTTAAATTTCATCAAAATTTCGCAATAATTACGGATTTAGAATCAGTAGGTTGTGAATACACGGTTAGACGATTCCTACACAATAGCACTCATGTTTACCGAATTTTCAAACTCGATTTTGTCGAAAACAAAGTCTCATATGAAAAAATTTTATTCTACCTTTTTCACTTTTTTATGTAGAATACCCTCCCACCCCTTTCGGTTGTATCAACAGTTACTGATCAATTTGCACAATTTAAAAAATATTGCTTAATTTCGAACGATGTCCAACATAATATCGCTAGTTGACAATCGACGATAATCATTTAAAGGAACAACTTTGATCGCGTTTGGTTCGATATGAAAACGAATTATGATACATCGTTGCCTGTGTCCGATTCGTTGTCACCAGGAATACGTACAGCAACTAATTAAAAAGACATTCTTAGATTGCCAGGTAAATGGATTACAGCATGAGTCTTATATTACTGATTAATAACAGTACAACTCATCTTTAAGCGTTCTTTCACAGAGATTTGACATTTCTGTACACTTCAGAATAAGAATAACATTATCGCATATTAGCCTATTGATCAAATTGTTTACTACGCTTTACGAACGAGTATAGGGAGTACTTGTAGTTACATACATACATACACATATGTATAAGTCTTCGTTGACCATTAAACGCTGCTGCGAATATTTTACACAAGCTGCTTAATTATCTGCTCGACGGTTTTGAAATAACTAGTTAAAAGACATAACTTTATAAATCATACTTCTGAGTGTCATTGATATACAAAACTATATTACACGTATTTTTTAAGACGTAAGCTCGACTCTTTGAGAGTGATATGTTATTCAATCTCATAGGACCTTATTTATAAGCAAATACGCAAGGATGCGCGTTTACACGTACATTAATATGCAGGCTGATTTAGCTAACTGTACCACCTAAATTGTATACAAACAATTTCGTATATCAAAATATGGTCGAAACTAAAGTTGCATGGTTTCAAGAGTAGCATATAATGTAATATAATTAGATTTTCTTCTGTTTTGCTTTTTTATCGAAATATAAAAGTAGCAGTTTTTTTATTGTAAAGGGTAAATTTTAATTTTGTGGTTAAAGAGAATATAAGCCAGAATAAACAACTCTAAGTGTATATGGGATGAAAAACTAATTGTTATTGACATGTTCTCTATAAATTATTTTTAATACAATTAATACATTTGCATTATCGATAAATGGAAGTGTTTTTACAGATAAAGCATGAATAAATAACTTTTGAAAAGCACTCCTTTCTGTACGCTTAACTCACGTGGAAATAATTTCGAACCGAATGTTTAACAATCGTCAAAGGCAACAACATTGTCATCATTTGTTTCTTGTATTTTACACAAAATCCAAAAGTTCTTATTATTCATTGAAGATTTGTATCTCAATAACTATTAACTTTTTATTCCATACGTATCATCATCTCAAAGACATCACAAAAATAACGTTAATCACAAACTAGCGGCGATACCTGAAAATGTGAAAAATTGTATGTTTAGAGCAGCGGTGGGCAATTTTGCCTCAATTGAGGCAAAACCGTCCACACCGTAGCGCCCTCTGTCCCCTTCCAGCAAGCGCGGTACAATGGGGCAACGAAGACACGAGACATCAGCGTACGCAACGAACGTGCGCGCTGCATGAAAGAGAGGTTGGTGGGAGAAGCAGGCTTTTGAGGGGCTCCACCCGTGCCCACCACTGGTTTAGAGTATGTAATGCTATAACTCACGAAGCACTCCAAAGTGTATCACTTGCACTTATCGATCGATTACGCAAGTGTATTTATTTTAACTCTTTGCGGCACAGGATTTCAGATAATAAAACCCATGTTGCACAGAAATTTTATTGCGTTTTAAATGAAACAAAATTGATATATTTTTATTAAAAAAGGTATGACATAATGTAAAAACATAATGAAATATTAATAGTTTAATTAAATTTGTTGTTATAACGTGGGACCCAAATAGTCTCACCATGCCACATAGGTTTATAAATGGTACTTATTAAAGCACATCCTTTTCCCTAAGCGCAGAGACACTTTGCAGACAGTACAAGACCATAGTGTTCGAACTTTCTTTTTTTTTTGTACTACAATGCGCACATCGTTTACGAGACGAACGTTCTGGTAGATGTTTTGAATCTTGTCTTCTTTTTTCTAATGAAACGTTCTGTTTGTGTTTGCTTATTTGGATTGATAATGACTTATTGTTAGATTCAGTTGGTACGTTATTATCAATTAATGTTTGACTAATAAATCCTTCGGCACATTGACTTTTACGAATATTAAGACATCAACAATAAATAAAAATATGTTTTTTCGTATTACTCCCCAAGTTGCATGGTGGGACAAATAAAATCCCACCATAATTTCATCATTTACAAACAAATTTAAGCTTTAGTTTTTATTATAAAACTCTTCACTTGCTTATATAGAACTAATTTTTATACAAATTAACTTACTTCTACGATTTCTCACATAAAAGGAAAAAAGATTGTCGCAATAAACCTTTCCGCTTGCAACAATTGATGATCCTGTATTGGCATGTTGAATGTTGCCATCACAAGTGAATACATTTGTAACATTTGTTGAAGATATTACCAACTGCTTTCCGTAAGTAAGACGAAATATAAACATATGCGCATGCAGCTATTGCAATATTTCGAGGTGGGATTAAAAATGCATAACGGCTAGGGATGTGCGGGCCGCCCGATACTCGGGCTCGGGTCGGGTCGCAGAAAGTCGGGCGTGCCGATTCGGGCGCGCGATACTTCATAACACATCGGGCTACCCGAGAGTTTCGGGCTGCCCGAGAGTGACTCGACTTCGTCGTGCGGGATCGTCAAGAATCGGACAAGTTCGGGCGAGCGATTTATCGCGATACTCGAGATTCAATTTTGCGGTTTATGAAATAGATAATAGTAATTATGGTATTACTTTCATAACTGATAACATAATTTTTAATATGCTAGTATTTCTTTTATAATTACATTAGGTTTATTTGACAATCATGTGCTTAATCTCTATTTGTATTAACATTTGCAATAATGTGCGTTACACGTGACAAACTTAAAAGACAATGTTTCTGGTAGTCTGACGAATTTGTTACGAATGAAGTTGCATATGTATCGATAATATCATTAAAATATCCTTACTTATTAACTGTTATATAACTTACTTAATATCTTCTGATATAACTTATTAATTAACTATCATTAAGCCGACAGAAATTCTTAAAATGGAATGTATTATAAAATAACAAAATAGAAATTGTTATGCCCCAATCGAATGTGGTAAAACTGTATATATTAAATGATGAACGATATGTTTAACATAATATGATATGATAACTATAAATATAATATGATAAATATAAATATTATAATGTAAATATTAATTCACTTGCTTTAATTGTAATTTAACTTGTTTTTAAGATTAACTTATCTTATTTAAATTACAATGTAGGAAACTCAACAAAATTGAATCTCGAGTATCGCGATAAATCGCTCACCCGAACTTGTCCGATTCTTGATGATCCCGCACGACGAAGTCGAGTTACTCTTGGGTAGCCCAAAACGCTCGGGTAGCCCGAAACTCTCGGGTAGCCCGATGTGTCGTGAAGTATCGCGCGCCCGAATCAAGCCCGCCCGACTGGCTACGACCCGACCCGACGATTCGGGCGCCCGAGAATCGGGCGGCCCGCACATCCCTAGTCGTGAAGTATCGCGCGCCCGAATCGAGCCCGCCCGACTGGCTACGACCCGACCCGACGATTCGGGCGCCCGAGAATCGGGCGGCCCGCACATCCCTAGTCGTGAAGTATCGCGCGCCCGAATCGAGCCCGCCCGACTGGCTACGACCCGACCCGACGATTCGGGCGCCCGAGAATCGGGCGGCCCGCACATCCCTAGTCGTGAAGTATCGCGCGCCCGAATCGAGCCCGCCCGACTGGCTACGACCCGACCCGATGATTCGGGCGCCCGAGAATCGGGCGGCCCGCACATTCCTAATAACGGCGCATTAAAAAGGTGGGACACTTTTTATCCCAGCGTGCCCCAAAGAGTTAATGGAGAACATTTTCTGTATTAAGGTCGAGTTATACAGACGACTTTGTCGGATCAGACAGAAAAATTTTGTTGTGCCACGCGCAGCAGGGAGTCGTCACCCGCTCGAAATTTTTGACCTCTCATACTCGAAGAAAAAGTATCGTTGAGAAGTCGGTCTCCGATATCGGCTTGCGAACACTCTCATTTAAACCTGGGTAAAGATTTCTGTCTGATCCGACAAAGTCGTCTGTATAACTCGACCTTTACATGCATTACGAAATGGTTTATGGAGAATATCCCAGCAACTATTAGTTTTTCCTGAGATGAACCTTATAGTTTTTTCATTCAGAATTCAATTCTCTCTTGTACCGCGCGATTAAAATTTATCCTTTACGATAAAGAAATTCAAGGTGGCCTTTATATCGCAATAAAAGAAGAAAAATGGAATAAAAGCTAATTATTACATTGTATGTTACCCTTGAAACCATAGAACTCTGGTTTCAACTATATTTTCATAACCAAATATTTAACATGTAAGTTACACGTAGCTGAATCACACTGTAAATGTAATTAACATTTTTAGATATTGGTTTACGTGCTTTTATTCTTGGCGATTATATAATTGAAGAAATATTTAAAATTCAGGTATAATAAGTTGTCGCAAAGGTGTTCCATTAGAAACGTATGCGCATAAATTCTCCGTCGAGCAGACAATTAAATTAACGCCGGACTGTCTCTTGTCTTCGTTATGATACAATAAGGTTGAAGAGATTGTTTGCGGTACGATTTAATAGTGTCGTAACGTGTTGATCATGAATATTTATACAAATGTTCGAAAAGGAACGTACACGAGTATCGAAGCTCGCACCACATCAATGAGAATGTACGAGAATCGTAGTGATCGTAAAAGCTAAGGTTACATTATCGATTTTCATTCGTAGATACTACTATGTGCTTTCTATGTATATGTAGATACGTACGCCATGTGCTAGTCATATACCTACTTAGGTCCGATGAATACGTGCGACAGTATTCATAGATAGACTTGCAATCGAACAATTGAGAGAGTCACCCGAAAATCCGTGATTTCAAGTGAGTGTTCCAATAAGAAATCTGTATAATATACGATTGAAATAACGATTTTGAACGTGAAGTGGAAGTAAGACGTATTTCGAATTAATTATACACACCTCTGTTCTATCCAGAATTGTGTAACTAATTTTTTGTGTTGAAATCGTTGCTTCTAATTACCCTTCCTGTTGTCATCACATTAAATAGTAACCTTTGTATTCGTTATATTACCTTATCGTACCCTATTATTCTATAACAAATTGCACATTATTTATTACAATATTATACATCGTTCTTTGATAAAATATTTTCAGTGATTTTAACAATTCGGAAAATTTATGGTTACAGTTGCATCTTTCCCTATTTCCACTTTACGATACATGTGCATGAACTAAGTCTCCTAACACTAGCACTAGCAAACGGGTCAGAACGACCCGTTCAAGGTTTTTTAATTTATAATGATTGAAACTATAGAGATGTGTCCTAGGAAATTATGAATGAAATTTATCGATTCATGTACATATTACGATAAAAAAATTGTTACAGTTTTCATATGTTAAAAATCAGTTGCTTTTCATATGAAATATTTCAACGTAAACATTTTTGCGAATGCTTCTAAATACGTACTGTGTATCCACTTAACTCCGGAAACGTGTCACCGAGAACAAGCGCGTTTCAGCTGCACCGCGACACGTACCGGTATTGCTGTATTCACGCTACGCCATTTTCTCATGCTCGTCGAGTTCCAGAGGCAGGTTTCGTTGCCGAACTTTCCGTACAATTTTCCAGTAGTAACCCGGTCCACGTTGTTATCTGATTTATAGCGCATCTGCGCAGTGTAATCACGATTTCGTAACATTCCATTTCGCTCCGCAAGCTCTTATGCGTCATCGAGTTCGACTCTTCTTGGTATCAAAGACGCTAGAATTGAGACTCTTAAGTTTGATTTGACTTGATGCTCTTCAATTTTTTAAATTTATTTCCTGTTTTAAAGTGCACCTACTCATTTGTACTCCATATAGTACTAATATTAAACTCATATGTACTAATATTAACCCTTAGCGCTCCGCGCGTTTCACGAGTACTGCCTACCAGCAACTCCGGCACATTTTTGGAGCGGATCGCCAACGGTAGGTTTGCCCCTTGACTTGGTAGGTTTATTGGGATTGTATGTAATAAAGCTTATTTTTCCTTTAAATTTTACTACGGATTCGTTAACGCATATATTTTCTCCAGGTATAAAATAGTCTGAAAATCTTGAATTTATATATTCTAAAAAATTACTTGCTCGTTGAATACGTGTTCTAATATCAATTTTCGCAGGATCAGGTGTTTTCGAATGCAACATCCAGAATATCTGGTTGAATCTCTTTCTTGTAAATATGTTACTAAAGAAAGGGATCCTACTATTGTCCTTAACCGACCAGTATTCTTGCATATTAGCCAGAGGTATCGTACCCATATTGACAATAACTCCAACAAAAGACTAAAATTCATCCTCTTCCACATCACGCCGCGTTTGCCAAATAGAGTTACTAGATATTTTTTTCAAGTTTAGAACATTTTCTGCGTAATTGTTGGTTTCTTTTATAATTTCATTTACCAATTCGTCCGTGAAAAATAATTTAAAATATTGTATCGGCTGTTCAATATTTCTAGGAACTTGTGGTCCAATGACCTGTGGCAATACACTAAAGGCATTCTATCTGGAATATGTAATTCTTCCGTAACATCACGCCATTCATCTAAGTCTTGTAACGAATCTTCGCTTTTACTTTCAATATTTCTCATTCTTCGTCTCTTTGGTAGTATAATTTCGCTACTACTACTTCAAGTGTCACAATGTCATTTAACTTTTCAAAATCAAATACGTCTTCGGTATCACTCAGCTCTAAATTCTCATCATAATATTTATTTTTCTCCATGTTGCTAACCACAGAAAAGGTCAACAAATGGTTTAATCGTAATGGTACAGACTTAGCACGTTTTAACTACAGATAACAATTGCTAACGTCGGCGATAACGTATGCTAAAAACGTTTGGCTCCGCAGCGGAGCCTTCGAAGTTACGGAACAAATGATAAATGTCTCCGTAGCGGAGTCAACGGAGCGCTAAGGGTTAAACCTTCAGGGACGACGCTCAATTGTCGGTTCCTTTCTGTATGATGTTACGGATGTTACCATAATTTGTTCATAATTTAGATAGTTTTCATAGCTATTTACAATATCTAGAAAGTAAACAATCATGCATGGAAGTGCATCAGTTCTAATAATCTGACATTGTGTAATAGACAGCGGATTTCATAATTATAATTATAAACAGGAGAAAGATTAAAATAATTGAAGTCTGTCTCCATATTACTTCCAATTTACTAAAATTCTTAATGAAAGGAAGAAATAAATTCCTAGGTGACTTCTATTGCTTGCAATTGATGCATAGAATTTTTATTTTGCATACAAATCCGTGGTCTACTAATAAATTTTAACACCCATGCGTTCTTCAGGGTGATAGTTTGCCAATTTTCTGTACTTATATACAGTAAAATGATTGATTTCTTCCTGTTGGTGTTGCGAGATGCATTTCTTTATAATATGACGCTTTATACGGAACAGAGTCTGTTGATTTAAAATGTAGAGTAAATTGGTTGAATTATTATACTGGGATCTTTTATATGACTATTTCTAAAGCCATACTTGAAGGTTTAATCAATTGAATATTTCTTTTAAATGAAAATGTATTCAACCTCACGATAAATTGGATCATAACATGGATTGAAACTCATTTCCGGCGACGAACCTTGCCTTTGGAAGAATCTGAAACATCTTGTGACCGATGAATGCCGTGTATACATAATATAGAGTACATACAACGTGTCGCGTTGTACACATTTGCGTATGTTTCTCGCACGCATCGGATCCCGTATTAAGTGCATAATCCTGCATTGTGTATAAGAAAAAATGAAAATTAAAAGACTAATTAATTTTACCAAGCCGACATTGGATCTCCGTTGTGTGCAACATTATTATAAACCTTCTTATGATGAAAAATATTAGAGACGATTTTTCTAGAGCGGTTGAAAAATATTTAGCATTGAAGCTGTTGTTCATTTCCAGCTGTTCTTTTATATTTATTTGGTCCCCAAAATTTGAGTGTATCGTACCGTTCCTCCCAAGTAAAATGAAAGAAGAATTCGAAAATTATCCGTCACTGCAAACTTTTTATATAAACAAGACTTGTCGCAATGTTGTGTAATGAAAAATTAAAATAACATTTTGTACACACTGAGAAAACGTGCTTTCATAGTAGATAATTAAAGATTAGTTTAAAATGAGGTTACTTTGAGTACATATCTACATATGTAGAGAGTTCCACTGAAAACAGACCACCTTAACATTTCCCATTAAGTTTATATTATTAAAAATGTATATTATTAAGAACTAAGCAGTTTAAAAGGGACACATACGTCATGTAACATTTTTTCACTTGATTACATTTTTGAATGCGGTAACCCTGTGAATAGTATTTTTTAACTTGTCTTATTAATTTTCGACATAAAATTAAGTTTTGACGTTCATTCTGACTTCCAATGATTACATGTAGACTGCGGTTTATTGTGGAAAATAAAAATGTTCTACCTCAATTGCAACATTCAGGTTTTAAATAGCTTATTCCCCTATTTAATAATTTCAATAGGTTAAGAATAATTTGAAGATATTTTTATTTTCCTCTAATCTTTTTACTATTAGGAGGTTGAATAAGTTCTCGCTGTTTTCCGAAAGGTGGTAATACCAGAACTGCGTGAATTTAGTTTCCGATAGTAACGTATCTATAATGAAGTACTACATATATGCAAGGTTAAAATTCAGTGTATGTCATTCCACTGAAGTATAAACAATTTTTCTTTCATTGTGCTAAATGTCGAATTTCATGCCAAAGAAAGAGTAATTGCGGGGAATTTTACTACACTATTTTATTAAAAAAAAATCTGCAGCTGAAGCACACAGAATTCTTGTTGACACCCACGGCGACCATGTTCTGTCGGAAACAATATGCAGAGATTGATTTAGACGCTTCAAAAATAATGATTTTGATCTTGAAGATAAAGAACGCCCTGGCGCACAACAAAAACTTGAAGACGAAGAATTTGAGGCATTACTTGACGAAGACTCGTGTCAGATACTAGCTGAACTTGCAGAATCATTAGGAGTTGATCACACAAAAGATTCGAAACGTTTGAAAGCATTAGGAATGATTCACAGGAAGGACGTTGGGTGCTGTACGAGTTGAAGCGATTTTTCAGCATGACAACGCGCGGCCACATGTTGCAAAACCGGTGAAAACGTTTTTGAAAATACTTAAATGGGAAGTACAACCCCACCCGCTGTATTCACCAAACATTTCCCGATCAGATTATCATTTGTTCCGATCGATGACACATAGCCTGGCTGAGCAGCGCTTCCAATTTTATGAAGATATCAAAAAATGGGTCCACTCTTGGATTGCCTCAAAAGACGTGTCTTTTTTCCGACATGAAATTACTATGCTGCCAGAAAGATGGGGAAAAGTAATGGCTAGCGAGAGACAATACTTTCAAGAACATATTTTTTACCAATTTTTTAAAATAAAGCATTCATTTCATAAAAAAAAACAGCGAGAACTTATTCAACCTCCTAATATTTTATGTTCCAACTATTAAGTTTTGTCATAAATATATAAAATCCTTAGTCTAACTGATTAACAAGAAATTTAGGGACAATATTAATAGCAAAATATATCGTATAAGTCTAATAACATACACTTTAATAACATAAACATAATGAAAGCTATTAATGCGGTCTGTTCCTGTTCCTGAACATTTACAGGGAGTCCCAAGTGTACATTTGAAATATTTTAAGGGATAATAAGTGAGCTTAACACAAAACAAAAATCAGTATCCTATGATACTGTGCCCTCTTTGTCTGAATTTTTCACTAACAGAAACCTACGCTATAAAAATTCTTAAATTTTCTTAAGTTGTCCACTGTACACTATTTGTTTAAGCTTTACATCAGTACTTAAAAAGTTCAATAATTTGATAAGTTTATTCATATTCGATTGTATAATGTAAGAATAGAAATAAAAGAAAAAATGTATTTATACATTTTACTGCATTTTCCCTGAGTACTTATAAAGTTTGTCAAATTCAATATGTTCATAGAATAGGTTACGCAGACAAATTTCTGCATTCTATTTGTAATAATAGGGTATATTGCAAGGTTTAAATAATATCTGACCCACTTATAAGCCGTCTAAAAACAAAGCAAAAACGAAACAATACCTACGATATTAAAAACCACATGAATCTTTCCTATGAATGTGATTGGATATTTAGATGACATCTTACATTGCGTAGCTGTTTTGAAATTTTAATTTGCAGTAAAATGAAGCTAGTTGAATGCTAAAATGTCAACTATTATATAAAAAACAATTCGTTGTTCGTGTAAGAAACGAGAAGTAGGTGAAAAAGTTCTCATTTGCATTTAGATTTTAAACTATATCTGTCTAGTGATTTTCAATCAAACTTCAGAGTACTGTCTGCATTGAATTTTATTTATAGTAAAATGTTTAATAACAAACTTAATCAGATTAAGTAATGTAGAACTTTTACATAATATAGTTATTTTTGGGAATAGTTCTGTCAATATTAAGTGAAGAAAAAATACGTATCTAAGCGGGAATTAATGTAATATCGAGGAATTAATGTAATTATCAGTTTGCTACTATTCGGTGAAAACTTTGAACCAATAATAAACTTGATGGGGATGTTTCAAAGACAGATATTACTACTTCGAATAGCTGAAACTGAATTATCTGAATGATCTCTCTTGAATGCATTTGTCATTCAAAAATGATACTCTCATTTCATCACCTTGATTACAAAATCAATACATACAGTGGACCATTTTCTTCCAATTCATAAATGTTCACATAATTTGGTTGATTTAATGTGTTACCATACGTTTAGATATCATGTCGCTTATACACGACCCATGCGGTAATTGAAATGATCAGACACTGATACTACAAAATCGAAATAGATAAAAAAAAATGTCACAAGAATTTTGTTGGTTCTGTTTATGCTCAACTACAACGCCTAAAAATATTTCAACGCATGTCCAGGGCACCCTGTAAATTATATCATCCATAACATATAAATATTTATAATATAAACATATTGCTATAGTAAAAATTTAATATTGGGACGATGAAGTTATGGCCCCTGGTTTTTGATTCTGCTTGGTCCAGAAACGTGTCACGTGATAAATGGCTTATAATAAAATGCGTGAATCGAATTCGACCACAGAACTAGTTGGCATGCTCTCCATTTTTAATGTTCGAGACAATTTAGGCAAGTACTTGAATCTGTCGCACATATTTCACAATCTATTGTTCCCACGTAATTATGAGTCCCGATAAATGATAATGATCTCGCGAATTCCGAACTTTCTCTTCGCTCTCGGAATCTAAAACGAAGAAATTAGAACATTAAATTCCGTTAGAAGTTGAACCGAAACATTCATAATTTATCTATGTATATCACAATATATGCTTATTACAAGGGATTATAATTGCACCGACTGTTCTAATAATCACGAAAGAACATAAAAGTATGCACCTGAACTATTACAATTAGCGCATACACATCCAATCTCGATTGTGTAAAATTTATAAGGATATCGATGCAAGTTGATAAACATCTCGAAGAAACATCCGAAAACCGGTCAAATCCAATAGACCTCAAATTTTGCACATACGCCCATTTTGTATTAAACACGTTTCCCAAAAAAATTGTTATCATTATCTACCTTACCGGTATAAAATATTCTACCGGTAAGGTAGAAAATTTGATGTCGGTAAGGTAAATAGTGATAACCATCTTTTGCGAGTCGCCAAAAATTCTTTTGGAAAACATGCTTTTAATGCAAAATGAGGCTATGTGCAAAATTTCAGGTCAATCCGAATTTGACCGGTTTTCGGAAGTTCAGCCAACATCTAAATGAATTGTTTTGGATAATAATGCATTTGATCGTTTGTTAACAAATGTTTCAGATTGATTTGTTAAAACGAAGAAAACCGAAAATGTTGAATAGCTATCGGCTCTCGGGAGAAATGATTTCGGAATTTCCATGTTCACTTAAAATTTACGCTCGCAAAACGTACTTTCGTTGAGCCGTTGGTTAAACTTCATGAAACCGAAGGATAAACGATTCACGCAAGAGTTTATTTGAAGTCGTTACCATGTCGTGTAATAAGATGTGAAATACATATTGACTTTGTGGTCGATCATAGTGTTTGAGCATTGATAATAGTTTTCTTAAACTATACAACTGCAAATATGGAATGTCATATTTTGCAGGAGACACGTAGAATTAACAAATCATTTCGAATTTCCTGTACGAAAGTTTATTGCGATGCTTTTGTATAGCTGATCGCATAATCGAAGTATTGATAGTATCAGTTGAAACTGACGTTAACGAAACTAAGAATAACGGTGTTTATTATCTAGTACTATATTATATACAGGGTGAATGAATAATACCTACTATCTATAATAACTCGGTATTGGTGGTTGTTTCAAAAACGTTTCAATGGACTATGAAGCATGTTAAGGGATGTATCGAATGAGTACAATTTAATTTTTTTGTATGTCTTTTTTTTCAAGATATCGAAGTGACCTTTAAGAGGTCATTTAGGTCGTTGAATTCGTCCTTCCATCGGCAACAACGTGCATTTAAAAGAAAAGGTTGACTGATTTTTAAAAAACTCAAGGTCACCTTGATATCCCACACACAATGACAAAGATAAAAATCAAATTGTACTCGTTTGATGCTTCCTCTTTTCATTAAAAAGTTTTTTTTATACAGTCAATAGATATTGAGTTATTTTAGACAGTAGTTCTTACCGAGCCATACTGTATATGATGATTTCCATTGTAATATTTGACTGTCAATTAAACTACAAAATTATCAGTTATTAAAATTTTCGTAAAACGACGAATTTCTGTTCAAATGATGTACACGCATATATTCCGTTTTATTATAAAATTTCAGAGAATGATGCGTGCTTTTGCCATTTCTATTCCCATGTAGTTCTTTGAATAAACTAAAAAATATATTCTTTGGTAATATACCACTCCCATCCTTATGTATATTGCCTGTTACTAATTGTCAGTGCTGTTCAGGGGCGGATATTCTTCCGCAATTTTGTCTTCTATACGCCGTGTGCATGAAACTTTTGCTTGCTCTGTGTCTCTGACAAACCAGTTCGCGTTTCATACTCAGCTTGTTTTTAGTCGTTTCGAAGCGGTGCTGTCAGTATGATAAACAATCGTAGCACTTGTATAATAAACAGACTGCAAATTTTTATGTGAAACTTTATTTTTATGAAAGAAAATTGCATAACTCAATTAAAATAGAATTTATATTTTTGCATTCACAGTTTCAGCAAGTTAGATGAGACCATTTTCGTAATGATGAATATTGTTTTCAATATGAAAAATAATGATATTCTGTTTTGTTTTCAAATTCTTCGTAAGTTATTAATACTTATAAAGTTGTAGTCCAGTGAGTTCAGTAATATACGTCACATGAATCGTTTAGAGGAAAATCATTCCAGAAGCTAACATAGGTAACATGATACGCATCGTACAGCGCCGAGCAAAATGATAGAATTTGGTACATTTAAATATTTCGTATAATTTGAGGAAGAAAATGGAGATTTTACATTTCCCATATACGAGCAGTGTCCTCCAAAGTGAACATTTTCAAGTGTATATGTTCTACAAGGGGGAAGTTGAAGGAAAAAATCAAAACATTTACTGATCTTGGTAACACAAATTGGTGGGACACTTGACATGTTTTCCATTCTTAGGTTCCTTGTCAGTGATTAGCTGACTGCGGATTTTTATGCGAAATAAAAATTGCCTGTGCCGATTACAAGAAGCAGAAGTAAAACAGAAATTCACCTCTTTTTTAAATAAATTTAGTAACTTGGTAATAATGTAATAATAGGTATCTTTACATTTGTCAAGTACTTTAACTGTTTTGTATTTTAACGACTAGTTTTTGTCATGTGTAAATGCATGAAATCCGCAGTCAGCAATAATTTATCGTGAACGTGTTATCATTCATTTAACTACAATATTGTGCATTTCATAGTACAATAAATAAAAAAATTGATAGAAAGAAACGATGAATCTCTTATCGAATTATTTTTTGCACATCTACAATGCATAGAATTTCTTTGTCCTTATTAATTTCCTATACGAGAAAGGAGACATATATTCATCGCGTATCTATATTTTCTTTAATGTTTACATATTGACAACAAAAGAAAAGGTATTTTTATTTTGATTTCAAAGAAATAGATTATAGTCGTGCTTAATAGACTCTGTTTGAAATCCTAATCACGAGTGAGACTCGATATTATATGGCAAGGGATTAAACAAAAATGAAATTGATTGAATCTTGCTGTAATGTTCGGAAAACTATGCCATCATAAACATTGCAAAAATATGAAATAGGAACCGTAACTTCTAAAAAATAAAAAATTATATTAAATTAATAGATGAAGAATTATACAAGTGCACATTCATATTCCAAACAGCAGTTACAATATATTATTTCGCAAGCGCAATGGTAAAATTCACACTGCAAATTCAGTGCAATAATTTCTTATTTGGAAAAATGTGACAGTTGTATTGGTCTGCTCGCTGTCCCAATGTCAATTATTATTAAACTATTGAACCGGGAATGAATAAAAAAAGTTATATGAACAATTCGTAAACGTTTTTTAAACGTTGTGCGACGAAAAGGTAAACCTATAACGGTCGTCAGAAATACAAACAATTTTTTAATCAGTAATTATAGAAACTATAAAAATACATTCAGGTAAAAGATCGGAATAAATTTCTTTGTTTAAGTATCTATTACAATCAAAATAGCAAAAAAACTAAATAAATTAAATTCTGTCAATTTTTATAAAACTACGCTTATCAGATACTTTTAATGCTTGATGCATTTAAATTAATAACATATTTTCCTGACACAACTCTAATTTCTTATTATTAGATTGCGGATTTGTATTCTGGATAAAAGCATTTGTTGTAAGAGATGTCAAGAGTTGTGATCAATCAGTGAACAACTGGGAAACTTTCAATTCGACGTAGCCAAGAAATTCAGAAATTCTGACAAACTAAGATAACAAGATAAATCAGGATTTACGGAATCCTTTGCTATCGCTGGCCTATCCCGACTTTGGCCTCTCTATAAGCCCGACTGCAATTTCCTTGACTATTACGTGTGGGCCATAGTCAGGGCAAAGTGTCACAATACTAAACATACCCCATAGCCCACCATCAGGGAGGTGTTGACGAAAATGTACACGGAGGAGATGTATTGAACCTGCAGCGGATTAGGTCGGCAGCTAGTGATATTTTTATACCAATCACTACGTTTGTGTTTTACTTACAAACTGGCGAAAGAATATATTGAAATTTTCTTGGAATTTGAACTGTTTTTCTTTATCCAATGACTTCTCCGGATTCATCTCGAAGACCCTGTATGTTGATACTCTTCAATTATTTTACACTTTCTACTGTCTCAAATTGCAGCTAGTCAGTTTCACCATAAATGCATAAAATCTGAAATCTACTCATTACTGTCCTATCATTTTGTTCGACCAAGATCAACATACAGTCGTGGTAATTCATTTATTGTGTTATAAATTTATTGCAGATGTTTAACATGAAAAATGTTTATACACAACGAAAGAATTTATTTAGTATGTAAAAACATAAATATAATGTTTCTGTTAATATTTATGCATATTTGTTTGTATGGGTGTCTTTGAGACCGTGGACAAAATTAAGTGGATGCAGGGGACATTCTGTGTTGGGACGGAAAAAATGTAAACAAACGTTTGACTCTCGCATTGTGCGGTGTCATTCGTCCTCGGTAGACATTGAACTTTTGTTTAAACAAGATTAGAAATATAAACCGAGCATGTCTAAGAGACGAGAAGAATTTTCCGTGCACCTGCGAAAGTTAATTGTTTCAGAGTGCAAAAATAAACTAAGTTATCGTAAAATGGCTGAAAAATACAAAGTTTCTAAGAGCACAGTGCATACAATTTATCACAAGTATTTACAGTATGATACTGTTGAAAATTCAATCGGTCGAGGACGAGAACGTAGCACAAATTCATACGATGATAGACAAATTGTAAGAGAAACTCAACGTATTCCATCGATAACATCACGAAATATTGTTGAAACTCTACAATTAAATATTTCTTCAAGAACTGTGAGACAAAGATTAAAAGAAGTTAATCCGAAGAGTTGTTTAACTAGACGCAAGCCACACATTAGTAAACTGCATAAAAAGAGACGTTTAGCTTTCGCAAAAAATATGTGAATAAGCCATTATTATTTTGGAAAAAAATTATATGGAGTGACGAGAGCAAATTTGAGTCATTAAATTAAAAAAAAAGAGAACACGCGTATGGAGAAAACCGAATGAAGCTCTCAAGAAGCAGTATGTGTTGCCTACCATCAAACGTGGAGGGGGATCCATAATGGTATGGGGATGTTTTTCTTGGTATGGGTTGGAAATTTAGCACCCATCCATGGCATCACGAATGCAGATATGTTTGTTGAAATTTTAAATGAAAATATGGAATAGTCAACCCTAAAAATGGATTTCGATGAGGGATGGATGCTACAACGGGATAATAATCATAAGCATACGGCGAAGAAAACGAAAAAATTTTGATAAGATTGTGGGATAGATGTTCTCTATTGGCCTCCACAAAGTGCAGATCTTAATCCTATGGAAAATTTATGGAGCTTATTAGATTCGGAAATACCATTAGGAAGATGTGATAATAAAACAGTATTTTTAAACGAATTGCAAATAAAATTTCAACAAATTGATCGAAGTTACCTCCAAAAACGTGTGGAAATCATCCCACGACGATTAGAAGCAGTAATTAAAGCAAGAGGTTACAATACCAAATACCTATTGCTTATTTTCTAAATATTTATAAAGTGTCCACTTAATCTTGACCACCAAAAATTGTATACAATTTTGATTAATGATAATATATTCTATTATATTAACTTTTATTATTGATATTGTTGTTTATCTCATTAAAGTACACTTTGTTAACTTAAATGTACCGTACAATTCTAGTTTATTAAAATTATGTTTTAAATTGCGTTGATTTTTTCTTGATCATTAGACCTGTCCACTTAATTTTGTCCACGACTGTATGTTTGAATTCTTCCTCCGTCTCCCCCCGTTGTATACTATACGAACTTGAGATTCAGTACGCTCATTTTAAAGAACACATAATGTATATTTCCTTTTTTTTTAATTATATAACCTATTCGAATATATTAAACGTCTTCATTTTGTCTAGCATAAGGTGATTGGTTCGGATGATTTCGTACAATATGAAATTTACATACGCATCTGATCAGTATTTATGACACCTAGAATCGGTTACGTTTTATTGAAGGTTCGCGCGAAAGACGTCTGTAAATGATAATATTCTAGTGAGTTGCATTGTAGTCGAATTTCACATCAGTTTCCGGTGTACAATGAAATACGGAAGATTGAACGGAAAAATAGGTGGACACAGAATATCATACGGCGACATACATATATACGGTCCTTATGTATTCACACGAAACATCCATTACGTCGTAGAATAGTGTAACTTTGAATAAACATCGATTAAACGTACAAATCAACCTTCGGAGTTGCACAGGACGAGAGACGTTCGGTAAGCTCTCGTTAAACTAGAGCATTGTACACTAATTATCTGTGCAATTGACAATATGCGACGAATTCGATCGTAGCAAGTCGTTCATTATGTTTTTGATCAGTAACGAGTATACTCGGCCCAACTTGTGTGTCTGTTTGTATGATCCATTTGGCAGAAATATGACTCCTCTTTTTCGTCAATTTGATCTCTTTTCAGAATTTTGTTTGCATTTGAAGAATTTGAAATGCTAGTCGAAAGAAGTTTATCGTTTCGCAAGAAAAATGGAATCTCCGCTGTAACTGTCAATTCACTGTAAATATATCAATTGCATGAAAACATATTAAAGTACGAATTTTTATGTAAAGAGTATAAACGTTTATGTAGACATAATGAAGATAAAATATTTATTATTTCTCAATATTATTATCATGCTCGAAAATTCCAAATATATGTTGTTTACAACATTTTACTTGTCCATAAAAAATATTTTAAGTACAAGTAAACATTTAACACATAAAGAAAGAAGATATTCTTTACGAGATGCATTATGAAATTCTAATTAAGCGGCAATGAAACTGTTGTTCATATGTATGTTTACACATACATAGAAATATCTTTGCAATAGTTATCACTAGACTGCGGTTTTTGTGAATTTGATGCAAAAATAGGTAGGTGGAACATTAACTGGAAGAAACGTCAAACGAATTTACATTATCTACAACTTATTAAAATTATTAAGAGAAGAAATCAATTTTGGTGTAACATCCTTTTCTTGTAATCGATGCAGACAATTTTTATTTTGTATAAAAATCCGTAGTCTAGTTATCACTGCATTTGACACAGGATTCCATTAAAAAGAGGAAGCAATAATCAAGTGAAGCAACATTATGGATCATTATTGAGCTCATTCCATGTACAATGCACACTGGCTTGTCAAAATATTGAAATGCCTCCGAATAAAATGTCGGATGCTCAAAAAAGAGATAGTTACATTATCGAATTCAATATCAATTTTAATACAACAGTAGATATAGTATTTATGTCAATTTAACGAAGAATTTGCTGTATCGATATACTCAAAACATTCGTACGAGTAAAGAGTATTTTTAAAGAATCAAGTTTTCATACTTCATTACTTTTCTCTATTAATCCTATAGCTTTGATCTAAAAACTTTTCTTTAAATGTGGATAATAAATTGATTTGGTTTCAGGAAAGTGGTAAAGTGAGAAACTTTTAATATAGAAATTATACAGAGTGGCTTGAAACTCTTATTAAACTATTATTAGCAGTATTCTACGGTAAAAATTTAATACGTCACGACGGAGCCGTATTTTGACAATCGTATTTGTACCACAGAAGTTGTTAACTCAGATGGTCATTTAGAACGTCTACTACGAAATCACAGAATTACCGGGAGTAGTTGTGTCGATGAAGTAAAATGTCTTTAAATATTAATTAGAATTCTGTTTATTTGTAAGAAGTAATATATATTAATAGATTTTTTTAACAAAACTGTCAAAATATTATATATATGTACATTAATTTACCGTTTGATTAGAGTTCATAAATTCTTGTAAACAAATCACTTAATTCCTGTGATAGACTCTGATAGTTCAGGAATGTTGAACTATATTTAATTTTCAACACTGAGCTATTTCTTAAAATTCAGTTTAGTAAATATTGATAATTTCAGCTTGCTTTCAGCTGCGATTTATTGTATATAACATAATAACTGCATGTTGATGCTGTAACGTCAAAAATATTAATTTTTTACTTTTTTCCATGTAAATTTTTCTGGTATTCCATATTGTTATTTAATTTTCATTACGAAAATATTTTTATTAACGTATACACATTGAATGAATAGTGTTGTTATTATATATTTATGTTGCTTTATACCAACAATTCGTTTCTTTTAATAGTTTCGAACTAAAGCTCTATTAGAAACCGAATGTTTTATTATCAAAAATGAGATTGATTTTAAGTATCTAATAAAAACAGTATGACTCGATAAATTTAATTTAATAGTATAACGAAATATAGTGATTTTTTTCTTTCTCAGGATTAATCATATAACAATTAAGGATTACTATTACACTTTAATTCACTAATTTACTACTTAGTTTACCAATGTACTATTTAGATTTGCTTTTTACTATTATAATAGACTGACTAGAAAATTGCAGTGGTTAAAATACTTTTATGGCGTACGAAGATTTATTGTATTCGCATATTATTTCGAAATTATTCATAACACTTAATATTCTACACATAAGAAAGACTTTCTGTAACAAAAACACTTGTCAGTTTATAATGTAACTAAATTCTTTCAAGCACCGAATACTTAGATCGAAGGCTTTCGAATACTTTTGCTGACCAAAGTCTTTCCAAACGATTAATTCGAAGTAGAATCTCAAACGAAATTTGATGTCACCCTAATATTCGTGATGTAAACAAGTTTGGTTGATTATTACGGAAGAATATTCTCTTTCTCCCTATGCGTTCGGCTGTGCTAGGTAAGTACAATAACAATAAGTAAAAATTTTACTGTTTACCATTGTTTCTTACCGATTAATAGTAAGGAATTTCGCTTCGAGATCGTATATGCGACACGAATAGTATCAACTGAAGCAAAAGAATGTACTAATCTGATTATTATCAACGGTGAATCGTTAGAGCCTTGCTACGATATCGGTTCCTTGAATCGATCGATGCACGATCGAGAATCTCACATACTCGCATACCACTTTAAACTTAAAAACTGTCTTTAAAATTGACTTGAAATTTCACGGTTAAAACCTTTCGATCGGAACATAATCGACCATAAACTGGCGGAGGGATTCTCCGCTGCAGCTTGTTACAATAAAATCGAAAATTTGTTTTCGAACTGGTAATCGTACGTCTGAGAGTTTCGCGTACAGTTTGTTTGCCGCACGATCGGTAGGTTTACATTAGATTTACCTTAATACAGCTCGGCGTATACTCGACGTTTCGGATCACGCGAAGTACAGTAGAGTGATTATGCGGGGTCACACGAGGAGCTCCTTCAGGAAGTCCTCGGCAAGCATGCCCTACAAGTACTCGTCCACGCGGTCATTTTCATCTGGCGGACTTGGTTCGCTGACGCTAAGTATGGGCAGACCAAAATGTTGCACATCGATGCTCGATTCGGGCGTGCTTCTCGCGTAGTCGCAGCTCTTTGAGTGATCGACTCGCCGATGAGAGTGGTGATGACAGGGTGGACGAGCGTCGATAACGCAAGGCGGTCGATAATACCTGAGGATTTTAACGAAGATCTGGTTTTAGTCGATTAAAGAAGTTCAAAGAAGGGTCATGCCTGTTTGGAATACGAAATGGATTAGCACCCCTCTCAATAAGACACTCAAAATTAGACAAGATATTTACAAAAACAATTGTCCACCACTAAAAAATAGAAAAGATCAAGTTGTAACACGCAGATTTGTGTGGTCGTGTATTTAAAGTGTCTTGTAGTTGTTATGGATAGAAATGCGTTCTGTTTTTCTCGAGCGGTAGATTTATGTATGTGAAGTAGGGTGGACCTTATTTTTCGACTTTTGAATTTTTTTCGGGACACCCCCTAGAATTGGGACAATTGACGCAAAAATAATGTGTGCAAAATTTGAAATCGATCGGATAACGGAAAGTGCTGCCGCATCGACTTTGAAAATTTTTTAATTTTCTAACTCGATTTTCTCCACTGTAGAGTATATCATTAGTATATATTTTTATATATCGTTGAATTTGTCTTTTTACGCACTATAATAATGTAGAAACCAAATGTAGCATTAATTTAAAAAAAAAAATTTCGTGACCTTGAAATCTGAAAAATTGACTTTTCAAAAAATTTTTTTTTGCATTATATTTAATTTAATAAACAATATAACTTTTGTCTAAGAAATTTTTTTTATTTTTATAAATAGCGAAAATAAATAGCGTTGATAAATACCATAAATGGTTACAAAATTTTTACAGGAACTGTATGTATACCGTTCTACCGACGAAAAAATAAGTTCTATAGCATTAAAAAAATTTTGTAACCATTTATGGTATTTATCAACAGAAGCGGTAGCCTTAGCATTTTTTCATAAAACCGTGGAGAAGAATACAAAATTACGAATGGTGGAGGCACTTACCACTGAAGTCGACGAATCTGATAAAGAAACCGACGAATCATGTAAGAAATATGAAATAACTCGTGAAGACTTAAAAAACTATGCTGGTAAAGGAATTGAACATTTTATTTCACACAAAACACTACGATTTTTTGAAAGATTTTCAATTCCTATAGAATTTTAAGAAAAAGATCCCGATTCATGGGAAGATGACGAGGATTTCAAATTTGGACTAAACATTGTACAAAACATGAAAGTTGTTAATGACACTGCTGATCACGGTATTAAGCTTATTCAAGACTATAATCAGTTATTATCAAAACATGAAGAGGAGAAACAATATATTTTACAAATTATTTCCGAAAATAGAAAGCAATATCCAGATGTATCAAAAAAGTCATTACGAGATAAATAAATTATTTCAACGAAATTTTCTAAAATAATTTTAGTTTTTTGTATAATGTACTGTATTATATGTATAATGTATATTGTATATATATTAATAATGTATTATGTATAAGCACATATATAATGTCTAAATATTTTCGCTATTTATAAAAATATAAAACAATTTCTTAGACAAAAGTTGTATTGTTTATTAAATTAAATATAATGTAAAAAAAAAAAGTTTTTTGAAAAGTCAATTTTTCAGATTTCAAGGTCACGAATTTTTTTTTTTAAATTAATGCTACATTTTGTTTCTACATTATTATAGTGCGTAAAAAGACAAATTCAACGATATATAAAAATATATACTAATGATATACTCTACAGTGGAGAAAATCGAGTTAGAAAATTAAAAAATTTTCAAAGTCGATGCGGCAGCACTTCCCGTTATCCGATCGATTTCAAATTTTGCACACATTATTTTTGCGTTAAGTGTCACAATTCTAGGGGGTGTCCCGAAAAAAATTCGACAAAATAATTTTCACCAAGTATAACTAAGGTCCACCCTAATGTGAAGTTTAAAGCGGAACAGGAAGAATGAGATATTGTAAGGGATTAGTGGAAGATGGCTATGGCTAGTTTATTGATACGAAATCGTGTATAGTTCAAAGTAGTGTACTCGAATCTCGCAAGACACTGGCGACTACGCGACAGCGTTTGTTGCATTCAAGCCAATATAATGTGTAAAGGTAGATACGATGTGTCTACCTTAGGCCGCAAAATACCTCGATTTGGAGAATTTCTCATGGAGGTGTGCTAGCGAGCACGGGGAAACCGTAAGGTGGATCCGGGGCCGCCAGGCTACAAAGAGTCGCGAGATTCGAGAACAGAAAAGACAATTAATTAAAATTAGCTGGATTGACCACTTGAAGTACAATAACCGTCTAGCGAAAGTCATTAGGTATGTGGATGGCATGCAAGGACGAGCCTAGAGATTCGAATACCTGGGACGGCCGTTACACAATATTAAAAAACGTCTCTAGCCATTTTCCACGGATCTCAGGTAGTTGATAAGAGTAGGGGAATAAACATAAATGTCGGGGAGCGAACCTTGCGTGGGTTCGTTTCCTTTCCGCCGCCAAAGCGAATAGACGTGTACCGAAATATTGTGCCACGGGCGTAAATAAAGTTTGTGCGAAAACAGTAGTATTGTTGCGGAGTGTAAAGTTTTCCGTTTAACGACACATCTTTTACTTTCTTCTTTCAATACATTGCTATTTCATTTTAAGTCCACGTAATAAGAAGTTGAATGTGTTACGAGCCGAGGGATAAGCGGGTGATGCGTGACCGAGGTTATATAATTGGGAGACTTGGTTTTGTGGACTGGCCGGTGTGTATTTCACCACCGGGTCGCCACCTCGCCAAAGGTATGGAGCAATGGACTGGCCGACGTGTATTTCACCGTCGGGTCGCCATATAAGAAAGGAACCTGTGGACTGGCCGCCATGTATTTCACCGACGGGTCGCCACCTTGGTTTGTAGGATAGGTAATACCGTGGACTGGCCGGTGTGTATTTCACCACCGGGTCGCCACTTCGGAAGGGCAGGATTACCGTGGACTGGCCGGTGTGTACTTCACCACGGGGTCGCCACCTCGGAAAAGGAAGGATTGTCGTGGACTGGCCGGTGTGTATTTCACCACCGGGTCGCCACCTTAAACAATGGAATGGCCGACGTGTATTTCACCGTCGGGTCGCCATATAAGGAAAGGAACCTGTGGACTGGCCGCCGTGTATTTCACCGACGGGTCGCCACCTTGGTTTATTGGATAGGTTATACCGTGGACTGGCCGGTGTGTATTTCACCACCGGGTCGCCACTTCGGAAATGTAGGGACACGAGGACTGACCGACGTGTATTTCACCGTCGGGTCGCCGCGTGGATCGGGAAATGGATAATTGTTATCGGCTTTCGTAACGTTATATAGAAATTGATATACTTTGAGCGGCTAAAGTATATCGTTGTGGGAATACTAGTTCTGGGATAGAAATCTGATGTGAATATGGAATTAATAGAATTGAATTCCTTAAAAATTGTAGTACAATATATTCAGTGATTAAGTAGGGGTTACAATTGTAATTGTGTAACGTGTAGTCGCGGATAGTAATATCCCTAACTCTCGGTTTTGACGCACTGAGAAATGCGGGGGTTACGGTTATCTAGTTATTTGTACGATGGAATACGTACTGTTGAGTTAATGCTCGAAAAGGACTTTATACCCGATCTTGCTTATACGTAACTTGTCGCAACGTGACTAGGTTTCAACTGTGCCCGATTGTGGTTGGAATCGTGGGCTTTATGTACCCCGAAATTGTCTAGAAATTTGGGTGGGAGTAGGCGCGCATCTGGATGGAAATTCCTGAGAATTTCCCAGATGCAGTACCCCCGTGGGAGAGTTAGTTTTTTAGATAAACTAGCGGACCACTGCAGAGCAACATGTGGCTTCAAGAAGGCTAAAAAAAATCACGTAGATGAGTTTTCCGTACGTAACAAATGATATTTGTGTATTTTGCCAAAGTTTGCGAATATTGAGAAGACTAATCTGCGTATTTGAAATCTTATATTTCTCTCGGTTGTATTACTAACACGAAATATTCGGAATTCGTCATAAAAGTACTTTCTTACCGTTCGTCCATGGAAGCAGGTTGTCGTACAGGAGCGTATTCATGACTTCCACTGGCTCTCCATCCTCCGAAGCGTCGACCAACAAATGATGACGACGACGCAATTGGAGAATCCCTGAAATAGTAAAAAAACATCGCACAATATTAAATGTTATTAATATTAACATTTCATTGTAGGAAAATTAAATAGGGCGGAGTAGCCGAACTTGGAGCAGCTCCTAAGTTAGTGTTTTGAGTGTTACGAGTCTGGGCCGAGCGGTAGCGCGCGTGGCCGGCGATCGGTTTATGGTTTAAAGAGGAATACGGTTTTGATTGTTAGTAAGGTGCACGGACGAACCTGATGCGAAATCAGGGAGCCGCTAGGATGTTTGAGAGACTTCGTGGGCGAACTCGATGCGAAATCGGGGAGCCACTAGGAGGTACACGAGCAGACGAACCCGATGCGAAATCGGGGAGCTGCTGGGAGGTTGAATAAAAGCACAGACGAATCCGATGCGAAATCGGGGAGCTACTAGGATACGGACGAGCCTGATGCGAAATCAGGGAGCCGCATAGGTTGGATAACAGTTTGGGTTCCTGATACAAGATCAGGTAGCTCCTAGGATATGTTAGTAACGTCCTCGTAACTTTAATATTATAAATTAATCGATACAACCCGAGCGGTAAGATTGTATCATGTGTTAACGGTCAACTAAGAATTACTGGATCCGAATGGTGGGTTAAAATCAATTGTTACTCAAAATTATCTTGAACTAAATTGTATATTACAGGAAACTGGCTCTGTTACAATTGTTAGTGTCGCGATAAGAATTGAGTGTGTAAGAAAATGTTATGTAGTTACCTAAGTACTACTGCCTGTTGGATGATGCACTGGCGATGCGGGGAACACACAGAGGTTGAATAATTATGCCAAGATAGATTAATACCGTACTCGCGGAATCTATAAGGTTACTTGATTCGAAAGGGTGACTAGGCCCGATCTCACTAAATACAACCAACTCCAAAACGAGATTCAGCGTAACGACGTGTATAGCCCGTTTGTACTTTAAACACTGCCCACGAGGGTTAAAATTCGAGGGTTTATATACTGTAAAATCTAAGTGGGGATGCTCTCAAGATTTCCATATTAGGGAATCTTGCGCAACTGTCCCTGCACTGAATCATGCTTTGTGCCGGCTGCATCCAGCTGGAGCATAGTCATCGTTTCTATAAGCAAAGGGTGGAATAGGGCATTTTCCGTTCTCAGGAAAGCGGTTAGAAAACACCTGGTTGAAATAAAGCAGATATAATTCTCTGTACGTAACATGAGAAAAAAAAATATTTCAAGGGTATTAATTGATTATAAATTATGCTTTGAATCTGGTTTAGCCACGTATCCTTTACAAGAGAAATACTTACAGTATTAATAGTGGTTCTTATTAACTTGATTTATAAACTAGGTTCAACGTAGAAGCTGGTCCAAAATCGGCTACTCTCTCCTACTACTAATTTTATGTAAAACCAAATGATTCAATAATATACCTTGTAATTGGTATGTACCATTTCTTTGTTTGATTTTCGGTCATCTTTTTGACAACATAAGCATTCTTTTAACACTAGAAAGACTGAAACTTAGTATATACCTATATTGCTCAAAAACAGTCAAAATGACTGCATTGTGAAAGAATAACTAATGTGTAAAGAAAGTTTAAAATTAATTTTTAATATTTTTTATATTATTTACAGTTATATAACAAGTTATTAGTAGATATTAACAAGAAAAAAAATTTACTTTTCCTGGGCATATTGATGACACTTTCATTTTCATCATTGGTGATCGACTCTTCTTCTAGTTGAAATTAAAAAGCAGTCAAAATGACTTCCTTGGGCAATCTAGTGTTAACACGCTAATTAACGCAGTGGTCACGGCTGATCAGTGTGAATTAATTTGCTCCATTTGGATTTAAACACCCAGTATATGGAAACAGAGCCTGAGATTTCAAGTTGTTTATAAAATAATAGCTAATCATTCCTTCACGACATGCGATATTGATTTATTAGGATAGCGTATTCCTCACTCTTCTGATAAACTCCGTTCTGTTAAGATGTACATTATATTTTCCTTACAATTGTGTTTTTAAATAAATTGTTCTTTGTTCAATGATCTTTGGGTTGCTTGATCTTCTACCGCAATAGTGTATTTAAACCCCCCACAATCAGCTCTGCCGAATTCGAAGAAGACATGTAAACTTCGCAAAAAAAAAACGTTTCTAATTTTGTAATTGCAATTTATATTAGAATAGCACTTTAAAATGATAACTCTACACACGAATACGTCAATATTTTAATTTCTGGTATTATAAAGTTTAATATATGTATCGTATACATTTATACGATGTGATACTAATATGTATGGACAATTCCACTCTATGGCTGGACGCGAAACCGACAAAATATACAGTCACTCCCATTAATATTCGTACACTCTAAAAGACGATCACGTTTTTAATATTGGATCATGTGACTTGCATTTTCGTTTGAGAAATTAGAACAATTAGTTTAGTACACGTTGAAAAAAAGAAATTTTGAAAGAATTGTAATTGGTCGGAATTACAAAGAAAATACTAAAAGTTGTTATTTATAACTGTTTCATGTGTGTCCATATTGAAAATTCAACAAATACGTTTTGTAGATCTGTGTCAACTGTATACACTCTGAATATTTAACCAAAATCGGCAAACGTTGCAACGAGCTACAACTGTTTGAAGATTATAAAAATTGCAGCTTTTCACAATTTTCGGCCTTAAACTGTAATAAATCGAAGGATTCTTACGTGATTCGATGCCTGTCGCTGTTTTCCACGTAATCCAAATTGGATGAAAATTTGAAAATGTATACAATTGATACAGATCTACAAAAATGGATGTTTTAAATTTTCAACATAAGCCACGTAAAAAAATTGTAAAACACAACTTTTAGTATTATCTCTGCAATACCGACCAATTGCAATTATTTTATAATTTCTTTTTCACGTCATGTAGTAATTCTAACATCTCAAAAAAGTCCAAGTCGTATGGTCCAATATTAAACAAGTTATCATCTTTTTAAGAGTGTACGAATATTAATGGGAGTAAATTAAATGTGTTTATCGATCGAAAATTTTGGATTAATTGTGTTTTGAATTTCGGCGCACAGGTTCGATCATTAATACGAATAGCAATTTTGCAAATTATAAACCTCTAAGGAACCTCAAGGTTTCGACCCAGATGTGGGTCTTTCTCAAGAGATCAAATTTTTTGCGTCTGTAACATAATTTAATTGTAATAACGTATTTAGTGTAACACTAGGTGTGCTGATTTCAGAAGAGAAATGAACTTTTTCATACTTGCTATAGCGGAAGGTTTATAATTTGCAAAATTTGCATAATTTGCAAAATTGCTATTTGTATTAATGATCGAACCTGTGCGCCGAAATTCAAAACACACTTAATTAATGGGAGTGACTGTACTTGGCATGCAACGAGATAATAGTTAATTTTCGGTTGTTTTACTGAAACGTTTAAATATTTACATATGTTCATCTTTTTGCGCTGCTCAAAACAAATGAAAATTAGCAGGAGTAACCTTATGAACATAACACTGTCCAACAATTTTCAACTTTTTTTTGACGTTTCGATTCTCACTATGCAATTCTTATAGAGTTTTCCTGTTTTTAATTTTTCTCCTAGAAGCACAGTTTTTGAGAAATTTGTGTTTGAAAAAAAGACATATTTTTCAACTTTGAACGCATATTGTGATCTTATTAGAAAAGATATTGAATTGTTCTTTACAGCAAAAGATTCTGTAGACTTTCCCGAATACAGTGATATCTAATATTAACACATTATGATTGTTTAAACATGTTTAAACCATCGTTAAAGATAGAGAGACACCAATTTTGCACCAATTTTTGACGATATTTTTGAATTTATCTCAAAAAATAAGGGTCCAGCGGAAAATCGGAATAATCCACGCGATAGACCAGACTTTTATCTTGAGCATCCCCCTTTTGAAGTTTGCAACATCGACGTTTTTACCGAACCAGAAAGCAAAATATCTTCGCCCGACATTGGAAATATCGAGATTTACATCGTTATAACAAAACAACGGTTAATTAATCTTTAATAATGGTACAAAAATAAAATGCTCCGCAAAACGAATAGACGCATCGGTTGCCTAGTCAGAACTCAAGACCTACGTACTAGAGCGCTTTCTATAAACGTAGTATAAAAGCCTATAATCCAGCATAAATAATTTTTTCTAACAATTGCTCTTGGTCAAAATTGCGACGAAAAAAGTTAAGTTTTTTATCTGTGCCTACAATGAAAATTTAAAATATACCTTTTGTAGATCTTCGTAAGTTATACATATACATGCACAAAGTTTCATCGAAATCGATTAATGTTGCTACAAACATTACAATATACAAGCTTAAAGGTAAAAGTCGCAGTTTTTCGGCCTTTTCAGGGAATTTTGCCCTTATGTAACCACCTTTAAATGTTTGTAACTCATAGCAACGTTAACGTGTGCATAACTTACATACACCTACAAAAGACATCTTTTAAATTTTCATTACAGACACAGATCAAAAAGTTAGAACGTTAAAACGTTAAAAATTGTGATATTTACCTTTTTGTCGCAATTTCGACCAATAGTAGTTTTTAGAAAACCTAATAAACTAATCCTTCTAACATCTCAAATACACTGAAGTCATTTAGTCAAATTTTAAAAAAGTTATTGAATTTTTATAGGTGTATGAATTCTATTTACATCCACCGTATATGTTAGGAGTCTTATATCCTTATTCTTCATGTCTCACGCAAGCGATACGTAAGACTCTACGGTATCTAGCATCATGATAATGCGCGATAAAAATGATATAAGAAAAATTAATACGATGCAATGGGTTTATATAATATTCATAGCTTACGAAAATAGTATAATCACTAAACAATCTGTACAACAAATTTTTCAATAAAAATCGCATAATAACTATATTATATTTAGCAAACTTTTCCCCGTGTTTTCTTAAATTGGATTTTCCGTGTTTTATCAAGTTCAATTCACTTGTTCATAAAAGTGCCACCTAAATTGTAAGTTGCAAAAAAAGCATCCCATCTATTGCTTCTATATTCACGGCTGAATGCATTGCTTTAATCGAGGCACTTGACATTGCTCTTTTGGACACAAACCATGATTATAAAATACTTACCGACTCCCTCAGTGCCCTTCTATGTTTACAAAACTCAAAGATAGAAATAACGACTAACTTTTACATTTATGAAATTAAAGAAAAATACTTTAAGTTCAAGAAAACCATATCGAACAACAGTAGTATAGAATTTGTTTGGATTCCGTCACATTCAGGTATTGTTGGAAATTATGAGGCTGACGCCTTAGCTAAGTTGGCAATACTAGAACAAGCTGATAAACGTATTGTCATTCCCTTCTCTGACTTACGGGAATCTTTTAAACATAAATGTAGACAAAGTACTAACGATTTCACAATGCAACAAGGCCAGTTTAAAGGCAAGGAGTACTTTCAGCATTATATTGGCGACGGTGTTACTGGTTGTTATTGATTGTAGATCAAATCATTACCATCTTGCAGAATCCCTTTCACGCCTACATATAATAGATGATTCCAAATGTAACTGCGGCAATGAGGTTCAAGATCTGAACCATATAATTTGGCAATGTACCTTGTTGGAATCACAAAGAGTTGACCTTATGAAAAGATTAAGCAAGTTCAATTTGTTTCCACCCTTAAATATCAGATCATTACTTTATAAACCGAATATCCAGGCATGTCATGTTCTGTTTCATTTTTTCAAGCAATGTAATTTAAAGATTTAAAGTTATGTACTTAATGCGTTCTATTCTACTGTACCTACACTACTAATTTATAACTGTAAGATGTATACGTATTACCAATTGTATATCAGACATTATGTTAATCCTAATGTATAGCTTTATAACCCCCCATGGGGAGTTCCACTTAAGCTTTCAATAAAAAAAAAAATTAAAACCGAGGGGTGGATAACGCGATATGTTTAATTGAAATAAATGTGGGCGTAATACCAAGACCCTTTATTCAAAGCAACTGTACAAGACGACAGTCAGAACAAGAATGTCCTGCTGTCCCAAAAATCCTAAGCCGTGAGAACGCCTTCGACAGTATGCCTCTTTGTTTATGACACCCCCAACCTAAAGGACTTTCCCTTAGGGGGGGACAACGCACTGACAAGAGCCACATGGCCTGCCTCGACCATTTGCTTATTTTCGATTTTTCTAACAAAATCATTTTAATTAGTACGGGACACCTGGTATATGCCATGTATTTATTACATAATTTAAAATTTGTCTTTTCATTTTCTTCACGAACGTGTTTCTCCCGGTTACAAACAATGTAATGATGTACTCCCCATTACAGTAAATCCTCTATAAACGCATAAACCTCGGGGGATAGCTATGCGTTTATCCGTTACGGGTAGCTATTTTTCGAGCTTCAAAGACCGAGCCGAACGTAGAGAAGGACAGCGCGTGTAAAGGCGACTGCTACTCTCCGCGTCTCTTTCTTTCCCATACGCTGTCCTTCTTTGCGCCCGAAATGTTCATAGCCATGTAAACCACTAAATACTACAGTAAATCCTCTATAAACGCATAAAAGCTGTAGCAGATAAACGCAGAAAATATATCCCCTCCACTTTAGTAATCCGATCTCGGCTCGGGTATATCGGTGTGAACCACTACTAATGCGGCGCGGAGAGTCGCAGTCGTCGGCACAATCCAAAGGCCCGTGCGTCATGACAACGTAACACCAATATTTAATTTTTTTTATTATTACCTATTTTTTTATGAAACTTTCATCGATATATTCGTGGCATTTTTCTGATTAAAAAAAGACCAAACACGATATGGTTTCAACTGTGTAAATACTGTTGTAGTATTTAGTGGTTTAAATGACGATGAACGTTTCGGGCGCATGGAAGGGTAGCGTATGGGAAAGAAAGAGATGCGGAGAGTCGCAGTCGCCGGCCCAATTCAAAGGGCCGCGCGTGGTCTCGCTTTACAAGCGCTGTCCTTCTCTACGTTCGGCTCGGCCTTAGAAGCTCAAAAAATAGCTACCCGTCACAGATAAACGCATAACTATGCCCCCGAGGCTTATGCGTTTATAGAGGATTTACTGTACAATAGTATTTACACATTTAAAATCATGTCGTGTTTGGTCTTGTTTTGATCAGAAAAATGCCACGAATATATCGATGAAAGATTCATAAAAAAATAAGTAATACTAAAAAAGATTAAGTATTGGTGTTATATTGTGATGACGCACGGGCCTTTGGATTGTGCCGACAACTGCGACTCTCCGCGTTGCATTAGTAGTAGCTCACACCGATATACCCGAGCCGAGATCAAATTACTAAGTGGAGGTGATATATTTTATGCGTTTATCCGTTACAGCTTTTATGCGTTTATAGAGGATGCTACGTTGCCGCAACACACGGAAGGGTTCCGTGAAGGGTTGGGTTCTTGTCCCGATCAGACAATCACACACGGCGCGAGAGATTTTGTTATATCACTTGTTTATTGCAAACTGTTCGGGTCCGAGGACCTTCTATTACAAAAGATCTGTTTCGAAGTGGTCGTTTTATCGCAAGGTTCGGTCTTGTCGAATGGTAGTAGCGTTCTGATGCGTCCTGGTTGTGTTCCGTTTTACGTCAACTCGGGTTTTTTGTGATTGGTAAGTTATAGTTTTGAGTGGAGGAAAATTGTAATTTGTCATTGGTCGTGGGTGTGTCTATTTTGTGTCCTATGGTCTGGGTTAGGTGGGAAATTGTTAGAAGTTCAGTTTCGTCTTGTCGCGTCTTGTCGGTGTCGTGATTTACAACCACTCAGCCGGTCGCAAGTCGCAAGTCGCAACTCGCAGTTATGTCGCACGTGGTGTCCGGGTGTTCTTACGATGATCGTCAAGATACGGTGGGTCATAAAAATTAGCGGGGTTTTCGGAGAACGGCCCGCAGAGCCTCTGCGCCTACCGTGCAACTATAAATCTATGGTTCGGCACGTCTTTCGTCGTCGCTGCGATCCGCGACGGGTAGGTCGGATGTAACAGAGGATTTACTGTATTACTTTCTTCTATATTTTTGTAGACATTAATATCAATGATTATTCAAATACGATTAATATTCATGGTAGATCATCAAGAATCTAAAGTTACCAGTTAGACTATTTGAAACAACAAAATTAATAAAAAATTTATTTTTAATGGCAAATTTATTTAAATGGTAAAATAGTTTAACTGATCCGTTATTTTTAATGCATTCTTATACTTTATACAAACATTTTTTGTCAGCTTGTGAAAATGCTTTTTGTTGACCATATAGAGATTCCAAATAAAAAATAGTTTGAACTGTTGTTAAATTATAGTGCTTCAGGCATAAAGAGATTTAATTAATGTATTATATTAATGCGAACTCCCCGCAATGCCCGCAGGTTCTCATATTTAAAAAAAAGTTTGAATTCATATTCAACGCAGATCTAGACGCAGAATAAAATTTCTAATTCGCAGTATAATAATTGGGAGCACTAAAACTGCCGAAGAAGCACGGAAGTGCTCGTTAAGTTTCACATACGGGATACAGTTTATTACAGAGATATTATCGGTGAGAATATTGGCAATTATAAAGATAAACGGGTTGCAGAATATCTAAGGTAACGATAAACAATTTTACTACTCCAATAATACATGTACCACTATTAAATGACAAATGTTGTTGCAGAATGTTCATGTTAATGTTCATGTTATGAGACAGTTAATTTATTAGTACATACATTGTATTCACTATGCGTATTTTCAACGGTGTTACTATCAGACTTTCAAACGACTACATAAACGTCTCGAGTTTTATTGACTTAGAAGAAATAAATATATTAAAAGTGGAAATAGAAAGTATTATGTAACTTTTTAATAGGTTCTATTCGAAACATGGACCATAGGACCTTTTTAAAAAACATTATCATAGTGTAAGTTTCAATGGGCACAGGTAACGAAAATTTATTGAAAGTAATGGTCTCATTTGAATAGAACCTATAAAATATAAAAATAAAAATTTAATTATAACAGGGACAGATCTTATTTTGTTCACCAATATTAAGTTAGGTCACTTTATTTAAATAAAAGTATGAAAAACTGAAAAGGTGTGTGTGGTTAAAGACCTAAGTCATTAAAAATATTTTATTCACAAATAATTCGTGATTTTGAACAATTTGGAAGTTGTGGGAATTTGAGTAAGATTATAAGTGAAGTTAACCTAAATGAGCGACAAATTCAAAGCGTAATGAAATAGGTTTTTAAGGTATAGAAAAATGCTCTAGAAAGTTTCAGTTTTTATTAGTAGTTGTTAATAACCTTATAAAACATGATGCTATACCTATTAGTATAGTTGTTGTTAATAGCTCGGCAACGAAACTTCTGTTTGCAAAATTAGAAAATGTGTGAAAATATGTATATATAGTTATTATTACAGTATATGAGAAAAACATATGAACTTAAAATTGATATTGTATAAATTTTCGGATACCATGATAGTACATATTTCAAAAGTCAGCTTCATGGAGCTGTTACTTCGGAAATAGATTAATGGAATCATGACGCAGTACTAATTCAGCTTCAAGCAAGACAAAACAGCAATTTCTCTCTAGGTTAAAAATAACGAATACAAAAGGCACACTCTACTTTATATAATCTGATTTCATTTGGCGAAGTTTGAATATATAATTTTATCACGGCATCGCATTCATACTAATGTCCCTTAAGAGAATTTCAACTTAAAGTTCTTATTCCCCTATTCCCTTAACCCGTTAAAACTGCGATGTTCTAGTAACTAGAATTTAATTAGTCAAGTTACGGATAACACGAATCCTGGTCGAACTTTTAAACTTTTGACTTCTGCAATTACGATTTGAGTTTCCTGATTCAATAATAATTAATAGGAATGGCCAGTATCATTTTAGACAATGAGTGTTTTTTCAACAGAAATAGATTTTTAAAAACACAGTTGTATTCCATTTTCCATCTTTACATCATAGTCTGGCTACGGAGGATATTATAACTATTATCTACCTACAGGGAGCCACAGCAGAAACTAATTCGTAAAAACTTTTGTACAAAATATTGAAGATTACGAGAATATCTGTGACAATGATAAAGCCAACATATTATTTATTTAAGTAATAAAATTATCTAATTATATTAAACCATCCATACTGTCATAACACCTGTATTTTCTTTCGTTCTTGACAATCTGTTGTATAGCTTGGAACACGTAACTCGAATCACATCAATTAATGCATGAATAAAGATTTTAATGAAAAACGTTTTAGATAAAAATTGAGTAGTAATAACGTGCTTGAATTTCGCGATTATCGCGATCTACATTCGTTGGTGACCTCCTCGATGTTATTCTTCCGAGGAGCCAAATAACCAACAATAGTTCAAGTAAAAACGGCGTGACTTTCTGGCTGCCAGCTAATGTCAGCCGATAAACACGGCGATCGGTTGATCACCGTGCAAAACGTTCAAATCAAACTCGTGTCGCGAAGGTATAGAGAGACAAAGAGAACAACATACAAACATACGCTGAACAGAGACAGGCGGATAAACGAGAGACAGCGCCGCGTAGCGGATCAGCTGACACTCTCTCGCGACGTTCGTCGCCGCCAGCCAGTTCGCGTAGACACTTGCTCACGAGACGTGCGAGGAGTCACTCGCTCACGAATCGTGCTGGCGAGCACTTGCTAATGAGGCGTGCTAGCGAACACTCGCTTACGAGTCTTCGCAGCTGTCATATACTCTCCAGTCGCGCATTTGGATACTTGTAACAAGTCTTTGACGGCGACGCTATTGGCAACGACTGTGCAAAAGGAACTGATCTCGTGTACGAGATCGTTCCACCCGCTATAAGAGAGTCGACAAGCCCTAGCGAGATTTATTAAACTCTGGATATTCCGAGTGTTGATAATTAATCTGTCACGTACTCTTCAGTCGCGCTGTCGGAGACTTGTATCGAATATCTGACGGCGACGCTATTGACAACGACTGTACGAACGGAACTGGTCACGTATACGAGATCGTTCCACCCGTTGTAAGAGAGTTGGCAAGCACGAGCGAGATATCGAACTCCGGATTTTCCGAGTTCTTGATAATCGAACGTGATACATTCACTGCCGTACGACCTTTCGGACCGAGCGACGCTCCCTTTATGAGCTCGCGATAGGATATTCGAATAGAGACGTACAGGCAATAGTGACCACGATCGAGCACCGGTATTGACAGTGCTTCGATCACATAAAAAGTGCATGGTTATTGTTTCATCGCACAACAAGTATATTTCGGTGTAGTTGACGCGAGATTCGTATTCGTTCCCCGAATTCACTGCCAGCCGTTCAAGAGAAACTCTTGGAAGAAATCGGGATTCCGATTCCTTACGGCATCCCGTTTTTCACGGAGGACACTCTTTCCCAGAACGTTCCCTGCCATAAGCCGTGGCTACGCTTTGACGTCCCAGCGCAGCAGAAAAACCGACATTCTGATTCGTTATACGCCTTTGCTAAGTGCTACGTAACTAGTATTCTGTGCGTGAATTGATCGATTTAACGACAGGTCGATTCAAGGACAGAGAAAACGTATAAGATTTAACATCGATACATGCTTGTAAACGGGCTTTGAAGGAATGTTGCACTCTGTCCGCGACCTTGAATGACCTTGTGTAATTATAGTCACTGAATTTGTAATGAAAGGGACTATCATTGTAGGTGTTTAAAAAAGGGTGGCTCCATCTAAAAAAGTCAAGGTGACCTTGATATCTCTAAAAAAATGACATAAAAACAAAATTTTTTTTTTGCACCGTGTCAGCCCCAATGTACCGTTCAACTTTGTCCTTACCATATTTTACGTATCTTTAGAAACAACAAAGGTATTTGAGGTACAAACGTTAGGTGACTCACCCTGTATACCTTGACCCGTGTCATGTTACATTTCTCGGCCGAGCCAAGGGGTCGAATTTCTTGGCTCCTCGAAATGTATACCCTGCAGTAGGTGAGATTATTTTTTCACACTTATCGTATAGGAGACTGCCACTTTCATTGCGACAGCATAATATGTCAAAACTATGTATTGAGCTGAATATTTGGTGAACGTAGCATTTGTTTATATTTATAAAATCGTGTAAGCATTCTTCGAGCATTCCGAACGTTCGGCGAATACTTTAATGATCATAGACGAATGCTCCGTTGAATTTCAATTTTTTCGGAGTGGAAGATGAACGAACATTTGTCCGTTTGGTCGCAAAGTATGACCGATGACACATCTTGCGAGTCAACAGTGACGGTTTTTGTTCCAAACTTTTTCATATAAATAGGAATAGTACAAGATTATTTGTATCGAAATTTTTTAGTAACATAATTTACAATTTTGTTAGATATTTTTCGATTTCACCTTTTTGAAAAATGTAAAAAAATAACATTTTTTATGAACATTTATTTTGAATAAGATCGATTGTGTAAACGCACAAATATATGTACAATAAACTAAAGAAAAGTGAACGAATTTTTCCTAATTAAAACTAACTCTGTAGCACGTTATGAGCTGATCTATAAAATTATCAATTTCAATAGACATTTTAATCTGGAGATTCATCAAAGATCACTTTTAAAAATCGTTAGAATTACATTTTTAATTGCCAATTCCATGTGAGTTTGGCGAAGACGGAAAGCGCGTAGTCACAGTTATGAATATTCCAAGCACTTAAAAATTCCAGGTCATGGAATAATAAATCGACTTCAAGGTAGTTGATTCATGTGCAAACGATTTCCATATGCAAGAGGATTGCAGGAGTGCCAGGAGTCGAGACTCTTTCGATATAGTCAACAGTTTCTTTCGCTAGAATATCGTCAACGGAATGATTCCAAACAGATAATTGAAAAATTTGGATGTAAATTACATTACCTATACATGTAATCTCCATACTCATATTTTATATATAGATATTTTTCCAAGTACAGATCTGTTATGCAACTAATATGTGAGAAAGCCAGTGTTAGAAATTATAACTTCGGTTTAAAGATTATGTAATAGTTTACCTTTAGACAAGTATAAATTCATTTGTTGTAATGGTGTAATGTACCCCTTCATGGGTACAAGCTACACTAGTACTGAGTACTATCTTGTAATATGTATTAGAATTGAAGTGTCTCCTAAATTAATAGTATTTTGATATAAGAAGTTAATCATTTTATATAGGGAATATTGAACAACATCGATTGGTGTATTAAAAAATACATGGTTTCATTTAAAAAATTGAAGATGACCTTCGTATGTCCTTTACTATTCTACCTACAAAAAAACCATAAAGATAGAATTACGTCCCTTTCGAAATCATATTACTTTTGTTTGAAACATTTTTCGATGTCACTAGTAATTTCAGAGATATTCGAGTGGTTCACTGATTGGAGACTAATATTGTAGTATAGGTAGGTACATAAAAAATAGATAAATCGCATATTTGTGGTGGACTTACCTTGAAGACTGTTGCTGATGATTTTCTTTTGGGCCGCCTTTGCAGGTAGTCTGCCTCTTCAGTTTGGAATCCTCGGATTTTTCTTCTGGAGTTGGCTTTAGAAAAGACTCTTTGTCACCATCGATGCCGTCCTCTTTCGAATTACGTTGATCTGGTCGATTCGTCGATGCGAGTGGTAAGTTGTCTGCACTGCGAACCTTTCGACACAATTTCGAAGTTGAACCGTGCCTTCGTAGAAATTCCTGGAAATCGAAACGAAATTGCAATGCAGCCGATTAAAGAAAACTATGTCACATAAGCTGTTGCATTTTATTCACAGGAAATTGTTTGCTTCTTTCATAAAAAATTGCCATCTATTGTATATTTCGTCGTTGCTATGCGTATTTGCTTGCGTACACTTACAAAAGCAATAATGTAATAAATAAGGTAATAATGCATATATATATATATATATATATATATATATATATATATATATATATATATATATATATATATATATACAGGGTGGCCCACATAACTCTGAACAGCTCATATCTCGAAAACTATGCCATCGATTTTAAGGTTCTTAGTCTTAAATTGCATGGAACTGAAGGGCCTTTCTGACTACATAAACGTGAAGTGGCCTCCCTTCCCCTTTAACGGGGGAGGGGCGGTACCTTTGTAATTTTAAATGGAATCCCCTATAAAATGTTACATATTTAGATTCTACAGGAAAAAACAAGTCAATTTTGTCTGAAACATTTTTTTGTCAGATACTTCCATGATGAGATATAACAGTTTGAAGTTTCGAGTTGTAGGTACTTGAAGCGCTCGGAAATAGTGTTATGGAATTATACGCGCATGAGTGCTTTGCTTATTCGTGAAGAAATAAAATGTACTTTAAATTAAATGTTCAAAATGTCCACCACGGGCTTGTAAACATTTATTTACTCGAAACATCAAAGTTGTTCTAACATTTTTTAACATTTCGGGAGTCACTGAAGCGCAAGCGTCACGTATTCTTTGTTTCATATCCTCTTTTGTCGTCGGTGGTTCAAACATAACTTTGTCCTTTACATATCCCCATAAGAAAAAATCTAATGGTGTTAGATCGGGGGATCGAGGAGGCCATTGACGAGGTCCCCCACGACCTATCCATTTGTTCCCAAATTTTTCGTTCAAAAATTGCCTGGTGATGATTGCAAAATGTGGAGGAGCGCCGTCTTGTTGGAACCACATTTCTCTTCTAACGTGCAGTGGCACATCTTCCAAAAACGCGGGCAAATGATTTTTTAATAAAACACAATAACTTGCAGATTCAAGTTACAGTTTCTTGAAAAAGATAAGGTCCAATCGCAAAATCTCCTATTAGGCCACACCAAACATTTAAAGACCATCGATGTTGAAAGGGAACACATCGCATCCAATTTGGGTTTTCCACGGCCCAATAATGCAGATTATGTCTATTTACATGCCCTGAATTCATAAAAGTGGCCTCATCGGAAAAAAGTATTTTGCACAAAAAGTCGTTTTCGACAACACCCTGCAGCCACTCGCAAAATCTTACGCGGTGATCGTAATCTGCTATCGAAAGCTCTTGTGATAAAACCATGTGATATGGATTATACTTTTGCCGTTTCAAAATTCGTTGAATCGACGAACGACTAATATGTGATGCTTGTGCAAGTGTACGTTGACTAATATGAGGATTTAATGTAATTGCAGCAAGAATACTGGCACTATTATTTTCATTAGTGACAGCTTTAGGTTTATTGCGAGTTTTTTTACACAATTCACCGTGCTCGCGAAGCCGCTTTTCTAAATTATGAAATGTTGCATGACATTTTTTGATGCCATAACGTTCAAAAAACATCACTGCTGCACGCCGATAATTTTTTTGGCATTCACCTAACGTTAATAACATATTCACTTCTGTGTCAAAAGTAGCCATAATCACAATGTTACTGCTTGAATAACAGCTCTAAACTGAAAACGTTTTCATAGATAAGTGAGTCAAACTCAAGAATTGTAAATATTATTGTTTGTTTCTTCATGAATAAGCAATGGACTCAAGCGCGTATAATTCCATAACGCTATTTCCGATCGCTTCAAGTACCTACAACTCGAAACTTCAAACTGTTATCTGACTGTTATCATGGAAGTATCTGACAAAAAACTGTTTCGGACAAAATTGACTTGTTTTTTCCGGTAGAATCTAAATATGTAACATTTTATAGGGGGTTCCATTTAAAATTACAAAGGTACCTCCCCTCCCCCGTTAAAAGGGGAAGGGAGGCCACTTCACGTTTATGTAGTCAGAAAGGCCCTTCAGTTCCATGCAATTTAAGACTAAGAAATTTAAAATCGATGGCATAGTTTTCGAGATATTGAGCTGTTCAGAGTTATGTGGGCCATCCTGTATATATATATATGTCTGAATGTGTTGAATGGATGCAAAATAAATATAGCAAACAAACAAATAAAGAAGAAATACTTCATAAAATTATGGTAAACGTTAACGGATTTATGACATATTCTTCATTTTTCATTTAATCGTGCATTTTTCAAAAATAACCATGGAATTATTGAATTTTGCTTCCTCATACTCTGTGCACAATTTGTTTTGCCTTAAATGTCACCTAAATATCTCCGTTACTTTTCGTTGTACAAAAAAACTTCTTAGGACAAAGTTACATTGTTTGAAGGGCCACATGTAACGGTGTAAGGGAACAAATTTTCGTTTATTTTTTTTATGAAATTTCATAAAAAATTCATTCGATGTTATCTTAAATGGAATATCTTCGTTAACGTAATGTTGTAGCTGACAAAATAACGAATTCATCTATGTAACACAATATGACCTACAAATGACCTTCAACCCAGAAAAATGGAATAAATAAAATACGTAACGATTCTCGTAAAAATGCAATGTATTTTTCTACATTTAATGTTCCGGTGATATAGTGAGGCCCAATTATTTGGTTGTTTAAAATTCCGCTCCAAACATTGACGGACCATGGTCTTTGTTTGTCGACTGTCCGTAACCACCGCGGATTTTCAGATGACCAATAATGCATGTTTTTTAAATTTACCTGTCCGTGATTCGTAAACGAAGCTTCATGGAATTAAAATTATTTAAAGCGAATGCTGCACCGCGACATTACTGTCGCGAACGGCACCGAAGGCGCGCGGCACGAACAGCTGTTAGATACGCGACCACCGCACACTCTGACACCGTCAATACTGAGAAAGCCTTGCTTACCTTGGTTCTCATGTAGAGCACCAGCGAGGTGAAAATGATTCCTGTATTCACCAATTATTCGGTGTGCAACATTGAACCTGCTTACTCGTAAAATTCACAAGAGCATTTTAATTATTCGCTCTATGAAATTATCGAGCAGAAGGGGTCAATGTCCATTCACTGCACAATCCGGCCCACATTATTAATTTATTCACGATCACAGTAAAATTATTCACACGTATCCAATCCACACACGTGATTCACAGAAATCCACATATCACGCACAACTAGTTCACATTTGATGCATCTAAATAGACTGTTTTGATTGCCCGTGCACGAAAAATCGTCCGTCCATGCTCGCGACCGTAAGAAGACTAGTTTACAACAGCTGACGAGGTTAACGGCCTCTCAACAGCTCACTGCCGATTTTCATTTCAGCAACTGTTCGATCGAACCGTGTTTTCAAAGGGAATGGCAAGAGTAAATGACCGCCCCCAAACCGCGGGTCACTTGCAGATACGCTTGTTAGCTTCTTTTCTTCCTTTTCGTTTTCTTTATTATAGTCGTTATAATTGTATAAATACCTTAAAATATTTTCTAGTTCACTATGCCTTTCCTGTATACGAATTTTCAATGCACTGTTATAATTCCTCAGATAGTGGCGTGTCCTGATCTTTAAGTGATTGCAACATAAAATTCATTGTTCCATTTGCTGTTAATAAGTTGGAATCCTTCGCTGCAGAGCTGGTACAGTTTTTGATATTAAATCGAATTCGTTATCAGAAAAATTAATTTGTAAATTTCATATAAGAGTAGATGCCCTAAAAATATATGTATTATTTATAGCTAATACCGAAAACAGTGGTATTTTACCTTAGCAAATACCGGATTCACGAAATTGCAAATTAGCACGAAATACCGGTATTCTGTACACCAACGTAAGAAAGGGTAGTAGCAATATTCCCAAAAAGCCGTTACTCTTCGTTAAAACTTTTAGCGTTTTATTGACCTATTGTACACATATGGTAACCAGAAGTCTCGGTGAAGGCGCAGGTTTATGGCCACGGTACTCCATTTTTACACGCGGATTCCCCGCTCAGGGGTACAAGCGTGCCTGCGAGTGACCCCCGGTTTGGGGGCGGTCATTTACACTTTCCATTCCATTTGAAAACATGGTTCCATCGAACAGTTGCTGAAATGAAAATCCGCAGTGTGCTGTTGAGAGGCCGTTAACTTCGTCAGCTGTTCTGAACTAGTCTTCGTACGGTCGCGAGCATGGACGGACGATTTTTCGTGGACAGGCAGTCGAAACAGTCGATTTAAGTGCATTAAATGTGAACTAGTTGTGCGTGATATGTGGATTTCTGTGAATCACTTGTGTGGATTGGATATGTGTGAATAATTTTACTGTGATCGTGAATAAATTAATAATGTGGGCCGGATTGTGCAGTGAATGGACATTGACCCCTTCTGCTCGATAATTTCATAGAGCGAATAATTAAAATGCTCTTGTGCATTTTACGAGTAGGCAGGTTCAATGTTGCACACCGAATAATTGGTGAATACAGGAATCATTTTCACCTCGCTGGGGCTCTACATGAGAACCAAGGTAAGCAAGGCTTTCTCAGTATTGACGGTGTTAGAGTGTGCGGTCGTCGCGTATTTAACAGCTGTTCGCGCCGCGCGCCTTCGGGGCCGTTCGCGACAGTAATATTAAAGCGTTCGCTTTAAATAATTTTAATTCCATCAATTTTACAGTGTCTGCCTTTTCAAAAATAGGTCCGTAAAGAGGAGACTTGGAGCTATCACCTCATTTATTTTCGAATTTTTAAGAAAGTCCCGGCTGTAAGAAAATTGCGTTTGTTTAAAACATTTTCAAAATAAATGGGGAAAAAACCATTTTTTCAAATCGAAGTATTTTCAATAGATACTCTTATGTGCTCACTATAAGCTCCTAAAAACTCATTTTACTCAGTATGTTAGTGCTAGTGTTATAATTTAATGAAAAGAAGTTCTTTGCTCGTTTGTGAAAGCAACATTTTTTAAGATTTCGAAAAATCCTTCGAGATTCGTTCATAGGTTACTAAAGACTACAACGTATTCAAATTTGAACTATCCAACATAGGACTCGAAAAATTTTCTTCTCTTGTTTGTTCTTTGCTTTCGTCCGCGGTGTATCACCATTGCTCGATTGCTGTAGCGCGTGGCCGTCTTTGCCAATACGTCTCTAGGTCGCGCTCTGATCGGTCCGTGTTTTTCGGTAATAACTACTTAACAAAGCCGAAACGGCCATTTTTGCAAAGTAAAGTGTCGCTTCAAATGGCCTCAAGAACCTCTCCTTTGAAGGAACCGTGACATTTTTGGGACACCCTGTATATATATATATATATATATATATATATATATATATATATATATATATATGTATGCATGTATGTATGTATGTATGCGCGCGCGCGTGTGTGTGTGTGAATATTCAGACACTTTTAAAATGGCAAGTACATACGTTTCTGAGATTAAACCAAACGACTTGAATTGTTTTAAGATGTTAGAAGAATTAGGTTACCGGCTGACTGCATATAAAAATGTTGAAAAAGTTGTAATTGGTTGGAATCGTAAAGAAAATGTTTAAGGCTATTTTTTACAACTTTCTTATCCGAGCGTGTACTGAAAATGTAAAAATTGCATTTGGTAGGCAAGTGCCAGTTACCTGATATTTTCATCGAAGTCGGTTGCTGCAGAAAAAAGGCAATCATCGAAAGATGTAAGAGTCATTAAATTTATTACAATTAGAGGCTGAAAATCGTTAAAAACTGTAATTTTCACCATCCTTAATCATTTCTAGCTCATTGCAATGTTAACCGCGTTTGACGACATTTTCAGAAAGTTTATAATTAATACAGATCTACAAAACGTATTTATTCAATTTTCAAACAGACCTACATAAAAAAGTTGTTAGAAGCAACATTTATTATTTTCTCTAAAAATTTATTTTTCACGTCATGTAATGAACTAATTGTTCTAACGTAAAAAAAATCTAAGTCGTTTAGTTCACTTTTAAAAGAGTTATTCTCGTTTGTATATATATACAAATATTGAAGTGTGTTTTCCACCGAAGAATATCTCGGTAATTATTAATTTTTTACCCCATACACCTTCGTAGTTTAGTGTATTTATTAATTATTATATTGTAGGTGTTGCTCAATATCAAACCACTTTCCTTGATTCCTTTTTTTGTACAATAAACAGTTTATGAGAAAATGTAGGTGATAAAATTTATTATTGTACAGACTCGTCCTGTATAATAATACAGTAAACTCGAAATTAACAAAATAATATAATTCAGTGTAATTATATCGATTAGAATTAGAAAGAATAAATTGTGAATTTTTATTTAGTTGGCCCTTAAATTCCTTGTTTTGTATAATAGCGTCACAGGGCGGTATTCCGTTTTCTCTGTATTGTATGGACATTTTAAGAAATAGTGTAGTCGATCGAATGTCGATTATTAACAATAGCCTATCGGTTTCATCGGTAATGCTTCTTTTCTATATTCCAACATAGAACATAGCTGTCATTTCTATGGCCTGTAAGCTAAAGTTTTATTTATCAACATTATAGACTGCGGATCTTTATGCAAAATAAAAGGAGTAAATCAATGTCCCTATTTCTGATCGTGTAAGAGTTTTGTTACCGCTAAAATAGATATTCATTATTTATTTTTGCGACAATCGACAAAAAGACTTATTAGATATTAAATTTGAGCTTCTCTTCACACATTGCATTAAAAAAAAGTGTTCACAAATATTTTAACGTAACACTTGTTTAATTAATACGAGGTATAAAAGATCAGCAAAAATTGAAATGCTCGCATTTCTGCTTACAAGCGTGCCGTAGTTTCAGCTCATATATCCTTGCGCGACGTACTTAAACATATTCCGATTGAAATGTTTAGAATTTCATATGTTGTATCATACAAATACGCAAAACTTTTTATATTTAAAAATGCTTTTTCATTACAAAACTAAATAATATTTACAATAAAAACTTAAATTAACATAATATTGTGGGATCAGGACCTCCTAGACCAAATACTGTATGGAGATTAGGAAAAGTAAGAGAGGAATTCCGCGCCGGGAGGTTCGATTCCCGGCGCGGAATTCCTCATTTTTCCTAAGATCCTACATTTAGGGGCTCGTCCGGGATGGGTGGAACACCGATGCCCGCATGGTGACAGACGACGAACGCAGTAAGCAAGCGTTGCGAAGACGGTCGCACGTGAGCGAAAGGACGACGAAGCGAAGTAAGGGACACATCCAGGGAAAACTGCTAGAGAGGGCAGTAGGATGGTGTTCCCGAAAAGTGACGAAGTTGATGACGAGTTGCGTTGATGGCGCTGAGGCCAAAAAGACGATGGCGCTGCGACGGACATTCGAGGGCGAATGCCGGAGCAGGATGGCCGAGTGTGGGATCAGGACCTCCTAGACCAAATACTGTATGGAGATTAGGAAAAGTAGGAGGGTTCCGTGAGTATGTGTAAGAGTTGATCAGCTACAACCGCGAGGGTCCCGGGTTCGATTCCTGGCGCGGAAGTCCTCATTTTTCCTAAGATCCTACAATATTTAAATTTGGAAATAGAAAACATGAACGTGTAACGTGACGAGGAACGAGCAACAAAAGAGTCGCGCCTAGCCAACGCGGCCGAAACCTCGGGAACCTTCTAATACATCATGGGGCGAGAAGCTTCTCGAGCCCTAGTAACGCGTTATTAATAAAATAAAACTTTTCCTGATTATTTTCCCGAACCCCTACCGCATTCTTCCTACAAGGTTGGCGCCCAACATTTAGGCCGAGGCTCACGACCAGAAGGCCAACACCTGACCTGAGTCCCTGTCCAACGATCCAGTTTACACCGGAACAATTTTCCCAGCTCATGGAATCGTTAAGTGGTAAAACATTTGGCGGTCAAGGAAGTTTCTCGAGATGTAGGAAACGCTTTGATGGCTCTCATGATTTTATGAGAGCCAACGCATTCGTCACCGATATTTCGATTTTCAAAGATATCGAAAGTAGTAGCGTACAAGGAACCATCTCATCGTGGAAGGAAGCCCTAGAATCGATCAGGACAACCTTGGCACCTCGACGTCCCGTGTATCAAATTTACACGGAGCTATTTCCGACAATGCAGGACATTATGGAGCTCAATGTACGCTACACCGGATAATCGGCCGATACTTTTTGCCAGGAATGAGCCGAGAAATAGCAGACTATATTCAAGCCTGCGTGGAGTGTCAGAGTTATAAGGCAAATAATTTAAAACCAGCTGGTTTATTACAAACTCGCCATGGATCTCTTTGGTCCTCTGCTGACTACGAAAAAAGGGAATCGATGGATCTTCATCGTGGAAGATGCAGCTTTACGATGGGTAGAACTGTTTCTTCTACAACAGGCAACAGCAGAAGCTTGTGCAGAGATACTCGTCAACGAAGTTCTGCTTCGATTTGGGATGCCACGTCGAATAATTAGCGACAATGCCACTCAATTTTTCAGCGGAGTCATGCAGCAAAGTACCCATTGCTTCGGAATACATCAGGGTTTTACCCCTGTTTATCATCCCCAGGCCAATCCAGTAGAACGGAAGAACCGTGATCTGAAAGCGCACTTAGGAATCTACGTGGGTAGAGATCATGCTACTGGATACTCAGCAGCCTACCTCACATTCGAAAGAGAGCTAAGAACCCCCGATGATTCCAATAGGGACTTGAGGACAATCATCCAAGCAGAAAATTTCCTGCCGGAAATTACTCGAAAGCTGCTGATACTGTCGGATACGATGCAGGTAGCCCAGCAGAACCAGGAACAACAGCAGGAGCAGAGGAAGGATAAAAACCGGCGACCCAACCCTGTATACGAGAGAGGAGACCTGCTGTTGGTAACCACTCACACTTTTAGCAACCGAGAGAGATATTATACATCAAAGTTCGCACCAAAGAGAGATGGACCGTACGTGGTGAGACGCCGCGTAGGTCCCAACAGCTACGAGATCGAGACGTGTGACGACCAGCCTGTGTGTATAGGAGTGTACCACGCCTCGGCGCTAAGGCCCTACAATGAAGCACGGGAGGAAACACCTGATCCTGTTTGCACCCATCCGAAAACGGGGACGACACGGTAAGCAGGCCGAGGGCCAATCAATGGTGCATCCAAGGAAGCAGGCTAGGCGCAAATAGATGAAATTCCTGGACTACTCGTCGAGAAGTCGTCGAGTGCTTGAGGGGGAGACTGTAACCTGACGAGGAACGAGCAACAAAAGAGGGAACCTTCTGGAACAGGGGTCGGAAAACTTTTTTTAGAAAGGGCCAGATTGTAAAAATTTTAGGCTCGGAGGGCCAAGTAGCAAACATGAAGATATGAATGGGTAACTGTCTCATAGAGCAAAAAAAGTTTTTTTTTTATATTATAAAGTGATACTTTTACATAATGTTTATACAAATTTTACTAACATTTACAAAAAAGCAAATAGAAGATTTACATTTCCATATTAAAAAACGTTATTTTTAAACAGATTAAAATTTCTAATGCGAAGAATGCAATCGTTTTTTCTGAGATAATATTTCATCGTGCTGGAGTTCGAAATTAGTACTTCCTACCATTAATGTTGTTTGCAAATGGTCATTTGTTAACAATGATCTGAATTGCAATTTTACATACTTCATTTTCGAAAATCTCTTTTCGGTGAGGTTTGAATACGTTGTAGCGTGCTTAGTTTGGTAATGACTACGTACATTGTACTCTTTCCGCACAGCTATTATGTCATTGCATATTAAACATGCAACTTTGTCATTTAATTCCATGACAAAATAATTGGCACTCCATGCTGCTTTCAAAGCACGACATTCGAGGTCTATTTTTCTCTTCTTATTTGGTTTTAAGATTGATATGGTAAAGGTAGGTAATGAATAAAATAAAATAAAAAGAACAAAATATCGCAGAGTATTTGGACAGACGATACCACGCCTACCGCTATAGCAAAACTGTCAACATGCTCGTGCGGTGCACAATGCAGCAGAGAAACATTTGCCTGTTGGGAATACGACAATAGCACCAATTGTGGTCATTATTCACAACACTTCAACTCGACTATCGACCGTTGCATAATATCGCGTAATTTGATTTAATTTTCATGTAAAAAACAATATCATTCCGCGGGCCGGATGAAAAACAAGCGGCAGGCCGTAGTTTGCCGACCCCTGTTCTAGAACATCATGGGGCGAGAAGCTTCTCGACCCCTAGTAATGCGCTATTGATATGACTTTTTCTGATTATTTTCCCAAACCCCTACCGCATCCTTCCTACAAACGTAAGAATAACTATATTTAACTCTACTGATTGTAATATATATTTAATACTTTTTTATTTAGTATATATGTTACGGTAAATGTGTTTAATCCGGTGATTACGTATAATTGCCAGTTATTATACATAATCACCACTAAGTTTGGTCTGGGTTAGGTAAATAATTGGTAAATGTGATGAATTCTTGATTATTTAGGACCTAACCCAGACCAAACTTAGTGGTGATTATACAGGGTGGCCCACATAACTCTGAACAGCTCAATATCTCGAAAACTATACCATCGATTTTAAAGTTCTTAGTCTTAAATTGCATGGAACTGAAGGGCCTTTCTGACTACATAAACGTGAAGTGGCCTCCCTTCCCCTTTAACGGGGGAGGGGAGGTACCTTTGTAATTTTAAATGAAACCCCCTATAAAATGTTACATATTTAGATTCTACCGGAAAAAACAAGTCAATTTTGTCTGAAACATTTTTTTATCAGATACTTCCATGATGAGGTATAACAGTTTGAAGTTTCGAGTTGTAGGTACTTGAAGCGCTCGGAAATAGCGTTATGGAATTATACGCGCTTGAGTCGTTTGCTTATTCATGAAGAAACACAAACAATAATATTTACTATTCTTGAGTTTGACTCACTTATCTATGAAAACGTTTTCAGTTTAGAGCTGTTATTCAAGCAGTAACATTGCGATTATGGCTACTTTTGACACAGAAGTGAATATGTTATTAACGTTAGGTGAATGCCAAAAAAATTATCGGCGTGCAGCAGTGATGTTTTTTGAACGTTATGGGATCAAAAAATGTCATGCAACATTTCATAATTTAGAAAAGCGGCTTCGCGAGCACGGTGAATTGTGTAAAGAAACTCGCAATAAACATAAAGCTGTCACTAATGAAAATAATAGTGCCAGAATTCTTGCTGCAATTACATTAATTCCTCATATTAGTCAACGTACACTTGCACAAACATCACATATTAGTCGTTCATCGATTCAACGAATTTTGAAACGGCGAAAGTATCATCCATATCACATGGTTTTATCACAAGAGCTTTCGATAGCAGATTACGATCACCGCGTAAGACTTTGTGAGTGGCTGCAGGGTGTTGTGGAAAATGACTTTTTGTGCAAAATACTTTTTTCCGATGAGGCCACTTTTATGAATTCAGGGCATGTAAATAGACATAATCTGCATTATTGGGCCGTGGAAAACCCAAATTGGATGCGATGTGTTCCCTTTCAACATCGATGGTCTTTAAATGTTTGGTGTGGCCTAATAGGAGATTTTGCGATTGGACCTTATCTTTTTCAAGAAACTGTAACTTGAATCTGCAAGTTATTGTGATTTATTAAAAAATCATTTGCCTACGTTTTTGGAAGATGTGCCACTGCACGTTAGAAGAGAAATGTGGTTCCAACAAGACGGCGCTCCTCCACATTTTGCAATCATCACCAGGCAATTTTTGAACGAAAAATTTGGGAACTAATGGATAGGTCGTGGGGGACCTCGTCAATGGCCTCCTCGATCCCCCGATCTAACACCATTAGATTTTTTCTTATGGGGACATGTAAAGGACAAAGTTATGTTTGAACCACCGACGACAAAAGAGGATATGAAACAAAGAATACGTGACGCTTGCGCTTCAGTGACTCCCGAAATGTTAAAAAATGTTAGAACAACTTTGATGTTTCGAGTAAATAAATGTTTACAAGCCCGTGGTGGACATTTTGAACATTTAATTTAAAGTACATTTTATTTCTTCACGAATAAGCAAAGGACTCAAGCGCGTATAATTCCATAACGCTATTTCGGAGCGCTTCAAGTACCTACAACTCGAAACTTCAAACTGTTATATCTCATCATGGAAGTATCTGACAAAAAAATGTTTCAGACAAAATTGACTTGTTATTTCCTGTAGAATCTAAATATGTAACATTTTATAGGGAGTTCCATTTAAAATTACAAAGGTACCTCCCCTCCCCCGTTAAAGGGGAAGGGAGGCCACTTCACGTTTATGTAGTCAGAAAGGCCCTTCAGTTCCATGCAATTTCAGACTAAGAACTTTAAAATCGATAGCATAGTTTTCGAGATATTGAGCTGTTCAGAGTTATGTGGGCCACCCTGTATATACAAAATCTCGGAAGAAGGTGTTACGAGCCAAGGGCTAAGCGGGTGATGCGTGACCGAGGTTATATAATTAGGAGACTTGGTTTTGTGGACTGGCCGGTGTGTATTTCACCACCGGGTCGCCACCTCGCCAAGGTATGGAGCAATGTTAGGCCGACGTGTATTTCATCGTCGGGTCGCCACCTTGGTTTGCAGGATAGGTACTACCGTGGACTGGCCGGTGTGTATTTCACCGCCGGGTCGCCACTTCGGAAGGGTAGGATTACCGTGGACTGGCCGGTGTGTATTTCACCACCGGGTCGCCACCTTGGAAAAGGAAGGATTGTCGTGGACTGGCCGGTGTGTATTTCACCACCGGGTCGCCACCTTGAACAATGAACTGGCCGACGTGTATTTCACCGTCGGGTCGCCATATAAGGAAAGGAACCTGTGGACTGGCCGACGTGTATTTCACCGTCGGGTCGCCGCGTGGATCGGGAAATGGATAATTGTTATCGGCTCTCGTAACGTTATATAGAAATTGATATACTTTGAGCGGCTAAAGTATATCGTTGTGGGAATACTAGTTCTAGGATAGAAATCTGATGTGAATATGGAATTAATAGAATTGAATTCCTTAAAAATGTAGTACAATATATTCAGTAATTAAATAAGGGTTACAATTGTATTTGTGTAAAGTGTGGTCGCGGATACTAATATCCCTAACTCTCGGTTTTGACGCACTGAGAAATGCGGGGGTTACGGTTATCTAGCTATTTGTGCGATGGAATACGTACTGTTGAGTTAATGCTCGAAAAGGAATGCTGCACGAATTGCTATACGTAACGTTTCGCAACGTGACTAGGTGTCAACTGTGCCCCGTTTGTGGTTGGAATCGTGGACTTTATATACCCCGAAATTGTCTAAAAATTTGAGTGGGAGTAGGCGTGCATCTGGGTGGAAATTTCTGAGAATTTCCCAGATGCAGCACCCCCGTGGGGCAGTTGGTTTTTTAGATAAACTAGCGGACCACTGCAGAGCAACATGTGGCTTCAAGAAGGCTCAAAAAGTCACATAGATGAATTTTCCGTACGTAACAAAGGTAACGCCTTTTCCGAGAACGCGCGGGTGGAGCTTGCTCCCTGAAGACGCGAGGGTGGAGTTATCTTTTCCTTTAAAGCTCCTTGTCAGTGATGGTATATCGTTTCGTTTTTCTCGCGCATGCGCGACGATTTTAGCGTCAGTAAAGTACAAAGTTGGGCTAAAATGGGGTACCTTAGTCAGTCCGCATAGTTTCGCAATTTTTTTTCGATTTTCAAATATGAATTGACAAGTAGCTCCTTCTCCAATACTAGTTGCCATTATGAAATCGAATATATTAACATTAACTTACCAAAATTTCGAAGTACGGTCGTCTCGTCGTGTCGTCTTGCACTCTTCTGTCCGGTTTCCCGCCAATAACAGTTCTCGCCTACTTTCCCCACAAACATAAGACGTACGGTACGTTCCTACATTTAGTCGCGTATGCGTGAAAAAACCGAGACCATATACCAGCGATAGGCAATTTTGCCTCAATTGAGGCAAAACCGTTCTCACCGTAGCGCCCTCTGTCCCCTTCCAGCAAGCGCGGTACAATAGGGCAACGAAGACGCGAGACATCAGCGTACGCAACGAACGTGCGCGCTGTATGAAAGGCAGGTTGGTGGGAGAAGCAGGCGTTTGAGGGGCTCCACCCGTGCCCACCACTGCCATATACCATCACTGCTCCTTGTCGCCAATTTAGGTGGCTCAATGTTTTGGGACTTTCCTCGACCGCGCTGGCTGCGCGGTTTGGTAGTCCCGTAACGGTACACGGCTGGCGACGTTTTCATCAGCGAAGTCTGCTGTGCACGTGAAAGTAATAAAAGAATAAAATCATTTCCGGGCTTGCAAATATCAGGGAAGGTTTTTCTCGCCTAAACCTTGACATCTGCAAGTGGACTGTTCGAATGGTTATTACGGTCGCCGACCGTGTGCCGCTACAGTGCTATTATACAGGCTGTATCGAAATCATCGCTCACAGCAAGTCTAATCACTCGCGAAGCTGGATTCAACTTTACACTAATTCTAAAAACGTTGGTCCTATACTCCAGACATCTCAACGATATTAAAATGAAATGAAAAACAACATAGATGAAACATGGCGAAAGAATATGTACAGTATAAAGAAAATGACGGTAGAGTAATATTTATAAATAAGAAACGATTCAATTATTGTTCTGATAGTTCTTCTTCTGCTTATTATTGTTATTATCACAGACAAAAATGTTCTCAAAAGCACGTTATCAAATGGGTAAGGGAAGCGTAATGATTTGGGCAGGCATTGGCTGCAATGGACAGACTGATATCAAAATCATCGATGATCGAATAAGTAGCATAACTTACCTTAAACTAACACAAGAAGAAATTAGCAAGTTTCCCTTGTCTACTGCTGGGAATATTATTATGTGTCAGCATAACAATAGCATCATTTGAATAGCAAAAATGTAAACTATTTGTCACGCGAGATTATTCTACTTTTAAACTGGCCAGCACACTTACCAAGTATAAATATTATTGACAACTGTTGGGTACACCATGTTCGGGCTGTTTATAAAGACAATAAACAAGTTCAAACTGTTATTAAACTAAAACAATCCCTGAAAAAAACGGGGTAATACGTCACAAGATTATATTCAATAATTGCAAAATTTGCTATCAAACCGAATGTGAAAAGCGATAGAAAATAAAGGACGGTCTATTCTTTATTCCATAATGTAAAAAGCAGTAATTTTTTCCTTTACGGAGATATTTAGTATTTTAATTTTGGAAACGTGCTATCATTTCAGTTTTCCCATTTTTGTGGATAAATACAAAGAAGATTAATAAAATGAAAATTTGAAAATAGAAATTGTGTTAATAGAAAGAAAAGTTCATAAATTATTTAGAAGATTGTGGGCATACACAGTGAGTGTCATCTAAATATATACCTCGAAACGTACATGTCAATACATGTAAGATTTTTGTTTATAAATTACTTTTCTTATGCAATTTCAGCTAAATTTATTTACCAAAAGTTGTATTTATAGAAACCGTTTTGCATATAAAGCTGGATGAAATATTATTACAAACAATACATAGTAAATATAGTCGATTCATGGTTGGCATTTTGTAGAACCTTTGATGCAGTATTGGTTAACCAACAGTTAGAATTGTCACCCCTTTCGGAAGCGGGCCAACGATCATACCCAACGTAGGACCTACGTCACTATAATACGAAATGCCAGCTGGAGAAAAACGAAAAAGAAAAACGAAAACAATGAAAAGAGAAACCTCAAACCTCATCAGACATGAACTCGGACCACCTGCGTAATAACTTAATACGCTAACGCCGCACAGAGTGGTATTTGGGCTGAAAACCTGGCCAAAAATCAAAATTGTAAATATTTACATACAGGGTTGTGTTTGTGTCCCAGAATAGATACATAAACATGCAATCACGTGGTGCATCCCTTATCATTGATTACCCATACAGTCATCCGTGCCTGCGCTTAGAACATAGCATTTGTTCGATAGGCATCTGTTTATTCGCAGCATTCCGTTCGTACGCATCTGTTTCTCGTGATAATATTTATTTTGTAAGTGATCTTTGTGGCGAAATTTGTGATGGATATTGTAACGCAAGGTATGCACATTATATTAATCATATTTTTGTCAATATTAAAATTTTGTTGTACGTGTCTTTACCGATCTGCAAGCTTGACTAAAAGTTCTTGGATTTTCATGACTTTTTTGCATATATTAGTGTTTTTAAACATATACCACTCATCGCCACAGCATAAATGTTACGTGTTGTTAAATTTCAGGATATCTAGAATTAGTATACCGCAAAAAAGTTTTCACAAGTCTTCACATTACAAAAAAATAATGCTCCAAATATAATCCGTTTTGGCTGAACTGGACTTAAGGGGACTAAAAATTTTCAAGTTTTCCGTATGCGATGCTATACGAATCAGGTTTTGGTTACCGGAGTTCACTGGTTGAAAAGTTATACACGTGTAAACATGAGCAATTTTAAGCGTTTTTTACAGGTTAGAGCGTTGCCAAATTGGATATTTGTAGGGTCTACTGTTGAGCGCATGCGCAGGATAGATGGTGGGTGTTCAGCGCATATGCTAAACAAACATCCAATAGGTGTTCTAACCTGTAGATATCCTGAAGTTTAACAACACGTAACATTTATGCTGTGGCGACGAGTGGTATATGTTTAAAAACACTAATATATGCAAAAAAAGTCATGAAAATCCAAGAACTTTTAGTCAAGCTTGCAGATCGGTAAAAACACGTACAACAAAATTTTAATGTTGACAAAAATATGATTAATATAATGTACATACCTTGCGTAACAATACCATCACAAATTTCGCCACAAAGATCTCTTACAAAATCTATTTCTCGTGATAATATTTATTTTGTAAGTGATCTTTGTGGCGAAATTTGTGATGGATATTGTTACGCAAGGTATGTTCATTATATTAATCATATTTTTGTCAATATTAAAATTTTTTTTACGTGTTTTTACCGATCTGCAAGCTTGATTATTAGTTCTTTGATTTTCATGACTTTTTTGCATATATTAGTGTTTTTAAACATATACCACTCATCGCCACAGCATAAATGTTACGTGTTGTTAAACTTCAGGATATCTAGAATTAGTAGACCGCAAAAAAGTTTTCACAAGTCTCCACATTCCAAAAAAAATGCTGCAAATATAACCCCTTTTGGCTGAACATCCAATAGGCGGCGTGGTGTTCTAACCTGGCAAGAATTTAGAAGTTAGAACACCGCGCCGCCTATTGGATGTTTTTTTAGCATATGCGCTGAACACCCTCCATCTATCCTGCGCATGCGCTCAACAGTAGACCCTACAAATATCCAATTTGGCAACGCTCTAACCTGTAAAGAACGCTTACAATTGCTCATGTTTACACGTGTATAACTTTTAAACCAGTGAACTCCGGTAACCAAAACCTGATTCGTATAGCATCGCATACGGAAAACTTGAAAATTTTTAGTCCCCTTAAGTCCAGTTCAGCCAAGACGGATTATATTTGGAGTATTATTTTTTTGTAATGTGAAGACTTGTGAAAACTTTTTTGCGGTATACTAATTCTAGATATCCTGAAGTTTAACAACACGTAACATTTATGCTGTGGCGATGAGTGGTATATGTTTAAAAACACTAATATATGCAAAAAAAGTCATGAAAATCCAAGAACTTTTAGTCAAGCTTGCAGATCGGTAAAGACACGTACAACAAAATTTTAATATTGACAAAAATATGATTAATATAATGTGCATACCTTGCGTAACAATATCCATCACAAATTTCGCCACAAAGATCTCTTACAAAATAAATATTATCACGAGAAACAGATGCGTACGAACGGAATGCTGCGAATAAACAGATGCCTATCGAACAAATGCTATGTTCTAAGCGCAGGCACGGATGACTGTATGGGTAATCAATGCTAAGGGCTTGTTTCGGAATGTTTTTAATCATTCTTATTAATTCAGAAAAATAAAATTCGTAGCGCAGAAGCGAAGTTCTAAATTGAACAATGTTCGAACGTATACTAAAATAAAGACACACCATTTCCCGGTTAAACAAAACTCTTGCTTCGGCGTAAAAACCTCGGCGGATTACGAGGAAAAGCCGAAGCAAGGCGCATTAGATTTATTCAATCAAAGGAAGTAATACATAAATTTCGTTATACGAAAGCTCAGCAGTTACACCGGATTTTTTAGATAATTAACGACGTTTCAGGGATTCAACGACTTAACAAACTAAATACTATATGGCCATTCTAATTTAAAACTAAGAGAGCTCTCTTACCGTTTATAACCAAAATCTCAACGCGCAGTGGTCCCCACAGTAGAGTTCCACCGGAACTCTCTGGAGGATTGCCGGCTTGCCCTTAGGACATTCCTTCGCCGGCAGCACTACGGTTAGCCTTGCGATCCGTCCCAGCTTCGGTGTACACTGCAAAGGAGCTTCAGCGCTTCCAATGCCCTCGACTCTCAAATGTGCAACCCGCCTGGTAGAATCCAAGTCTTGCCGAACCGAGTGCACAAGGACCCAACGTCCAAATCTCTCATTACCCGGGACCACTCGCGGAACACTCCAGGCCAATAATTTATCGCGGAGAAAACCCGTGTCGTCTCGCACATTCCGTCAATCCCTTTTTTTCTTTTCTTTCCAAAACACACTCTCCACTTCGCAACCGTTTCTACAACTACCCCACTTGTCAATCGTGACCAACGTGAATCGCTCGCAAGCCTGGCGTATATACATCTATACGGTGAGACTATCGTCTTCCATCACGGTCAATACGATCGACATTACAAACTCGCGAACAGGGGTGCACCACGTGATTGCATGTTTATGTATCTATTCTGGGATACAAACACAACTCTGTATGTAAATATTTACAATTTTGATTTTTGGCCAGGTTTCCAGCCCAAATACCACTCTGTGCGCCGTACCCACAGAGACTTCCTAGGTGCAGATGCTATGATCTGTGTTACTAGATACGTCAACGAATATTCATCAGGATATTTAAAAAACGAAGGCCCATTCTGAAGAAACCCAAAACGGTTTTGTTATACTACATTAGTACTACGACCTCCACATACTGTGATTCTAAAAGCGACTGCACAACCACCCATGCCTTCTCCTTGTAAAATGGAAAAGCATGAAGAAATAAATAAATTCCAAGGTTGCACACAATAAAACTTTAATGCGCCAGCCATTACGCGACAGTAACAAATTGCGAGTACATTCATAAATCAGAAAGCAAAAAAAGTCAATTTGAAATATAATGACAAGCATTTGGTTGTAGCAACGTTTCCGATGTCTGTACGACGATATTTAAATGTTGGGAAACTTTGGTTGGCATTGCTTCCATTTATTATTAGTTAACCTTATTCTAAGACAGAAAATCATTGTATGTTTAATGATTTGATAGCTGACTAATGCTCTATAAATAACCTTTCGAGCATTTTCTTGTCATCGCATCAAATATATTAAATCAATGTGAGAATTTCCGTCACATTTTGCTTCTGTATTATCGCGGGTAAAAATGCAATGCAATATGTATTATCACTTATTTCATTCTCTTCAACATTTTTTAAGCGATGTAAATATCATTTTTAATGAAGACGTCGAAAATAATATAACTCAAGTTTTTGGTAATAAAAAACAGGAATTCTACGAACATGGGAATTCTAAGTTGCCAGAAAGGTGGCAAAAGATCATAGAACAAAATGATCACGAAAAATCATGTTTCATTTATCTCTGGAAAAACGAACTTACTTTCCAAACAACCCAATAGTATCATATTATCATAGTATAATCTAGTGGTTTTTAACCTGTGGTCCGCGGTGAATCAATAAATTTACACAAAACAACACTATCCTGTGTGATTATGCAATTATCTTCTTAGATTTTTAGCTTGTACACCTGTGAGGTAAGGGAAGGAAATACTTGTGATATTTGTTATACAATTCTATGGATTGTAAACAATAATTTCAATGTTAACCTTACAGAGATAACAATTATTTTTAGAATCTACCATCTATTATCTGATTATCATCGTTGGTTACTACATTATTCATTTATGCAACTTTCCGTACATACACAATATTTTGTTTGTAGTTTTATCTCCAGGGTGTCCGCAGGATTTTTTAGGAGTTTTAGAGGGTCCATCATAGTGAGAAGATTGGAAACCACTGCTATAATAATAATTATAAGTCCAGCATAGTATATTCGTTGGAAAATTGTCACAACTCTTTTGTTGTAGGCCCTATGTTGGGAATTTATATGCAAAAACACTAGCTATGTATATCATAACTAATTTCTAATTGTTGGACACCGTCGGCCAACCATAAATGTTACTAGAGCAGAGATTAATAAATTTGTATTACTTCCGGAAATAACATATTTTTTATATGTGATTCTAATGTTAATGAAATGTTGGATCGTGGAAGTAGTAAAAAATCTTTTTTTCATTGGTGCATACAAATTGGCTGCTAAAGTATGAAAATATTTATTAAATATATATTAATATTTAACATTATCGTGAAGGAATAACTGAAAAAGCGATACTATTTTAATTTTTAAAAACATCTTAATTTTACTCGCATATCATCATTGAACGTATTTTTATAAACATACATAAACATACTAACGTGTCCAGACCCGCAACGTCCATATATGGATGAGGAGAATTATTTGATCCAAAAATTTGGTTAGTATCTGAGATGTGCACAGCAGTTAAAAAAATAATCACTAACGAATTTTAACATTTTACTTTTTTCTTTTATTAGATAAGACTCCGATTTTGTAGAACATTTATGGTCTTTCAATTAGCTAGCTAATATGTTCAAGTACGATGTAAAACAAAGTGTAGGAAAAATGCTACCTTCAATTTTATATTTTATGAGGTCAAATATTTAAAAATTAAATACAATAATATTGCACGCAAACAAAATGTTAGGGAGACAGAGAGGGAGAGAGGGAGAGAGGGAGAGAGGGAGAGAGGGAGAAAGGGAGAGAGGGAGAGAGGGAGAGAGGGAGAGAGGGAGAGAGGGAGAGAGGGAGAGAGGGAGAGAGGGAGAGAGGGAGAGAGGGAGAGAGGGAGAGAGGGAGAGAGGGAGAGAGGGAGAGAGGGAGAGAGGGAGAGAGGGAGAGAGGGAGAGAGGGAGAGAGGGAGAGAGAGAGGGAGAGAGAGAATGTAAGTATGCAGAGTGTTCAATGTCAGGAAAAATGCTACCTTCAATTTTATATTTTATGAGGTTAAATATTTAAAAATTAAATACAATAATATTGCACGCAAACAAAATGTTAGGGAGACAGAGAGGGAGAGAGGGAGAGAGGGAGAGAGGGAGAGAGGGAGAGAGGGAGAGAGGGAGAGAGGGAGAGAGGGAGAGAGGGAGAGAGGGAGAGAGGGAGAGAGAGAATGTAAGTATGCAGAGTGTTCAATGTTCAATGTCAGAGAAAGTGAAAAAGATCGTAAAGTTGTACTGGCCGTTTTGGGTTTGAAGATTTTGTAATACAGTTATTGTAATGCAGAGCAAAGGAGGAGAAAGTATCGTCTTTTGTAAACGAAGAAAGGTATAACACATTCTACTATATTTTGAATACGGATCTTAATTAAACGAAAAGTCCAATACGTATATACCATGCTCTGCTGCGAGTACAAACGTTGAGAACTTTATTGTAGACGAAATGGAATAATATCTACAAAGAATTGTGGAAAACTATCAAGTTGAATCCTTGTCATTTGTGAAAAAAACTAGTAATTAGTTTAAAAATTATTAAAATTCCGATCAAGTGTTCATCTACTACTTGCATTATGTATAATTAGATACGTCTGATTATGGATGGCTAACAACTTTGACGAGTTATTTTTTATTTTGAGTTTTAGTTTGAAATCGTCACACATTAAATCACAATTACCGCTTCTATGTATATGTAAATTGTTTTAAATTCAATAATAAAATGGAAGCAATTTTTGAAGAAAAATCTCGCAAATACTAAAATGTACGAATCACTGCATATGGGAACTTAATGACAGCACACGCGTGCTATCTCTTGCTCAGTATTATCGGACAAAGTAGAAATCACAATGAAAGCAACGCGAGGGATGTACATTTATGATTGTTCGACGCTGACTGAAAAAATCTATACCTGTAAAAACTGTGTGGTTAAAAAACTGAGTGCAAGGTGATTACCGCTGACGGTCCATATGTCCTCCAGCGAGCTTAACAACTTCCTTACTAGTAAACTACGAACTTATTGATCAGCCTGTAAACTACACTTCACCTCTAACTGCCTTGAACTTTGCCGTATGACGTATCTATCTTGTACGGTATCTTTCGCGTACGTTATTTATTTAAATATCCGTTCTCGGAATGTACTTTTATGCAAACAAATCACTTCACTTATGTTACAAATAAGTATTATAAATTCCTGCAGAAATATATCTTGTATTTTAAATACCCATTTCACGCATAGAAATACTTTATTTGTTTTAAAGTAAGTGAAACAAATGGAAACCAAAATAAATTTCGTAGTTCGATAAAACCTCAGCTTTCATATACGCGAATGAACATTATTAACACAAACATTCTTTACAGATTCGGGAAAGAACATTACTTAAAACATCATTGACTGCGAGGCTTGTTTTGTTCTAATGACACATAAAACTTCATATTTTATAATACAGAAAATTACAAAGAATATATACATTATTGTACATGGTATAATGTGCTCTAGTGAGGAACTGTGTAGCTTTTTTGTACATGAAAGCTTATTATTCTGCACATGAGGTTAGCAATGCGCGTAGGCGATGGTCTATTATTAGGGACAAACGTGTAACGAGGGAAATGGTCCCCTTAGAATAAAAAAGCTATTATCAAGAGTATGCTGTTTCACTTCATGTTCCTCGTTAAGGCAATTAATTACTAGAATAAATATGACAAAACAATTTTTGAAGAAACAGCCTACTCCTAGACTGCAGACTTATGCGTCTATGCAACAAAGAAGCGAAATCAATACTACCGAAGTTGATGCCTTATTTTCATTTCTACAAATCTTTTAATCGGCAAAAAATTTCTTTGGCATTGTAAATCGGGAACTACAGTGGATCTAAAAAGTATTTGAACACTAAATATCAAATTTGCGAAAAATCATCCATATTTGAACTATGATAATTTTGCGAAAGAAAAGTACAAGAATAAACCTGGTCCCATTTTAAAATTGGAGACTTTTAGTTTTATAGACTATCATTGATTTTGATCTAAAACAGTTATGCATCATGTGACAATGGTCACGGTAGTAGCTTTCTCGTTTGATACGATTACGTACCTGGGATAGAAAGCCGGCCACATCGATAGCGCTGTTCACTCGCGGCCTCGAGGTTCTCGGCCAGCCGAGTCCAGCCCCGCTATCCAAGGAGTCCATGTTATGGTTCGACCAGTGCAGATGCTGGAAATTGCAGCAACGTAATTAGATCGTCTTACCGATTACACACGAAGCTCGTATGGAAATTGCTTTTCAATGCGATATTTCTCAAGCGTGATTTCTGACAATGAAGACACGGACATCGAACTCACGTATCCACCAACAATAGGATCAGCTTGTACAATGGTTTCTTTAAGGGGAGCTTCCGGTCTAGGAAGCTAAAGATATTATTATTTTTAGGATTTTTTTTTTAGCGAAAGAAATAAGATAACAATCTGTCGTTTTCAGAATTTGTTATATACATATTATGTATTCTTTGGATGTATAAATACTGCATAAGTTTCGGTTATATCAAAATATTATATGCGTCAGTATTGCTGTCTGTAGCAGCTCTCGAAATATTCTCTTTGGATAATGAGACGCTCTTTGGCTCTTTGGCTCTAAATCTTCAACAAAAAAATCAAATATATTCTTCACATACAGAAACTATATGTTCTTTAATTTAAAAAAATATTCATCCAAATTGACTAATTATTTTTTGAGTTATTTGTCTTACTAGTTTGAAAAGTAATGTTTCGAGAAGAACGTGTTTAATGTTTTGTACGATGATAAGAAGCGATATGGCAGTCGACGCTTGAATGCCTATAACTTTGAAAAATGTAAAAAAAAGCGGGTGTTTCAAACATTTAGTCCGGAATCTCCCCTTAAAACGAAAGATGGCAGTACTTTCAAGGAAAATTTCATTCCCAAATACCAATGGTTTCCTTGCTACGCTTGAGCCTCGATTATGCAAACTGTCTAGCGCTAATTACTCTACGGTAACCGTGCTGCGGTTCTCGATGCAAGTGAAGAAATGTGTACATTAGTAACAATTTTTGTGTATTTTTTAAAAATATGAAACTGATTTAGAAATTTAAAACAAAAAACCTAAAAATCACACGGGCATAAGCATTAAGGGGTTGGTAGCGTTAAATAAAAGAAAATATGATTAGGTCAAAGAAAATACCCAGAACACAGCAAAACTCAGGTCACCGATATTTCCGGATAAAATGAATTCTGGAGTAATAATGAAAGATTTACTGAAAGGAGTAAGATGCGCTTAATTACACTGTCCAAGAACAAATTTCTTTCACAATTACGGTTGGGTGGTTCTTATAGACTTTTTTGCGCTAATTCCGAATCTGCCCTTAATTTTTTTCCAAGACGCACAGTTCTCGAAACTTTAAACAAATATTATATTATAAAAGATATTGAATTTTTCTTTGCAGCAAAAGATTCTGCAGGCATTCCCGAATACAGTGATATCCAATATTAATACATTATGAATGTTTAAACATATTAATCAATAATTAAAGATGGAGAGACACCACTTTTGCATCGATTTTTGAGGATATTGTTGAATTTATCTCAAAAAATAAGGATCCAGCGTAAAATCGAACTATATCACGCGATTGAGCAGACTTTTATCTTGAGCAACCTCCCTTTAAAGTTTGCAACATCGACGTTTTTACTAGCTTTTCACTAGTGCGGTCGTTCGTCGGGATACGACAGTGGCTTTATTCTGTATAAATTATTTTGTGATTTTTTAATGTGGGTCTCTTGTTCATAGTATATTTCATACTAAAAAGGTCTTTTGTAACAAATAAATAATTTATTACATAAATCTATTTAATCTAATCTATTTAATGTAATCGTATAAAATACAATTGTAATATAAATTATTATTACTTATATTATTATTCTATTATACAGTATTATACATAATTACATTTAGCGATGTTAGCGGAGGACGAGGAGAACATGAAAGGAATGATTGGGGTATTAGATCGGTTTCTAGAGGAAAAGAGGTTACAATTGAACGTGGGGAAATCGAAGATTATGAGGTGCAGGAGAAGAGGAGGAAGATGGAAGAAGGTGGCACGGAGATGGAAGGGTAAGGAAATAGAGGAGGTGAGGGAATACACGTATTTGGGATATAAGGTAAGTAGGAATGTAGGTCAGGAAGCGCATGTGGAGGCAAGGCTAAAGAAAGGGCGGCAATTAATGGGGCAAGTGTGGGGGATAGGAAAGAGGAAATTCGGGAAAGACTGGTGTAGAAGGATTTGGCTATTTGACAAGCTGGTGTGGTCGGTGGTCAATTATGGGGTGGAAATATGGGGGTGGAAAGAGAGGGAAAGCGTGGAAAGGTTGCAGGAGAGATATTTAAAGTGGGTGTTAGGGTTGGAGAGATGTACGCCAGGATACATGGTGAGGGAGGAGTGTCAGAGGGAGCTGTTGAGGGGGAGAGCAGGGATGAGGGCGTGGGAGTACGAAAAGAAGCTGGGAGGGGGCAAAGGGGGTGAGTTGGCGCGACTATGTTGGGATGAGATGAGGAGAAAGCCTAGGAAAGGGGAAATAGGGGTAGGCTGGGAGAAGGAGAGAGGGGAATGGTTAGAGGGAATGGGGTGGACAGAGGAGAAGGTAGATGAAATGTTAGAGGAGGGGGGGGGATGGGTAGCGAGGAGGAGATGGTAAAAAAGGAGAAGAAAAGGCAGGAGCAAGAGAGGTGGGAAAGGATAAGGGAATCAAGGTATAATAGGTGGTACGGTATGGTGAAGGGGGAGGGGTTGCCGGGTTGTTTAAAGAAAGAGTGGGGGGAAAGCAGATGGCAGAGGGTGGCCAGGTTTAGATTAGGAAATGGGATGAGAGGTGGAAAGTACTGGCTGGGTGAGGAAGAAAGAAAATGCAGAGTGTGTGGCTGGGAGAACGAATCTTGGTAGCATGTCTGGGATGTGTGTATGAGGACGGATGAGGAGAGAGGATGGCAGGAGATGGTGGGGGAAGTGTTAGATGAGGAGGGGAGAGGAGAAGAATGGATGAGGAGGGTGGAGGAATGGAGAAAATGAGACTAGAAGGCACGGGATGAGTGATGAGGGACCGGAAGGGGGGGTCCGCGGTAGGGAAGTGTACGGAGTAGAATGTAAAATAGATTTTAAGGAATACTTTTGTATATAGACGTTTCTCTCTCTCTCTTTCTAATTAGTTTTAGTTCTAGTTATAGGTAGATTTAAGTTAGACTTACAAGGAAGAGTAAGTTAGGTTAAGATAGTTAGTAAGATTAGAGTAAGGAAGAAATGGAAGGAGATGGCAATGGAATTGTAACCCCGAGGGGAACAATAAAACTTTATCTATCTATCTATCTATCTACATAATTACATTTTTGACATAAATTCAAAAATATCTTAAAAAATTGATGCAAAAGTGGTGTCTCTCCGTCTTTAATTATTGTTTGAACATGTTTAAACATTCATAATGTATTAATATTGGATATCACTGTATTCGGAAAAGTCTGCAGAATCTTTTGCTGCAAAGAACAATTCAATATCTTTTATACTAACATCACAATATTTGTTTATAGCTGAAAAATATGTTTTTTTTCAAAGTCATGTTTCTTAAAAACTGTGCTTGTAGGAGAAAAAATAAGGGCAGATTCGGAATCAGCGCAAAAATCTCTATAAGAACCGCCCACCAGAAATTGTGAAACGTAAAAACAGTTGAAATTGGTTGGACAGTGTTATTAACGGTCCATAAATATTTCATTATTAATGTGTTAAACGTTCACAGAAAGACAATTGGCACATTGATAAGTGTATTAGTTTAAGAAAATGATTTCAGATTTTTTGAAATTGAAAGAAGAAACACTAGCAAAGAAAATAATAAAACTGAGATATTGGTTAAAAATTCCTTTTATAATATTATTAATTTATAACAATTTATAATTGTAGTAAAAAATCACAGAAACTGAATTAATAACGTCGTGCATTTACAATTCAAACAGAAATAGGTGGTCAACTTTCACGTGGAAAAGATTAGAAGACAGTCGCTGAAAATAGTGTTTCAAACGATGTAAGCAACCAAAACTATTGAAAGTTCTGTATAATAATTTATATTAGTAATAGGCAAATCTTTCATAATTTTATCATTATTTCATTTTATTTTATCGACCATTTGATATGACAAACGTTTGTACAATCTTTTATCTGACTCTAGATCACACTAACATTAACACTAATGTATTACATTTTGAAAGTATTTTTTAATAATTTTACTTTATGCGTAACAACCTGGGATAGATATGCTGAAATATGAACTTCTGTCCAGTAATACTACTTGTATAGTTCTGAATTTTTGTTTTAAAGAATTTTAGGCAGCTGATATTTTTTATAAACCGTTGGTGAACTTTCGCATCATTACGGAATCTCCGCTGCACTAACGAAAACTTCAAATATTCTCAATGTTCAGACATCGTAGAAATAGTACTTGTAGTCATTACGTAATGCAAATTCAACTTGTGTTCATCAATAAAGAGTTCGTATCACTGAAAATCGTTATTGCTTATTAATTAAAATAGGATGGTTATTTACAGTATACAGAAACTCTTCCAGCGAAAGTTTAATATTAGGTTCAGTAATTGTCTCACAGGGACTCTCGATTTTTTGAAATTTATTTAAAAATAGATTTGGCTCCATGTAAATAGAAAAGTTGATGAAAACTTCACATTTCAGAGTCAGGATGCAGTTGTTCGCACAGAAAGAATATTAAAAAAACATTTCACAAATGAATACATACCAAGTTGAGTTGTCTAACTTGTTTTAAAGACATCGTTAATATTATAGAAATTGTGTAGGATAAAAGAATTACAATTTTAATTAGGTTTCTCATATTTGTTGCAGACTCTTTTGTTCTGTTTTGTTCGGCTACAGTTTTCACAATCGAGGTTCTAACGCGAAACAAACTTCAGTAAAATAATGTTTGTGTTCAAGTTTTAATTTTAGTTTCATGGACTTTAAAACTAAATCAGTTGCTTAATTACGAATTACAATTTGTACATATTTTAGACGCTTCATTTGACGTTAACAATGGGTTTCATGGCTGTGTTCTCTTAATTCCTTAATACTGTGCATTGTAGTAATCGTTATATACATTGTTGCTAGAGTTACAAATATATAAGAATTATAATATGTAAGTATGTTGATTGAACAAGTAATTTAACTACAATTATATTGAGTAGAACATTTCATTTCAGTAGATCAGTCGAAAAATGGTCCAAAAATGGTCCAAATTAAAGTAGAAATTGTCGAAATTTCCGCTTTTATTTCATAAATCAAAGTAGCTTTGAGATTTTTTAAATGCAATAAAGCTTAATACCTAACTTGATCATAACAAATTTTGTTTCACTTTAAAAAGAAGGTTTTAATCAGAACTTGTGACACTGGTAGGGATATACAAAATAATAGGCAGTCGATTTTATGCTTTTACTGCAAAATGTATTGTTCTTATATGGTTATATGTGTCAATCTTATCACATTTTGATGACGTTTTGAAAACATAAATTAAAAACGATTATTACCGTTAGAAGTGTGCTGAAACAAATACTACTACCGCCTTAAAAAATACCGCATTTTAAAGTTACGATTACTAAAAATTTATAAAATAAACATATACAGAACAGTTCAATAAGTTACGGTTTACTTTAGCTAAATTTATTGAACGTCGTTCCTCCATTAAGTTTTTTGTAAATCTTACAACTTGTGTAATTTGTATTTCTCATTTTTTAGATGAGATGGTATTTGTTTAACATGAATTGAGATATTATATTTGCAATAAAATTTAGCATTGAATGATGGTATGAAGATCAATGTTCAGTTTGCAACCGTGACGAAGACTTTTTCCGCTTCCCAAGGGTGTGGTAGAGATGAAAAATACTTCGATCTGCAAGGGTCGATGTACGATCCCCCTCAGAATGAATTTGGACAGCTAAGAAATATTGTATTATTCATCAAACTACCCTCTATGCGAAGTGATCTTGAAAAATTACGAAAAGATGTTAAAAATGACCGTTTAAAATCAAATCACGAAACTTTTCTTTTAGTTCTTCCATAAAAATTGTAATGCGCATCTATCTTTCACTTTAAAGCAAAATTGTTGTATTTGTAATTGAATACTCAAATTTGGACTGAATTTATATAAATAACTGCAAATTTCAAAACGATCTTTTTATTGATTTAGTAAACAAAATGAACGGTATAATATTGAACTTACCGTACTATTGAATTGAAATATTGTTTTTTAATTAAATTGTTCAATAATACGTTTAACAATATTCGCTGACTTTTTCAAATTTTGTTTAAACTCTTCTTTGTTTCACAATTTTCTTATATTTTATCATTAGCCAATTCGTGGATTTATTAAAGCGCTTGATCAAATGTACATATACAGGGTGGCCCACATAACTCTGAACAGCTCAATATCTCGAAAACTATGCCATCGATTTTAAAGTTCTTAGTCTTAAATTGCATGGAACTGAAGGGCCTTTCTGACTACATAAACGTGAAGTGCCCTCCCTTTCCCTTTAACGGGGGAGGGGAGGTACCTTTGTAATTTTAAATAGAACCCCCTATAAAATGTTACATATTTAGATTCTACCGGAAAAAACAAGTCAATTTTGTCTGAAACATTTTTTTATCAGATACTTCCATGATGAGGTATAACAGTTTGAAGTTTCGAGTTGTAGGTACTTGAAGCGCTCGGAAATAGCGTTATGGAATTATACGCGCTTGAGTCGTTTGCTTATTCATGAAGAAACACAAAAAATAATATTTACTATTCTTGAGTTTGACTCACTTATCTATGAAAACGTTTTCAGTTTAGAGCTGTTATTCAAGCAGTAACATTGTGATTATGGCTACTTTTGACACAGAAGTGAATATGTTATTAACGTTAGGTGAATGCCAAAAAAATTATCGGCGTGCAGCAGTGATGTTTTTTGAACGTTATGGGATCAAAAAATGTCATGCAACATTTCATAATTTAGAAAAGCGGCTTCGCGAGCACGGTGAATTGTGTAAAAAAACTCGCAATAAACCTAAAGCTGTCACTAATGAAAATAATAGTGCCAGTATTCTTGCTGCAATTACATTAATTCCTCATATTAGTCAACGTACACTTGCACAAACATCACATATTAGTCGTTCATCGATTCAACGAATTTTGAAACGGCGAAAGTATCATCCATATCACATGGTTTTATCACAAGTGCTTTCGATAGCAGATTACGATCACCGCGTAAGATTTTGTGAGTGACTGCAGGGTGTTGTGGAAAATGACTTTTTGTGCAAAATACTTTTTTCCGATGAGGCCACTTTTATAAATTCAGGGCATGTAAATAGACATAATCTGCACTATTGGGCCGTGGAAAACCCAAATGGGATGCGATGTGTTCCCTTTCAACATCGATGGTCTTTAAATGTTTGGTGTGGCCTAATAGGAGATTTTGCGATTGGACCTTATTCTTTTCAAGAAACTGTAACATCTGCAAGTTATTGTGATTTATTAAAAAATCATTTGCCCGCGTTTTTGGAAGATGTGCCACTGCACGTTAGAAGAGAAATGTGGTTCCAACGAGACGGCGCTCCTCCACATTTGGCAATCATCACCAGGCAATTTTTGAACGAAAAATTTGGGAACAAATGGATAGGTCGTGGGGGACCTCGTCAATGACCTCCTCGATCCCCCGATCTAACACCATTAGATTTTTTCTTATGGGGATATGTAAAGGACAAAGTTATGTTTGAACCACCGACGACAAAAGAGGATATGAAACAAAGAATACGTGACGCTTGCGCTTCAGTGACTCCCGAAATGTTAAAAAATGTTAGAACAACTTTGATGTTTCGAGTAAATAAATGTTTACAAGCCCGTGGTGGACATTTTGAACATTTAATTTAAAGTACATTTTATTTCTTCACGAATAAGCAAAGGACTCGAGCGCGTATAATTCCATAACGCTATTTCCGAGCGCTTCAAGTACCTACAACTCGAAACTTCAAACTGTTATACCTCATCATGGAAGTATCTGACAAAAAAATGTTTCAGACAAAATTGACTTGTTTTTTCCTGTAGAATCTAAATATGTAACATTTTATAGGGGGTTCCATTTAAAATTACAAAGGTACCTCCCCTCCCCGTTAAAGGGGAAGGGAGGCCACTTCACGTTTATGTAGTCAGAAAGGCCCTTCAGTTCCATGCAATTTAAGACTAAGAACTTTAAAATCGATGGCATAGTTTTCGAGATATCGAGCTGTTCAGAGTTATGTGGACCACCCTGTATAATAAGGATAAGAAAATGTGGTTAATATGGTGTTAAAAATGGGTGCCTCAAACAAGTGTCATATTAACATCATGTTAGAGAAGATGTTATTGGTGCAAGGTACGATCTTTTTGAAATTCAACAACAAATTTGCAATTTAATTAATACCCAACGTTTCGATCCGGGTGCGGATGATTATCAAGGGAATATTGCGTTTGCTGTGCACTATTTTTAATAAAACCGGAAAAACATAACTCAGTTACGTTTGGCCACGATGGCACAATCACGTTGCCACGCAACTCTTACTCAGTTGTATTTCAAAATAATTCTTATTTCCGGTTTTATTAAAAATAGTGCGCAGCAAACGCAATATTCCCTTGATAATGATCCGCACCTGGATCGAAATGTTGGGTATTAATTAAACTGCATATTTGTTGTTGATTTTCAAAAAGATCGAACCTTGCGCCAATAACATCTTCTCTAACATAATTCAAAATTCGAAGAAATCACAATTATATCATATTAACATCATTACAAGACTCACAATATTCAAGTTACGAAACTATAACTGTTGAAAGTTTCCGATTGTTTATTGCGCGAAAAGATCAGTTTAAATAAAATTTGTTGATTTCTAACCAATAGAGCATTTTATAGTTTTGTTTACCTCATGCACGTAATATTAACCTTAAAAATTAAATATTAAAGTTTTGCCAACGATTACTTTATTAAATATTCATTTTACCATTGAATTCAAAATTAAACAGTTTTTAAAATTGTTTCCGAGAAAAATGATAGAATATTCAGGGGACATTTCAATTAGTATAATAACAAATTCTGTGTGTCGTAACAAATGTTAAGTAATTACAGGCAATACTCCAATAACACGGGTAATGGTTTACGTGATATAAAAAAATCTCTTTTTGTTATCTGTACAAAATAGTCAAATGCGAAGAATAATTCTTATTAGAATTGAATGTATAATTATTGTATGCGCAATTAAAATATCATGTTATTCAAGGGTTGATGCAATTTTTGATCATGTTATACGAATTTTCATGTAATTCAAGTACTGCGATATTTTAGTGCTCCCCATTTTGGACTTTGGGAAATAATTTTGTTATTGCGTACGAAAATAAATTTATTATGATGTTATTGCCATTCTTAGTGCACTGTTTTTTATAATTTTATTCTATTGTTAAGCAAGCGCTATTACTCTGAATTAATAATAAAGAATAAAAAGTAATCAGCATCTAATAGATTTATACTTTCTCATAAACAAATGTAAAACATATCTGTTTTTTTTCAGAAATTTATATTAAAAGCTAATGAAAAATTAGAAAAATGAGTATGAAATTTGAAAGAGCCATTGATAAGATTTGTTTTCATCAATTGACCCTTCAAGATGTCTATGAAAATGAGATCTTTTAATATTGATTTTACTGTATATGCCGTATACAGTCACTCCCATTAATATTCGTACACTCTAAAAGGCGATTACGTTTTTAATATTGGATCATGTGACTTGGATTTTTTTTTTTGAAGAAGTTAGAACAATTAGTTTACTACACGTTGGAAAACAGAAATTTTGAAAAAATTGTAATTGGTCGGAATTACAAAAGAAAATACTAAAAGTTGTTATTTATAACTGTTTTATGTGGGTCCATATTGAAAGTTCAACAAATACGTTTTGTAGATTTTGTGAATGATGATTGTTTATATTGTATGTGAGAGTTCAGAATGAATGATACAGATGGAAGAGTGAGCGCTAGAGTGAGTGAGAGTCCGGAATGTGAGTGAGTGAGATTGTTTGAGGTTAGGGTTCCACGTTGAGAGGGATATGCACGATGCATGCCGAGCACGTGTGAGAGCTGGAATAATGTTTAATATCTAGTTATAAGTGATATTATTAAAGTACATTAGTAAAGTAATATGTATTTCCTATCGTTTATTCACCACAGATTTGTGTCAACTGTATACACTCTGAATATTTCACCAAAATCGGCAAACGGTGCAATGAGCTACAACTATTTGAAGATGGTAAAAATTGCAGCTTTTCACAACTTTCGGCTTTAAACTGTAATAAATCGAAGGATTCTTACGTCATTCGATGCCTGTCGCTGTTTTCCACGTAATCCAAATTGGATGAAAATTTGAAAATCTATACAATTGATACAGATCTACAAAATGGATGTTTTAAATTTTCAATATAAGCCGCATAAAAAAATTGTAAAACACAACTTTTAGTATTTTCTCTACAATACCGATCAATTGCAATTGTTTTAAAATTTCTTTTTCACGTTGTGTAGTAAACTAATTATTCTAACTTCTCAAAATAGTCCAAGTCGTATGGTCCAATATTAAACAAGTCATCGTCTTTTTAAGAGTGTACGAATATTAATGGGACCGACTGTAGATATACCATTTATGCCATGTTGCTTTCATGTACTTTCGAAATTTGTCTTGTTTATCTTTTTATTCTGTCTCATTTCTTGTATTTACTAATTACAATTTTAATTTATATTATTGTAGCACATACTTGCTATCGTGTCATTGTCGATATTCATAACTACGAACGCAAACAGAAGTAGTTGTTCAATTATCCTCCATGCCACCAAATTATTTTACCATTTTTATCGTCCTGTATGTTTTCAATTTCATTGACATTATTCCCCCTTAAGTTATTCGCGTGTCTATTAAGTACATGAGGTATTTCAGTGACGATTCTCTAATCGATGGATCAAACGTGACGAAGATGTTTTGTGTCCGGCACGTTCTCTGGACTTAACACCACTCATCTTCTCCGGCGGAAACGAGAAAATAATGCTTATCGTGACTCGGCAACGATTCGGCCGGAGACAATTTAACCATATCGGTCCCTATTATCATTAGCCTAAAACAAACCTCAATGATGTTTAAGTTAATTTGCTCTTACATCTTCATTGAGATATTAAGTAAACATCGAAAATAAATGTGCCTATTTTATGCACTAACAATTTTCGTTAAATGATATCTGATGCACATTACATTCCTTTGCAAAATATGTAACTACAAAATAGAATCGGTAACAAAAAGTTCAATTGTAACACTGTAGTTTGTACGATGTTTATTGCGTTATTAGACATTGGAAATATTCTTGACCCAACAGGAGCATTGCTCTAATTTGTTGAGATTGTGCGTCGTTTGTGAACATTTAGAAAAATCATTTCAATCTTCTAGAATCACTATACTTAGATTTACTAGGCGACCGTATTATCGACTTTTTGATACGAATGTAAATAAAAAATGTATAGTATACAGGGTGAGTCACCTAACGTTTGTACCTCAAATATCTTTGTTGTTTCTAAAGATACGTAAAATATGGTAAGGACAAAGTTGAATGGTACAATGGGGCTGACACGATGCAAAAAAGATTTTGTTTTTATGTCATTTTTTTAGAGATATCAAGGTCACCTTGACTTTTTTAAATGGAACCAGCCTTTTTTAAACACCTACAATGATAGTCCCTTTCATTACGAATTCAGTGACTATATTTACACAAGGTCATTCAAGGTTGCGGACAGAGATAACGTATAAGATTTACCATCGATACATGCCTGTAAACGGACTTTGAAGGAATGTTGCACTCTGTCCGTGACCTTGAATGACCTTGAGTAATTATAGTCACTGAATTTGTAATGAAAGGGATTAGCATTGTAGGTGTTTAAAAAAGGGTGGTTCCATTTAAAAAAGTCAAGGTGACCTTGAAAATCTCTAAAAAATGACATAAAAACAAATATTTTTTTGGTATCCTGTGAGTCCCCCTGAACCATTCTACTTTGTCCTTCAGACATTTGACGTATCTTTAAAGACAACAAAGATATTTGAGGTGGTAATAGTTACTGCCTCACCCTACAATGGGAGCCCCTTTCATTACGAATTCAGTGACTATAATTACTCAAGGTCATTTAAGGTCGCGGACAGAGTGCAACATTCCTTCAAAGCCCGTTTACAAGCATGTATCGATGTTAAATGTTATACGTTTTCTCCGTCCTTGACCTTGAATGACCTTGGAATAATTATAGTCACTGAATTCCTAATGAAAGGGACTATCATTGTAGGTGTTTAATAAAGGGTGGTTCCATTTAAAAAAGTCAAGGTGACCTTGATATCTCTAAAAAAAATGACATAAAAACAAAATTTTTTTTTTGCATCGTATCAGCCCCATTGTACCGTTCAACTTTGTCCTTACCATATTTTACGTATCTTTAGAAACAACAAAGGTATTTGAGGTACAAACGTTAGGTGACTCACCCTGTATACTGGTATAGCATAGTTCTGCTAGAAACAATTTTAAACATTATTTTAATCATAAACACAAAATTACTATTCTTAGGTACTTTATGTATATGTCAAGTAAGTTGTGCCTACCACTAATCTAATATTATAGCAACGTTTCATTTGATGTAATTTTCTAACAATTATCTACTTTTCACTAACGAATTTATGTGCTACATATTAAATGATAAATATTTTTTTATTTCAATACGACTTTGTCTAAATGACAGCTTATTTGTTGAATGAATTCAACAGTAAATCTTGCAATAAATTCTTTTATAAAGTAGTGCACTCTTGCCGAAATAAAGTAAAAGATGTTACTAAGTTAAACTGCAATTGTTTTGAAACGCTTTTCAGTGAGTAACAGAGTTTCGTGTCTTTCATTGGATGAGCTAATTGAGCGTGTGGTCGTTCATTAAAGTGCCCAGGCTTCCTCCTACGGCTTTAGATGTTAGGTGTGATCTATTACGCCACCGAAAGTGGTACCCGGAGCTATTAGCTTCTGTGAAATCAGGGGTTTAAGGGAAAAAGACTTTTTCTCTGGGCACTGCTTTGCTAAACGAATTATTTAAACCCATCGGGGGTATTCGCACGTGAATTATAGGGGTTGGTAGGAATTATACATGCGATCAAGTTGGAGAGGAATACTGAAGAAGATCGAATAGCTGTAATTGTTCTACTTACAAGTAGAATAACGTAGATAAATTCTAAGCCCGTCCAATCCTTACAGAATATCAATATGCTGTGAAATATCATAGGAAATACTTTAGACAAGATTTAAAATTATATCCAAAGCGTTAACACCAACCGTACCACGACGGGTCAAATGACCGGTACCACATTTCTTATTTTATAATTCTTGAGAATACAAAGATACTTCCATTAGACGTTATTAAATAAATTTCTTCATACAAGCACGTATTATTATAAAACTTGCAAGAAAACTAAATAAATTGAGTCTTGTAATTTTTATAAATGAACATATTCGAATCACATTTACTGTTAGTTACGATTAGTGTTAAATACTTCCCCCAAATAGTGTCACTTTTTATAAAAGATGTCAAGTAAAGAATGATTATGAAAATAATCTAGCAAAATATTAAATTTGGGACAGTAGAGGAATAATTCAATAAATAAAGTGATCTTTATGAACGATTATTTAGAAGCAAAAGCCGCAGTGGTAGGGGTGCAGCGTGGCCACCATGCTGCGTTAGTGAAGATTTCGAGGGAATTTATCCATTATCCAAAACCGACAATCATTCTCCTTTAAATGGAAAGATAAGACTTTTAGCATAGCTTTGAATAAGTGTACAAAACGCTATCGACTTAAACATGACTACAAACCATCCTGGTATCCATTCTCGATGAAAATCGATTTTGAATGCGCCACGAGAACCGTGTGGTTGCAGTGTTTTTAAGAGAAATGTACAATATATTTGTAACAGAGTTTATGGCGGGTCTAGGTAAATAATAAATGTTTTTTATGTGATAAAATAATGGCCTGCGTGTATTATCGAATTAACAACAATTTTTATCTCAGCATCTTTTAATAATTTCAGCTGAATAAATAGTGTTATTGTTTTCGTACTTTTCGTATATAAACTAGTGTTATTGTTTTCGTACTTTTAATGATTTCCTATACAACATTATTTTGACAAATGGACAAAAGAGTTTAACATTGTTTATAAAAACTGAAAATTATTTTCAAAATTGGATTTTGTATCTTTTTCGTAGTATATCCCTTTCAGTGTCGTATAATATTGATTTCAATATTTTTTGGATTCATAATTGATTTGAGTAGACAATTGAAGATCAAGTTAGGTGACTAACCGTATATATTTGAGTAGCATAATAGCGCAGCTCCATTCTGCAGTCGCATCCTTGGGAAGACCGTTTATCAGATGCGTTCGGGCCGTAGGAGATGCTTACCTTCAAGAATTATTTCCGGCGAACGTCTATTTATAAGCTACTTCGTATCGAATCTGTAGAAAGTATTGAACGCAAAAAGATAACTGTAGTCACTAGACTAGATCAAACGTGCACAACCACTTTAAAAATATTTACACTGTTTATAGTATTTTGAATTATATACACATGTCTATTAAATTATTCCAATATTTCTACTACTTTTTTATACGTAGCGATATTATACATTGTAAATTAACGATTGTCCCGTTAAAAAAATCTCGATGGTGCTTTGATTTACCAATAAGCGCAGGAATTTCTGATATTGTTACTTTTGTATATTAATGAACGTTTTAAGCAAATAAATATAGATAATATACTATGGTATGTACTATTTACAACATTTTATTTAAACCTTATCATATTATAGCGAAAAGCGAATATTTGATTTTTATCGTCACACGCGTCTTGTGACATACCTAATTTTTCATTTGACTTTTATTGGTCCAATTTGTGAACAATATGTAGACATTTGCGTTTCAATTAAATCATTCTCTAGGGTTTTGTTTATTTCTCAACATTATGTAACTTTAAATTGGGGGACACGTGACTTAATACAGGGTGTCCCAAAAATGTCTCGCTTCCATCAAAGGGGAGGTTTTCTGAGGCCATTTGAAGCGACATTTTCCTTTGCAAAAATGGCCGTTTCGGCTTTGTTAAGGAGTTATTAACGAAAAACACGGACCAATCAGAGCGCGACATCGACAACGATACAGTGCGGTCGCAAGCAAGGAACAAACAAGAGAAGAAAATTTTTCGAGTCCTATGTCGGATAGTTCAAATTTGAATATGTTGTAGTCTTTAGTAACCTATGAACTAATCTCGAAGGATTTTTCGAAATCTTAAAAAATGTTGGTTTTGCAGACGTGTAAAGAAAAGTGGCATCTTTTTTTCATTAAATTATAACACTAGAACTAACGTACTGAAGAAAATGAGTTTTTAGGAGCTTATAGTGAACACGGAAGAGTGTCTATTGAAAATATTTCGATTTGGAAAAAATGGTTTTTTCACCATTTATTTTGAAAATTTTTTAAACAAATGCAATTTTTCTATAGCCGGGACTTTTTTAAAAATTCGAAAAACGAGGTAACAGCTCCAAGTCTCCTCTTTACGAACCTATTTTTGAAAAGGCAGGCGCTTTAAATTTGACGAAATTAAAATTATTTAAAGCGAACGCCCCGAAGGCGCGCGGCACGAACAGCACCGCACACTCTAACACCGTCAATACTGAGAAAACCTTGCTTACCTTGGTTCTTCTGTAGAGCCTCAACGAGGTGAAAATGATTCCTGTATTCACAAATTATTCTGTGTGCAGCATTGAACCTGCCTACTCGTCAAATTCTGTCGTACCGGGAGACTTGTTATTGTAAGCCGAGATTCTGTTTAGGCGTCCGGTGTGATACGGGACTCTGTCAGGGCACTTAAGACATAGGCCAGATGGCGGGTCATAAAAATGGAAAATTCCCATCGCCGGCGAGAACTGTGCCTGCAGTCAGTCACAGCCGAAACATTGAATGGTACATACGTCTTTCCTTCAACTGTAGTTTTATATATCTTCGACCGCTCCGCCTTTAGCTGGTTTTAAGATTCCTACAAATTCACAAGAGCATTTTAATTATTCGTTCTATGAAATTATCGAGCAGAAGGGGTCAATGTCCCTTTACTGCACAATCCGGCCCACATTGTTCATTTATTCACGATCACAGTCAAACTATTCACATATATCCATTGGGTCCACAAACGTTGAATGAAATCCACACAAATGATTCACAGAAGTTCACATATCACGCACAACTAGTTCACATTTGATGCACGTAAATCGCCTGTTTCGACTGTTGTACATCTCCTGCGACGAATACATTGCTGCTGGATTGTTCACGATCGAATGATGACTATCAACTGGTTCTTAGACAGTATTTGCGAACCGTAAGCGAGGCGATTGGGCTCCTTCGATGCCCCATGTGCTCTGCCCGTTTTCTAAAATATGCCATCGTCGAGTTCTTCATTTCCGCATCCTTCGTTCAAGTCAAGGCTCTTTCCTCGTTTATTAACTGCCACATTCGCGTGAAGGCGCTCGTTTATGGGGTACGGTACGTTCATGGGGGCAGGTACGTATGTATCCCCGAGTGACGCACGCGGGGGATCCGCGTGTCCCAGAGAGGTGTTGTCGTAGCAGTTAATAAACGAGGAAAGCGCCTCGACTTGAACGAAGCATGCGGAAATAAAGAACTCGACGAAGGCATATTTTGGAAAACGTGCAGAGCACATGGGGCATCGAAGGAGCAAAATCGCCTTGCTTACGGTTCGCAATTACTGTCTAAGAACCAGTCATCATTCGATCGTGAACAATTCAGCAGCGACGTATTCGTCGCAGGAGATGTACAACAGTCGAAACAGTCGATTTACGTGCTTCAAATGTGAACTAGTTGTGCGCGATATGTGGACTTCTGTGAATCATTTGTGTGGATTTCATTCAACGTTTGTGGACCCAATGGATATATGTGAATAGTTTTACTGTGATCGTGAATAAATGAACAATGTGGGCTGGATTATATAGTGAAAGGACATTGACCCCTTCTGCTCGATAATTTCATAGAGCGAATAATTAAAATGCTCTTGTGAATTTAACGAGTAGGCAGGTTCAATGTTGCACACAGAATAATTTGTGAATACAGGAATCATTTTCACCTCGTTGAGGCTCTATAGAAGAACCAAGGTAAGCAAGGTTTTCTCAGTATTGACGGTGTTATAGTGTGCGGTGCTGTTCGTGCCGTGCGCCTTCGGGGCGTTCGCTTTAAATAATTTTAATTCCGTCAAATTTAAAGCGCCTGCCTTTTCAAAAATAGGTTCGTAAAGAGGAGACTTGGAGCTGTTACCTCGTTTTTCGAATTTTTAAAAAAGTCCCGGCTATAGACAAATTGCATTTGTTTAAAAAATTTTCAAAATAAATGGTGAAAAAACCATTTTTTCCAAATCGAAATATTTTCAATAGACACTCTTCTGTGTTCACTATAAGCTCCTAAAAACTCATTTTCTTCAGTACGTTAGTTCTAGTGTTATAATTTAATGAAAAAAAGTTGCCACTTTTCTTTACACGTCTGCAAAACCAACATTTTTTAAGATTTCGAAAAATCCTTCGAGATTAGTTCATAGGTTACTAAAGACTACAACATATTCAAATTTGAACTATCCGACATAGGAGTCGAAAAATTTTCTTCTACAATACGCCTCTAGGTCGCGCTCTGATTGGTCCGTGTTTTTCGTTAATAACTCCTTAACAAAGCCGAAACGGTCATTTTTGCAACGGAAAATGTCGCTTCAAATGGCTTCAGGAACTTCCCCTTTGAAGGAAGCGAGACATTTTTGGGACAGCCTGTAGAAATATATATATATCATATAATATATAATTAATATAATATATAAGATATAAATAGATATATTAATATTACATTTGATTTACATTTATATTGTGTATTAATACTTACACACCAGCAAATTTCAAAGTAATAATATTCATGATAATAATGTACATGATATGTAATAGGTCCGTTTATTTTGAAAATGGTGTAAGTGCATTTTTGGAGAAAACTGAGAAATCACAAAATAAACAAATATTTTAGAGTGAACTTTATATTTATGAGTAATCCCCCAAAAAAAGGATTTACAACACTTTCAAAATAAACGGTCCAATTTGTTTGATATTAAGCTCGGATGAAAATTCAACGACATATCGATATTCAGATACCAGATTCTCCATTCATTATTTCTGATGGGTAATAGGAATCAGTTATAAATACAGTACGTTCCAATAAGCATCCGAGCCTTTTGTTGTTTCTAATATGCCTTCTTAGGCATGTGGAAGAAACGAAACTGTTATGGACAGTACAATTGATTTTTCTAATTCTAATAATTTCAAAAGCATTTCATGTGAGACAACAATAAACATCTCTTGTTTCTACATTTGTGATATGCAATAACTGTGGCGTAAAAGCGTCAGTGGTTGCTGTGCAGCATCATTGTTTCAGCTGGTGTCAATCTCTGATCGCAACTGTGCTACAGTTCCCGTGAATGGGAATTTTGTGCCAATGCTATGCGGAAGATGTGCATGTCATTGACAGAAAGACGGACTCACATTAGGAGGATCTCAAATGAGTTGAAGAGAACCACCTAAAGTTTTGTTATAGGATAAAGATAACTATGAACCTTTATACACATTAATGTTAATAAAGCATGAAATGAGCGATGCGCTGTCTTAAAAATACATTTCACTTTGATTTGTAATTAGTTTTCATGAATATTTATAATAGTATGTGATTAATATTTATAATAGTATGTGCATCCATTAGACAACGCAAATTCATTTTCTTTGTTAATAAAGAATAATTCCCACTGGAAATCGTTATTACTTAATAATTAAAATAGGTTGGTCAATCTGAAATTAAGTTCAATGGTGGTTCTATAGGGAATGCCGGTTTCTTGAAATTAATTAGAAAATAATTTGAAAACTTTGTCAGTACAATAGTTAAACAAAACTTTCAATTTCAGCATAAGAATACAGATGTTTATTCCGCAAAGAATATTAAAACATATTTTAAAATTGAAAACGTATTGACTTTAGATGGCCCAACATGTTTTAGGCACATTAGTATTATAAAACACATGTAAGGTAAACATCATTAAATTGGTATACGAAATTGTCAAGTAGAATAATAATATTGTTAATTCAAAAAGACCAACTTCACATGGTAGACTCACCATGATAGATTTACCCAGTGATAGTGTTAAATATTTTTAACAGATATGCTTAATTATGTTGTGAGAGACTCAATTCCTTTAAGTTGTTAAGGTGTTAAGTACAAATTAATGGTTCTGGTTTAGAGTTAATGTTATGTAAGATAAATATAATATGAAGTGATTGTTCTAACAATTTTCAGAATCTTGTGCACTAATATACTTACATCTTCAGAAAGCGTTAGTTAATTGAAGGAAAGTATATCGACAATTCGCGAGCGATTCACACAAATGTTTCTTCGTAATTAGCGCTCCAATTATTTGTTATTTGAAAAAATGTTTTAATACATGACATTTCATGATGAACACAAATTATTTGAAGATTAATGTATCTCCGAGATTTAAAAATAGTCATTTTTTAGTGGTTCATATATTTTTGTTTAGTTAATTATGTCGCATATGCTAAAAGAAATTCATTAACTGAGATCTTGGTCTTTCAAGTCCTTCAAGATTAATTGCTATCGTCTAAAATTTTTCGTTTTTGGAATGTTTAGAGAATGCTATTTTCTTTACATATACATATATAAAACGATAATTGTAGACATCAATGCACTAGTTTATTCGACTCCTGAATAACAGTATTGGAAAAATGTCCTGATAATTTATAAAATCGTAATAATAATTTTGCTATTACGTTTACGACCTTATAAACGAATACATTAAATATTGATAAATTACTTTGAATAAGCTTGCAAAACCAATACCATTCATTCATTTCAGAATGGACGCTATAAGTGGTTAATTGAAGATATATAGTTTTCTTAAAGTTCTAAAACTGAAAAACTCTTTGAAAACTGAAAAAAGTGGTGCAATCTCACTCAAAATGTATGTATCTATCACCAATTGCTATCTTAAATACTAATTAAATTTAACTTCAACTAGTTCTTTAAACATCGAAAAATTTAGAAGTTGTTTATATTACGTCGCGGATCGTTCTGCACGCATATAAAAACACATACGTTTTAATGCTTCTATTAATGAATACGTATAGAATATGCTAAAAACACTGCAATATTCAAATTTTTAAAAATCAACAAGATCTTCACTAAAAATTATTTTCAGAAATAATAGCGAAGTAAACATGCTACATTTTATATCAAATAATAAGCATCATAATTCTGAACCAATCGGAAGGTCGCACAGTGCGGTCTGTCAATGGACGTCCAGGACAAAAATCATAACTTCTAAACTAATCAATTTTTGACCTAAGTACCCTAATACTATTTTAAAGGGAATACAAAGATGCATGGATCAGTGCAAAAAAATATACAATTTCATTAGTAAAAAAGTTTATCCTAATTTTCTTTTAATGAACATTTTTTTATGATTAGTTGTTTTTGCAATTTGTTGTCAACTGTATACTGTATATCTTTTATTCGAAATATTTTTGGATATATGATTAATAATTTAATTATATCTTTTATAATGCATAATTATTTGACCATATACAATACCTTATAGTTTACTAGTATGAAGTAAGTGTTAATACTGGTAGATAAATTCATTTTTTTTGCGAATTTCGAAATAAACTAAACGGCATACTACTCAGAACCCATAATAGTTTTAATAGAACTATAATATATACATGTAAATAAAAAGTTTAATTGCATAAACAAAAAGTATACAAAAATTAAATTATTCGCTAATTACTTCTTCGCTACTATCGCTCCCGTTCCATTCTACGTTATCTAAATTCAGCCTTTCAAAAATATTTTCCGTCTCAGACACAATATCAATATACAGGGTGTCCCAAAAATGTCACGGTTCCTTCAAAGGGGGGGGGGGGGGGGTTCCTGAGGCCATTTGAAGCGACATTTTCCTTTGCAAAAATGGCCGTTTCGGCTTTGTTAAGGAGTTATTAACGAAAAACACGGACCAATCAGAGTGCGACCTAAAGGCGTATCGGCAGAGATGGCCGCGCGCGACAGCAGTCGAGTGATGGTGATAAACCGTGGACGAAAGCAAGGAACAAACAAGAGAAGAACAGTTTTCGAGTCCTATGTCGGATAGTTCAAATTTGAATATGTTGTAGTCTTTAGTAACCTATAAACGAATCTCGAAGGATTTTTCGAAATCTTAAAAAATGTTGGTTTTACAGACGTGTAAAATACTTTTTTCCATTAAATTATAACACTAGAACTAACGTACTGAAGAAAATGAGTTTTTAGGAGCTTATAGTGAACATAGAAGAGTGTCTATTGAAAATATTTCGATTTGAAAAAAATGGTTTTTTCACAATTTATTTTGAAAATGTTTTAAACAAATGCAATTTTCTTATAGCCGGGACTTTTTTAAATATTCGAAAATAAACGAGGTGACAGCTTCAAGTCTCCTCTTTACGGACCTATTTTTGAAAAGGCAGACACTTTAAAATTGACGGATTTAAAATTATTTAAAGCGAACGCTGCACCGCGATACTACTGTCGCGGACGGCCCCGAAGGCGCGCGGCACGAACAGCTGTTAGATGTAGATCACAATAATTTTACTGTGATCGTGAATAAATTAATAATGTGGGCCGGATTGTGCAGTGAATGGACATTGACCCCTTCTGCTCGATAATTTCATAGAGCGAATAATTAAAATGCTCTTGTGAATTTTACGAGTAGGCAGGTTCAATGTTGCACACCGAATAATTTGTGAATACAGGAATCATTTTCACCACGCTGGGGCTCTACATGAGAACCAAGGTAAGCTAGGCTTTCTCAGTATTGGTGGTGTTAGAGTGTGCGGTGGTCGCGTATCTAACAGCTGTTCGTACCGCGCGCCTTCGGGGCCGTTCGCGACAGTAATATCGTGGTGCAGCGTTCGCTTTAAATAATTTTAAATCCGTCAATTTTAAAGTGTCTGCCTTTTCAAAAATAGGTCCGTAATGAGGAGACTTGAAGCTGCCACCTCGTTTATTTTCGAATATTTAAAAAAGTCCCGGCTATAAGAAAATTGCATTTGTTTAAAACATTTTCAAAATAAATTGTGAAAAAACCATTTTTTTCAAATCGAAATATTTTCGATAGATACTCTTATGTGTTCACTATAAGCTCCTAAAAAGTCATTCTACTCAGTACGTTAGTTCTAGTGTTATAATTTAATGAAAAAAAGTATTTTACACGTCTGTAAAACCAACATTTTTTAAGATTTCGAAAAATTCTTCGAGATTCTTTCATAGGCTACTAAAGACTACAACATATTCAAATTTGAACTATCCGACATAGGACTCGAAAACTGTTCTTCTCTTGTTTGTTCCTTGCTTTCGTCCACGGTGTATCATCATCACTCGACTGCTGTCGCGCGCGGCCGTCTCTGCCAATACGCCTCTAGGTCGCGCTCTGATTGGTCCGTGTTTTTCGTTAATAACTCCTTAACAAAGCCGAAACGGCCATTTTGCAAAGGCAAATGTCGCTTCAAATGGCCTCAGGAACCTCCCCTTTGAAGGAACCGTGACATTTTTGGGACACCCTGTATTGTTCTATGCATTTCGGTAACAGTATCTCCATTTTCTTGCACATGACAAACAAAAAGCTTTTGTACTCTTCTCCATTTCATCGGCATAGTGTTCACGTTTAATAGAGAACAAAGTTTTTATCTAACTTTCAATGATTTGTCTGAATAAGTGTGTTGAGACATCCTCACTTCAACCAAATCGCGATTACGAATGCACCTCTCTGATGAAAAATTAAATAACATTCGGTGTTTCAATTTGTGGCAGAAAAAAATTATATTGCAATATACTTCAAGACCTTGTTGATACAGAACAATGAAAATTACAGGATGTTTTGAACCGTTTTTTTTTTGTAATTTGCATTTTAAGGAAAAAACGAAATTTCTAATTTGTCAGTTAAAATTATGAATACTTCTGGTCAAATTCTCTATGTCTAAGGTATAACAAATAGTTTAAAACAAAAACCAACCTAACTGAGGCACGAATAATCTAACCTTCAAGCATTTAGGTTTTAGTAAACTCTTCGCTGTAATTGACCCCTTATCGATTTTCTCGGCTCATACTTTCTCATGCAGACTTCTTACTTACCAAATAATGGTTTTATTGGATAATTAGATTAGAATCGAACCATGATTATATTGATTTTTGTCCATTACAGGCCGCACTGTGGGTCGGTTTAAAGTACAATTGTTAACAACAACTTTCCTCTTGAAATTTAAGCTACCATTCTCAAAACTTGTATAAAGCGAGTATTCTATTGTACTGCCTTGTACAACTTTTTTCTAAACTTATTGGATCAGTCTTTCATTGCAGTTTACATCGCGGAATTTAATTAGAGTTTACTGACTGAGGGACGGCGCTCAATCGAATTTAGTACGTCTATATCCCGACGCTAGCGTACAGATTTCCTGTCTCTGGCAGATTCGTGATCTCGTTGAGATTTGGGTCAGGAAGCTATTACTCCGGGAACTTTGAGACAATATATATTTAGCCGGAACATCGTTCTTCGAAGGCAATACTTTTCCTATAAAAGTCAAATTACAAGTCACGTACATGTTTATGGCGTTCCTAATGCCGACTTTACGGCCATGGACATGTAATACCTTATATGTGAAGAGTATAACAGATTACTTCTTTATTACGTCCAGTTACTATACGTTACGACATCTTATACGAGAACTCTGTTCCTTCATCGAAACTATTAAACCATTTAATACGTAGGTACACTATCACCAGAAACTTGCGACCTATGCTGAAATTCTTACCACATTCTAGATTTGACGGAAGTCGCAAAAACAGCTTAATATATTGAAATTAATAAAACCTGAAACAAATTAACGTTCATTGCCTTTCAATAATAATAAAAAAAAACATAGTTACACATCCTTCTTGTAGAACGGTAAAAATAAATAAGTTGATGCTCCTTTGATATTTCAAGAATTTTGTCAATTAATTAATTTATTATTGTGTGGAAAATATCCTCCTGAACATTTATTGAAACGTCAGATACTTCATTTTTAGATGATTTCAAGTGACTTCGAAATAATTATGTAGTTTACAGAAAATATACAGAGTAATATCTTATTCAATTTTGACAAAGTAACAAATTTTTTAGGTATAATTTGCATGGTATTAAGTGATCAGTATCCCGCAGGGTTGTTTTTTCAAATGTTGTTTGCAAGGTCATTGAGGTTTTTTTTCAAATAATTACACATATTTTCGTGTTGCATCGCGTACCCCTAAAAAACATTCAAATATGTTTAAAATTTACCTTCAGATGACATTGAACTCCGAAGAAGAACGTCACATGTAAATTTCATTTATAAGGAGAATGCAGACTGTGGGAGAAATGCTAACAACTGTAAATCTGTAGAAAGTGTCTTTAGTAGCACAAAGAATGTCGAGGGTATATGAGTTGACAATGAAATTTTCAATGACATACTTTTATTTACGGTGTCATTTTTTGATGATTCAAAACAGCGTCCTTCTACTGCGATACATTGTTTAAAACGCTCAATGAGCGTCTGCAACGATGTTTCGATTGTTTCAGGTCTGACAGATGCACAAGCTCTCACCTCGGAATATTTATAACATTTCTGTACGTATTACACGATGGACAGTTACGTTCAGGAAATTTTTCTCTGTGCATACGTACTGCTTTTTCAAATTTTCATCACTTTTACCGTAAATAAGCATCATATCAATTCTGTCTTGTATTGAATAATAAAGTCAAGGCGCTTTCCTCGTTTATTAACTGCCACATTCGAGTGAAAGCGCTCGTTTATGGGGTACGGTACGTTCATGGGGGCAGGTACGTTTGTATCCCCGAGTGACGCACGCGGGGGATCCGCGTGTCCCAGAGAGGTGTTGTCGTAGCAGTTAATAAACGAGGAAAGCGCCTTGACTTGAACGAAGCACAAGCTCTCGAATATTTATAACATTTCTGTACGTATTACACGATGGACAGTTACGTTCAGGAAATTTTTCTCTGTGCATACGTACTGCTTTTTCAAATTTTCATCACTTTTACCGTAAATAAGCATCATATCAATTCTGTCTTGTATTGAATAATAAATTGCGAACTATCACACATTATCAAACACACTGCCAAAATTGCACTGATTAACCTGAGGGTTTCTAAACTTTGAATGCGTCTCTGTTATCCAGTAGTAGAGGGGTATGTTTACATTCACTGGTTGTCGTTTATCGCGTGCGATATGTTTATTATTATTGAGGTTCAATTCAGGCAGTGTATCGCCCCAGAAGGCAGTTGCCTCGAAAATTTCATGATCAATTCATCTCGATATTCTTTGTGCTACGAAAGACACTTTCTACGGATTTACAGGTGTTAGCATTTCTAGCAAAGACTGCAGTCTTCTCACAAACCAAATTTTGTCTTTGACCTTCATCTTCGGAGTCGAAGGTCATTTGAAGGTCATGACAGAGTATATTTGAATGTATTTTTTACGAGCTACGTGATGTAATCTTTCGTAGCAGCGCCAACTAGTTCAGTAGTACGAGCTCTCTGCAAGCCAGCCTAAGTAGTCGAAAATTGAAACGGCCATAGATACGTCAGATCCACTGACATAGACTTATGACATCGTAAGCTAAAATTTTTGAATAGTTGAACATTACGTGAGAACAAATTCATTACTATATTACAAATCTTTATGTCGATCCGCATTTTTATAAATTTCGTCGGTGGCAATGTCATGGCTTTTTTCTATAAATATTAGGTTGTCCCATAAGTTCGTGCCGCGGAATGAAAAGTATTTTAATGAAAAACCACAGAAATTTTATAGTGACGGTATAATATCTTTACCAAAAAAGTGGGAAGAGGTTGTAGAGAAGGTGGTTATATTTTTTCGTTGACTTTGAAACTATGTTTCAAATATTAATTTAAATAGTAAAACAGTAAACGGCACGAATTTATGGGACGACCTAATATTTATAAAATTTAAAAGGTATTATCCTGAATAATACTTATTGTGTAGGAGAGATTTTAATGCATGCAGATATATCCACTTTAAAATTTGTTGAAACACGAATGCTTCAAGGTAAAATTTATAAAATAAATATATGTTCATAATGGTACTCGCTTCGGCAGTACATACCTATGTATGTATACGAAAACATGTTCATAATTTTCAATACTATAAAATTATATCTTGATAAAAAAAAAAATTTCAATAATAAACCAAATTTTCCTGATTACAACAAAAAAAGTGTATTTGATCATATACAATGAGTCTGATAAGTAGTCGGAAACTCTTAAAAAGACGTTAACTTTTTTAATATTGGACGCTACAACTTAGATGTTTTTGAGAATTTATGTTGTATTTTACAACTTCTTTCTGTGTGCCTACATTCACAATTTAAAAAATGTCTTGTAGATCTGTGTCAATTATACATATTCTAAAAATTTCATCAAAATCGATCAACCTTGCAATAAGCTATAAATGTTTAAAGATGGTAAACAGTGGAGTTTCTCGCAATTTTCGGTTTCCAACTGTAGTTTTTTTCCGTATCAACCGATTTTGATGAAATTTTCAGAATATGTATAATTGACGCAGATTTACAAAAGGTAGATTTTAAATCTTCAATATAGGCCCACAGAAAAATGTTGTAAAATACAACTTATAGTATTTTCTCTGCAATTCCAACGAATTCTAATTTCTTCAAATTTTTGTTCACGTCATGCTGTAAACTAATTGTTCTAACTACCCGAATAATTCCAAGTTGTGGGGTGCAACATTAAAAAAGGTTATCGTGTTTCGAATGATATGCGAATATGTGTTTGTCAGTGTCACTGTAAATAGACATAACGAGTTAACAATTCAGAAGGCTAACTTGTTGTATAAAAGTAGGCAAAACTTATAGAATCAAAACGTGCGTGTATTTTATAAACAAATTAGATACCAGTCACCATTAAGTTTAAATTTACTTGCACAAGAACATTTCTCATGTCTATTGTTCATCGTCGTCAAATAATGAATGTAGGCTTGTTATTGTCAAATTAAAATTCATATTGTATCGAGTGTTTTGTGCAAATGTCATATTTCCAAATTATTTAACTGAAGTTATAAGTATTTATTAATTGAGTATACAATTGGCATGTGATACAGTGAAAACCATATGCCAGTAAAGTCGAAAATATGGAAACGATCTATATCTTGAAAATGAAATGGCACATGTAGTGTGGCGTATTCATTTAATCGTGAACCACAATTAATTTGTCTACAACTAGATTACAAGTATCGGATACAGATTGCGAAACAAACAACTATATTTCAATGGGTTTAGATAATTGGGCACGATAATCGGATCTCATAAATGGTTAAAGCGACACTATTTCATGGTTATACAGGGTGTCCAATTTTAAATTCGTAGGGAAAACATCCCGGAAAATGTGAATGATATGAAAAAAAGTTTTAGATAAAAGTTGTATGGTTTCACGGAGATACGTTAATCTGTTATTTATTCGGCTTTGAGATGACCATAAAAGTATCTTAAAGGTCAATTCTAAATATTTAAATTGGAACCGATATTTTTTATTGTGTATTATTATTGCGGACATCGAAACAGTACGTGCGCGTAATTTTAATGTAAGCTGTTGCCGAGATACGAACTCTTAAAGTTGACGGGCCGCCGCGCCGGTATTAGTATTATTCAATGTACACAGCGAGGAAGATGCAGAGTCGCATATTGCACATCATAGTTGCTTTGAAAAGAACCAACTGTGTTAGACTCCCCTAAAAAGCGCCTTGAGCTGGTGAATAATCAAATTTTTCATCGTTTATTCGCTTTCGAATAAACCGAAAAATCAACGACGGCCCGTCAACTTTGTGAGATCATTTCTCGCGAATGGCTTACACTAAAATTACGTTCAGGTAGTGTATTTAAAACACATCTATGCCAGAAAGAATAATATACAACAAAAAATACAGGTTACAATTTAATAATTCAAAGTTGACCTTTATAGTCGTTTCCAAGGTCATCTCAAGGTCGGAATTTAATTTTAAAAATCCTACATGGGATCTAGAATTAAAATCAAGTAACGATGAGTATACACGTCGGTAAACCTTACGTTTAGGGGAGGATGCTCCGATGACCTTGACCTTGACATATGTTGTTGAGGACAACATTATGAACAACTTTTGTCATTACAACTACCCGGTGCTCGGTCTCAGTTTTCGAGATATTTGCGAAAAACTATTGCTAATAGTGTATGAAATTTTCCGTATTCTTCCACGCTCCGTGGCAACGTAAAACGCGTTGTGGGGATGAGAAGCGACAATACCACACACACCCACCCAGTGTTTCTAAAAAGAAGGCTCTCACATTATACAATATAAAATCAACTGGGACGAATACAGCATACATGTATTATATTATCGCATTTGATAGTAAAACAAATTGCAAAACCTAACCCAGACCTAACCCAGACCAATACAGCATACATGTATTATATTATCGCATTTGATAGTAAAACAAATTGGTATTGGTTTCAGTTGATTTTACATTGTTTAATGTGAGAACCTTTGTCTCAGAAACACTGGGTGGGTGTGTGTGGTGTCGTGTGTTGATTAGGACTAGGTGGCAAGGGGGGGGGGGGAGCACTCAGACGAAATTATGAGTATATCGTATAGTATCTATATCAAACTGAGAATTTTATTCTGTATTTAAATGGTCTAATGGATACATAGAATTCATTATTTAGAAAAAAGCATCAATGCGTTTATCAAAATTGTACGTTCTTTTAAATAAAAATTCGGTAATATAATACAAAATTCAATACAGTACTAGCAATAGTTTTTCGCAAATATCTCGAAAACTAAGACCGAGCACCGGGTAGTTGTAATGACAAAAGTTGTTCAGAATGTTGTCCTCAACAACATATGTCAAGGTCAAGGTCATCGGAGTATCTTCCCCTAAATGTAAGTTTTTCCTACACGTCGAACGTAGGGTAGATGCTATTATTATAAATTCTACATCTTATTGAAATTTCCAGTTTAATTTGCACGAGTATACACAATAAAGCTTCGGATTGACGTGTATACACGTCGAACGCAGTTAACTGTTTAAGGCTTACGGATTCCCCTGCGAAACCGTACAACTTCTATTTACAAACATTTTTCATATCATTCATATTTTTCGAAACATTTGTCCTGGGACTTTAAAATGGCATACCGTCCATAATTTGCTTACGGCATGATACGAAAATACGAAATGTAGACATTGAAAGCTTCAGCGTATTGGCAAGCAAGCGGAAAATTTATACAGCAGATATGAAAAGCGTTTTGAAAAGTGCTACTAGCAACATTCAAGTGAAACTCATCGAGGCACGTGAACACTTGAAGTAATTCAAGCACTAGTGCTAGGTGAAGATTTTTTATTGCCGACCGTACCGACGACAAGTACCGACCGCTTCCACTTTTTAAGACGACTTGATGCACTGCGCTCTTCTCTTCACTACTTTATTTCTAACGCGTGGATATTGCAATTTCTCCTTCTTTTTATGAAAACAAAAAATGTGACAGGTATTGTAGAATGTCGTGTATTTATTAATCCGTCTCATTCACTTTGATCTAATATTTTCCAGATGTACGTTATAACAATTTTGGACATAAATATTGGTACATTTTCGGGTATATGTCTGACGTACTTAACTATCTTTCCGGCTAGTAACTATTTTTACAATTAACTTATTTTCGTTGCAAATTCAGCTTGAATAACACATTTATTGAATGTTGTCCAAATAACACTGTCCAACAAATTTCAACTTTTTTTTATGTTTCCTAATAACTGTTGGGTGATTCTTATAGAGTTTTTTGGGCTGATTCCGAATCTGTCCTTACTTTTTCGCCTACACGTACAGTTTTTGAGAAATTTCAGTTTGAAAGAAAGACCTATTTTTCAACTTTCAACAAATATTGTGATGTTGTTATAAAAGATATTGATTTGTTCTTTGCAGCAAAAGATTCTATAGACTTTCCCGAATACAGTGATATCCAATATTAATACATTATAAATGTTTAAACATGTTTAAACAATCATTAAAGACGTAGAAACACCACTTTTGCACCAATTTTTGAGGATATTTTTGAATTTATCTCAAAAAATAAGGGTCCAGCGTAAAATCGTACTATATCACGTGATAGAGCAGACTTTTATCTTGAGAAACCTCCCTTTGAAGTTTGCAACATCGACCTTTTAACCGAACCATAAAGCAGAATATCTTCGCCCGACATGAGTTGCCGCCAGTGGTGCTCTTCCACTAGCGCGGTCGTTCGTCGGGATACGGCGCGCGGCGTAACGGCGATGCAGTGGCTATAAGCGTGCAATTATGTCAGCTTATTTAAATGTTAAATTTTATTAAATGTTATACTATTGTTGTTTATTATTTATTAGTACATTTATTCTGTATAGATTATTTTATGTATCTTTTTAATGTTAGTCTCTTGTTCATAGTATATTTCATACTAAAAAGATCTTTCGCAACAAGAGAATAGCTTAATACAGAAATCTATATAATATCGCTAATGTGAAATATAATTATTGTTAAATAATTATGTAGACGGTGTTGGATCGTAGAAGAAATAAGTTTACACTCTCTCTCTCTCTTTTGGTCAATATCTATATAATGAAGGTTTATTAGAGATATAAATATATAACTGATCACACGTGTACAATTCTCACTCATTCGCTCTCGCCGTCGTCACTCAGCTTACTGCTCTCTCTTTCCTCACTCTCTATATCCACTCCTTCTTTCTTTCGTTCTCTCATCCATTCTAGACCTTTCTAGATCTTTCTTCATACACACACACACACACACACACACACACACACACACACACAGACGGACTTTAATATTAACTATATATTTTATTTTTAACTATAAACTTATATTAAGGATAAGAGGTGTGCACGTGGTCTTACATTTCTATTCTATCACATTCTTCACCTCACACGCACGCTTGCCAACATACAGTTACGCCTTCTCACCCCTGCATACTCTTTTATGCTCCTTCGGACCAATTCACATCCAGTACAGAAATCATACTTTTAATAATTATATACACATTATTATACATTATATATATATATTTCATTATTTATATTATATATATATTTTATATATATTATATATATATTTTATATATATTATATATATATTTTATATATATTATATATATATTTTATATATATTATATATATATTTAATATATATTATATATATATTTAATATATATTATATATATATTTAATATATATTATATATATATTTTATATATTATATATATATTTTATATATATTATATATATATTTTATATATATTATATATATTTTATATATATTATATATATATTTTATATATATTATATATGTTTCATTATAAATAAGCTGACATAATTGCGCGCTTATAGCCAATGCGTCGCCGTTACGTCGCGCCGCGCCGTATCCCGACGAACAACCGCGCTAGTGGAAGAGCGCCACTGGCGGCAACTCATGTCGGGCGAAGATATTTTGCTTCCTGGTTCGGTTAAAATGTCGATGTTGCAAACTGCAAAGGAAGGTTTCTCAAGATAAAAGTCTGCTCTATCACGTGATATAGTAAGATTTTACGCTGGACCCTTATTTTTTGAGATAAATTCAAAAATATTCTCAAAAATTGGTGCAAAAGTGGTATCTCTCCGTCTTAAATGATCGTTTAAACATGTTTAAACATTCATAATGTATTAATATTGGATATCACTGTATTCGGGAAAGTCTACAGAATCTTTGGCTGTAAAGAACAAATCAATATCTTTTATAATAACATCACAATATTTGTTGAAAGTTGAAAAATAGGTCTTTCTTTCAAACTGAAATTTCTCAAAAACTGTACGTGTAGGCGAAAAAGTAAGAGCAGATTCGGAATCAGTGCAAAAAACACTATAAGAACCACCCAACAGTTGTTAGGAAAAAAATGTTGGTGTTGGACAGTGTAATTAATCATAGTTGAATTGCGCCGTACAAAATCAGTTGTAACAAAATAATACACAACGTATGTTAAAACGTAAAATTGGATTTCTTTATTCGTTAATTATATTGAAATTTCTTCGATTCTAAACATAAAAATGGCCTAAAACCATCAAGTATTGTAAAAGATAGGAAAGATGATATAAATATTTAACTATCAATTATTTGTAATAGAATTATTGAGTTTTTTCATGTTTATCATTTATTTATTAAATGTCGAAAACGCAAATCAAAATAGAAAGCAACCAGCATCAGACGAAATGTATGCAAGATTGTTCTGCAATCGTACTCTAATGTTATACAGGGTATCTCAGATATATGGGACTGTACGAAACATGCATATTTTTCCAGAGAATTCAAGCCGAAAAATTTGTCCACTTTGCCAGTTGTGGATTCGTTTTCAAGATATTTATAGTTAAAACTGAAAAATTAATTTTCCAGAGAGAGAGAGAGAGAGAGAGCTGCTGTGCACACGTACGCGTTCATACAACCAACAAATCGGGAGCTATAGCGTCTAGTATTTACAGGCGTTGCGAAAGCGTTTAATTGAAAGCATACTTTCTTTATAGTGACGCGAATAGATTGAATGTAAGCCACTCCGAAGCCAATCGAAGCTGCGAATAGCAACGATAGAATATCTATAAAGGAACAACACAGTGTGTCTATATTTTATTAATTTGATGAGAAAATGTCTTAGTCGCAACTGATTTATTATTCTTATTTAACCGTTTCACAAGTATCAAATCACGAGCATGTATATTTTAATGGTTTTAGTTCGTTATGTCGGAGATATATACAAAAATATCTTTGATGTCTGAAATTTGTAAATAATAAGTAATTAGATAAGTTTTCCAAGGTCGCTTTGATATAATGGTGATAAATTATTTCGATGTGTATAATTTATCTGGGAATATTTCATAGATGAAACACTGCTTTATGCAATAGGATCAATATTTCGAAAATTTCTTCGAATGCATTCGCTGAATGCAAGCTTGAGGTCATTTCGGATGGATTTTGGTAACTTAGGCATAGTGTGACATGTAATTATACAACTGTACTAGCAAATATAGACCATCGTGTCATTAAAAAAAATTTCAATCAACTCGTACAGGATCTTAATACGTCCACCAAGCAAATCTAGAACTATATATTTTCGTGTTCGTTCTGCATCTTTCAATTTTACAAAAGCAGGCTCTTCAATTTAACGTAATTTATGAAACAGTAGGATCTGTAAATTAAAATAGGTCACCCTGTACATAAATTTCCACCCTAACCACATCGCCATTCTCAACGGATAATTGAACTTTTACAATCGCACTCTGTGAGTTAAACGTGGTAGCCCAGCGTGAGACTTATGTTCTGTATATGTGTAAGAAGAATGTAACTCACACGTGTACAATAATAGTAATAATCGAACACGAGTAAAAGTGATTAGAAATTGTTGATCTTTCAAAACGACCTTTACAGTATTACTGGGTTGCTTGCTACTTGTTTTACGCTTTCGAAAGTATCCTTTATGTCTACTAACGAATTTTTGTGATAACACATCAAAATGTTTTCCACTGAACGAGTTCAAATGTATCCTTGAAATGTCGTTATAATAAATAGCAATAATATCTGTACAAGTTTTCGTAAACACACAAATAATGATTAATAGCATAAATACTGATCGTCGTTGAACGCTTTTAATTATTTTAAATGCAGCACGTTTCTATACACCAGGGATTTAATATGGTTTCTTATTTATATTTATTGATGGTTCGGAAATTATGCAAAGTGTTTCTGAAATTCTGGTGCAATCGCGAGAAGAGTGATTTTACATAAAAAAAAATAAACAAGGAGCGTAAAATAGAATTTTTCATGAGAGATATCGCTTCCGAGTTAAAGGACTTTAAAAGTTTCAAACATTTGTATCATAATCATTTTTCGAACGAAGAGACCTGATACATATACACCGGCAGCGACAATAGTACATACTCAAACAATTGATCAAATGTTCCCACAGTGCCTAAATTTTTATTTAATTGAACACATGTTAATAAGATATGTAACAAAATGTTTGATTGTAATACAAACATAGTTTTCGTAGTTCATATAATACAGAATTAACTGAAATATGTTGGACTTTTTAAAGAAAATTAAATGAAATTAACAAATTATGTAATGATCAATTTTTTGAGTTTGAAAAAGTGAAATATTAGTACTTCGTATACCCTCCTTTTGCTTTCAGTACGGCTTCCATGCATCTTGGCATTCTATTTACTAAGCTTTACACTGTTCAGCCTTAATATTTTCACAAGCGGTTGTAACTTTTGACCACACTTCAATAATACTTCTTGAATTGTGATCGAAGTTGGCAACTGCTCTTTTCAGTAAACCTCATGGTGATCTATTGGGTTCAGATCGGGAGACTGTGGGGGCCAGCCTAAAACAGTAAATCCATGAGCTGTTAACCATTCTTTGGTGATTTTTGTCTGGTGTTTAGGGTCGTTATGATGCTGAAAAATGACTTCTTCTGCGTTCTTATTCTATTTTGGCGAACTTCCAATTAACTTTTCCGCAGGATGGATGTTTATGATGTTGCATTCATTCGACCATCAATTTTTTCAATGCATCCGACGTCCTCACTGGTCATACAATCCCAAACCATGATATAGCCTCCTCAAAACTTCAATGTTGGATGAACGTGATGCGACCGTAGTTGTTATTTATTTCCTCGCCATGTCCATTCGCGTCCATCGCATCCAAAACGATTAATTTTCGTCTCGTGTGACCATATTACTCGCGCCCAAAAGAGATCTGTATAATTTTTATATTTTTCGGCAAACTGCAGTCGAAGCTTCTTGTGCCGCTTTGTAAGAAGAGGTTTCTTTATTTTTGAACGTCCTGTTAAATTCACTTTTGGGGTTGTATTGACCAGTGAGGGCGTCGGATCCGTTGAAAAAATTGATGGTCGAATGACTGCAACATCATACACATCCATCCTGCAGAAAAGTTTAATTGGAAGTTTGCCAAAATGGAATAAGAACGCAGAAGAAGTCATTTTTCAGCACAATAACGGCCCTAAACACCAGACAAAAATCACCAAAGAATGGTTAATAGCTCGTGAATTTACTGTTTTAGGTTGGCCCCCACAGTCTCCCGATCTGAACCCAATAGAACACCTATGGGGTTTACTGAAAAGAGCAGTTGCCAACTTTGATCACAATTCAAGAAGTATTATTGAAGTGTGGTCAAAAGTTAAAACCGCTTGTGAAAATATTAAGGCTGAACAGTGTAAAGCTTAGTAAATAGAATGCCAAGATGCATGGAAGCCGTACTGAAAGCAAAAGGAGGGTATACGAAGTACTAATATTTCACTTCTTCAAACTCAAAAAATTGATCATTACATAATTTATTAATTTCATTTAATTTTGTTTAAAAAGTCTAACATATTTAAGTTAATTCTGTATTATATCAACTACGAAAACTATGTTTGTATTATAATAAAATATTTTGTTACATATCTTATTAACATGTGTTCAATTGAATAAAAATTTAGGCACTGTGGGAACATTTGATCAATTGTTTGAGTCACTGTATGTTCACAGTGCTCGACTGCGTTCGACCGGCAGCGTATTTCAGCTATTGTCTTTCAAAAAGAAGCTACAGTATTTACAAAAAGGAGAAATGGTTAGACATGGGAAGACTTGTTTCCCAACTTCTACTAATTCGTTACCCGACTTTTCAAATGAGAATATTTTGAAAGGAAAGTTTTTGGAAGCAATCTATTTAATGTTTTCGATATATTTTTACATACAGAATCACTTCCTTACAGATTGTATCACAGTTTTAGAAATACTTCGTATAAAATAAAATGTACCTCACCAATTTATCATAGTGTACTTTTTTCTCTTCTTATTTCCAATATATTTCATTTGTTTGAAAATATTTGTTTCCAACGTGTAGCTGAATGTATTTGCAGAAGCATGAATTGTATTAAATTTCTCCAGTGAATAAAGAAATCGTAAGTAAAACTTATAATGCTTTATTATCATTGGATAATTATTATAAAAAAATTAATGTAATTGTTGCCGACTTATAAATGACAATGTAACATTTGTAACTTCTGAAACACCTTTAAATAACACATTAGAGTTGAAAATATGTTTGCGTATTGAAACTGAAACTGAGCAGCAGTTAGACGTATACACAAATACAGAAAATACCCTTCATAATTTATTTCGACATCATTGAAATCAATGAGTTGAACCTTATTCTATATAGTATTAGATGATTGCAAAAATACGCGCTCGATTTGAAAATAGAATACAAACGGTAACATTTTAGAATAATAGTTTTATTGATCAATTATGTAGTCACCACCATTTTCTACAATTCCCTCCAAAAATTTTACAAACAGATAGATTTCTTTTTGTAAGCAACCGCGTCATTTTTTATGTTTTGCTTCTTGAAGATCGAAAATTCTTGAAGATCGTTCAAATCGGACACGACATTTTGCAATCATCCAATAGTTACCTATCATTTTTCACAACTTTCTTCTTCGATCTGAAATGCTCTCAACTAGAACAGCTACAGCGACAATCTCAATTTATGTATAGGAACTGTTGGGTTTTGGTTAAATGAAGCCTGAGTTGAACGTTAAACTAATCGTTTATTAAAGTAAAAAAGGTAAAACAAACATCATTGGTTTTTGGCAAGAGATACAATAAGCAAAAATATACGTTCGCATACTACTAAAAGTAGAGGGGAGATTAACGCCATCTCTTAAGGAGGAAAGGAACAATTATGGCGGATTATTCAAAAATATATAAAATCGCGGTTGCTAGAGCAACAGGAACAATGTATCAGCAAAATGCAATTAGCGACTTAAAGTGAGTTTAGCGTAGGGTAGAGTAGAGCTATAAAAGTCCGACAGTAAAATCATAATCTTTGTTCTCAAAAAATTGATTGAAAATTGTTTTGTTCTCTTGGTTCTAGGCGTTCGTACAATGCCGTTGTTACTATTTATATGAAAAAGTGAAAAAAAGACATCATTTTTGCTGTGTGATTCGAAGTAAACCACAGTTTAACAGCGTATTAGGTAAGTAAGCTATAATTGCATGGTGCTTCACTGATGTATGCACAACAGTGTTTATTTCTGAATGATAATGTTTTTAATTAACATAGGGCGATCAATAACTGTTAATACAGCCGAAAAGGGGTAATTCTACATAACAAATAAGTAAAAAACAGCTTTTGTTTTCGAGAAAATCAAGTTTGAAACGTCATGCGATTCCTATTCAATAGCACACGTATTCGCCGATTTTTCAAACTCGATTGTCTTGAAAACAAAGCTTCATGCGAACAAATTTCATTATACATTTTCGTCTTATTTTTGTATGTAGAATCACCATCTTTTCGGTCGTACCACCAGTTACCGATCACCTTATACAGGGTGCGGCCGAATAACATGTACAAGCGGGCAGAGGATGATTCTATATGGAAAAATAAATCGAGAAAATGAATGTTTTTCATTTGGCGCCTCGTTTTTGATAAAATTGAGTTTGAAAAAAAATGTTATTTCTTTCTTGCGATTTATTTTTAGATGTAGAATTACCCTCTGCCCGTTTGTACATATTATTCGGCTGCAGTGTCGTAAGTACCCTGTACATCGACGAAATAAAGTTGTACCATTGGATCAAAATGTTCCTTATTGTATAATTGTGATTTCTATCGATCGAATTTTGAATTATGTTAGAGAAAATGCTATCAGCGCAAAGGTTCGATCTTCTTGAAAATCTACAACAAATTTGCAATTTAATTAATTACCCAACGTTCCTATCCAGGTAGAGATCATTATCAAGGGATAATGCGTTTGCTGTGCAACTATTTTTGATAAAAGCGGAAAAAAGAATTTTTTTTTTTTTATAAAATATAACTAAGTATGAGTTGCGATGGCAACGTGATTGTAACATCTGAGTACTGACTAACTGAGTTACGTTTCGGCCACGATGGTACAATCACGTTGCCATCGCAACTCATACTTAGTTATATTTTATAAAAAAAAAAAAATGATTTCGATAGAAATCACAAAAAAGAATTTTTTTTTTTTTATAAAATATAACGTATGAGTTGCGATGGCAACGTGATTGTACCATCGTGGCCAAAACGTAACTCAGTTAGTCAGTACTCAGATGGTAGAATAACGTTGCCATCGCAACTCATATTTAGTTATATTTTATAAAAAAAAAATTCTATTTCCGCTTTTATTAAAAATAGTTGCGCAGCAAACGCATTATCCCTTGATAATGATCCACACCTGGATCGAAACGTTGGGTGATTAATTAAACTGCAAATTTGCTGTAGATTTTCAAGAAGATCGAACCTTTGCGCCGATAACATCTTCTCTAACATGTTCCTTATTGTGTTCTTTATTAATAATAAACTCTTTGACTCGTATTTTTATTTTTTGGTAAAGCGCCTAAAATTATTGTGAAATTTTTTGCTCACACTCAACCTATTTATATTCTCTCATGTAAAGAACGATGCTTTAGTATTTTCTTTCAATATCGTATATTCCAAAGAAATTGTTTAATAAATACTTTTTAATAATATATATTATGCGACTGTTTTAGATTATATGAAAATCCGGTTATAAAATATTAGAGATAGTTATGGGACCCAATTTTGAATTGTCAAACAGTTTGCGATATAACTCGATAAAACAACAGTATCAAGTAACAAACTTTGAAAAAACAAAGCATGATAGTTGTAGTTTATACAAAATAAAAAAGTATATTTCTAGATAATTATTATTCAATTCTATATACTTTTACATGAAGAAAGGATACTTTCGTCCCCACCTTATCCTACATAACGTCTTCTGGGTGATACATATCAGGAATCCGTAGAATTTTTAGAAAACCATATGGGACAAGAATCTACAGTTCTGCATGAATGCTCACGGCCTAGAGTCAACTATTATCTCACCGATTAGATGTATTACAATCTTGAAACATCGAAAAGTGGAGTCAGTCGGGGCTGTGGTGCAGTGTGGACAGAAAAACAGCCACGCGGAGGTCACATAAAGTGAAGACGATTGTGATGTACAATAAAGATAGAATGAAAGGTACACATCGTGAGAGTATTGGACAGAAAACTAGACAGAGAAGAGAGCGAGCGAGAGAGAGAGAGAGATGAGGAGGGGGGGTGGGGGACGAGGAAGAGAAGGAGGAGCAGTGTGAGCTCACGATCAGTGAAGATGCAGTTTACCCACGCTATTACAGTGAAGAATATAAAGGCGAAAGGAAAGAAGTAGTAGAAGGAAAAGATAAAAACAGATTGTAGATTGTTGGCAAGTACCGATGGTCACGCGATGTCGGCCCTGTGGAGTAGAGCGAATTGGCAGCCACACTCCCGTGGCTCTCGAGTTCTCCTCGGGTACTGAAAGCACTGCTCCAAGACGCAACAGCCCCCACCCCCGCACTGCATCACCATATCCGACCATGTCATTACCTTTTGAAATATTGTTGTGCAGCCGGTATTTGTACGTTCCCCGTGAACCGTCATTTTTCAATTATTCGTTAGTCAAGGTGAGAAGAGACGATTTTGCGACAGGTCAGCAGAGTTTGGAGAGCAACAAAAAAAAATCATACCATTAGAACTTGTCGAATGAATTTCGTTAAATCAATAACGCTGCTCAAAATATATTTAAATTTGTAACGTCGTCTAAACGTTTTTGACAAATTTTTGCGAACTGAACACCAGTCTGTAAAATGTGTTTTTTTTTCATTCTCACGATTAGTCCTTAAGTAAATTCATTTTGAAGACGTCTTGTACACTAATAGTAATAGTTATACTAAAATTTATATATTAATATTTGCAGATATTCTTACAATATGCTAAAAATATTAAATATACAGCACGATACAAATCATTTTTCTTCGTCAAAATACAATCGAAACGGGTTTGCAAGACTTTACTAGACTGCGAATTTAAGAAAATCAATGTATTATTTTCAATATATTAGAATTATTAATAAAAGCGATCCACAGTCTACTTTTCACGTTTCAAAAGATAGGAGCTGGCTGGACAAAAATATACTTTTACGTTTTTAGACTAATAAGTTCGATTTCTGAAGAATTTGGAAGATAGTTGTCGTTCATTGTTTAGAACAGAAAGCAAAGTCATTAAGTAATGGGATTTTAAAAATAATTTTATAAAATTGTATAATCTGAACAAACAACACATCACAAATCATTGTTGTCAGATTTAACCCTTGGCACTCGAATGGCGACTCTCAGGCGCCACTACAAATTGCTACACCATTATTCAGAATATTGTTTACATGACTAAATTTGTTTATGTGTAATATATTACTAAACATTTAAATATTGTATGAGGTACTATATCAGTTACTCACGCATATAATGAAAATAGCTATGTACAATGGAAATATTCTAGGTTAGAAAAAATGTTTGGTTTTTTAGTTGAAATAGCTCCGAGTGCAAAGGGTTAATAAAACGAATGAACAATATACAATTTGTGTAATTCGAATAATATTTAATCAAATGACGCCGTTCTGTAACAGTGCGGCTAACCTAACTATAATATTGCTTATGAACAACACTGCTTTGTTATGTAGAATAAATTTATATCGTTTGATAGCTCAATATTCAAATCATAATTAGAAAAAGGAAATTTCGTGAAACTTTTTGGTTATTGAGTATTTTTACATAGTTATGTAATTTATTAACAGTCTGGACGAAAAATAAATATTCTTTTTTAATATTTTGTTATAAAACGTGTTGAATTCAATATGAAACAATTGCATATTTCATTATCTAACATCAGTTCGTTTACTTTATTATATAAGTCTTGTGGTTATACTACATGATCCGAAAAGAGAAAATTAAGTGCATAGAGAGTTATTCCCGATCATTTACTAATGAATGAATTGCGAAGTTTATCCATTTATGGCAAAAATCATCGAGTGAAATATAAAACAGTAAAAAGATTAAAAGAATTGAAGTGTCGATACATTAATCTCAGCTTATTAAAATACTTTATAGAAGAAACACTATTTAGTCCCCATTTCTTGGAATTAGTGCAGAAAGGTTGTATGTATTTCACATGAAGACCCGCAGTCTACTAACGAGGATATACCATTGGAACTTTGTTTTGCAATTTAAATTTTAATAAGAATAAAATTCAAGTGGAGTTGATCGTCGCGAACTCCTACGCGTATAAGGCAGGGCATGTTAGATTAGCCTTACTGACGAATCCTCTAGCACAGGGTTTGACTTTATTTGCTCGCGAGGACCGTTTTCCGAGGGCTACGCCTCCTCGACCCGGCCGCGCGTCTCGCTCCCCGTGGTCGCCTACGTGCTCGGACGGGCTCAGGCGCGATCATAACAGACAGATGAACGTGGTGCATAAGGGGCGACACTCGTTTCAATAGGTTTCCACATTACCATCGAGGTACTATTGTCAATGCGTTTTTATAATTAGTGGTATCCCCTGTAGGCCTATTCCACTATGTCACACGATAATTTCGGACAATAGCTGTAGAAAATTAATTAAAAAAACAAATTCATAAGATAAATTTTAAAAATAGTTTTTAATTCTACTGTTTAAATTTTAATACGGTCCGGAACAACTTGATCTTCGTGCACGTTTTGACGTGCTTGGCAAATTGTTAAGGTCTATGGAAAGTTTGGACGTGGATATTCGCATCGCCCACGCAAGCGAAGAATCATTTAAACGTGTACGGTGATCCGATTTAATATAGCGCATTGTTGAAAATGAGCTTCCCCACAAATAAGTTGATCCAAACATTGAGAATATTGGGGTCACAAAATTTCGAAAAATAGGGTACTTTGATTCTTCCAGCGTTTTGAAGAATTCGGCACGTTTTTCTTCCCAAGTTTTCAGAGAGATGTCGTGCTGAAGATCGCACAGTTCTCGTTGAAACTCGAGGGCTTGATCTGCAATTTTGACAGTGAGGGGATTCTCGAAGAGAATTAGATCATTTCTAAACGAGTCGAAGTCGCTGAAACGCGTATCGAATTGACCTATTATCGATTGAAGAATGTATAAGTGATTATCAAAATCAAAGTTAGTGCAGAATTCTTCGAAAATTAGTTGACACGAGGGAAAGAAGATCCAAATTTTTGGTTCAGAGTGTAAATGTGTTTTAAAAAGTGCAAGCTGCTCACAGAAAGAATCGACTTGGCTGCATAATTCCGAAATACTTTGCTTGGGGCCTTGCAATTCTAAATTTAAAGAATTTAAATGATTCGTTAAATCGACTACAAATGAAAGTTCGCAAAGGAAACTTACATCTTTTAAGAAGCAGGAATGTTCTCCTAAGCTGATTTTTGGATATTCTTGTAGAAAAAGGGAGATCTCTTTTCTTACAATAAAAAACTGCGTTAAACATTTCGCTGCACTGAGCCAACGCACCTCACAGTGCAACGACACATCCGTGTAAGAAGCGTTATGCGTTTCCAGAAAATTTACAAATTTTCTGTGTGATAAAAATTTATTTCCACCTTTAATCTAAACGTGCACGAAGATCAAGTTGTTCCGGACCGTATTAAAATTTAAAGACTAGAATTAAAAACTATTTTTAAAATTTATCTTATGAATTTATTTTTTTAATTAATTTTCTACAGCTATTGTCCGAAATTATTGTGTGACATAGTGGAATAGGCCTACAGGGGATACCACTAATAAAAAAAAAACGCATTGACAATAGTACCTCGATGGTAATGTGGAAACCTATTGAAACGAGTGTCGCCCCTTATGCACCACGTTCATCTGTCTGTTATAATCGCGCCTGAGCCCGTCCGAGCACGTAGGCGACCACGGGGAGCGAGACGCGCGGCCGGGTCGAGAAGGCGTAGCCCTCGGAAAACGGTCCTCGCGAGCAAATAAAGTCAAACCCTGCTCTAGCAGGCCTGAGACGAAACGCTAATTCTCACGAAATTCACGCATGAAACAAAACATTGAACCGGCTACCTAAAATTAATTTGGCGGATAGTAAATTGGCGATTTCGGGACCGACGGGTCCATTACGATCGGGCTTGAGATTTACAACCTCAAGCGGGCACGAGTCATCCGCGCGTTGTTCTTGAGATTCGCACCGAACAACGATTATGTCAGCGTGCTTTGTTATTATATTTTTCATTGTGAACAATTTAATAATAAAATTATAAATTATATTTTAATAGCTTTTAACATACAATAACATTTTTCTGCGACACGAGAGAAGATCATTGCTGGTACTCATTCTCAGTGCCACTGCTAACATGACGCGTTTTTATTTTGAAACCGAAACGTGATTCGTAAATGCTACCAACACCATTCGTAAGTCAAAAGTGTACTCTATCACGAGAGGTAACTAGGTTTTCTCCTGCATATTTAATTTATTTAATACATTTAAAAATATCCACACGAATTGGCACTTTTTAATCGTCTTTTTCAGTTTAAATATTGTTTAACATGTTCCGTGCTGCGTGGGGCGTATGCCCCCCACGCCGAACTTTCCGTTCAAGCCATTGGGTATTGCCATTGTAAAACAAAGTATTTCTTAAAAATTTATTATGCAGTCAATTATGAGAAAAATAAATTTACTGCTTTGTTGTGTTATGCATCTTAAACTGTACACCCTGTACTTGATAATTACAATTTTGCACTATTTTCATCATTGTAAGGCATACGCCAGAAACAAAACAATGCAATTGTAAAGCGTGGTCTGAATAAAACTGAATAAAACGCGGTCTGAACGCATTGCCTTCGAAAAACGGTCTGGCACGGAACGTGTTAAATATATTTTCATACTCATATTGTAATATTAAACAACGCCATCTTAATCAGGAGAGAGCACAGCATACTACTGTGGAAGTTAGAATTATGTAACTATTATTATTAATGGTCAAGAAATCATAGTTGAAAATTTGCGTTTCCAAAATATGAGAATTAAAAAAAATATAAGTTCGTATTCAGTTCACGTGTATAGTTTAATTCTTACAGTTCCGTAGTTACAAATCCAAATATGCATTGAACAGTGTAAACTAATGCATTGATACGATGAATTGTTAAACATTTAACTATCTTTTCTATTATATTATTAATGATCAGAATAGAAAATCGAAATCTTGTTATTTATTGAATTAATCATATTATTTAAGTCGCCTAAAATATTAAAATTTCTAATAATTATATGCCCTAAAATTAATTTGATAGGAGGAATCCGTTTGGAAGTTTAGTACTTCTCGTAAAATATTTGGTTTCTTACAGTCATCCCTTAACGCATTACTTTTTCTTGGTAAGGGCAACATTCCGAAACTTCGAGTTTATTTTCAGTGTTTATTTCAGGAAAATTGCCACTTTCCGTGCAGAAACATTTCTGCTCGATTTTTCATACAGGCTATTTGATGTTTCCATTAAAAATTAGCATGTTAATACTAGTATTTACATCGTGTACCATCGTCTTTTTTTTTGTGTAAACATATTTTTCATTTTAGAGTTAAATGATGTTCTGAACGCGTGTGCCATCGGTGTTGCACGTAGCACAAACTCTGCTAAAATGGGTAGAACCTTATTGTTCATTGCTTAAAGTTGCTAGCACATGTATAATGATTAGGATATTGTCTTAAACTTGTGTTTCATTGTGAGGGACTCCATTTTTCTTCGATAAAGGTTTACCATAGGAGTAGTATGGTAAAATTGTTTTTAGACCCTGTAATACGTTTAAAAAATGTTCCTTTTCAATTTTCGGTACACGCTCAGACAAAAAAGGTGCAAAAAGCGAAGTTTATCTACTATTTTCTTCGTAATTCCGATCTATTGTCCCCTTCTGGGAGACGTTTTTTTTTGCGTCTGAAATAAGGCGTCTTTTCCGAGACTGAACAACTTGAATTTGGAGATGTTACAACAGGGATCAGTTTGCTGTGCAATGATTAAAATACTGGTTCTTAAGTTTCCTGTTTTTTGGATTGATAATGAAAATATTTTTCAAAATATCATTTATTATAAACACATAGATGATAAAAGTAGAGAAATTCCTTATATAGACTTTTACTATTTGATTGTTTTTTTTCACGGAATTAAACAAAAAAGGGTAATATATGCGAAACTGATGAGCTATATTGTCCACGATTCTAGAACAATAATTAATTAATGGTACAATAATTAATGTAAGGTGTGTATCTGCGCCGCTGCAATAATAAAAGTGACTGCGCCAGTTTGGGGCGGTTATTTTTCTACTTTCATTCATATGATTTTAACGAATTATCTGAGACGACCGTAATATATCTTTAATATAATGTAGCGGCTTTCTCCTACGCTCGTCACCAGATGGACAGAGAGACAAGAAAACGTCTTTCCCGCTAGTACCTGATCCGTCGCAGATTCATATACAGTCGTGGACAAAATTAAGTGGACAGGTCTAATGATCAACAAAAAATCAACGCAATTTAAAAAATAATTTTAATAAACTAGAATTGTACGGTACATTTAAGTTAGCAAAGTGTACTTTAATGAAATAAACAACAATATCAATAATAAAAGTTAACATAATAGAATATATTATCATTAATCAAAATTGTATACAATTTTTGGTGGTAGAGATTAAGTGGACACTTTATAAATATTTAGAAAATAAGCAATTAGTATTTGGTATTGTAACCTCTTGCTTTAATTACTGCTTCTAATCGTCGTAGGATGATTTCCACAAGTTTTTGGAGGTAACTTCGATCAATTTGTTGAAATTTTATTTGCAATTCGTTTAAAAATACTGTTTTATTATGACGTCTTCCTAATGGTATTTCCGAATCTAATAAGCTCCATACATTTTCTATAGGATTAAGATCTGCACTTTGTGGAGGACAATAGAGAACATCTATCCCACAATCTTATAAAATTTTTTTCGTTTTCTTCGCCGTATGCTTATGATCATTATCCCGTTGTAGCATCCATCCCTCATCGAAATCCATTTTTAGGGTTAACTATTCCATATTTTCATTTAAAATGTCAACAAACATATCTGCATTCGTGATGCCATGGATGGGTGCTAAATTTCCAACCCATACCAAGAAAAACATCCCCATACCATTATGGATCCCCCTCCACGTTTGATGGTAGGCAACACATACTGCTTCTTGAGAGCTTCATTCGGTTTTCTCCATACGCGTGTTCCCCCTTTTTTTTATTTAATGACTCAAATTTGCTCTCGTCACTCCATATAATTTTTTTCCAAAGTAATAATGGCTTATTCACATATTTTTTTGCAAAAGCTAAACAACTCTTTTTATGAAGTTTACTAATGTGTGGCTTGCGTCTAGCTAAACAACTCTTCAGATTAACTTCTTTTAATCTTCGTCTCACAGTTCTTGAAGAAATATTTAATTGTAGAGTTTCAACAATATTTCGTGATGTTATCGATGGAATACGTTGAGTTTCTCTTACAATTTGTCTATCATCGTATGAATTTGTGCTACGTTCTCGTCCTCGACCGATTAAATTTTCAACAGTATCATACTGTAAATACTTGTGATAAATTGTATGCACTGTACTCTTAGAAATTTTTTATTTTTCAGCCATTTTACGATAACTTAGTTTATTTTTGTACTCTGAAACAATTAACTTTCGCAGGTGCACGGGAAATTCTTCTCGTCTCTTAGACATGCTCGGTTTATATTTCTAATCTTGTTTAAACAAAAGTTCAATGTCTACTGAGGACGAATGACACCGCACAATGCGAGAGTCAAATGTTTGTTTACATTTTTTCCGTCCCAACACAGAATGTCCTCTGCGTCCGCTTAATTTTGTCCACGGTCTCAAAGACATCCATACAAACAAATATGCATAAATATTAACAGAAACATTATATTTATGCTTTTACATACTAAATAAATTCTTTCGTTGTGTATAAACATTTTTCATGTTAAACATCTGCAATAAATTTATAACACAATAAATGTAAATAGAGATTATTCAGAATTTATGTTCTGTCCACTTAATTTTGTCCACGACTGTATATACCGTCCTAAGCCGTCCTTACGATATCACTGTTTCTAAGGCAGAGCCCGCTAGATAGCCTTACTGATGACGAATCCTCTAGCGGGCACAGATCGAAACACGCTTTATTTCCCTTCCGTCCTTACCCACACATTTCAGACGCTGCCAAATTGGAGACCCCAACGACGAGAGCACAACGTAACAACTGTAGCAGACGAGAAAACTATAATCAGGAAGTCCCCTGGCAGGTGCCAACAACTACTACCGATCTTACCCGTCCAGGCCGCCGCCGTCGATATGACTTTTTTTTAAAATTCCGAAACAGTCGTCTTTTAGGTGCCCAAAAGACGCCTAACAGACCCTCAAAAGACGCCTAAAAGACGCCTTTTATACGTCTAAGAGGCGCCTTAAAGACGTCTGAGAGACGCCTGACAGACCCGCCAAAGACGCCTAGCAGACCCCCAAAAGACGCCTAAAAGACGCCTTTGAGACGCCTCTTAGAGACTGGGTCTGAGAGACGTCTTAAAGACGTCTTTCAGGCGTCTCAAAGGCGTCTCAAAGGCGTCTTTCAGGCGTCTCAAAGGCGTCTCAAAGGCGTCTTTCAGGCGTCTCGAAGGCGTCTTTCAGGCGTCTTTCAGGCGTCTCGAAGGCGTCTTTCAGGCGTCTCAAAGGCGTCTTTAAGACGTACCGTTTTGTAACAAACGACGCTCCAGCGACCGCTGAGACGTCTTTAAGCCGCCTCAGTGTCTTGCGGCAGACGTCTGTGTGCTGTCTGGGTATACAGTTCTGCAATAACAGGTTCAGAAACAGTACCTAATGCAAGCGTTTTGACGATAAAGTAGAAGATTTTATGCCGGTAAGTTAGAATATTTTATTTCGGTAAGGTAGATAATGATAACGATTTTATTTGTGAGTTGTTAGACAAGATTATTGTATTGTCAGGTTGTCGCCGCGACCCCCGCGTCACCCTAACAGCGGAGCGTGTTTAGATCCCGCGAAACGAGCTCCCGTGCGTGGAACTGGTGGGGTTACCCCTCGAAACGGGTAACATCATAGTTCGGAGAAATTCAAAAGTAGTTCCGTTGTACTTTCCTCTGTGAATACACGTGAATCTTACACGATAGTCCGTTTCTCTCCTCTGCGAGTTCAGGTGAAGAATTATCGAGTTGCAATTACATCTGATGTACGTTACTCCTCTGTCAGAGTAACCGCGAAGTCGTGATACGTATGATCTGCTCGTTTTGTAAAAAATTGTTGAACATTAAACGAGACGAACAAGCCGCAGAAACCCGGCTTGGAATTCTGACCAGTGAGTTCGGTGAATTCGGTGCCCTCGGTTCGAAACTCCTGTTCCTAGTCTTCCTGCATCACGATCCCGGCGTTTGTCGTTTCCCGGAAAAAGCATCGGTGAAACAGAGTCGACAAAAATCCTTTTGGGAAACATGATTTTAATGCTAACTGAGGCTGCGTGCAAGATTTGTGGTCAATTCGATTTGACCGAGTTTCGAAAGTTTCGCCTTTTATGCATTCATAACAAAAATGAGTAGGTAAAATTTATAATACTGATGTACTGTTTTCATCTTCTTGAAACTATTACAGAACCAATGAAATTTCTATTTGGCCCATATTTCTTACAATTAATACAAATATTTTATATTTTGCATAAAATTCCACAATTTAGTCGTCACTTTGTAAATTGTATTACATTTTTGTAGCATCAATAATCTGCAGAATATTATGAATATTATTAAATAACATCTATAATAGCAACCAAATTCCTATTCTTTTCGTAGTTTGTTGCAGAATTATAACGTAGGGAAATGTGTATTGGACGAGCGTCGTATGCGAGCGAATTAAGGCAAAAGGTAACGTAACAGACTCTAGAGAGATAACACTCCCCCGCTCCCTATTAAAGTGGATGCCAAAATTAGTTGGCCAAGCAGAGGCTTTGAAAGGTAAATGCTGCTATATGTGCCACATACCCATACCATCGTTGACTCTTTTGTCTCGTTTCGTTCAGTTTGCAGCGCGATCGCTCGAAGCATCACGTTAGTAAAGTAAATGTCTGCAGGATTCAAGTGAAACAATAAGTGTAATGAAGAAAACTAATAATGAATCAATTTTGCACACCTTTAATTTGATTATAGTTTTGTAGATCATAGAAAGGTTTAAAAGTATTTAAGTTCTTTCGTCATTTGTGTAAATTGTAAAAATATGTTCCTATGGATTCAGATGAAAGAGGAGAAGTAAAATAAACAATTTTTCAGGAACCTTGTGTCGTGGATTCCTACTCAAGAATGTTTTACAGCAATTATTTTCCATTATCTTTTTGTTTTGGTAACGCTATTTAATAATTCTAATAATTTGATCAGCAAAATTCAATGGTCATGTTTACCTTACGGGAAATCGTTACTTTCCTAATATTTATTTTAATTACGTTGCAAAATGTTTTTCAAATATGTATGTCTGAACCACACCTCTTCTCCAAATCGATGAAAAATTATTTACATCACATTTTTAATTCAAATAGGCAGTGCAAAAATATATTTGAAGACCATTTTGAATACTGCTGATCGGTTCTATTTAAAAGTTCATGGTGCACAATCGATGGTCATTTATACACTAATCCGTCTGAGTTTCTGTTCAAACTTGTAATCCTTCTCTGACCCATATATTAGTAATAGCATATTACACAGCAACAAGTATTTCAGCACTAAGCTGCTTAACCTTCATTGCCATCATTATGAAAACGTTTCGCTTGGATTATTGTAAAAATATTCAGGGAACACTATTAGAATCGTGACTAGTGCAGTGATTGTAAAATAATTGTTGCAGCGGTTGTTAATAAAATAAAATGTTCAGCTTTGGTACATGCTAGTATATTTTAAACTATATAGTATGAACTCACGGCCAAACTAAATATTAAAAAGTATTCTTTTAAAGTTTCTTTTACTCTACAAAAAGGGTATAGCCGGATAAGATGGTCAAAAGTGCCCTTGAACCGAATTTTATCGGCGATGGATGATTCGATAGGACATTAAGAAAAAACATTATACAAAAGGGTATAGCCGGATAAGATGGTGAAAACTGACCTTGAGCCGAATGATATCGCGGATGGGTCATTCGATAGGGCATCAAAAAAAAAACATACTGTGTAAAATTTTAACCCTATATCTTGATCGGGAGGGTAGTTATAGAGTAAAATTGAAAAATCAGTTTTTGGCCTATTTGCACTAGTTAACGGAGTTTAGAAATTCTGAAAAAAATCTGACACATGTCAAACACCCGAATACATATTCTGCAATTCGTTTTAGATTTTTAAATTGAAAATCCTGCTCGTAAAAAATCAAAAACCTCAAAAGAATCAAACAAATGCAGATTTCTCATGGAAGTTCTAGAGTGACTAACTTTATATTTTTACAGTACCGATATATTATTATACGTATCGCATATGAATTTTTTCACATTTTTCGGTGTCTTGCGCCGTTGTTAAAAAAAATAAAAACCGATTTTTTCGCCATTTTTTCCGTGAAAACCTAAGCTAACCTTCAAATTGTCACATTTTATTCATTCTGTAAGCCTATTGGACACTGATAAACCTTGAACATTTCACGGAAATAATTAAAAAATGCAATTAAGTTGATTAGTATTCTGCTATGTCAGTGCATAATATCTGAAAATATTAACCATTTCCGAACACCTCGATTGGGTCAGCGCTCGACTGTGGACATGCTTATACTAGGATCGCGCCCGGCATAAGTCTACTTTTGTTGTATTTAATCAATTATTTTTTTTGTAACCTTTCTAACTATGTAATAATCAATGGTATATTCCTACAATTCTTTTAGAACCGATATTTAAATATTTAGAAAATATGTTAACATAAAATACGTCAAAAAATAATTTCGGAGCAATCGTTATTTCATCCATTTTTAGGTATGCATCCTCTCAATTCTGGTAATATTCAACATTTTCTGCAGAAAATCTATACGTGTCTTCAAGTTTGGAATAATATGTTATAGAGAAAAGAAATAAATTCAAGTTCTAGAAATTGCCCCATTGTTATTCAATTCCTTTGAGAATTTTGCTTTTTGTACCTCGTCTTTTATGTGGCAGAGCAATTGTGTATGAACCATCCAGATTGGTTAATGAAATATTTCACCCTTCTCTAATATTCAGTGAACTAACCAGATGTTTCGATATTTTTTAAAGTAAAGTTATAAATCAATGAAAACATATTTGGAAATATAAAATTCCCGTGCTTCATTAACTTTAATTGTATATTCATAACAGTATCTTCTGGTCAGTTTAGTCACAAAACAAAATGCAATATGGAACAATTATGGACGATTGGGCTATATCCTCGACATGCTAGGACCTTTCTACGCAAACCAAACTGATGTGAAAATAATGAAGATCGTATTCAAGATCCAAATGGTTTGCAAGTTCTTATGAAACAAAAAAATATATGTGGGATCAGGACCTCCTAGACCAAATACTGTATGGAGATTAGGAAAAGTAGGAGGGTTCCGTGGGTATGTGTAAGAGTTGATCAGCTACAACCGCGAGGGTCCCGGGTTCGATTCCTGACGCGGAATTCCTCATTTTTTCTAAGATCCTACATTAGGGGGCTCGTCCGGGATGGGTGGAACACCGATGCCCGCATGGTGACAGACGACGAACGCAGTAAGCAAGCGTAGCGAAGACGGTCGCACGTCATCGAAAGGACAACGAAGCGAAGTAAGGGACACATCCAGGGAAAACCTGTAGAGAGGGCAGTAGGATGGTGTTCCCGAAAAGTGACGAAGTTGATGAAGAGTTGCGTTGATGGCGCTGAGGCCAAAAAGACGATGGCGCTGCGACGGTCATTCGAGGGCGAATGCCGGAGCAGGATGGATGGCCGAGTGTGGGATCAGGACCTCCTAGACCAAATACTGTATGGAGATTAGGAAAAGTAGGAGGGTTCCGTGGGTATGTGTAAAAGTTGATCAGCTACAACCGCGAGGGTCCCGGGTTCGATTCCCGGCGCGGAATTCCTCATTTTTCCTAAGGTCCTACATATATGTATGTATTGTTGATAGAGATTTTCGAGATGTTCAATGTCACTTGCAAGAACTTGTCTTTTGGAACTGACTACGGAAGAATCTAATGCTTCTCCAAAGTAACCAAAGTTCGTTGGGTAGTTAAGGCATTCTACAAAAATACCATTGATTACTACATAGTTAGAAAAGTTAGAAAAGAAAAGAATTGATTAAATAAAAAAAAAGTAGACTTATTATGCCGGGCGCGATCCCAGTATGAGCACATTCACAGTCGAGCGCCTAATGGGCTTACCCAATTGAGCTGTTGGGAAATGGTTAATATTTATGCGCTGACATAGCAGAATACTAATCAAGTTAATTGCATTTTTTAATTATTTCTGTGAAATGTTCAAGGTTTATCAGTGTCCAATAGGCTTACAGAATAAATAAACTGTTACAATTTGAAGGTTAGCATAGATATTATTTTTTTTACTTTTTACCCCATAACTACCCTCCCGATCGAGATACAGGGTTGAAATTTTGCACAGTATGTTTTTTCTTGATGCCCTATCGAATGATCCACCGCCGATAAAATTCGGTTCAAGGGCACTTTTGACCATCTTATCGGGCTATATCCTTTCCTTTTATATCCCTTTATATCCCTTATAGAGGGTGTTTCGTCTAAAACAGGACACCTAAATATCTCTACCTCTGAAAATACAAAAAATGTTTCTAACGTTATCTGAAACGCACTAGCCCAACGGGCGGTCCCTGGGAAGGAGGGAAACGCTGTCTGTCGTCACCGGGCCCCTGTAGGTAGGCCGGAGGGGAGCTCCCCCCCCTAAGAGTGCATTCAACAGCCGGGCCTTTCTGGAAACATGGGTGCGCAGACCTCGGACTGACCCAGGGACGCCCAGGGCACGACATGGTGTGGCTTTAGTTGGTAGGCCCGGCCTTCAGCCGGGAGAGCCCAACATAACCGTCGCGCCTCTTTCAGGCAGGGGTGGTGGTTCCATAAGGCGGATTTCTCCACACCTTAAAAAAAATAAAAAAAAAAGGTCTAACTTAGGTCTAACCTAGATCTAACCCAGTGTCGAACGGTATGTTCTATTTATAAAAACTATTTCGTTAATAAATTTGTAAGAATGAAGGATCGACGGATAAAATCTTTTGTGGGTTACTCAGGAGGGTGATTTTGACAATGTGTATGAAGGTCAAGATCACCGAGACTAGGTCATCTTTTATAGACATGTTCCATGGAAAAATCAGTGGAATAGTATACTTCTAAAAATTTCTCGTTTTGAATGGTCAGTTAACTAAACGTTATTGATATGGACGGTAATTTCTGGTTCATAAATGCACTTTTGCTGTTAATCAACTTGGTAATATCGTCTTCAATTCCTGTAACTGTCTTTTATTCCCACCCATTATTTGTCAAACTTGTCTCAAACAAGAAGTTAGGGGTTCTAAGAGAGACGATAGTACTGGATACTAATGATACTATAGTAACAGTCCAATTTTTTCGGACAAATACGCTTTAACATAAAATTTCAATATACAATACGATTTTGAATATATTCACCCTGAAGTACCGTAGACACTGAAACTTGCCAAATCACTACAAAAGGTCTTCCGAACCGCTAATATTTATAGCATTATCATTAACATACATGTCAAGTAAAAATTAAATTTAATTGTTCTTGCTTTATATAGAATATTAATAATAAAGAGTTCTAAACGAAAATGAAGAACAACAAACATATTGGAAATCGAAAATTCTGTAATAATCAAATATAATGAAAATTGAAATACAGATGAATGAAAAGTGTGAGCAGTCTATAATACTTAAGGTTTAATAAATTAACGTATAAAAGGAGCAATAATGATGGAAGTGTTAACAATGATTGTTCCATCTGCCGCGCCACGACGTTAAGTTTTCAGGAAAATTGATTTTGAAAATCTTTTGTGTACGCATGCACTTACATAGTTTACAATCTTCGAGGAACACTATAAGACGTATCGCGTTTCTATATAATGTGTACACGACTTTCTCCGGTGTCTTATTTTGCTTTTCTCAGGTGTCTATTGCCTTCAGTAGTCGGTCGTTAAGCATAGTTCCTGCAAGTCTTTCTTCCTGAGCCGCGAAACTTATCCCCTCTACAATAAGAACTTGCGTCTCGAATTTCATTGAAATTAGATTCGCGTATCCTCACTGATGCACTCGAAGCAAAGTTGAGCAAAATAATGTTAGCAAGATAAACTAAGAATTTTGATAAACAAGTAATTTCAAATTGTACGGTTTCATAAATAAAATGGTTGCCTTTATTGTGAAACATTTTTATTCAAACGGCAATCCATTTTTAATAAGTTCAAGCACCATTGTAACACACCTTATAATACAAGGAATTGTTATTTTAAACGAACGGAAGCAAGTGATTTGTTTCACCACGAAACCAACGTTATACAAAAATACTACTATGTAGATAGGTACGGGATAGGGCAAAATAATAAAAATAATTCTGTCAAGTAGAGTGATATATTATTTCAAAGATTAAATAATAAGTAGACTATTTTGTTCTCAATGGTGCAATGGTACCATGTTAGAGTTTTTGGAAACAGATTTTGGGAAATGTATTGAATATAATTTGGTGAAAATTAAATTTTAATCGTTAATGCTAGCTGTACAAATACAATACCGTGCCCTCGCTGCAAATGTGGCATAACTTAAAATATATATATAAACGCCGACAGTAACAAAATTGTTAATAAAGTCAAGACAACTGATAATAACATGCATTTGTAGAATTCAGCACAGTGCCACATAATTCAAAAAGAACGATAAAACTGCCCTTTACCGATAAAATTATGAAAACATTTTCATAGTGATTACCTTCATATTGCGTTTTTCAAATTATGCCACTTTTGCAGCGAGTGTGCGATATCACAAAGATGCGATTAAGGGTAACAACCGTATATAAGCTCCACGACTTGTTCAGATATTCAACGTTTCTTCTGTGAAAGGAGAAGTTTCTTCTATGAACACCTGATGTGCAATCTTGAGAAACTAGTGGTAATCTCACTTCGAAAATTTTTGCTAAGGTTCGATTTTGAACTGGACCCACTTTTCTTAGTATCCTCATCCCGCGAGGGTGGAAATGAAGAAAACCTCTCTCTTTTCTGCATGCATAGAGCGACAAATTGACAATCGTACCAAGTGACTCCAGGTCGAAAGTCCAACGCGTTGACGCAGAGCGTTTACCTTCTTCCTGGAAATCACACTGTGACGGCTACGCCGGGCCCCTGACGCGAGACGACCCGTCCGACCACCGCGTCCGCTTATTCATTCCCACTTTCCACCCGTCCGCGAAACTCGCGCCTAGGCCGAGAGGTGGCCGCCGCGACGAGGTGGATTCTCGCGGCTAAAAGTGGGAGTGGGTGAGGATATAAAGCCGTTCGCGAGACCGATTCGAGGCAGACAGGCGAAGAGCCGAATCGTACCGTACCGTTCCGACTCCGGGCCATTCCCACTACCTCGCCTGTTACCGTGTCTTAACGCATACCTGCACCAAGACTTTCCTGCTACCGTGTCAACGCATAGCTGCACCGAGGCTACCCTGTTACCGTGTCTTAACGCATAGCTGCCCCGCGAGACCTTCCTGCTACCGTGTCTCAACGCATAGCTGCACCGAGACTTTCCCTGTTACCGGGTCTCAACGCATAGTTGCTCCGAGGCTTTCCCGTTACCGTGTCTCAACGCATAGCTGCCCCGAGACTTCCTGGTTACCGTGTCTTAACGCATAGCTGCACCGAGACTTCCTGGTTACCGTGTCTCAACGCATAGCTGCACCGAGGCTACCCTGTTACCGTGTCTTAACGCATAGCTGCACCGAGACTTCCTGGTTACCGTGTCTCAACGCATAGCTGCACCGAGGCTACCCTGTTACCGTGTCTTAACGCATAGCTGCACCGAGACTTCCTGGTTACCGTGTCTCAACGCATAGCTGCACCGAGGCTACCCTGTTACCGTGTCTTAACGCATAGCTGCACCGAGACTTCCTGGTTACCGTGTCTCAACGCATAGCTGCACCGAGGCTACCCTGTTACCGTGTCTTAACGCATAGCTGCACCAAGACTTCCCTGTCTTAACGCATAGCTGCCCCGAGACTTCCTGGTTATCGTGTCTTAACGCATAGCTGCTCCAAGACTTCCCTGTCTCAACGCATAGCTGCACCGAGACTTCCTGGTTACCGTGTCTCAACGCATAACTGCCCCGAGACAACCCGTCCTTACCCTAGTCGTATAACTTTTGTACATATTTATTGTAAATACTTAAATATATAAATATTTATTTTTATCCTAGTAACTACGAGTGTTTTTCTTTCCTTCGTCGTACGAACCCGGAACCCGACTGAGCCGGCTATCCTAGTTCCTCCTAAGCATCCGTCACAACACTTTGATGATATGGTTTATGACACGCCGAAAGAAGTGTCCGATTAGACATAAAATTTGCTGATAGCAAATCAGCACATCCGTTCCTCAAATGTCAACCAGTTCGACATTCAAAAAAATAAAAGTCCGTGTCCGCGTCATATACCGTGTCCGATTCTTTGTTTCGACAGCGATCCTATGCCATACTCATAAAAAATTGTCTGAATACATGCGGTGTTTCCATTAGTTTTTGCAATCTTTGCATGTGCATAGAAGTTGTGCAAGAAGATATTAAGTCCATGTGTTGAAAAGATGTCTGGATAATGTCATAGAATAAAAATTATTTCAAATAGAACCTTTTAAAAAGAGTAGCAGACATAAATATATAAAATTATACAGGGTGTCCCGTAACTGATGGTACAACCGAGCAGGGGATGATTCTACATGAAAAACAGAATCGAAAATATAGAATAAAATTTTTTGATACAAGGCTCTGTTTTCGAGAAAAATGAGTTTGAAAAATTGTCTAGTGCGCGTGCACTCGGCTTACTTGCGGCACAACGGATTCCATTGCCTCACGTCTGGATATCTCGGAAATTGCCTTCGTACTTCTAGATATGTTTACAAACATTGTCAGTATAATGATATCACTTCTATCGCTCCTATTCTTTTCCCATCCTTATGAAATTACGCCTCCAGTTCTCATTATTCCGTCGAAATGGCAACTTATAGCAGTGGTGGGCACGGGTGGAGCCCCTCAAACGCCTGCTTCTCCCACCAACCTCTCTTTCATGCAGTGCGCACGTTCGTTGCGTACGCTGATGTCTCGTGTCTTTGTTGCCCCATTATACCGTGCATGCTGGAAGGCGACAGAGGGCGCTACGGTGTGGACGGTTTGGCCTCAATTGAGGCAAAATTGCCCATCCCTGACTTATAGCAATCGAGAGTATACCGATATGATTATTGCGTTGGGTGCGTGTAATGGTAGTGCTTTAGCAGCGACTACTTATTACAGAGATCGGTACCCTAATCGTCGACATCCTGATCGAAGGGTCATTCAAAGAGTTGAACGGACCCTCGCAGAATACGGGTCTTTTGAAAAACTTCGCAAGCACGGAGGACGTGCCCGAAGAATTGACAGGAGTGTGGAAGAGAGGATTTTGGAAGACGTAAACGACGATCCAAGCACCAGCATAAGGAACCTTGCCTCGCAATACGATATCAGCCGATCTACCATTAGTCGAATACTACATCAAAACAGGCTGTATCCTTACCACGTTCGTAGAGTGCAAGGGCTCACAGAACGTGATTATGTCCACCGAATGGCATTTTGTCACTGGTTGTGCGAACAACACCGTAACGACGCCCATTTTTTACTAAATATTTATGGACGGATGAAGCGAAGTTTACGCGAGACGGCATGTTTTTTGTCCATAACCTGCACAGGTGGTCAGATCAAAATCCGTATACCATTTTGCAAACAAATTTCCAAGTAAGGTGGAGTGTGAACGTCTGGACTGGCATAGTAGGTGACCAAATTATAGGCCCTTATTTCTTTCCGGGAAATGTGACATCGGAAGCATATTTGCATTTCCTTCGAAACGTGTTGCCGGAATTATTGGAAAATGTGCCTCTTGAGATTCGAAGAACGCTAATTTTTCAACAGGATGGAGCACCACCGCACTATAGTTGCGAAGTAAGACGTTTTTTAAGTGAAAATTATCAGTGCTGGGTCGGTCGCGGTGGCAGAGTACCTTGGCCGCCACGATCTCCGGATTTGTCACCGTTAGATTTTGATTTGTAGGGTCAGGTGAAATCGATTGTGTATCATGATGACATAACGAGCATCGAACAATTACAACAAAAAATTGTGATAGCGTTTGAACACTTAAAGCAACATAATAATTGCACATTACAAGAGGTTCGAAGGAATTTAATACGAAGAGCACAATCATCTCTACAACAACGTGGACAGCACTTCCAGCAATTTATGAACTGTGGCGGCTACTTCCTATGCTCGTCAACAGAGGGACATTACGACAACACCTTTCCCGCTACTACCTGAATCTTCCTCTGTTTGTATATATACCGTCCTAAACTGTCCTTACGACATCCCGCGTCTAAGGCACGGGTCCGCTACATAGCCTTACTGACGAGTCCTCTAGCGGGCCTAGGACGAAACGCTTCCTTCTCCTTTTTCCTCCTGTCACACACTTTTCAGCCGCCATAATTGGTGACCCCGACAAACGAACAACGACGCTACCTTCTGAGTAGAGGAGACGACAACATCAACAAACCACGGACAACATCAGGAGGACTGGAAGGTGACTACTCTGTCACTGCCTTGCCTGAACTACTGCCCGACCAACAGCGAGGACTTCTCCCTACTATGCGCTTCTGACGTCATCTTTGCAGCATTATATGGTTTACCGTTTCCGCACCTAAATTTGTGCGATGTTTTCGTATCTACATTTGTGCGGCGTTCATCCATTGTTTGTGCGACTATATGAGTCCTATAAGCGGTTTAGGGAGCTACTCAACTTCGTCAATTCGGCAGCATCACTGGTGGGCACACTGACAGCACACATTCCAGCGACCTCCTTGGATTCCGGCGGAGATCAAGGTAATTAGAGGGAAATTTGTCCAGATATCGTTGACCACTGGCAAGGGGGTAATGTGGCGGCTACTTCCTATGCTCGTCAACAGAGGGACATTACGACAACACCTTTCCCGCTACTACCTGAATCTTCCTCTGTTTGTATACATAACGCCCTTACGACATTCCACGTCTAAGGCACGGGTCCGCTAGATAGCCTTACTGACGAGTTCTCTAGCGGGCCTAGGACGAAACGCTTCCTTCTCCTTTTTCTCCTCTCACACACTTTTCAGCCACTATAGAACTAAACAAATTCCTCAAAAGTAATTCTAACATTGTAACCTCGACCTTCGATTTGTTCGATGTATACAAACCTCGAAAACCTTTGCGAGAAAAGGTTGAGGTAACTCAGAATAAAGTCCGTTGAGCCGCAAGTAAGCCGAGTGCACGCGCACTGGACAAATTTTCAAACTCATTTTTCTCGAAAACAAAGCCTTGTATCAAAAAATTTTATTCCATATTTTCGACTCAGTTTTTCAGGTAGAATGAAAAATTGGTGGTCGGTTACACCACCAGTTACGGGACATCCTGTATATATTCTTATAAATATCATTATTATTAAGTTTAGTAAATAAAGTTTTTAGTAGTTATTAATCATCGATAATCGACGACTAGTCGAATAGTCGATCTGCATAAGATGCCGATTTCTCTGCAAATGTAGCATCAGTATTTTGTATTTATCATGCATTTCTTCTTTTTCTTCCTCTCTTTCCACTTTCGGCGCACCGCGCACCATGCACAGTTTTGTCGCGCTCCAGTTGCGGGCACGGCCACGGAGCGAGGTGTTCGTTTAGCGGGAGTACCGCGGCGGAGAACCCGCACGTAGCGAAAGGTTTAATTTTCAAATTCGATTTTCTCGAAAACAAGGCCTCGCATGAAAAAAATTTTATTCTATATTTTCGACTCAGTTTTTCATGTAGAATCACCCCCTGCTCGGTTGTACCACCAGTTACGGTACACCCTGTATATATTCTTATAAATATCATTATTATTAAGTTTAGATTTATATATAGTATTTCATCGATAATCGTCGCCACCAGGGGTCCGGTGTGTAAGTATTCAATTATAGACGCAATAATTAAATAACTATGAATTAAATACTAGAGAAAAATAGGTTACTTGCCATATTTACATCCCTGTAAAAATTTTTTTTTTTAAAATCGGACATTAAGCATTCACTACTTGGTAATACAAAAATAATTTTTTTTTTTAATCGAAAATTTATAATATCGATTTCACGACTGTGCGCCGTATGCTGACGAACGACCGCGCTAATGAAAGAGCACCACTGGCGGCAACTCATGTCAGCGAAGATGTTTTGCTTTCTGGTTCGGTAAAAACGTCGATGTTGCAAACTTCAAAGGGGGGTTTTTCAAGATAAAAGTCTGCCCTATCGTGTGATATAGTACGATTTTACGCTGGACTCTTATTTTTTTAGATAAATTCAAAAATATCCCCAGAAATTCATGAAATAGTGGTGTCTCTCCGACTTTAATGATTGTTTAAACATGTTTAAACATTCATAATGTATTAAAATTGGATATCACTGTATTCGGGAAAGTCTACAGAATCTTTTGCAGCAAAGAACAATTCAATATCTTTTATAATAACATTATAATATTTGTTTCAAGTTGAAAAATGTCTTTTTTTCAAAGTCGTGTTTCTTAAGTACTGTGCATCTTGGAGAAATATTAAGGGCAGATTTGGAATCAGGGCAAAAAACTGTATAAGAACCGCCCAACAGTAATTGCGAAACAAATTTTGTGTTGGAAAGTGTTATTTTTTACAACTTTTTTATGTGTGTCTATATCGAAAATTTAAAAAATACGTTTTATAAATCTGTTTCAATTATACATATACAATGAGCCACGAAAGTATTCGAACGCTCTCAAATGAAAAGTTTGACGTTTAAAAATGTGAGGCCCATTAATAATTGTACGGTCTTACACTCGCGGAATGGTGATTTTGATTGAATCTAGACCGCGAATCACAGTGTGTGCTCGACGCCTAATTAAAGTCGTGAGGACTGATTACGAATGGTGTTGGATGGGTTAAAACCGACTCGTTGGTGATGAGGTTTACTCAATATACTTTAATTTGGTGTTCGTGATACAAAACGGTGCGTGGTTCTCGAGAGTTCGTGCGATACTTTTGAGAGTTGATGAGGTCCTGACGAAAATTGGCGGAGTCCAAGGTTTCGATGTTGTCTGTGGAAAGATCTTTTTGGGGGTAGGAAAATAGTGGTGGAAAATTACTTAGGAAGGGATGAGGTAAAGAAGCGAGGGAAGGATGTGAACGAAGAAAGAGAGAAACGATTGGAAAACAAGGTTGACGAGAGGGTTGGTGATTTTAAGGAAAAACAGATGCGATGGTCAAGTACGTAGGACCGTGAGAGAAAGTGGCCAGAAAACTGCAGATGAGTGTGACGAATTAATTTGTTTTGAAATTCGGCACGTAGGCACGATTTCACGGATTGTAAAAACGGAAAAGGTTAAATTGTACGGTGAACTATGCGACCGTACAATAATTGCAAAATATTTTTATTCCTGTAGCAGCATACAACCATCACGGTTATACATGTTAAATTGAAAGTGTCTTTGACAACGTAAATAATACTTATGAAAGATTCGTTGCCGACATTGGCTAAACGGACGCCACAAAAGTATTCGAACGACAAAACTTGTAAACAAAACAATCCTTGAATTCGACAAATTGTAAACATTGGTTCCTTCGGTTGATGTTACACACTTCCCCTGCTCGGTACAGCAAGTGTTAACAAGAGCGTCAAATTTGTATTAATAATGTGTGCAAAAAGGTCCGAAACTAGTATCACTGATAGAAAACTGATAATGAAGCGGCACAACGAAGGCAAGAGCTATGGCGAAATAGCAAAGTTATTAGGAAGAAGTAAATCTACTATTCGCTACATGGTAAAAAAATTAAAAACAACTGGAGTTTTTCAAGATGAAGTCCGTTCTGGTCGACCCAAGAAATTAACGAAAAGGGAAGAGAACGTAATTGTGCGTGAAATAAAAAAAGACCCAACAATTTCGGCCCCCAAACTTGCTACGCTAGTCGCTGATAGCTTTGGGAAACAAGTTCATCCGGAACTTTGTCGAAGAGTCCTCCGTGAAAACAATTTTCATGGTCGTATTCCCCGAAAGAAACCATTTATTAGCAAAATCAACAAGCAGAAGAGACTAAATTTCGCTAAAAAATATGTGAGCAAGGATAAGAACTTTTGGAAACGCATTATTTTTTCGGACGAAAGCAAATTTAACATATTTGGCTCCGATGGATGTCACAAAATTTGGAGAAAACCAAACAGAGAGATGGACCTTAAAAATCTACGTCCAACCGTGAAACATGGAGGTGGATCCATAATGGTGTGGGGGTGTATGGCGGCCGGCAGTGTTGGAAACCTTGTCATTATTGATGGAATATTAGATAAATATAAGTATATGCAGATATTAAAAGATCATTTAAAGCAAAGTGCGGAAAAATTAGGGCTAGTTGGTGATTTTCATTTTCAGCAGGACAATGATCCTAAACATACCGCATATATTGTTAAACAATGGATCATTTATAATGTACCCCACATTTTAGAAACACCTCCACAAAGTCCGGATATCAACCCCATTGAGCACTTATGGGCAGAAATTGGCAGAAAACTTAGTAAACACAATATTAATTCCAAGGAAGGATTAAAAATAAAAATTTTAGATGTTTGGAATAATATAGGAAAAGAAATTACTGAAAATTTGGTTGACGGCATGCAACGACGTTTACAAGCCATAATAAGTGCTCATGGTGGACCGACAAAATATTAAAACTATACATTTGCGTTAAAAATAAATTACTCGTTTAATCGCTCGAATACTTTTGTGGCGTCCGTTTAGCCGATATTGGTAACAAATCTTTCATAAGTATTGTTTACATTATCGAAGACACTTCCAATTTAACATGTATAGCCGTGATAGTTGTATGATACTACAGTGTGTTCGGGATTAATTCGAATATAAGTCGTGGATTAAGTGTAATGCGAAATACGAACATATGTCTCACGAGTTGTTTATGGTTGAACTCGTGTTCGACCTCGGCATCGCCGCTTCGCTCTAATTCTGCGTTCGCGACAAAACCCGTGCGCATTGTTTCGCACCTGTTAGACTGCGAGCGCACAGTTTTTATACGACATGTTTGTACAGTCGACCGCTCCCAAGGATTGTCACGCACTCCCTCTCTTCAAAAATGCTAATTAGGTTAGCCAATCATGGCATTGTCGATAATTTCGAAGGAGCGCGACAATCCCTGGCAACGGCCACTTCGATTCAAGTCTTTCCAAGAAGCAGTCGATTTTCGCACGCGATCTCTCATATCTCTATTTCGGCGACTGCTTCCCCTCAACCCTTTTCAAGTTCTCTTTAAGTATATTTAGTTCGTTTATTACTGTTGTTTCATTTGTACATATAGTTCACAAAGTTCTATTAAATCTCTAGTCAAATCATCTCAATACAGTCCACTCTCTTTATATTCATTCGCGTGACCGCGCTTCACATTCACCTCCACCTTCCATCTTCCGGCTGCACGCACAGCGCTGTGCGATTCCGGCGACCCTCTGGAGCTCTCGCCAAATCTCGAGCGGAGTCCCCAACATACAGGAATAAAAGTATTTTGCAATTTTTAATGGATCTTCTAGTTTTTTACCCATCAAACATTTCATTTGAGAGCGTTCGAATACTTTCGTGACTCACTGTAAATCCTGGAAATTTCATCGAAGTCGGTCAACGTTGCAACGAGCTACAAACAGTTAAAGATTATGAAAATCGTAGTTTTTCACGATTTCGGTCTCTAACTGTAATAAACCTTAATATTCTTATATCTTTCAATCCCAGTCGTTTTTTCTCGCATCAACCGATTTCGATGAACTTTTCAGAATTTTAATTGACACATGCCTACCGAATGGAATTGTTAAATTTTTAATCTAAGCCCACATAAAAAAGTTGCAAATATTATCCTTGAAGATGTTCTCCACAATTCTGACCAAGTACAATTTTTTCATGTCTTCTGACTTCTTAAAGAAATGTTCAAATTGTTTGGTCCAAACGTGAAAAAGTTATAGCCTTTTTAAAGGTATCCCTATATTACTGTGTGTTACTGAATGTGTAAATGCACGTAATTCAATCGACTAGACCTTTGACTGCATCAATCGATATAAACAGCTTTTGTATTTGTATTTCCAAAAAGTAAATGCACATTCAACGGGATTTATGACATTCAACCATTTAGTCGACACACTAACCTGGTTGTAATACACAGACTTATAGTATTCGTGATCATTTCGAAAAATCCTTTCTCTTGAAATTAGTAATGATAAAACGTGAATTTTGTACTAATTTTGACAATCGGTTGAACAATAGCTCAATGCAGACGAACAGCTTCTTTCGATCCTTCGAATAGGTGCTACAGATTAAAGTCATATATTTCTAATTTTTGTATTCACTCTCAAATATCTGTCTGCAACTATATGATCCTCCGCAACTCTTATGAATGGAATATAAAATAACAGTAAAAACGGAAAGAAATGCTTTCAAATGTAAAAGTGCGATAAATAATTTTTGTTTGTAAAAGTTAACAATTTCATTAGATCTCTGATCTTAATACGTTTTGTTGTATTGTCAATAGTTGAATGCTACAACTGTTGATAAATCAAAAATATAGTTCGCAATTTTTACGAGTTTGAAGTTTGGAAATCAGACTAATTTGAATACGCAAACATGGTCCAAAGGATTGTGCTACATTCAGTTGTTCCAAATAACCCAGAAATCGATTCCCATCGGCGGCAATGATAATTGCACGTGGTTTAGGACAAGAGACCATTGAGTTCTGACTTACAAGAGGCATTATCAAACCCGGACACGTCGCGTCGAGTTGATTCAATGAAACTTTAGAGTTTCATCAAGCATACAAAAGTAACAGATATCGTTTTATAGCTGCTCGGTTTTATGTTTACGGAATGAAAATAAACCTAAAGTAAGAAATGAGTTCCTATTTCACGAAATGTTTAGAAACACAATTGATATCGAATAAAATGTTAATACATAAAAGTTGTCCATATTTTTATAAAGAATCAGGTAATATAAATAAATGTTTAAAAAATTCACACGAATCTCTAGTTTACACCAGGTAACAACTTTTTATTAGCATCTTTAGAACTAGTAGATTTTGCTAAGACTTCGTTAACGCAGATTGCAGACAAAAATAACAAACATACTTTTGATAAATATTTATAAGAATGAAGCCGTCCACGCTTTCAACAATTTATTAATGTTGATGGAAATGGATGAATAATTCTCTCTAGAGATCAATACGCGCACATACTTGACAGGGATGTATTGAGCGAACATGGCGGGGGGACCAACGCTATATAAACATGTGTACGACAGCGATGCCAACGCTAACTAACAATAAGAGGAAATGCAGAGCGCCACATTAAACATATATTTTTATATTCCAACAAATGTATTATAAAGGCTATCATCCTGAGGAGTGTTGTAAAGGTTTTAGGTGGGGGTCGTCATTGATTACAAAGTAATTATAAAACAAATGTAGACAAAAGCACGTAAAATTGCCGACACCATTTATACTTAATAAAATGTACTTAATCCAATTACTTTAGTTGCGAGTAGTATATTATTACTTACAATTAAGAGTGTATGATTAAACATTTAATTTATTCCAAAGATATAAGCCAATCTAAATTTAATTTTAATTTAAACAGAAGTGAGTTTGGATTAGGTAGGACTCTCGAAGCAAGAGTAAAATATATTAAAAATTGATTGATATCGGAAGTGACTCCGTTTTTATAAATATTTACAAATATTTTTAATTTTACCATATTATTTACAAGTGAGAAAACATGCACTATCTAATTATCTAATTATCTGTAATTATTACGTGTTGAACAACCAACGAGTAGAATAATGTTTCTCCTTACAAGGGAACATATTCAGATGCGAAAATCCGATTTTGATGAAACTTATGCGAGCTTATAGTTCTTTGAAAAATATATGACACGTGTTTTTTTTTTATCGGCAACCATCCACTTTGAAGGGGTGAAAACAGCCCTCAAAGTTTGGGGTCAAAACCATATTTTTTGAGATATTTCGAAAACCAGAGGTCGAAAAAATTTGAATTTTTTTAAAATTGTGTGTTTTTCAATGGGAAATGTAGTCGTGCATGAAAATTTTAACAAAAGTTTTTTGTTTAAACAATATATTAAAGATTTGATTTGTTTTTGCAGTTTCTCTTATTTATTGTTAGTTCATTTTAATGTAAACTTGGGTGTGTGATCTTTGATCCAAAATAGGAGATACATGTTTCAGGATTTTCTTCTTTTTTGCCATTTAACAATAATTATGCATAATGGAAGATAGTCTTGCAGCTGATGTGCGTAGGAAGGAATTCTGTTTTATCTTGTTTTATTCTTGTTTTATCGAAATATAAGCATTTAATATAAACGTGTATAGTATTTTAAACAATACCACTGGGTTATGTGTCGTTTATTGTTTTATTAGTAGCTAAAGAAGGTGGCGCAGGTAGCAGCGTGGCTACGTTTCGAAATTCATGTACCCTGCTTCTCTGTACCTATATATCAGATCAAACTTTTGTTAAAATTTTCATGCTCGACTACATTTCCCATTGAAAAACACACAATTTAAAAAAAAATTCAAATTTTTTCGACCTTTGGTTTCCGAGATATCTCAAAAAATATGGTTTTGACCCCCAACTTTGAGGGCTGTTTTCACCCCTTCAAAGTGGATGGTTGCCGATAAAAAAAAACACGTGTCAAATATTTTTCAAAGAACTATAAGCTCCCATAAGTTTCATCAAAATCGGATTTTCGCATCCGAATATGTTCCCTTGTTAGCTAGAAACTTTCCGAAACTGAAATACTACTTTTGAAAGACTATCCAGCTTTGCCGAAATATATTTTGCTCAACACTGACATTGATCAACGATTTTCTACTGGTCTGTGATGGAAACTTCAACCTAACGATCTTATGTATTTGCTTCAGTTACTGTTCTTCTGTTACTGGCCTTCAGACACTTTAAGATATACTCTATTTTTTTGGAACAGCTGAAATGTCTACGTCGAAAGTAGCCATCACCTTTTAGCTAACAAGATGGTGGAAGTAAGACTTATACAGCAGTCTTATTATTTATATCAATAAAAGCTAGCAAGGTTTGGTAAGAAAAAATGGTCACTATTTGCACCATTCACTGGATTCATAAACTTATTCTCTTAAAAAAGAAATCATTTTGACCACTCGATAGAACCAGGTACGAATATGTTAATCGTTGATGCTTCAAAGATGAAGACATTATTCTTGATAAACAAATAATGGACATTATGGGAGACTTTCTGCTAGATTTGATCTTCCCACTACATATACTTTAAAATAATTCAATGTAGATTTATTTAAAACGTTTTGCACAGAGAATAACACATTTTAATCTGTAATTACTTATTTTTTTATGTACATCTTGGGAAGTACATAAAATGGAAGTGGCTATAGTATGTGTTCAACGAACGTACTTAATTATCTTTCGAATTTTGAAATTGGATATCCCTATATGTAGAATAGTATGAGATAATGGAATATTTATGCATTTATCGATTGCATTTAATACGTAAAATTATCTCAAAACTATCAAATGGAAATTAAAAGATTAGCGATTTATACCTGTGTATTCTAATGTTCTTTTTTACGTCCGTAAAATCTTTAGAAGTAGCTCTTCAAAATGGTTTATCTCATGCACCACTTACACAGAATATCATAATTACTGAAAGCGAAACATGGAAAAAACATTCAGCATTTTTGCTAAACTACATATTTAACGAGAAACACAGAATGAGACAAAAGAAATTCTTGCTGAGATAACACTTTAAATACGAGTATGCGTTTATTTATCGAAAATTATATTTTCCAGTTTAAACGTCTGTCATTTTTACAATTACTTCGGTATTACACCTTGCCAAAATGATCAGTTCCAGAATGACGACTCTTAATACATTTAAGATTTGCTTCCAATAAATAAAAAATTAGCAGAAAACAGAGATTTCCGATTAGCTCATATTACTTAATGTTTAACAACTTTCTTAAAAAAATATTTTTGCAAAATAAGCGTTGTACCTGTGGTAATCTTTCCACAAATTTTCAAACAAATTCGTTGGAAATTTTCGGTTTTATGGATTTGTTGCCGCTTTTTGGCCATTTTGTACCAAGTACGGCGTACGATCGCTAACCTCCTCACGATCAACATCCTTTTCCAACAATTAAAATAAAGGTATTAAGTTTTTGTTGTTATGATAATTTGTATCAAACTGAATAATATTTACTTGAACTATTTGTTTATTCCGGATGCTTGCAGAGACATAACGTGTTCGTAAACAGAGTTGAAATTGTGTAATCTAATATTGTCTGCGAACGCTGTAACTTTGTAAACTTGCACAACAAAAATGAACGGATCAAGAAAATATTTTTCAGTTTAACAAGAGCTGTCACAACTATAAAAAATGAATACACCTCCCATTTTAGTAAATATTGGGAACATATTTTTCTACATTGCAAGTGTCCCTAAAATAATTTATTTCTTACTAAAGCATTAGCCCTCGATCTATTTAATTTAACTCTTTGCGGCACAGGATTTCAGATAATAAAATAGACCCATGTTGCATAGAAATTTTATTGCATTTTAAATGAAACAGAATTGGTATATTTTTATTAATAAAGGTATCACATAATGTAAAAACATAAAAAAATACTAATAGTTTAATTAAATTTGTTGTTATAGGGTGGGACTCAAATAGTCCGCCACCACAAATGTAAGCTTTAGTTTTTATTATAAAGCTCTTCAGTTGCTTATATGGAACTAATTTTTATAAAAATTAACTTACTCCTACGATTTTTCACATAAAACCAGGAAAAAAAGATTGTCGCAATAAATCTTCCGCTTGCAACAATTGATGAACCTGTATTGGCATGTTGAATGTTGCCAACACAAGTGAATACATTTGTAACATTTGTTGAAGATATTACCATCTGCTTTACGTAAACAAAACGAAATATAAACCTGTGCGCATGCAGCTATTGCAATATTTCGAGGTGGGACTAAAAATGTCCCATCATGCATTACGGTGCATCAAAAAGGTGGGACACTTTTAATCCCAGCGTGCCACAAAGAGTTAAAAGAAGACGAAGTCGATAGTGTCATTAGTGGAGTACAGATTTTTATACAAAATAAAAATTTCACTGCAAGACACAGGCGCTATATAGATATTTACTTCTTATCTTAATCATTTTATTGTGTTGAAAACAATGTAATAGTAATTTTATGTTTTTTGAACGTTCTTATTGCTTTCCATTTGATTTACTCATTTTTGTCGTAAGTGCATAAAATCCATAGTCTAGTCATTACATTCAGTGGGAAGAGCTACCCTGTATATGTGACCCCATTACGTCATCTATTCTGAGATATTGATACTAATAAACAGCTAAATATAAAGTAACAGCTATAAGCGACAGCTTCTAAAGAGTGATAAGTTTAGATTGAAAATCGAATTAACAGATCGACTGTTGCGTTGATAATATACCAGTAACACAATTCTTCGTTCATCTTTAAAAATGAATTTCATTCATAATACATGTGCTTGTGATACGAGGTAAAAGGTCTCAAAAAAGGCATCCAGTGATGCCATACGCTGAAATCGAGGGGAATACAATTTAGCCCCTCTCCGATGACCAGAGTAATATCAGACGCGCGCGGCACGTCACGTGGCCAGTCTACAGTCTTAATGGGGGACGTTGGAGTGTGTTCATGGTAGTGGAATGGGATAGTGGAAGGGGAAAAGGAGGAGAGGAAAAAACATCGGTTTGGATGCTTTCTGGCATCACTGGCTGTATCATAGTATATCAAGTGGTGTAGTATATAGTGTTAGGTTAAGTATTATTAGATTAAGTGAGATACGCTTAATCATTTATTATAATCCACGCCCAACAGCTTGAACTGAACTTGATTCGGATTTGTACGATTTAAAATAATTTAGAAAGTTCATAATTTCTGTGGTAAGCTTTAACGCTACAGTTTTCATTACGATGACTGAATTACTTTGATTTTGTGGGATTTGTAGGGGATGATTGTTCGACAGCCGGCGTGTTAAGGTGGATAAACTAGTCAAAGAAGCGAAATAAATAATTCTCTGATGTTAATTCTAAACTAATACGGAATTTACTTATACATTAAAAATTTATTAAAGACTATTATTCGATATAATTATCGGATATTAGAATCGTTTTCAAAGCAGCTACGTAAAAGACTTGCAGAATCACATAATTCATATTTTAATATAATATTAGACAACTAAACTGCGGATCTCTATACAAATTTCAATTTTCATACTGAATATTAAGAAAACTAAAATAAGAAAAAGCTGTCTTTCATTGACTAAAAGATTCCTTGTCTTAGAAATGATAGACAAATAATATTTATTTATATCATTATACATCATTTTTTGTATTCTTCAAATTCGGATACGGCATGAATGCATAAAGATCCATAGTATAATCATAACTAAATTAAACATTCTATTTGCTTGAGAATAATAATGCCCAATTTGTACTAAAGAATAAATACAGTATACAGGGTGTCCCAAAAATGTCGTTCTTCCTTGAAAGGGGCGGTTCCTGACACCATTTGAAGCGACATTTTCCTTTGCAAAAATCCCCGTTTCGGCTTCGTTAAGGAGTTGTTAACGAAAAACGCGGACCAATCAGAGCGCGACCTAGAGGCGTATTGGCAGAGACGGCCGCGCGCGACAGCATGCGAGCGATGGTGATATACCGCGGACGAAAGCAAGGAACAAACAAGAGAAGAAAATTTTTCGAGTCCTATGTCGGATAGTTCAAATTTGAATATGTAGTAGTCTTTAGTAACGTATGAACGAATCTCGAAGGATTTTTCGAAATCTTAAAAATTGTTGGTTTTACAGACGTGTAAAGAACTTTTTTTCATTAAATTATAACACTAGAACTAACGTACCGAGGAAAATGACTTTTTAGGAGCTTATAAGACTATCTATTGAAAATATTTCGATTTGGAAAAAATGGATTTTTCACCATTTATTTTGCAAATGTTTTAAACAAATAAAATTTTCCTATAGCCAGGACTTTTTTAAAAATTCGAAAAAAACCAAGGTGATAGCCTCACGTGTCCTCTTTACGGACCTATTTTTAAAAAGGCAGACACTTTAAAATTGACGTTATTAAAATTATTTAAAGCGAACGCTGCACCGCGTTATTACAGTCGCGAACGGCCCCGACGGAGCGCGGCACGAACAGCTACTAGATACGCGACCATCGCACACTATAACACCGTCAATACATACTGGTAAAACTCACTCCTCACTTTTTAGTTATTAACGTTAAAAACTGAGAAAACCTTGTTACCTTGGTTCTCATGTAGAGCCCCAGCGAGGTGAAAATACTTCTTGTATTCACAAATTATCCGGTGCACAACATTGAACCTGCCTACTCGTTAAATTCACAAGAGCATATCTAATATTTGCTCTATGAAATTATCGAGCAGAAGGGGTCAATGTCTATTCACTGCACAATCCGGCCCACATTATACACAGGTAAAATTATTCAACCATATCCATTAGGTCCACAAATATTGAATGATATCCACAGAAGCGATTCACAAAAATCCACGTATCACGCACAACTAATTCACATCTGATGCGCGTAAATTCGACTTTCGCATGTGCGTCTGTCTGTGCACGAAAAATCGTCCGTCTGTCCATGCTCGCGTCTGTAGTAAGACTAGTTGAAGACAGCTGATGAGGTCACTGTCCTTTCAACAGCACACTGCCGCGGCGCTCAGCAGCGCACGTCACTGCTACACCATTACATTGTATGAACCATTTGGACGAATTTCTCGATTCTTCCTCGTTCTGCTTATTATTGCCAAATATCTTATACGTGTGTCGTAGAACGAATAATATTTTTACACGGTACTTTTCTCTAGGATGGTCTATAACCTCTGTTTATTCGTTCGAGCTCGGGCGACAACTGAACTGTCGTTATCTGTGCACGCTTTCATAGTGCACCTTCCGTGACCCCCCGAATTTCCAGGTCCTATCAAAATATCATTCAAAAGGTGCTTACTCATCGTCACCACGCTACTTTTCGGCATGACGCCGCAAAGAACGCAGCGCAGACCCAAAATGAAATGAGAGTTTCATGCGTTACAATTTGGTGGTCCTGAATAGGGCTGATTTTTGTTAAAAAAGGTGCTCGAAATATCCTCCTCCTTCTCGCACGCATAACTCTGCGTAGTGCCGCAAATCAGCGGCGTAGCGCCGCAAAGCTGCGGCGTGATGCCGCAAGGCAGCGTCGTGGCGATGAGCGGCACCTTTGAATAATATTTTAATGGGACCTGCAAATTTGGGGGGTCGCGGAAGGTGCCCTATGAAAGCGTGCACAGATAACGACAGTTCAGTGTCGCCCCGGGGGAGAAAACTCATATGTATGACCTTGGACACTCTAGAATTTTAGTTCCCTTCAGAGGGAATTAGACTAGATGGCACCACTATTTCATTCCATCACAGCACATCACGTGACTGGACGTGATTGGACGTGACTGATGTTCCAATCAGTCGCGCTATTGGTGCGCTACTATTAGCGCCAAATCACTGCTGTTTGAACATTCATTTGTTTCGGCACACATATTGTGTTTTGTGTTGCGAACACATATTTCAATATCCAGCGTTTTAAAAAACTACTTTTATATTGTTTAAATAATTCAGTTATTTAATTTTGTTTAAAATTTGTTTAATAAGCTCACGCAGTATTGAAAATATAAAGTTTGCTCAGTGCCGTATCAATATTAGAAAGAATCTTTCAAAATTGAGCGACACTCACTGAACTTATTTTTGAGCTTATTTTTCAAATTTCACTGTGTGCTGTTGAAAGGCCAGTGACCTCATCAGCTGTTTTGAACTAGTTTTACTACGGACGCGAGCATGGACGGACGGACGATTTTTCGTGCACAGACAGACGTGAATTAGATGTGAATTAGTTGTGCGTGATACATGGATTTTTGTGAATCGCTTGTGTGGATATCATTCAATATTTGTGGACCCAATGGATATGTGTGAATAATTTTACCTGCTTATAATGTGGGCCGGATTATGCAGTGAATGGACATTGACCCCTTCTGCTCGATAATTTCATAGAGCAAATATTAGAAATGCTCTTGTGAATTTAACGAGTGGGCAGGTTCAATGTTGTACACCGGATAATTTGTGAATACAGGAAGCATTTTCACCTCGCTGGGGCTCTACATGAGAACCAAGGTAAGCAAGGTTTTCTCAGTTTGTAACGTTAATAACTAAAAAGTGAAGAGTGAGTTTTACCAGTATGTATTGACGGTGTTAGAGTGTGCGATGGTCGCGTATCTAATAGTTCGTGCCGCGCGCCGTCGGGGCCGTTCGCGACTGTAATATCGCGGTGCAGCGTTCGCTTTAAATAATTTTAATAACGTCAATTTTAAAGCGCCTGCCTTTTCAAAAATAAGTCCGTAAAGAGAACACGTGTGGCTATCACCTCGGTTCTTTTCGAATTTTTAAAAAAGTCCTGGCTATAGGAAAATTTTATTTGTTTAAAACATTTGCAAAATAAATGGTGAAGAATCCATTTTTTCCAAATCGAAATATTCTCAATAGATAGTCTTATGTATTTACTATAAGCTCCTAAAAACTCATTTTCCTGGGTACGTTAGTTCTAGTGTTATAATTTAATGAAAAAAAGTTCTTTACACGTCTGTAAAACCAACAATTTTTAAGATTTCGAAAAATCCTTCGAGATTCGTTCATACGTTACTAAAGACTACTACATATTCAAATTTGAACTATCCGACATAGGACTCGAAAAATTTTCTTCTCTTGTTTGTTCCTTGCTTTCGTCCGCGGTGCATCACCATCGCTCGCATGCTGTCGCGCGCGGCCGTCTCTGCCAATACGCCTCTAGACCGCGCTTTGATTGGTCCGCGTTTTTCGTTAATAACTCCTTAACGAAGCCGAAACGGGGATTTTTGCAAAGGAAAATGTCGCTTCAAATGGTGTCAGGAACCGCCCCTTTCAAGGAAAAACGACATTTTTGGGACACCCTGTATAAATAATATTAATTAGATTAAAAAACATTAAAAATGCAACGGTATTTTTTTCTTTTCCTAGGTTTTTAAACTCGCATCAACTTCCTGGTTTTCATAGACTATGTACTTTACTATGCTATTTTTGTCAATAGTTTTGATTTTGTACGATGCAAGCGTTTTTTATTTTAATACGCTTCAACATGAGATAAATTGTTACGTCTATGTCTTCTTTTACAGACATAAAAATAAATAGTGTAAACGTTGTTGAAGAACGTATACGTGATACTACGAATACATAAGTTGAGGAATTTGAAGCGATGAGTATATTCGCGTAATCGATCGAGGGAATAATAATTTCATAACGAATAAAACGATGATATGGAGACTATTACTTGGTTAGCTGAAAAACTTGATATCTTCACTGAACGAAAATGTATTAATGGTCTTCTAGAATTCAATAATTAATTCTTTTCATATTATTTCAAGCTTGTTCTAATATACAGTGTGTTTCGTAAATGGTGGGCAAAACTTTAAGAATAGATTCCCAATGCTTTGAGAAAACAAAAAAGTTATATTAACATAGGTCCGGATATGGTTAGTTTCTGAGTTATTAAAGTTTTGTGCCACAATTCTCGTCACATCGTCTTAGAGGAAATGTTCAATATGCCCACCACCTGTCTCAATACAAGCCTCAGCTCGTCGTATACGACGATAACGTAAACATTTAAACATAGACCGGCGGTTATTTCAAAAACATTGTTTATGCCTTTAAACGGACCTTTAAGATGATGTGACGAGAACTGTGGCACAAAAACATTAATAACTCAGAAACTAATCTTTTCCTAAAGTTAAAGTTTCTATTCCTAAAGTTTTCCCCACCATTTACGAAACACTCTACGTTGGTTTTGGTAGGTAAAGTGTTAAAATATTCAGACAAAGACATTATTTCTTGCGAAAATCTAAATTCTGCGACCACAGTTACTTAAGAGTCACATTTTCCAAAATTTCATATTCAGTTGGGGCAACTAAAAATGAAACTATGTATCCTAACCAATCTTATTAGGTTGGTTATACATATGTTGTTCTCTAGTTTCTGGAGATTTTATGAGTTGTGACCCTAGAAATTGTTGTATGCGATCAGATCTAATAATTTTATTTAAGATTATATTGTAGTGAAGTGTAGCGAAGAAAACGTTCTCAGATCTAGAACAATTGCTTTTGTCAAAAATACCAATGGAAGTGTAAAAATTTGTTACTAGGATATTGTTTCAGTTTTAACATATTCAAATTAGAGGCTCTGAGAGGACAATACGAATATTTCACGATGACAGCAAATTTACATGGGGACATGTTTACTGACATCAACGTGAGCAATTTCTAACAATATGCTACGTGCAGCATTGCGTAATTCAAAACGTTTACGAAATACTCGCTGCCACCAGAATATTGGTGTTGGTCTACGAAAACCTTAAGATAATGATAACCATCCCCGCGAAAAGTATGTTAGCTAAAAGTTGTCCACCTATAAACCTGGTGCTATAAAAGAAAATTGTTATGTAAATTCTGTATCAACCTTAAATACGTGTTTACTTGATTATATGTTAAATATCCTATGGGAAAATTATAGATTAGTTTACATTACATAAATACTATAATACAATTCATTATATCCTTAACATATGCTTATAATGAAATAACTAATTAGTTCTCTAATGAAAGTTACTTCGAATTATCAAGTTAAATTATGTGAAATGAAAGTTAATGTATATTTATAATGTTCATCCCGTATTATCAGAATGAAATAAGTATCTATATCGAAAATATCGTCAAACGATACTTGGAATTGTGCAAGGCTTTGCCTTAAGAACAATATCGAGTCCTTAAACCAATGAATTTTAGGGAAAAATTAATTGTATAGTATAAGTAAAGTATTCTTTCAAACCCTGCACTCGCTACAATTTTAAACATATTCATAAATGTTTTCGAGTAAATAGCGTCGTGTTTTGAATAAATTTCAAATAAATATGAAAAATTATTTTAGTCAGCAAATTCGATCTCAGCTCGTTGTAGTGCATTGCACTGCAATAAATGTCAATCTATACAGGATGTCTTATATCTGGTGGAACAACCGGATAGGGGCTGATTCTATGTGAAAGAATAAGTATAAATATAGAATATAGAATAAAACTTTTTCACTTGCGATATCGATTTTGAGAAAATCGACTTAAAAAATTTGCAGCACTCGACCAACTCTCAACACAACGGATTTCACTATACATAGACCGTTCTTATCCTAGGAAACCACTGTCGGATTTGTAAACGTCCTCAGTGTTATCAGTTTTTCTATTACTCATGCTTCACTTTTACAAGCAGTAAGAAATTGTTTAAATGTAAAGTGCCAGTGTTTGATCGGCCGCGGTCATAAAAGATAATGGTGGATGGAAGAAAATTTGAAATTGGAATTTCTGTATATTGGTATCTCTAGCACTATATGGTTTCTGAAATATTTATAACATTCGTCTAATCTGGGGCATCTTCGCCGCACTATACAACATGAAACTTGTCTTATTTACTCCTCTGTTTTCACATTGCGCGTTAACAATATTTTGTTCAACATATGCAGAAGACAAAAGTAAGTTTAAATTATTTTTTATTACAATTTTATTAACAACTACATAGTACGCACTTGTCGATAATTCTCTTAATTTCTGCCAATACATTGACTTTAACTAACATCTGCTTCCTTATTTACACAGGTGAAGATTCGAGTCGTTCATTATCAGCAAAAAATCGATCCTAAATACACTTCATAGCTTATTTCATTGGTGTCATCCGATTTTTTTGAGGGAAAAGGAATTTAAAACCTCGAATACCCACTACAATTACCAGATTTCAATCCCATTGAAAATCTCTAGACAATTTTAAATGAGTATATTCCCTTAAATGTTCGTACTAACAAAGAAAGTATCATTTTGGAAACGCTTTAAAACACTTCAAATAAAATCTACCGCATGTGCATGTTATGCCTTGCATTTAAAATGAAATTCAATTAAATTCTTTGTAACCAATATTGAAGCATTAACCATTTGTACCCGAAATTTTGAACTTTGAACTAAAAATGTCGAGTCACACTCGACATATTAGTGCACAGGGTTAAAGTAAATGTAGACATACAATAAATATAAATTTTCTTTCCTCTTTTGTGAAATTATTCCAGATAAAGAAGTCTGTAATTGTAGCCATGAAGATAATCCTACCGCAAGGGGTAAATTGCAAGTATACCAAACAGTCTATAAACTGAACGTAATAGACAGCAACGGAGGTCCTATAAATGAATAAAACTAACAAAATGTTTGATATCAAAATTGCAACCACAAAAATGTAAAATTGAACTTACTTTTGACCACCCACTTTCTTTACTTGTTTTATTATGTTAAATAAACTATCAATTTTGTACCCGTTTTGGAGTTTTCTCGCGTTAATTATTTTATAAGATGTAAATAGTTATAGATTGGGGTAGTTTTGGTGGAGTCGTGTTCAGCCTATCGTGTATAGTGGAGACATGCCGAATATTGAACAATTAATGGAACGAATTGTTATGGTGTTTGAAAAATTAATATTACAAAACAACCGTTTAGAAACATTGTATTTACGTGGAAATTTAATTGGAAGGGACAATTATGTATGCGATATCATAAACCAGGGTTTGACTTTATTTGCTCGCGAGGACCGTTTTCCGAGGGCTACGCCTCCTCGACCCGGCCGCGCGTCTCGCTCTCCGTGGTCACCTACGTGCTCGGACGGGCTCAGGCGCGATCATAACAGACAGATGAACGTGGCGCATAAGGGGCGACACCCGTTTCAATAGGTTTCCACATTACCATCGAGGTACTATTGTCAATGCGTTTTTTTTTATTAGTGGTATGCCCTGTAGGCCTATTCCACTATGTCACAAAATAATTTCGGACAATAGCTGTAGAAAATTAATTAAAAAAATAAATTCATAAGATAAATCTTAAAAATAGTTTTTAATTCTATTGTTTAAATTTTAATACGGTCCGGAATAACTTGATCTTCGTGCACGTTTAGATTAAAGGTGGAAATAAATTTTTATCACACAGAAAATTTGTAAATTTTCTGGAAACGCATAACGCTTCTTACACGGATGTGTCGTTGCACTGTGAGGTGCGTTGGCTCAGTGCAGCGAAATGTTTAACGCAGTTTTTTATTGTAAGAAAAGAGATCTCCCTTTTTCTACAAGAAAATCCAAATATCAGCTTAGGAGAACATTCCTGCTTCTTAAAAGATGTAAGTTTCCTTTGCGAACTTTCATTTGTAGTCGATTTAACGAATCATTTAAATTCTTTAAATTTAAAATTGCAAGACCCCAAGCAAAGTATTTCGGAATTATGCAGCCAAGTCGATTCTTTCCGTGAGCAGCTTGCACTTTTTAAAACACATTTGCACTCTGAACCAAAAATTTGGATCTTCTTTCCCTCGTGTCAACTAATTTTCGAAGAATTCGGCATTAACTGCGATTTTGATAATCACTTATACATTCTTCAATCGATAATAGATCAATTCGATACGCGTTTCAGCGACTTCGACTCGTTTAGAAATGATCTAATTCTCTTCGAGAATCCCCTCACTGTCAAAATTGCGGATCAAGCCATCGAGTTTCAACGAGAACTGTGCGATCTTTAGCACGACATCTCTCTGAAAACGAGGGAAGAAAAACGAGCCGAATTCTTCAAAACGCTGGAAGAATCAAAGTACCCTATTCTTCGAAATTTTGCGACCCGAATATTCTCAATGTTTGGATCAACTTATTTGTGCGAAAGCTCATTTTCAACAATGCGCTATATTAAATCGGATCACCGTACACGTTTAAATGATTCTTCGCTTGCGTCGGCGATGCGAATATCCACACGTCCAAACTTTCCATAGACCTTAACAATTTGTCAAGCACGTCTAAACGTATACGAAGATCAAGTTGTTCCGGACCGTATTAAAATTTAAACAATAGAATTAAAAACTATTTTTAAAATTTATCTTATGAATTTATTTTTTTAATTAATTTTCTACAGCTATTGTCCGAAATTATATTGTGACCTAGTGGGATAGGCCTACAAGGGATACCACTAATAAAAAAAACGCATTGACAATGGTACCTCGATGGTAATGTGGAAACCTATTGAAACGAGTGTCGCTCCTTATGCGCCTCGTTCATCTGTCTGTTATGATCACGCCTGAGCCCGTCCGAGCACGTAGGCGACCACGGGGAGCGAGACGCGCGGCCGGGTCGAGAAGGCGTAGCCCTCGAAAAACGGTCCTCGCGAGCAAATAAAGTCAAACCATACCATAGAGCAGCGATGGGCAATTTTGCCTTAATTGAGGCAAAATCGTCCACACCGTAGCGCCCTCTATCCCCTTCCAGCAAGCGCGGTACAATGGGGCAACGAAGACACGAGACATGAGTGTACGGAACGAACGTGCGCGCTGCATGAAAGAGAGGCTGGTGGGAGAAGCAGGCGTTTGAGGGGCTCCACCCGTGCCCACCACTGTCGTAGACGAAATTTCCAACAATTTTTAAGTTTTTAAAATTCCTGGATGGTAAGCATTTTCTTTTATTAGGTTGTCCCATGAGTTCGTGCCGCAGATTAAAAAGTATTTTAATGAAAAACCACAGAACTTTTTTAGTGACGGTATAATATCTTTACCAAAAAAGTGGGAAGAGGTTGTAGAGAAGGTGGTTATATTCTTACGTTGACTTTGAAACTATGTTTCAAATATTAATTTAAATAGTAAAACAGTAAACGGCACGAACTTATGGGACGACCTAATATCTTATATCTCCGTAAGCGATTTATCTAAATTACTATAAAAATAAATATTAAGAACGTTCATTAACATGAACAAAGACGATGCACAGTGATATCCGTGGAGTTGAGACTTGGTTGACTGTACGCATATCGAGCAGATTTTTAACTCTTAAGTTCATCTTGAAAATGTACTTTAAGATTGCAATAATTTAATTAAATTATATTTAATATTTATCTGTATCAGATGGTAAATAGAAACGTAGTGAGATAGTAAAATTTATTGACGTAAATCTGAGTGGGGCCACATCAACCCCCATACTTCATTTAAGAAGTGGACTCGATTTTCTCGAAAGTAAAGCCTCGTATGAAAAAATTTTATTCATCGTTTTCAACTAATATTTTTATATAGATTCACCCACGTTTCGTTTTTACCACCACTTGGATGACACCCTGTATAGGTACTGATCAAGTTTCTACAGATCTGCTTGTGAGAGATTAATATTGCGAGGAGTGCAGTGTAAGTATACATTACCTGAGAGCAGGTGTGTTGCGTCGGGTGTTGCGTGTACGCGGAGTTCGCCGCTGCGCATACCCCAGTGCCAGGAACCTTTAACTGTTCCTTGTAATCGGGTTGATACGGCAGCAACATGCGAATCTTGCCCCAACGATTGAAGAACAGCGCTATCGCGGCTGCCCAAAAGATCAACACCAACACCACTATACCCACTTCTACGCCACGGACCTGCAATTCATCACGCAGTCATTTGTAATTTTTATCTCTGTGTGTTCGCTTCTTACAAGAACAACAATATTATAACATTTCATTATTCTCCTCCATACAACAAATTTTTTATCTTACTTGATACAGTATATAATAACTCCAACAAGTATTACGAATTATTTCGACCAATAGAGTAACGCTAAGAAATAATTTTGAAAATATGCAGGGTGTTCCATTTGAATCGACCCACTCGAATACCTGCCAAAACTGTTGTCAATACAAAGAAAAGTGCTCCAAACAAAAATTGGATGGTTTGAGGGAGCACATAATCTGACATGACCAATTTTCTTTTTCGTGGACGTGTAGAGATCATAAACTGGACAATTTTGTTTTTGTTTTAAATGGAATCATATACTTTTTATAATGCTATTGAATGAAGCTCAAGATTTTCTATAAATAGCTATTAAGGTCTTTATGACGAAAAATTACTAATTTAGGGGTCTTGTATCCAAATTCTATCCAAAGGCGAACTTTATCTGATATTTAAATCAAAATATCTCCTAAACTAGTAGTTTTTCATCATAAAGATCTTAATACTTTTCTATAGAAATCTTGAGCTGCATTCAGTTGTAACAGACCTTTTCTGTTACGAAGCCGTAACCGCACCGCACCGCTAGTCACGCGCGCCGCCACCAGATGGCCACGACGCGTATCGCGATTCTCGCCGCTAGAGAGGAACCGTCGCGTACATATAACCCGGTGCACGGATTCGTTAATCCACTGGAACAGTGATGCCAGAATCGTGGAACCGAGGAACTTGCCCCTCCGGTGGATCCTCCGGCTGGACCCCCCACTCTGACGTACCGTCGTCGTCTTACGTTGTTTCTTACTGCGCACGCGCTACACACAAGCGTACCTCTAGTCTGTCCGTGTGAGCTGTCTATTCGACTCGACGGCGTCGAGGTACGCTTGTGTGTAGCGCGTGCGCAGTAAGAAACAACGTAAGGCGACGACGGTACGTCAGAGTGGGGGTCCAGCCGGAGGATCCACCGGAGGGGCAAGTTCCTCGGTTCCACGATTCTGGCATCACTGCACTGGAATCCGGACCGCTCTGAGAAACCGACCTGAATCCGGACCGTCCAACACACCTTACCTGTCCTTTGATAGTATCACGACATCGCACAAACACACACACCATCAACCGACGATTCCATCACCGACGCAGACCGTCACCGACCGGAATAAACAACCGTAAGTGTTTCGCACCTCACCGCACCGTCCTAGCGCGAACAGGGAGTACCCTGTTCCCCTCCTCACCCAGTGTTGGGATGCGGTGCATCCTTTCTCGCGCATCCGCGGCGATTTTGGTCTCAGTAAAGTAAGATTCTCGATAAAATGAGGTACCTTGAGCACCCAGCAGAATTTTAAAAAATTGGTATGATTTGATTCTGAAAAATGAATGTATAACATGTGTATTTGTGTACATTTTGTAACTCGTAGGACACGTCCTGAAGTCTTTTTGTCTGGAATAGATTGTTTCGATACTTTCCCGCCAATATAACTGTCTTAGGGCTCCACTACCTCGTCATCATGATATAGATACGTAACTGTTTTGGCCGCGCATGCGCGAGAAAGGATGCACCGCATCCCAACACTGTCCTCACCCACAGCACCGATCCGGGAGTACCCTGCTCATTTCCTGCCCAAAACCCCTCCGAGCGGGGCGTCCCCTGCTCTTCGACCACCGTGACTCCGCGATTTCCACCAGGTCCGCACCGATCCTCCGCGACGCGAACACCAATACCGCGAACGGTAGCTCGTTTATAAAACTGAACCAGCACGTGTCTTTATATACCGCACCTTAAACCTCACTGCTCCACGCCGCACAATGGTCCCGATCGAGAAATACGGGGACATTTTGGTATAACTTTTAAACTATTAAAGATATCGAAGTGAAATTTGGAGTGAAGAATATTAACAAGAATTCATTTTGAATACTGTAAAATGTAATATACTTTATGTTTATTTAATAGCCTTTCTTACAATTTTTAAATATGTGTACAAGTATAACAAATTTTAGCACTTTTTTTTTAAATAAACAGGTCCAAATTAATTAATTAGTTAATAATACTCTTCTACTTGTTTAACGAATCGCTAGTTGAGTAAACTTGTTTCTGTATTTTCCAGAATCTCCAGGTAAGTTTTTAAAATTCACAAAGTCTATGGTACCTGTATAAAGCACAAATTAAAATATAAGCAATAATAAATACAATAAGTTTAATTCGTGATCAGTTGAGAATTATGTGACACAGAATTAAATTAATTATTCTTACCTTCTCTGTTAAAAGTTTTTATTTAATTATTAGTTCCTCAGCCTCTGAGTCCAGGGTTTTAGGTTTATTATTGTTGGACTTTATACGCAAGGAAGATATATATGGATCAGAAGTTAGTAATAATCTATGAAATATATCTTCATTTGTAGCAATGCGTGAAAATTTTCGGCTTTTATTACTTCTATAATTTTTAAAATCTTTATGTCTCCTCTCTAAGGCCTCTTCAGACAATTGACTTATTTTGTAAATTACCTACGCTTTTTAAAATTCGTTTAGCCGCGTCATCTAGCAAACTTTGTAACTCAACTTTTGCATATTTTTCGGTTACATCTATAGCTTCCTTTGGTGGTTAACAATTTTTTTTCTTTTAATAATGCCGCATACGATGGCCATTGATTGCTTTTGTACAGTATAGCGTCATTTCTAATGGACGTATACTGAAATTTGGACAGGTCTGCTGTTATAAACGTACAAAGAGCTTTCTCTGCTGATAACATTTCTCTTTTATGCATAGAACTACTTAAATTAGCTTTCATACGTTTATAATTGCATTCAAATTACAATGTAACGCTCAAACAGTTGCACGATTCACTCTCTTATGGCTTTGTATCAACTGAATGCAGAATGGCAGTGAATATCATTGTTGAAGGTTTATATATATTATAGCATAAACATTTGAAAGTGTGTATCTTCTGAAGAATTCCCTATGATGTCGCTCTATGTCCTGAAGACCTCGCTTCGTGTGGCCAAAGGAATTTTAGTGTAGCATAGTCTCGACGATGAATGCGCCCATAGCACCTATACGCACAGCGAAGCGCGCAACTTTAAGCAATGATAATTTGTAAAAATGGAAGAAGGTGATTCCGATTCTTGCAGGATTATATAAAAGAAAATACGCTGAGAATAGTCCACTTTGTAAAATTCTGGGAATATTCGAGAGTCAAAAGATATTCCATGTGAATTACTAAGAATTTTTAGGATTTTCCCCAATGGAGTCAGCATTAAATTTGTTTTAAATAACAAACAGTAATGCTTAATTGTCAGTGATAATTTGTAATTTAAAGATAAACTTTTCATTTAAAAAAAAGTGGTGGAAAAATATTGAAAAGAGTCGTCAGGACATGTTAAAGAAAGGAACCAATTTCTTCCATGAAAAATGCTATCTTCAAAACATCCAACTTTAACTGTCGATAACAGTAACAATTTTTATTGCAGTTTATTACTTTTTTCATTTTCGAGATTGCTGGAAATTGAGAAAGCAAAACATATTCAACAGACATCTATGCGAGATAGTTGATTTTTTGGCAAAATGTCCCCATATTTCTGGATCGGAACCACTGTGCGCCGACTGTTCTCCTCGCCGCGAACCCTGGCTCGACGAGCTACTCGGCAACGAGGAGGAACGTCGTCGAGACCGAACTATCGCCCCCGCGATAAACCGAACCGTTACACAGTATCTTAAAAAAGTATATGATTCCATTTAAAAAACATAGTTGTGCTTTATGTGGTCTCTATACTTCCGCATAAAGAAAACTAGTCGTGTCACATTATGTGCCTTTTCATATCATTCAACTTTTATTTGAAACATTTTTGTTTTCTCAACAATTTGGCAGACATTCGAGTGGATTGATCTAAATAGGATACCCTGTATATTGTCTCACTGTTTAACAAGTAAGAGATCGGGGCAAGTCAAATGTAAATGATGTAGTTTCCAAATTTTATTATTTCTTTTAATTAACAGTTCGATTTGAAATTCGTTAGAATAAATATTTTATGGTTCAATTTGTCGGTATATGGTAAATGAAAATTTGGAAAAACATATTAAGGTTTGAATGAAAGAATGCGAACTAGATTAACCCAGAAAATTGATGAGGCATGCAGTATTAATAACTCTTAACCCTTTGACTTTTTAATTCTTATGCGTATGAACACGGTTTACTTATAAGAATAGAAAAGGAACACGGGAGCAATTTTGCAGTTATATTATTATCGTAAAGAACCATTTCAAAACTCCGTACATGAAACAAATAAGAAGCAATTCTTACAGTTCGTAAGAGGTGTATCAATGTTTCAATAGAATTCTTGAGTAGGAATCGAGTAGGTAATATTTATTTACCAGACAAATGCAATATTATTTGAGATCAATTACAGTTTGGAGTTATATGAGCGTGAGGAGTTCCAAAAGTATTCACTTTATCGATGATATCATTTTTATTTATTATATCAGGTTTATTTCATATACGTTTGATAAATGAACATTATTTAATACCGATTATAATTATGAATCACATATGACAAACAGGACAGTGTAAATATATTCAACAAGCAAATTTAGTAAAACAGAGTTAATCAGTAAACAATGAATAATTCAAACTTTCAATAGCACAGTATCCCGAAGTAGAAGTCTTTAAGACGTCTGAAATTTACGTCTTAAAGACGTTCGAAATGGACGTCGTTACGACGTCTGAAATTTACGTCTTCAAGACGTCTTAAAGGTGGGCGTCGTTATACGTTTGACATATGAGCCGTTCACAGACCAAATCGATTAACTGCCTTTCAAGTTTTCATAGATTTCTCTACTAAAGCACTTGATTGATACTTACACTGTTGCATTTAAACTAAATTTTCTGAATAACTATATAAGTTAATGTTACTGAATGACAAACTCCGAAAAAATTTTTTAAATGCAAACATACTATTTCATTGATTTTCTTTACTGTTTAAACCATGAAGTTAATCGATTTGGCAAATGAGCGGCTCATATAGATGTGTACATATCTTCAAGGCGTGTGTCTTAAGGACATGAAACTGAATATAGAATTAAACGATTCGATTGAGATATGCAAAGACGAGAAGTTCCTTATATAGGTTTCTACTATCTGATTGTTTTTTTTTTTCAAGAAATTAAGTTAAAACGTGTAATATTTCGAGAAATCGAGCCACCGTCGAATCCTTCATTTTCCTATGCTTTGTTCGAGTTAAAGCGCCTTTTTTGGTTTATTGTTTGCTACGTATCTTCCTTAATTACTATGTCACGGGTATTCACCGTGGGTGCCCCTCGATGGTACATGTAGAGTGTGTATCTGCGCCGCTGCAATAATACAAGTGACTGCGCCAGTTTGGGCGGTCATTTTCCTACTTCCATTCCTATGTTTTTAACGAATTATCTCAGATAACCGTTGTCCTTACCAATTTTCAATTTAAAAAAAAACTTGTTATTTTACGAGGATCCAATACAAATATAAGTTTTTTATATAAGTAGTTTTGCGCCACTGTAGGACATGTGTCACTTGTGTGCCGCGCGGTACAATAATATTATTCTTCGTATATACGACTCCCATTTCTTTTCAAACAAAAGTTAACCGCCCGAATCCGCCGTTACAGAATTCTCTTTCATTTCCGACCGTAAACGCTGTGAGACACGTACAGAGTGCTGCATTTTTAGATTTCTTTCTTTAGTTCTTTAATATACCTTTTTATAATGTGGCTGCTACCTCCTACGACCCGATCCGTCGCCGATTCGTATATACAGGGTGTCCCAAAAATGTCTGAGTTCCTTTAAAGGGGAGGTTCCTGAGGCCATTTGAAGCGACATTTTCCTTTGCAAAAATGGCCGTTTCGGCTTTGTTAAGGAGTTATTAACGAAAAACACGGACCAATCAGAGCGCGACCTAGAGGCGTGTTGGCAGAGACGGCCGCGCGCGACAGAAGTCGAGCGATGGTGATACACCGCGGTCGAAAGCAAGGAACAAACAAGAGAAGAAAATTTTTCGAGTCCTATGTCGAATAGTTCAAATTTGAATATGTTGTAGTCTTTAGTAGCCTATGAAGGAATCTCGAAGGATTTTTCGAAATCTTAAAAAATGTTGGTTTTACAGACGTGTAAAGAACTTGTTTTCATTAAATTATAACACTAGAACTAACGTACCGAGTAAAATGAGTTTTGAGGAGCTTGTAGTGAACACGTAAGAGTATCTATTGAAAATATTTCGATTTGGAATAAATGGTTTTTTCACCATTTATTTTGCAAATGTTTTAAACAAATCCAATTTTCCTATAGCCGAGACTGTTTTAAAAATTCGAAAGAAAACGAGGTAACAGCTCCAAGTCTCCTCTTTACGGACCTATTTTTTAAAAGGCAGTCGCTTTAAAATTGACGGAATTAGAATTATGTTAAAACCTTGCTTACCTTGGTACTCCTGTAGAGCCCCAGCGAGGTGAAAATGATTCCTGTATTCACAAATTATTCTGCGTAAAACACTGAACCTGCCCACTCGTTAAATTCACAAGAGCATTTTAATTATTCGCTCTATGAAATTATCGAGCAGAAGGGGTCAATGTCCTTTCACTGCACGATCCGGCCCACATTGTTGATTTATTCACGATCACAATAAAACTATTCACATATATCCATTGGGTCCACAAACGTTGAAAGAAATCCACACAAATGATTCACAGAAATCCACATATCACGCACAACTAGTTCACATTTGATGCACGTAAATCGATCATTTCGACTAGCCGGTCCGCGAAAAACTGTCCATGAAATCTGTCTGTCTATGCTGACGATCGTAGGAAGACTAGTTCAGAACAGCTGACGAGGTTAACGGCCTTTCAACAGCACACTGCCGATTTTCATTTCAGCAACTGTTCGATGGAACCGTGTTTTCAAATGGAATGGGAAGAGTAAATGACCGCCCCTCTTCAAATCGGGGGTCATTCAGGTATGCTTCTACCACCGAGCGTGGCCATAAACCAGCGCCTTGTGTCGAAGCTCAACCTTGACGATGGCTCGACTTCTGGTTACCAAATGTGTACAATAGGTCAATAAAATGCTAAAAGTTTTAACGAAGAGTAACGGCTTTTTGGGAATATTGCTACTAGCCTTTCTTACACCGGTATACGGAATACCGGTATTTTGTGCTAATTTGCAATTTCGTGAAACCGGTATTTGCTAAGGTAAAATACTGGTATTTTCGGTATTAGCTATAAATAATAAATATTTTTTAGGGCATCTACTATTATTTGAAATTTACAAATTAATTTTTCTGTATATAACGACTTTAATAAAGGAAACGAAAAGGAAGAAAAGAAAATAACAAGGTCAAATTTAATTAAGCTCGTCGTCAATTTCCGCAAAAACATTTATAAAAAGCAAACACAAACGTATCCAGAAGAATTCGTTGAAGATGATGTTGATGTTAATATCGAAAAAGAATTGTCTCTCGAGAAGAAATTACAATTAGCTGCATATAAAAAAATTACCGGGCGGTTAGACAGTATTTGCGAACCGTAAGCAAGGCGATTGGGCTCATTCGAGGCCCCACGTGCTCTGCACGTTTTCCAAAATATGCCATCGTTTATGGCCATCGATGGAATTTTCATGGAACCGTCCCCGGTACGGTGGCAGGTACGCTTGTATCCCCGAGTGACGCACGCGGGGGATCCGCGTGTCCCAGAGAGGTGTTGTCGTAAGGTAATAAACGAAGAAAGCGCCTTGACTTCTTCGTGAAAACGTTTAGCATTTTATTGACCTACTGCACACATTTGGTAAACATGTTCTTTATTTCCGCATCCTTCGTTCAAGTCAAGGGGATACAAGCGTATCTGCCACCGTACCTGGGACGGTTCCATGAAAATTCCATCGATGGCCATAAACGATGGCATATTTTGGAAAACGTGCAGAGCACGTGGGGCATCGAATGAGCCCAATCGCCTTGCTTACGGTTCGCAAATACTGTCTAAGCGCCCGGAAATTTTTTTATATGCAGCTAATTGTAATTTCTTCTCGAGAGACAATTCTTTTTCGATGTTAACATCAACATCATCTTCAACGAATTCTTCTGGATAGGTTTGTGTTTGCTTTTTATAAATGTTTTTGCGGAAATTGACGACGAACTTAATTAAATTTGACCTTGTTATTTTCTTTTCTTCCTTTTCGTTTTCTTTATTAAAGTCGTTATATACAGAAAAATTAATTTGTAAATTTCAAATAATAGTAGATGCCCTAAAAAATATTTATTATTTATAGCTAATACCGAAAATACCAGTATTTTACCTTAGCAAATACCGATTTCACGAAATTGCAAATTAGCACAAAATACCGGTATTCCGTATACCGGTGTAAGAAAGGCTAGTAGCAATATTCCCAAAAAGCCGTTACTCTTCGTTAAAACTTTTAGCATTTTATTGACCTATTGTACACATTTGGTAACCAGAAGTCGAGCCATCGTCAAGGTTGAGCTTCGACACAAGGCGCTGGTTTATGGCCACGCTCGGTGGTAGAAGCATACCTGAATGACCCCCGATTTGAAGAGGGGCGGTCATTTACTCTTCCCATTCCATTTGAAAACACGGTTCCATCGAACAGTTGCTGAAATGAAAATCGGCAGTGTGCTGTTGAAAGGCCGTTAACCTCGTCAGCTGTTCTGAACTAGTCTTCCTACGATCGTCAGCATAGACAGACAGATTTCATGGACAGTTTTTCGCGGACCGGCTAGTCGAAATGATCGATTTACGTGCATCAAATGTGAACTAGTTGTGCGTGATATGTGGATTTCTGTGAATCATTTGTGTGGATTTCTTTCAACGTTTGTGGACCCAATGGATATATGTGAATAGTTTTATTGTGATCGTGAATAAATCAACAATGTGGGCCGGATCGTGCAGTGAAAGGACATTGACCCCTTCTGCTCGATAATTTCATAGAGCGAATAATTAAAATGCTCTTGTGAATTTAACGAGTGGGCAGGTTCAGTGTTTCACGCAGAATAATTTGTGAATACAGGAATCATTTTCACCTCGCTGGGGCTCTACAGGAGTACCAAGGTAAGCAAGGTTTTAAAATAATTCTAATTCCGTCAATTTTAAAGCGACTGCCTTTTAAAAAATAGGTCCGTAAAGAGGAGACTTGGAGCTGTTACCTCGTTTACTTTCGAATTTTTAAAACAGTCTCGGCTATAGGAAAATTGGATTTGTTTAAAACATTTGCAAAATAAATGGTGAAAAAACCATTTATTCCAAATCGAAATATTTTCAATAGATACTCTTACGTGTTCACTACAAGCTCCTCAAAACTCATTTTCCTCGGTACGTTAGTTCTAGTGTTATAATTTAATGAAAACAAGTTCTTTACACGTCTGTAAAACCAACATTTTTTAAGATTTCGAAAAATCCTTCGAGATTCCTTCATAGGCTACTAAAGACTACAACATATTCAAATTTGAACTATCCGACATAGGACTCGAAAAATTTTCTTCTCTTGTTTGTTCCTTGCTTTCGACCGCGGTGTATCACCATCGCTCGACTTCTGTCGCGCGCGGCCGTCTCTGCCAACACGCCTCTAGGTCGCGCTCTGATTGGTCCGTGTTTTTCGTTAATAACTCCTTAACAAAGCCGAAACGGCCATTTTTGCAAAGGAAAATGTCGCTTCAAATGGCCTCAGGAACCTCTCCTTTAAAGGAACTCAGACATTTTTGGGACACCCTGTATACCGTCCTAAGCCGCCCTTACGATATCCCTGTTTCTAAGGCAGAGCCCGCTAGATAGCCTTACTGATGACGAGTCCTCCAGCGGGCCCAGGACGAAACGCGCTTCCTTTCCTTTACCTCCTTACTCACACATTTCAGCCGCCGCCAAATTGGAGACCCCGACTACAGACGAGCTATAGGAATAGACCTGACTTAAATGTTGTAGCTTGTAGTACACGTAATGCGAATGGAGTATACAATTTTTTTTTTCGTGTTAATAATGCTCAGAAATTGTGTTTTATCGGTAACGTTGGGTGTTAACACTGAATGGTAATGGAGTCACTCTCGGGTTCTAGGACCCCATAACCGACGGCCGCCAAAATACATTGCATGTCCAGTAGGGTGGACCTTATTTTCGAATAACAAATTTTTTCACGACACCCCCCAGAATTGTGCCACTGAACGAAAAAATAATCTGTGCGAAATTTGAAATTGATCGAATAACGGGAAATCGTGACGCATCGACTTTGTAAATTTTATAATGTTATAATTCGTTTTTCTCCACTGCAGTATATTATAAGTATATATGTTTATATATCGTTGAATTTGCCTTTTAACGCACTATAACAATATAGAAACAAAATGTAATATTGATTTAAAAAAAGAATTCGTGACCCTCAAGTCTTAAAAATTGACATTTAAAATATTTCTTTTTCTTTTGCATTATATTTAATTTATTAAACAGTACAACTTTTGTCTAAGAAATTTGTTTATGTTTTTATAAGTAGCAAAGATATATATATATATACATATACTTATACATAATACACATACATTATACATATAATACAGTACACTGTACAAAAAACTATTAAAAGTATTTTTATAGCAATAAAAAAAGATCCATTTAGAAGATTTCGTTATTTACAAATATACAAATTGAAAATTGTTTCCCATTTCCGGAAATAATTTGTAATTATTTTCATTCATCCTTCCTCCAATTTCAATATGATTATATTTTACTAAAGTCTGTCTAGTGTTTCGGTGTATGTTACTAAATATAAATTATTAGGAGGTTGAACAAGTTCTCGCTGTTTTTTTTTTATGAAATGAATGCTTTATTTTAAAAAATTGGTAAAAAATATGTTCTTGTAAGCATTGTCTCTCGCTAGCCATTACTTTTCCCCATCTTTCTGGCAGCATAGTAATTCCATGTCGGAAAAACGACACGTCTTTTGAGGCAATCCAAGAGTGGACCCATTTTTTGATATCTTCATAAAATTGGAAGCGCTGCTCAGCCAGGCCATGTGTCATCGATCGGAACAAATGGTAATCTGATCGGGAAATGTTTGGTGAATACAACGGGTGGGGTTGTACTTCCTATTTAAGTGTTTTCAAAAACGTTTTCACCGGTTTTTTGCAACATGTGGCCGCGCGTTGTCATGATGAAAAATCGCTTCAACTCGTACAGCACCCAACGTCCTTCCTGTGAAGGATGGACACGATTCTGCAAGTTCAGCTAGTATCTGACACGAGTCTTCATCAAGTAATGCCTCAAATTCTTCGTCTTCAAGTTTTTGTTGTGCGCCAGGGCGTTCTTTATCTTCAAGATCAAAATCATTATTTTTGAAGCGTCTAAACCAATCTCTGCATATTGTTTCCGACAGAACATGGTCGCCGTAGGTGTCAACAAGAATTCTGTGTGCTTCAGCTGCAGATTTTTTTTTAATAAAATAGTGTAGTAAAATTCCCCGCAATTACTCTTTCTTTGGCATGAAATTCGACATTTAGCACAATGAAAGAAAAATTGTTTATACTTCAGTGGAATGACATACACTGAATTTTAACCTTGCATATATGTAGTACTTCATTATAGATACGTTACTATCTGAAACTAAATTCACGCAGTTCTGGTATTACCACCTTTAGGAAAACAGCGAGAACTTATTCAACCTCCTAATATATATTACTAATAAATCGGTAGATATAGTCTCGCAATAATTAGTGTATTATGAATCAATTTGTACGTACTTAAGAAACTAATTAACTAGGCTAGTTATTTAAATGTTATGTCAGTAAATTATGTGCATTACATTATGTTTACCACACAACCCTATTATATCTGCAATAGGTGATATTAAAAAAGATGGAGGACGCTATTTTTATTTTTTTTTAATGTAGATTATGATGACGTAAATAAAAAATAATTTGAATAAATTTAAACTGGTGCTATTGAATGACTTTCAGAAAATTCAAGGAAGCTGTAGCGTCCGGTCGTACACACGAGAGATACCTTTTTCTTTCGTGCAAACGGCCAACGTAATTTACGACTCTCGTTCGATGAAACTATTTTTGAGTCGACAATTACCAGATTTTTGCCGTCGCATGTTTAGTAGAGTTTTTCCGAAAGTCCTCAATAGTAAACAGAGACCGTCGTAAATTAGGGAATTAGCTTAAGGGCACTCGAGGCGGACTCATCGGTCTAATGCAGGGTTTGACTTTATTTGCTCGTGAGGACCGTTTTCCGAGGGCTACGCCTCCTCGACCCGGCCGCGCGTCTCGCTCTCCGTGGTCGCCCACGTAGGCTCGGACGGGCTCAGGCGCGATCATAACAGACAGATGAACGTGGCGCATAAGGAGCGACACTCGTTTCAATAGGTTTCCACATTACCATCGAGGTACTATTGTCAATGCGTTTTTTTTATTAGTGGTATCCCCTGTAGGCCTATCCCACTATGTCACACGATAATTTCGGACAATAGCTGTAGAAAATTAATTAAAAAAATAAATTCATAAGATAAATTTTAAAAATAGTTTTTAATTCTATTGTTTAAATTTTAATACGGTCCGGAACAACTTGATCTTCGTGCACGTTTAGATTAAAGGTGGAAGACACGGATGTGTCGTTGCACTGTGAGATGCGTTGGCTCAGTGCAGCGAAATGTTTAACGCAGTTTTTTATTGTAAGAAACGAGATCTCCCTTTTTCTACAAGAAAATCCAAAAATCAGCTTAGGAGAACATTCCTCCTTCCTAAAAGATGTAAGTTTCCTTTGCGAACTTTCATTTGAAATCGATTTAACGAATCATTTAAATTCTTTAAATTTAAAATTGCAAGGCCCCAAGCAAAGTATTTCGGAATTATGCAGCCAAGTCGATTCTTTCCGTGAGCAGCTTGCACTTTTTAAAACACATTTGCACTCTGAACCAAAAATTTGGATCTTCTTTCCCTCGTGTCAACTAATTTTCGAAGAATTCGGCACTAACTGCGATTTTGATAATCACTTATACATTCTTCAATCGATAATAGATCAATTCGATACGCGTTTCAGCGACTTCGACTCGTTTAGAAATGATCTAATTCTCTTCGAGAATCCCCCCACTGTCAAAATTGCAGATCAAGCCCTCGAGTTTCAACGAGAACTGTGCGATCTTTAGCACATCTCTCTGAAAACGAAGGAAGAAAAACGAGCCGAATTCTTCAAAACGCTGGAAGAATCAAAGTACCCTATTCTTCGAAATTTTGCGACCCGAATATTCTCAATGTTTGGATCAACTTATTTGTGCGAAAGCTCATTTTCAACAATGCGCTATATTAAATCGGATCACCGTACACGTTTAAATGATTCTTCGCTTGCGTCAGCGATGCGAATATCCACACGTCCAAACTTTCCATAGACCTTAACAATTTGCCAAGCACGTCTAAACGTGCACGAAGATCTAGTTGTTCCGGACCGTATTAAAATTTAAACAATAGAATTAAAAACTATTTTTAAAATTTATCTTATGAATTTATTTTTTTAATTAATTTTCTACAGCTATTGTCCGAAATTATCGTGTGACCTAGTGGGATAGGCCTACAGGGGATACCACTAATAGAAAACAACGCATTGACAATAGTACCTCGATGGTAATGTGGAAACCCATTGAAACGAGTGTCGCCCCTTATGCGCCACGTTCATCTGTCTGTTATGATCGCGCCTGAGTTCGTCCGAGCACGTAGGCGACCACGGGGAGCGAGACGCGCGACCGGGTCGAGGAGGCGTAGCTCTCGGAAAACGGTCCTCGCGAGCAAATAAAGTCTAACGTCACGGGGACCGACGCGGGTGGCCCGAAGGACAGTCCCACGACAAATTCATCCCCTCCGATCACCTCGCCGTTCCGAGAACAAGCACGCTGAGGGCGTAAGGAATAGGCGGTGAGACGGAAAAACGAATAACCCTGATTGGAAGGACCCAATGCGTGGGGTTAGCCAATCAGGGTGTTTTGGAATTTTACCAGAGCAAACTCGGGATAAAAGACGAAGCGGGAGAGAGTTCGAAAAGATACGCCGAAGAGTCGAGATCAGCGGAGTCGGCATAAACGATTTGTACATTCTCATTGAAGACATCAACCCCGCATACAAGTGATATTCATTGAACGAAAACCTCGAACCACAAAGCAATACAGTTGATATTTTTGAAACTGACAAGCACAGAATATTTTGTTCTTCTACTCGTTTTGTTCACCGTGTATGTTCTACATTTCCCATTTCAACCATGAAACTCTGTAATATTCTGTTTAGAAACGAGTGGCAAACATTTGTTTCGGCACAATTATTTTATCATTATTGTCCCATTCAAAGTCACTTGAAAGTAACGTTTCCATCGAAAGAATGTAGCGTTAATTGAAAAGAGAATTTTAGTATTCCCTTTAAAGAAACACAAACTCATCTTCAAATGACCTTGAAAATTATAAATGAATAAGTCTCTATGTACATAAAAGATAATAAAAGAAGTTCTTCAACTTTTTTTACATTGTCCTACAAGTTTCCAGTCACTTACAGCGGTGTTGTTTGAAAATATCCTGTATAATATGGTCAAAAATTTTTGCTAATATACTTCACAATTTTTTCATAGAAATTTCGCATGACGAAACCCGATAATTAGATATGTCGCTCTACTTATATTGTCCTACAATTGTACTGCGAAGCACTTAACCCAGTATTATTCAACATAAGCTTAAACGCCTGCATGGACGTGAAGCGTGTCATCATACGAGGTCTCTTTGGTGGAGACCTTCCTCATCTATATATTAACACGATATAGGTACACTTGTTAATGCAGTGTTATGTACAGTAATGGAGTGTCTGTACATATTATGAACATGAAAACGGTGAATTTAAATATACAATGCCAATATAAAACAAATTCTGGGAATGTAGGTGAACGTTTATAATCATAACGGTGTTAATGAGATCGCTGTCAGCGTTATATGCGTGTGACGACCGGAACTTTGTATTTCTGTAATTTTGTGCATCCTGTTATTTATAATTACACGCATTGTATGATACTCCGAGAATTCATTACATTTATTGTAGCTGTATTATTTTTCATATTTTATTAGAGGATACGTTACATTTAGTAGACTGGTGACGAATATTGTGTGTCGGACACAAAATTAAATGAATACCCTTTCAAAACTAATAACTTTTTTTAAAATTTGACCAAACGACTTGAGATTTTGTAAGATGTTAAAAGGATTAATATACTAAGTAATGTGTAAAAAATATATTTTTGAAATTGCTATTTCTCGAAATTTCGATGAAGAAAGTAAAGGTATATATAATTTAAAATATGCGTTCCGGAAATCTAAGTGAGTTATATACATACACAAAGCTTCACCGAAATCAGTTAATGTTGCTATGAGCTACACTTATTTCAAGATGAGAGCTTAAGAGTGAATGTCGCAGATTTTCGCCCTTGTCATGGAATTTTTCCCTTATGTGATCACTACAGTGCGGATGTTTATGCATTAAGGAAGAAATTATAAAACGGTGAAAGATTAGAAAAATCTAAGAATATTGTTACGTTGTTTTCAATATAAAAAACATAATTGTAGGATCTCAGGAAAAAGGAAGGCACCGGCGCCGGGAATCGAACCCGGGTTCTCGTGTTGGTAGCCGATCGACTAACGCGCTCACCCATGGAACCCTCCCCCCTACTTCCTAATTTCCTACGGTATTTGTGGTCTGGGGGGTCCTAATCCCACATAATGGTAAATTTTTATTTAACTCTTGTTTCCCACAATCGATGCAGAACATTTTTGATTTGCAGAAAGATCCGCAGTCTTGCCCGATACACCTGGGACTCGGCATAAGAACCACCAGCCACGGTAGTTTCTCTGTCTCGCAACGTGCTCAGCTGTTAGCGTTCGATGCCGAAAACCAGGTGAACGACCGCGACCAATAGTAATTTTTAAAAAAGTTTGTTTATTCATTATCTAGTAAACCAATGTTTTTATGATGGAAAAAAACCTAAGTCGTTTAGTCCCTTTTTAAAAAGGTATCAGGGTCATTCCGTGCCAAACCGATCACTTTTTGCAGGCACCATCGTCGATTTTGTTGTAAATAAAATATGTTATATACTTAAAGTCAGGTGAGAGTAAATTCACTCAGTAACCAGTTTTCGTTCGTTCTGCGCATCTCCCACTCCGTATGCCTCCTTCCCAATGTACAACGCATGCGCGTAGCGTTAGTGACGCGCTCCAACGCCAAGCGCGTCATTCTTAGCGTTCTAACGGGTGTGAAAACACAGGAGTGCAGAAAAATTTCAGGGGAATACAAAGCGATACGGTGTGTTTTGGAGTTTTCAACGTTATAATGGGAGACGACGCTGTTCCTGGACCGTCTAACGTGTCGCCACCAAAAAAAAAAATCCATGTGGAAAGGTAAGTTCGTCTTATGAACATTTATCATTGTCTACATTTCGAATTCATATGCGCGAAAGATTTAATATTTCTTTACATGAAATATATATTTTATATCATGGATTTTGTGGTGTATTTGCGTGTACAAAATTCTTTTCTGTTTTTAGTTCATTGGATCTGGGCAGAAAGAAATAATTATTAACTTGTATAAAAATAAGAAGATCGCAGACCCAGACATAAAATACAGGCCCCTTATTCGTTATCTGGCGCAGCAGACGGGGATTGGTCAGACGACTGTAATCAGGACATTGGGCGAATATAATAAAACCGGCGAAGTTTCATCACCAAATAGAAAAAGGCGCCGAATGAACATTTTAGAAAAAACGAGCGATGAAGATATAATTGCAATTCGGAAAAAAGTGCACGATTTCTGATTGAGAAATGAGATACCAAATACGAAAAAAATACTGGATGTTGTAAACAGCGACGAGACGCTGCCGAGTTTCAGCGAATCGTCGTTATACAGACTACTAAAACGGATGGAATTTAAATACGTTGTCCGAAAACGCAATAGCGCGTTGATAGATTCGCGTTATATAATCACTTGGCGGCAGAGATATATCCACGATATTAGGAATTTCCGGGAAACAGGCCGTCCTATATATTATTTAGACGAAACGTGGATTAACGTTGGAGATTGTAGGCGAAAGCTGTGGGTCGACACAAGCGTCACTTGCCCGAAAAATGCCGAAGAAAGGGGCCTTTCGAAAGGCATACCTGACCCTTCCGGTAAGGGCAAGCGGTTAATCATAGCGCATGTCGGATCGGCAGATGGGTTTGTACCTGGAGCCCTCCTCTGTTTCAAAGCGAAGAAAAACACGGGGGACTACCATAACGAAATGAATGGGGACACGTTTTTCGAGTGGTTCCAAAGTTTTTTGCCCATGCTAAAGGATGGGGCGGTTATCGTAATGGATAATGCCTCGTACCACAGCGTTAAACTGGAAAAATATCCATCCAGAGGCTGGACTAAAGCCAATGTAATCGCGTGGCTCGAGGCTAAGGGTGAGAAGCTAGAAAGACGGTGTGTCAAAGCAGAATTGCTAGAAAAAGTAGAGAAATACAGGCAACCAGAAGGTTATATTATAGATGAATATGCAAAACAAAAAGGGCATACTGTACTTCGGCTTCCCCCCTACCATTGCGAGCAGATCCTCATTGAGTTAGCATGGGCAAAAATAAAAACGGAAATAAGAGGACGCAACACAACGTACAGGTTGGCGGATGTCCGCCAACTTGTCTACGAAGCTGTCGAAAACGTGACCCCTGAATTATGGAGAAGTTTTATTCGCCACGCAACAGGGGAGGAGAACAGGTTCTACGACCTCGATAATGTGACGGACGAAATAATGGACGAGACCGGCGGATGGACGGAACTCTCCGACTCCCCTGCCGACTCCGACAGTGACGAGTGACGACCTGCAGCAACTGCAATTTCCAGCGATAAAATTGTAAGTAGTTGTAAAATATTGTAAATAGTTGTAAATTATTGTAAGTAGTTGTAAATTATTGTAAACAGTTGTAAATTATTGTAAGTAGTTGTAAATTATTGTAAACAGTTGTAAATTATTGTAAACAGTTGTAAATTATTGTTAGTAGTTGTAAATTATTGTAAATAGTTGCAAATCGTCTGTGAATAAATAGTTGTAAATTGTAAATATAAGTAATGTGAATTTCTTGTAAATAGTCAGTATACTTATATTTATATTAATAAAACTATATTTCAATGGTAAATTATGTAAATCTATTGTAAATTTTAATTATTAATCCTAAATATCATTGCGTGTGGAAACGCGCACGATTTCCTATTCGCGTGTATAATGATACGGGTATTGTGATACATGTATTGCGTTTCACTGTGTATATTAAACTCCCAGTCAAGAAGGTGGGAATACGCAGTGGAAGGAGAGCTGACGGGCTCGCTGCGCACTCTACCGTCTTCCAAGCTGCGCGGAACGAATTTACTCTCACCTGACTTTAAGTATAGGCCATGTGAAATTTTGCCGGTTTCGAATTTTTTTAGAAATGACAGGCCTTCGAAATTTGCAATTTTTGTCCACTTTGGTGAAAACGGGTCTCACTTACGAATTTTTTATCTTAGGAACTGCTCGTCGACAGTCAACTTTATAATGCTGAAAAGTTTAAACAAATTTTGTTTTTACGATTTTTTCAATGAGAGGCCAGAGTGATTTAAATTTTCAGAAAAGTATGGTTACATTCCTTGAAGTTTCCCCTTTAAAATTGGCGTCACAATAACCTGGTAAAGGACGCCGTGTACCCCCGTTTCAGGTACATGTGAGTCGAGCGCACCGCTGCGCTATTATGGTCCGTTGTCTATACTGCTGGTATAGAGAAAATACCAGCAGACTGTATACGACTAAATAACCCTATTTAAACCTCGAGAACAATATTAGTAACCACTCTTGGCCAACACCTTAATTTTTTCCACAACTCTATAAGACGTTACGTTCATATGATCCGCGAATTGAGTTAGTAGCGACCTCATTATCGACTGTTTGAGAGACTATTGTGAATTCATAAGCATATCAGAAGTTATACGAATAAGAGCGACCAAGTAGGCTATACGAATAGGAGCAACTAAATTATACAAAATACACATGTTGGCGTTAACGTGTTTTAAGCCAGGTCGAGGGTTGGTATCGAGGCGACTCTTAGGCCTGGAGGGATTCGTAACAGACCTGCCGAATGGTCTGTTACCGAACCGCGCCGAATACCGCCGGAACAGACCGAGCCGCGGGACCAGCTCGACGCGCCGAAACCCACCGACCACACACCGCGCCGCGCCGCGTCCCGCACCTACAAGCAGTGGCTATATAAGCCGCTGCAAACGCGGCCACGCACACAGTCTACCGAAGCATTCAAACCGCGAGTCACTAGCAAAGTCCATAGGCGCGAGAGGGTCAGCACCACCGACAATCACCGACGTAAGTACCAGCACGCTGGTTATTCACCTCCACCCGCCCCGATCCGGTGGCGTGGCAGCGCCTCGCCACATCCGTACTCCGCCCTGCGGGTAGCTCCCGTAGAAGACAGGCAGCGCCTGTTTCCGGAGTCCTGGGAGCAGCGCCCCTTCGACTACCGTCAACTGTCATGGGAGGCCCCGTAACTGGCATCTTCGCCGACCTCGGGGACCGAAAGACCCGACCCGCGACAGGGGATCCGTAGCACCGACCACGCCGCGTACCAGCCCCGGTAACACCCGCGAAACGCGTGCGGCAGTTATTCCGGTAGAATACAGAAACCGTGCGCATTTTATTTCGCACCACTAACCTCTCCGTTTCCCAGCCGTCCTCCTCATCGCACGAACCCCGGTCCGACGAGCTCATTTCGGCACGGGGAGCATCGCCGCGGTTCAACGGAACTCCGCGGAAAAACGGAACAGTTACAGATTTATGGCAGAATCTTGGCCTGCGTGAGGCCTTAAAAAGGGATGCTTGAGACTAAACAGAACCGTCGATGGACGATGGCAGGCGACCGCGCTGGGTCAAATGAGAGAGAGGGAGAGAGGGAGAGAGGGAGAGAGGGAGAGAGGGAGAGAGGGAGAGAGGGAGAGAGGGAGAGAGGGAGAGAGGGAGAGAGGGAGAGAGGGAGAGAGGGAGAGAGGGAGAGAGGGAGAGAGGGAGAGAGGGAGAGAGGGAGAGAGGGAGAGAGGGAGAGAGGGAGAGAGGGAGAGAGGGAGAGAGGGAGAGAGGGAGAGAGGGAGAGAGGGAGAGAGGGAGAGAGGGAGAGAGGGAGAGAGGGAGAGAGGGAGAGAGGGAGAGAGGGAGAGAGGGGGAGAGGGGGAGAGGGAGAGAGGGAGAGAGGGAGAGAGGGAGAGAGGGAGAGAGGGAGAAGAGATAGCGACGAGTGTGTTGCACAAGGATTGGGACTAGGTCCTCGGAGGATCTGGCCACGGGGTGGGGAAGGTGGTTATGCCTCCTGGTAAGAGTACTGTGATTGACCGCTCAGGACTTACCCCAGAACCGTAGAGGAGAACAGTCGCCCTTTCTTAAAAAAGAATATCTAATACACATATATTGCTATTGTATTTTAAATATTCTGTCAGAATATCCGGCATTTGCCCTTACAATGTTGAGAAATTCAAAGTGAAATTTATATCCTCACGATATTTATAGATATATTTTCCTTGCTTATATGGTTGTCTATCGTCAATCCTTCAACAATGCAAGCCACTACTTTATATTTAGTACAATAACACAAAAAAAGTATATAGTTTTGTTTAAAAAACATAACGTAGCTACATTTTTTTGTACTAAGCAAAATATTCATGTCCTTTAATATGAAAATATTTTCTGTATTTAATACAGGGAAGTAGTTTAAGCGTCATAGTATATCATTTTGTCGCCCTTCCTAAAATGAAGCAGTATTTATCGAAGCTTATTAAAAATTTGTCGTATAGGGTCGTATGATTAGTGAGGCACTTTACAACGAAATCATGCATCGTTTCATAGTTTGAATCGTTTTGTTACTGATATGCACTACTGTCTAGAATTATCTAAACATCGTGTCTGAGTTTGTGCTACGATTGAATGGAACAGTGACATTTTTTAAGTGTTTATTAGCATGTTTAGCCCTAAATATTCGTCGAGGACTTGCATACAGCTGGAAATTGATTGTTTTGTTTTGAAACGGAAAAAACAAATCAGCAGTACTCCACTCGATGACAATTGATGCATTGCAGGCTCACATACAGCGGAAAAGCGACACCAGTTTTGGGGAAAAGGTCATTGGACAAGGAATCTGTTAAAGGTTTTTGTAGGAACCGTGATATAACGGTGGAAAGTAACTACACTTTTAATACTTGATTATATAATTTAATATACAGGGTGTCCCGTAACTGGTGGTACAACCGAGCAGGGGGTGATTCTACATGAAAAACTGAGTCGAAAATGTAGGATAAAATTTTTTGATACAAGGCTGTGTTTTCGAGAAAAATGAGTTTGAAAATTTGTCTAGTGCGCGTGCACTCGGCTTACTTGCGGCTCAACGAACTTTATTCCGAGTTACCTCAACCTTTTCTCGCAAAGGTTTTCGAGGTTTGTATACATCGAATAAATCGAAGGTCGAGGTTACAATGTTAGAATTACCTTTGAGGAATTTGTTTAGTTCATAAATTGCTGGTAGTGCTGTCCACGTTGTTGTAGACATAATTGTGCTCTTCGTATTAAATTCCGTCGAACCTCTTGTAATGTGCAATCATTATGTTGCTTTAAGTGTTCAAACGCTATCACAATTTTTTGTTGTAATTGTTCGATGCTCGTTATGTCATCACGATACACAATCGATTTCACCTGACCCCACAAATCAAAATCTAACGGTGACAAATCCGGCGATCGTGGCGGCCAAGGTACTCTGCCTCCGCGACCGATCCAGCACTGATAATAAAAGCACAGGGCTTACTTTTTTATCAAATTGATTTCAAAAACATCTGATACAATTAACTAATGATCGGGTTTTAAACACAACCAGAGCCAATATAGGAACGAATATACAATTTTGAACTCGAATTTAAAAAATAATTTTATTTTCATATCAAATTGGTCTACTTTATGGCATTAGTATTAACATCGATGCTAATTTTTAAAGTTGTTAACCCTTAGCACTCGAATGGCGACTCTGAGGCGCCACTACAAATTGCTACACCATTATTCAGAATATTATTTACATGATTAAATTTGTTTATATGTAATAAATTACTAAACATTTAAATATTGTATGAGGTACTGTGTCAGTTTCTTACGCATATAATGAAAATAAATTATATTCAATGGAAATATTCTAGGTTAGAAGAAATGTTTGGTTTTTTAGTTGAAATAGCTCCGAGTGCAAAGGGTTAATTTGTTTCGTAGGACGATTTAAGTAGTAGTTTACTTTAGAAACTTCACAAAAGTGGAGACAAAATCTCTTGGAGAATGCCGTTTCTGCGGCCACCTTTCTCTGCAACATAAAAGGATCCTTTGGCGAGGATGCTATTTTCGTGGTTCGTTTCACAGCCTTCTAGCAACATCACGTACTGAGAGTGTGCAAACTCCCGTACAATAAATGAACCTTCCAGGCATCTCATGGAAGAGCAGCGAGAACTAACAAAAAAACTTTTAACATCTTTATTAGATGCGTATATTTTCTAAGATATTCTTTTATCCCTTTTCATCATTTTACTAGGTCCCGCGCAATATTCTTGTGCCCATTTAATGCACTGTAGTTGTTAGAGTATATGCGTTAATATATGTTTATCTGATCTCTTTGAAATAGGAATGCAAAAATGCGCTCTCAACGTTCCGCGTGACATTGAGCCATATTGTCGAGTTCACAGAACAAAGAACGACACACACATCTGGCCGCTTACATTTGGGACTTACTTCGTAGGTCAACAAGTAAGGTCTACCCTAAGTGTATATATATCTTCAAGGCGTGTGTATTAAAGACAGGAAACTGAATGTAGGATTAAACGATTCGGTTGAGATATGCAAAGTAGAGAAATTCGATATATAGGCTTTTACTATTTGATTGTCTTTTTTTCAAGAAATTAACTAAAAATGTGTAATATATGCGAAACTGATGAACTATTGTCCACGATTCGAGAAGTCAAGCTACCGTCGAGTCTTCTATTTTCACATGCTTTGTTCGAGTTAAGGCGCCTTTTTTTTATTTATTGTCTGGTATGGTTCTTCCTTAATTACTAGGACACGGGTATTCACCGCGTGTGCCTCTCAATGGTACAATTAATGTAGGGCAGAGATGGGCGATTTTGCCTCAATTAAGGCAAAACCGTCAACACAGTAGCGCCCTCTGTCCCCTTCCAGCAAGCGCGGTACAATGGAGCAACGAAGACACGAGACATCAGCGTACGCAACGAAAGTGCACGCTGCATGAAAGAGAGGTTGGTGGGAGAAGCAGGCATTTGAGGGACTCCGCCCGTGCCCACCACTGATGTAGGGTGTGTACCTGCGTCGCTGCAATCACAAGTGACTACGCCAGTTTGGGGCGTAAATAACTGGCCATTTGCTTGTGGTGAAGCCGTAGCAATTTTGATGTGCGTCACCCCATTCTCATCTACAAAATTCCGAAAGTCCTGCGAAGTAAAACAACTACCTCGGTCTGAAACAATCCGTAATGGCCTACTGTATGTCACAAAATGATTCTGCAAACACTTAATAACTTCTGCCGTATTTATAGTCTTCGTTGGATACAATCTTACATACTTTGTAAATCCGTCTACCACTACAAAAATGTAACGCTTACTGACTGAATGCTGCTTCGTCATCGGACCTAGGTGATCGATGTACAACGTATAAAATGGTTTGCTGTCCTTATCGACAGTTAAAGTTGGATGTTTTGAAGATAGCATTTTTCATGGAAGAAATTGGTTCCTTTCTTTAACATGTCCTGACGACTCTTTTCAATATTTTTCCACCATTTTTTAAAAAATGAAAAGTATATCTTTAAATTACGAATTATCACTGACAATTAAACATTACTGTTTGTTATTTAAAACAAATTTAATGCTGACTCCATTGGGGAAAATCCTAAAAATTCTTAGTAATTCACATGGAATATCTTTTGACTCTCGAATATTCCCAGAATTTTACAAAGTGGACTATTCTCAGCATATTTTCTTTTATATAACCCTGCAAGAATCGGAATCACCTTCTTCCAATTTTTACAAATTATCACTGTTTAAAGCTGCGCGCTTCGCTGTGCGTATAGGTGCTATGGGCGCATTCATCGTCGAGACTATGCTACACTAAAATTCCTTTGGCCACACGAAGTGAGGTTTTCAGGATATAGAGCGACATCATAGGGAATTCTTCAGAAGATACACACTTTATGTGTGTATATAAACCTTCAACAATGATATTCACTGCCATTCTGCATTCAGTTGATACAAAGCCATACGACAGTGAATCGTGCAACTGTTTGAGCGTTACATTGTAATTTGAATTCAATTATAAACGTATGAAAGCTAATTTAAGTAGTTCTATGCATAAAAGAGAAATGTTATCAGCAGAGAAAGCTCTTTGTACGTTTATAACAGCAGACCTGTCCAGATGTCAGTATACGTCCATTAGAAATGACGCTATACTGTACAAAACCAATCAATGGCCGTCGTATGCGGCATTATTAAAAGAAAAAAAAATTGATATCCACCAAAGGAAGCTATAGATGTAACCGAAAAATATGCAAAAGTTGAGTTACAAAGTTTGTTAGATGACGCGGCTAAACGAATTTTGAAAAGCGTAGGTGATTTACAAAATAAGTCAATTGTCTGAAGAGGCCTTAGAGAGGAGACATAAAGATTTTAAAAATTATAGAAGTAATAAAAGCCGAAAATTTTCACGCACTGGTACAAATGAAGATATATTTTATAGATTATTACTAACTTCTGATCCATATATATCTTCCTTGCATATAAAGTCAAACAATAATAAACCTAAAACCCTGGACTCAGAGGCTGAGGAACTAATAATTAAATAAAAACTTTTAACAGAGAAGGTAAGAATAATTAATTTAATTCTGTGTCACATAATTCTCAACTGATCACGAATTAAACTTATTGTATTTATTATTGCTTATATTTTAATTTAAATCTTACCTGGAGATTCTGGAAAATACAGAAACAAGTTTACTCAACTGGCGATTCGTTAAACAAGTAGAAGAGTATTATTAACTAATTAATTAATTTGGACCTGTTTATTTAAAAAAAAAGTGCTAAAATTTGTTACACTTGTATACATATTTAAAAAATGCAAGAAAGGCTATTAATTAAACATAAAGCATATTACATTTTACAGTATTAAAAATGAATTCTTGTTAATATTCTTCACTCCAAATTTCACTTCGATATCTTTAATAGTTTAAAAGTTATACCAAAATGTCCCCGTATTTCTCGATTGGGACCACTGTGCGGCGCACAGTGGTGCGAAATGGCCAAAAAGCGGTCAAAAATCCGTAAAACCGAAACTATCCAACGAATTTGTTTAAAACTTTGTGGATAGGTTGCCACAAGTACAACACTTAAATGGCTACAAAAAAATTTTTTAAATTATTAAACATTAAGTAATATGTGCAAATTGGACATCTCTGTTTTCGGCTCATTTTTTATTAATGGAAGCAAATCTTAAAAGTGTTAAGCAGCTTCGGTCTGGTACTAATCGTTTTGGCAAGGTATAATATTGAACTAACTTTGTGTAAAAAATCTCGGGCAACTTCGAACAACCTCAGTCGCAATTTAAGTGTAAATATCAACTTTTAGAACTTCCAAGAATGAATCGCGCGGAACTTACGATTATTTGGGGTTTAATGTGAACATTTTTAAGGAATATTTTTAAATAATAAAGAAAAATGTGAAATGTATATGATTTGTTAATCCTGTTTGTATAAAAAATTTTAATAACACTTTTTTTATATTACATAAGTTATTTTTATAGAGGTCACTATATATTGTCAGAAAAATTCCTATTGAATTTTTGTGACAGTGGTGTCAAATTGAACGAAAACTTTGTTTATTTAACAAAAAATTGTAATAAAAATTTTTAAAAAAAGAAAATAAATATTCTTTTAATTATGAATTTCACAATTTTCTTTATTATTTAAGATATGCCCCTTAAAAATTTCACCTAAAACATGAATTTTTACTCCCTGAAAGTGATACATTCAAGAATCCAGGTATTCTGGATTTCCAAGTGTTGTTAAAGAAGATTGCGGGAAAATCCCCGTGATGATTCTATTGTATGAGAAATGTGGTTTTTCCCACAATTAGTTGTACCACCCCTGTTTTCTGTCACGTTTTCAATGGTTATATTCCGAGACGTTTTAAAAGGCCTTAACAGTTTTACCGTGACCACTGGCCAGTTCGCTTGAAATTTCTTTAGTTTGTTTTACGTGTGTATCATCAGAATACTTATTTAAAACAAAAATGTGTGATTTCAAGATAATGTACAGTGACTTGTGTGAAATGTTATGGAACAAGGATGTTTCTTTGGAATCCCAATTACGCGTGCGATTTCCCACTGCTCCGACAAAGTCCGACCGTGCAACCTCGTGGTGTATCTTGGGTTATTCTAATGCCGGCGGTACACTTTTCAGTCAATGTACGATAAAATGGTAACAAATTTGTTAGTTAGTTTCATCTTTACGGATTTTTTGCCACCTTTTAGAAAAACTGAGATCTAATGAACGAAAACTTTATTTATTCAGCATGAAAAATTATTATTAACTTTTTTTATTTAAACAATTTATTAAAAATAATTAATTCAAACAATTCATTCTAACTAACTGTACTAACTAACATATCCTTAAAAATTTTTACCCTAAACTCCAAATAATCGTAATTTCCGTGCGATTCATTCTTGGAAATTCTAAAAGTTCATATTTAAACTTAAATTGCGGCGAAGGTTGTCCGAAGTCGCCCGAGATTTTTTGCACAAAGTTACTTCAATATATCACCTTACCAACACAAGTAGTGCCATACCGAAGCTCTTTAAAGCTTTTAAGATTTGCTTCCATAAATAAACAATGAGCGTAACGCAAAGAGGCTTCCGACTAATCCATATTACTTAATGTTAAACAATTTTATTGAACAATTATTTGTGCCAGTTAATAGTTTAAAGCATGTGTAATAACCCCTATAAATTGCAGAGCTGTAAGAATTCAATTATAGACGCAATGATTAAATAACTATGATGCTGAAAACTGGTGAATTCCCAAGAGAGAAAAATAGGTTACTTGCCATGCCAATATCTCCGTAAAAAATTTTTTTTTAAAAAATCGAACTTTGGCACATTATACATTCACTATTTGGTAATACAAAAATAATATTTTTTTTTTAAATCGAAAATTTATAAAATCGATTTTTGGACGCCTCGGCACCACTGTGCGGCGGGCCGCAGTTAGTTTGCTAGCGGGCCAAATGCGGCTCGCGGGCCGCGGCTTGCTCATCACTGTTCTAAAACGTAGTCATAACTTTGCAGTTCCAACAACCACCGCGCAATTCGTGGGTTGGTATCTTTCTTGTTCAATGTCAGGCTGAGGGCCTGACAATCCGTAATAATCTTAAACCGTATTCCGAGAAGATACGCTCTAAAACGGCGCGACGCATAAATAATCGCCAAAGTCTCCAGTTCGAAACTACGATATTTAGCCTCCGTTTCCGTAGACCTCTTTGAAAAATAAAATACAGGATGGAGTTTTTGATCGTGTTTCTTCTGCAATAGAATCGCACCGAAACCTATCGAACTTGCATCGCAATGCAATTCGGTGATATCACGCGGACAATAAATGCTTAAAATAGGGCTACGCATTAAACAATCTTTTAATTCGTCGAACGCACGTGCTTCCTCTAAACCAAACTTAAAATTAACCGATTTTTTCGTAAGGTCGTACAATGGTTTCGCAATTAATGAAAAATTCTCGATAAATTTTCGGAAGTACGAACAAAGTCCCAAAAATCTTTACACTTCTCGAACGTTTCGCGGAATTGGTAATCTCTTTACATCATTTATACCGCGTTCTGTAGGCCGAATGCCCTCTTTCGTAACCATATAACCTAAATACTCTAACTTAGTTTGCAAAAATTTGCACTCGTCCAATCGTAGCTCAAGTTTATTTGCGACACATAACTGAAAAACTTTCTCCAGCACCCACAGATGATGCTCTAATGTCTCTGTTGCAACCAAGAAGTCATCTAAATATACCGATACATCTCCGGCGTCGATCAATTTCTCAAATATTTTAACAACGTATCGTTGGAACCTTAAAGGTCCTCCCTTTAAACCGAATGGCATCCTAATACATTCGTATTGTCCCCGTGGCGTAACGAAAGAGGTGAACTTAATAGAATCCTCGTGCATCCGAATATGAAAAAATCCATCTTTTAAATCTAATAAAGTAAAATATTTTTTTCCGTTTAGCAAGTCCAACTGATCTTCAATTAAAGGCAATGGGAAAATTATCCCGGGCCGTAATTTTATTCAAAAATCTAAAATCGATACACATACGCAATTCTCCGTTCTTCTTCTTAACTAAAATTATCGGCGAAGCATACTCGGAAGCACTCTCCCTGATCGCACCTTTTGCTAATAGTTCATCAATTAATTCTTTTAACTTCATTTTTTCATAATGGGATAATCTACGAGGAGCGTAATGGAATGGATTTGCGTCCACTATTGCAAGTTTCATCACATTCTCTGTTTGCGGTTGTTCAGGTCTAACAGGTTTCTGATAATGCTCTACAAACAATTTACGGGTTTTGTCCTGAACATTACGCGAAATTTCCTCATTAATATTCAATTTCGAGATTCGACTGTCATCATCTGAAACTATTTCTATATTCATAATTTGTCTAAGTTCTTCCTGAAGTTTAAACGAAATTCCCGCTGTTTTAAAAAAATCTCTTCCTAAAACTAAAAGAAACATTATAAGTGATATTACAATAAGTAAGTAGGGCCTCAACACATCCGAGAATTTTCATTTCACTATTATTTATTCCCGCGAATTTAATCGTTTGGTCGGTACCACGCATAAAACTATTTGGTATCAACGTTTCATTAACAAAACTAATCGGACTACCCGAATCTAGTAAAGCGCTCATTTGAACTAGTTTAAAATTACTTGCGGCGGTTCTTATATCTAACGTTACTGTGGGGAAAAAATCGCTATCTTCGCCTTGATTAGAAATTACATAACTTATGTTACCCCGAGGAACTGCACACTGTTCATATCGGTGTCCTATATTGCCGCACTTGAAACAGGCCCCTCGTTCTTGTATTGGTCTCATGCAGTCCCCAGCAAAGTGGGTTAAACAAAATGAGTTAAACGATTTTCAAATGCACCTTTCTCGGAAAATCTGGAGAAGTGCACGCTACTGCTCGGAAAATCCGTTTCCCGTCGATCGCGCTGTCTCCATGTAAATTTGTACATTATTTTTCCGAATATAAAAACATTTAATATTACATGATACACCTACAAAAAAGTGAAGAAGCATCGAAAAAATTTATTTTTATTTTCGGTTACAACAATGGACAACATCAAAAATTCTGAACAAAATTAAGAATAATTCGTTCAACAATATTTCATTACTGAATTTTTATAAAATTGGTATCTCCAAAACTTCAATAGGAAATGCGTATTTTTTCGAATTTTTAGAGATTTTCAATATATTTGAACGTGTTCACATAATCGAAAAAAATACACACATATAATCATGACGAGACACAGCTTACATAATAATATAAACGTGGTGAATTGAAAACTTCGATATAAAATCGGCGATTTTATGCTTTCTGATTTATTTAAATATTGATTTTGAACCAAAAATTCTGAAAAAAATTTCGGTCATGTATGCTACTCGGTAAAATATTCACAAATTTTTTCATAATTTTTTGTTAAGCATGGTGTGACTAAAGCAATTTGGTTTGGGGGAACCTTTGGCCATCTTATCCAGCTATACATTAAAAGAACAAGAAAAAATGATTTTAAAAATTCAAAACATATTTCAGTATTAAACTGACTTTTTAAAAAAAATTTTAATACAAATTTCGCTTTGATAGCTTTTTTAGGTCAAAAGTTATAACAAAACGAGTGCCGTGCCGCATCGAGAATCGAATGCGCCCGTTCGCAACACCGGTAAGCTGAAATAGCTGAATTGCTGAGGAACGATCCGTACGTTCGAAATCTACGGCCAACCGGCCCACCAGCCACCGCACACGGACACGATGGGGGAGAGGTTCCTTGTGTGCGTAGCGGATAGTGGAAGCAAAGTGGGGGAACGTCTCAACATCGACTAGAGGGAGCCACGGACATTTCTGGCATCACTGGATCCTAGGCCGTCTCGTCTCATCTAGTAGCGTTGACCGGGCGAAGGCCTGCACCAATTCTTCCACGGTCCGGAAACACCGTACGCTTGCCAACGACCTCAGATTTCCATCTGGAATACCTTCCACAATACAATCGATCATTTCTCCATCCGAAACGGGCACTCGATTTCCCATGACCAATTTATCGTGAACGTAGTCAGCGAATGTTTCGTCGCTCTTCCAAATCCTACGCTCAAATTCACGTCTCAACGACAATGTACTTGGTCGACATCCGTACATTTTAATTAGACCGTCCAGCAATTCGTCGCACGTGAGATCCACACAGTTTGGCTTAGACTGGTACCATTTAAGAGCTTTGTCCTTTAACCCTTTTAGTGCCGGAGGCCGATATATCGGCCCGCGACTTATAGCGCTTTACTATTTGCATTGCGGGAGAACTATCTCAAAATAAATTTATAATGCGTTATAAATGGTCTAATTTCATTACGAGAGAATTAAAAAAAATAGTTTTTCGTTTTAACTCTTTGTAGACGATTACTTTTTCCTATCGCTTGGAGCTAACGAAATCTGACATAAACACCGATGGTCGCCGCTCAGGCGATATCCGACCTGCGGCGTGCATCGCCGTGGCGTTGGGCCCTTATCGGAACATGTCGACAGCGTTTTATAAACAACTGTTTGAAGGCTCTCACGAAATAAAATCGCATTGCCGCAGCGACGCGTAGGATCAGTTAGTTTTTCTTCGATCGTTGTCGTGAGCAGTATATTTCGTTTTGTCCCAGTGACAGTCTGAAAGCGTCATTATAATGAAGTATTATGCAAAATTATATCACAAATATATTTATGACAACATAATTTTGTTTCAGCAATGTTATATTACCTATAACAATTAAGTATTTCGGAAGAGATAATCCGTCCGGCGCTTACCATGTACCTTCGAGTTATTTTTTATATTTGTTATGTAATATTATTTATCTTGTTACAAAATATATCGGAAATGCAAAGTATATACTTTGAAACAAATGGTCTATATAAAATTATGATGAAAAGATGACTTTTTGTATGTGCAAATACGTTTTGTAAGAGAGAACTGGACTTTTACTTTCTTTATGATCTTTTATACCTTTGTTATTTATATAATTTTCAATGAATATAGAAAAACTAGTGTCATTGTTTTGTTCTCTATTTCGTCCTTAATATACTGCTTTTTGAATCATGTAAATATTGTTTCTTGTTTGGTTCCCTCTTATGACCATTTTCCCAAACCCTAATAAAACCGTGAAATTCGGCCGGTTATTCTCGTATAGGCACCTCTTTTTCGCCTGGCACTAAAAGGGTTAATTTGCCGCATATCATTGCTTTTGCCGCATAATTATCAAAATCGTGTACTGCGACTAATTTTTTCGGTAATTATATAGAAAAGGTCTGCGTACTCCGATTTTGATGAAATTTTAATATATTATAGGTTTCGACATTTTGAACAACTTTTTTCCAATATACGGGGGTCGCTTTTAGTTTTCGAGATATTTGCAAAAAACTATCGGTAAGAAACACTGGGTGGGTGTGTGTGGTATTTTAGCTTCTCATCTCCACAACGTGTTTACAAACAAAAAATAAAATGTCTTTGAAAATTGAAAGCTCAGCCTATCTATGTATGATCAGAGTTATCTACAGGAGTTAATTCTGCTTGTTTCTTCTGTTATTCCATTTCCTGGATTTTCGGGCCGCATCTGTTTATTTTTTGTTTGTAAACACGTTGTAGAGATGAGAAGCGACAATACCACATACACCCACCCAGTGTTTCACACGCACATAGTGTTTCTAAAAAGGTTTCCGTTATGAAATTAACATTATCGATAGTTTTTTGCAAATATCTCGAAAACTAAAAGCGACCTCCCTATATTGGAAAAGGAAAATGTTATTCAGAATGTGTTGCTCCATAACATATTAAAATTTCATCAAATCGGAGTACGCAGACCTTTTCTATATAATTACCATTTTTTCATCTGTTGCACCCAAATTCCCGCATCTGAACTGTTTCCATCGAAATCGCCAATCAGATCTCTGACGTCCTTCCAATGGAATTCTCGTGATCGCGACGCCGTACTACTAATCGAAGGCGTTAATCGGGCAAGTTCCAACTCTCTGCGCAACACTTGGATTTCCCGTTCCGCCAGTTTTCTTTCCTTTCTCAATATTTCCATCTCAATGAAAGATCTCTGCTGTTGCACAGGCTGCGCCCGTACTTCTTCTTGAATATCTTCCTGAGCCCCGCTCCCCGCCACAGATTCCTCACTGGTCGGCAGCGTTACCGATTGTAATACTGGCACTGGAACACCTTTTTCCAATAGCCGACTCACTAATTCTTCACAAACTTTTCAACTTCTGCAACTTCAGCGGCGACATATCGCGTATCTCAAATGTCAATATAAAAACTGTTCGCGATCACGCTCGCTCAGGATGAGCATTTTGAATCCCTCGTCCGCTCGCCCCGCGCTCTCACGAACCGTCGTGAGCCCGTTACGCGGATCCCCGTTACACCTCGTCTACCTTGCGATCACCTGACTCCGGAACCCCAATCCGCGGGCGCTAATTAACGGGTGATCCTGCGTAACCAATCCGCGGCGTTCTCGGAATTTCGGAATCTCGTCCGTTCCTAGAATTTCGCACATTTCCGAACATCTCGTAGCGACAATCAGATCTCTCGCTGTCTCTGTCTCGCTCATCTGATTGTCTGCCGCTGCAAAGTGGCGAGTGTGAACTCACCGTAAATTCAATTATACAGTTTCTTTATTAATTTTGTTACGTTTTGTACAGTAATTCTGAGATAAAATACAGTCCACTTGTTCTCGTGCACGTGCGCGCATAAAGACTCTCGTGGTTTTTTCAACTTCACGCATAGCGCTGTGCGTTTCCAGCTCCTTGTTCCTTCGGATCTCGCGGTCATCGGTCGTGTCCGAAACAAAAACAAAAGTCACCATCTCACTAATAATAAGATACTTCACGATAACACACAGTTAACAAGGTTAACTAGCGGACTTATTCACGCCTAGTTCACGAACTTATTTCGCACCCTGTATCTGAACTGCACTCGGGTACCGTGATATCCCACTTCTGAATTTGTAATAGGTCAGGATCACAAAAATAACTATAGGCCGTATAGATTTAAAATGTGCTCTTTCCTCTACTGTGGCTTCGACGGGACTGACTGTCCCGAAAAACTCTCCTTCCCTTCTCAACGGCGCACAGTGGTCCCGATCGAGAAATACGGGGACATTTTGGTATAACTTTTAAACTATTAAAGATATCGAAGTGAAATTTGGAGTGAAGAATATTAACAAGAATTCATTTTTAATACTGTAAAATGTAATATACTTTATGTTTATCTAATAGCCTTCCTTGCAATCTTTAAATATGTGTACAAGTATAACAAATTTTTGCACTTTTTTTTAAAAATAAACAGGTCCAAATTAATTAATTAGTTAATAATACTCTTCTACTTGTTTAACGAATCGCTAGTTGAGTAAACTTGTTTCTGTATTTTCCAGAATCTCCAGGTAAGTTTTTAAAATTCACAAAGTCTATGGTACCTGTATAAAGCACAAATTAAAATATAAGCAATAAGAATTATGTGACACAGAATTAAATTAATTATTCTTACCTTCTCTGTTAAAAGTTTTTATTTAATTATTAGTTCCTCAGCCTCTGAGTCCAGGGTTTTAGTTTATTATTGTTGGACTTTATACGCAAGGAAGATATATATGGATCAGAAGTTAGTAATAATCTATGAAATATATCTTCATTTGTAGCAATGCGTGAAAATTTTCGGCTTTTATTACTTCTATAATTTTTAAAATCTTTATGTCTCCTCTCTAAGGCCTCTTCAGACAATTGACTTATTTTGTAAATTACCTACGCTTTTTAAAATTCGTTTAACCGCGTCATCTAGCAAACTTTGTAACTCAACTTTTGCATATTTTTCGGTTACATCTATAGCTTCCTTTGGTGGTTAACAATTTTTTTTCTTTTAATAATGCCGCATACGATGGCCATTGATTGCTTTTGTACAGTTTAGCGTCATTTCTAATGGACGTATACTGAAATTTGGACAGGTCTGCTGTTATAAACGTACAAAGAGCTTTCTCTGCTGATAACATTTCTCTTTTATGCATAGAATTTATTTATAATTGCATTCAAATTACAATGTAACGCTCAAACAGTTGCACGATTCACTCTCGTATGGCTTTGTATCAACTGAATGCAGAATGGCAGTGAATATCATTGTTGAAGGTTTATATATATATTACAGCATAAACATTTGAAAGTGGGTATCTTCTGAAGAATTCCCTATGATGTCGCTCTATGTCCTGAAAACCTCACTTCGTGTGACCAAAGGAATTTTAGTGTAGCATAGTCTCGACGATGAATGCGCCCATAGCACCTATACGCACAGCGAAGCGCGCAGCTTTAAACAATGATAATTTGTAAAAATGGAAGAAGGTGATTCCGATTCTTGCAGGATTATATAAAAGAAAATATGCTGAGAATAGTCGACTTTGTAAAATTCTGGAAATATTCGAGAGTCAAAAGATATTCCATGTGAATTACTAAGAATTTTTATTTTATTTCATCAAGCATAACCATAAAAAGAGTATTACAACAAAAAAAGATGAAAATTTAAGAAACGACATGTTCACGAAAGAGAGGAAAGGTTGAAAAGATAAATGCTAAAAGACAATAATTTGAAAGATAATTGAAAATTTGTTAAACATTTAAAAAATAAGTGTCGCGTCTATTAATACCATAGTCGAGCATTTTTGACGAATTGTTTTCACTGATTTAAATGCGTTAAAAACTACAACGCAGACCCAATTAAAGCGATTTTTAAAATTCAGCCTGTATACTCGAGTAAATGTGCAAGCTATTAGTATGCCACGATCCAATAAAAATTAATATTGCTAGAGCTGACACACAATATCATTTCAACCAAAATGGAGAACAATACTTCTGTTGTTAAGTGAATTTTCTAGTACCTTAGTCAAATAAATTGACTAAAAAGCGGTGGTGCAATTTATTTGATCCGTCCCGATTTTTACCGACGATCCTCCCTCACTTTTCCCATTAGAGGCACAGGCTAAATACCTGGATACTCCATGTGTAGTTTCACCACTCAAAATCACAATAACTGTTTACAAAGATGTGCTGTGCTCCGCAACAAGGACAGCCAGCTATTATTGCTCTCTATGATGAAAACGTGGAGAATTCTATGCAGTGATGGTACAGTGATGGGAATGTTGGCGCTTTTCACGCGCATGCGCGAGTTTCGTCAGCACCGAAGCTACGTCCGAAGTTTGTGGGGTACTATTGGGGCGAAAGTAGTGGGTTTGTTATTATATATTTCGTTTAAAGTTATTTTAGTACCCTTTGTTACGTATATATATCACGTGTGTTTTTGAATGTCGCGCTTGCACTGTATTTTGTAACCGCTTCGACTGGCGCCACTTGTTTTGCGGACGATCGAGTCGCTCTCGCTAGCGCCTCTCTCTCGCTCGCTGTACCGTGTGTGAAACGTGCTCTTCCAAACGACTGTACTACTATTTGTTATCTATTAAACATCCATTCTTTTTGAACTTGAATGTTGTATAAACCCGAAAACCACAACACCCTTCCCTTCCTTATTCCCAAGATGATGAAAAAGAGTAAGTTATACTATATTGTACATAGATACATAAATATTATATATATATATATATATATAATATTTATGTATCTATGTACAATATAGTATAACTTACTCTTTTATACTATATACTTTTATACGATATACAGGGTGGCCCACATAACTCTGAACAGATCAATATCTCGAAAACTATGCCATCGATTTTAAAGTTCTTAGTCTTAAATTACATGGAACTAAAGGGCCTTTCTGACTACATAAACGTGAAGTGGCCTCCTTTCCCCTTTAACGGGGGAGGGGAGGTACCTTTGTCATTTTAAATGGAACCCCCTATAAAATGTTACATATTTAGATTCTACAGGACAAAACAAGTCAATTTTGTCTGAAACATTTTTTTGTCAGATACTTCTATGATGAGATATAACAGTTTGAAGTTTCGAATTGTAGGTACTTGAAGCGCTCGGAAATAGCGTTATGGAATTATACGCGCTTGAGTCCTTTGCTTATTCGTGAAGAAATAAAATGTACTTTAAATTAAATGTTCAAAATGTCCACTACGGGCTTGTAAACATTTATTTACTCGAAACATCAAAGTTGTTCTAACATTTTTTAACATTTCGGGAGTCACTGAAGCGCAAGCGTCACGTATTCTTTGTTTCATATCCTCTTTTGTCGTCGGTGGTTGAAACATAACTTTGTCCTTTACATATCCCCATAAGAAAAAATCTAATGGTGTTAGATCGGGGGATCGAGGAGGCCATTGACGAGGTCCCCCACGGGGACCTTCAAACATTGCCTGGTGATGATTGCAAAATGTGGAGGAGCGCCGTCTTGTTGGAACCACATTTCTCTTCTAACGTGCAGTGGCACATCTTCCAAAAACGCAGGCAAATGATTTTTTAATAAATCACAATAACTTGCAGATGTTACAGTTTCTTGAAAAAAATAAGGTCCAATTACAAAATCTCCTATTAGGCCACACCAAACATTTAAAGACCATCGATGTTGAAAGGGAACACATCGCATCCAATTTGGGTTTTCCACGGCCCAATAATGTATATTATGTCTATTTACATGCCCTGAATTCATAAAAGTGGCCTCATCGGAAAAAAGTATTTTGCACAAAAAGTCATTTTCCACAACACCCTGCAGCCACTCACAAAATCTTACGCGGTGATCGTAATCTGCTATCGAAAGAACTTGTGATAAAACCATGTGATATGGATGATACTTTTGCCGTTTCAAAATTCGTTGAATCGATGAACGACTAATATGTGATGTTTGTGCAAGTGTACGTTGACTAATGTGAGGATTTAATGTAATTGCAGTAAGAATACCGGCACTATTATTTTCATTAGTGACAGCTTTAGGTTTATTGCGAGTTTTTTTTCACAATTCAACGTGCTCGCGAAGCCGCTTTTCTAAATTATGAAATTTTGCACGACATTTTTTGACCCCATAACGTTCAAAAAACATCACTGCTGCACGCCGATAATTTTTTTGGCATTCACCTAACGTTAATAACATATTCACTTCTGTGTCAAAAGTAGCCATAATCACAATGTTAATGCTTGAATAACAGCTCTAAACTGAAAACGTTTTCATAGATAAGTGAGTCAAACTCAAGAATTGTGAATATTATTGTTTGTGTTTCTTCATGAATAAGCAATGGACTCAAGCGCGTATAATTCCATAACGCTATTTCCGAGAGCTTCAAGTACTTACAACTCGAAACTTCAAACTGTTATATCTCATCGTGGAAGTATCTGACAAAAAAATGTTTCAGACAAAATTGACTTGTTTTTTCCGGTAGAATCTAAATATGTAACATTTTATAGGGGGTTCTATTTAAAATTACAAAGGTACCTCTCCTCCCCCGTTAAAGGGGAAGGGAGGCCACTTCACGTTTATGTAGCCAGAAAGGCCCTTCAGTTCCATGCAATTTAAGACTAAGAACTTTAAAATCGATGGCATAGTTTTCGAGATATTGAGCTGTTCAGAGTTATGTGGGCCACCCTGTATATAATATTTATGTATCTATGTATATATATATATATATATAATATTTATGTATCAATGTATATATATATATATATATATATATATATATATATATATATATATATATATATATATTTATTTATATACGTACACATGTTGTGTATTCATTTTTCAAAATCAAATTATAATAAATTTTGCGAAATTCGCGGGGCGACCAAGGTACCCGATTTTCGTGTTTCGCTGAGGTTAAAATCGCCGCGCATGCGCGTGAAAAGCGCCGACATTCCCATCACTGTGATGGTATATGGCAGGCATGTCCAGGAATAGGTCACTGGGACGCGTTTTCGAGGGAGACGCCTACTTTTCCCGACCGCGCGTCTCGCTCCCCGTGGTGGCCGTAGTTCTCCGAGCTCCTCAGGCTCGTACCTACCGCTTGCTGTATGTATTGCGTGTGGCGCTTTGGGGCGAGTCTCATACCCATAGGTTTCCACATCACCCGTGAGGTACTATGGTCAATGCGTTCTTTTTTTGTCAGTGGTATCAGGCCTGGGTCATAGGCCTATTCCACTGTGTCGCACGATAATTTCGAAAAAATAAATTTGGAAAATAGTTTTTATTATACTGTCAAAATTTTACTGACAATTAGGAAAGCATGCTTCAAAACTTTAAGTGAATCGAAGTATTCCATTTTAAGAAATTTTGCCATCCGAATTTTCTCAATGTTCGGATCGACTTATTTGTGCGAATGTTCGTTTTCAAAAATGCGTAGCATTAAAACAGAGCAACGTACACTGCTGAGCGATTCCTCGCTATCGTCTTTGATGCGAATATTGCAAGCTTTCCTAATTGTTAGTAAAATTTTGACAGTATAATAAAAACTATTTTCCAAATTTATTTTTTTGAAATTATACTATAGTACTTCGTACTCCTATATATAGTACTTCGAAATTTTGGTAAGTTAACGTTAATATATTCGATTTCATAATGGCAACTAGTATTGGAGAAGGAGCTACTTGTCAATTCATGTTTGAAAATCGAAAGAAAATTTGAGAAACTATGCGGGGTGACCAAGGTACCCCATTTTAGCCCAACTTTGTACTTTACTGACGCTAAAATCGTTGCGCATGCGCGAGAAAACCGAGACCACATACCGTCGCTGATCTTGTGTCGTATGTATTCTCAGCGTACACGATGTTCACTGGATAGTTTCGATAGTCGATAGTCGATTAAGTGGAGCTACTTCTCTCTCCACTCGTGAGTCAAGTTACTTGCTGCTATTAAGCACGTAAAATGTTATCAAGACAGATAGTAACACATGCTAACAATCAAAGCTAGCAAAATTTAAGAGGCTCTTACTTTACGCATACTCGTTGGTGAGTATACTTCCTAACCCTTTACAACACCCCATGTAACCTTTTAACTAATACATGTACAAGGTGTTTGAAAATTATACGTCACATACGCTATAGCATGATTCTGCACATTTACATCGGTGAAGATTTAAAAAAAAAGATGCCGCAAATGTAACCTTGACTATGACAATCAAGATTAAATTTATGTGCGACGTTTATTATTGTTTATAACGAACGTGGCCTGTCCACTGTAGCAGCAGCCACTTGAGTTTCGACAGCGTAAATACTTAGACGTGGTTTATTAAGAAATCTAATGAAATTGATCATGTTATTAGAGAGAAATAATAGGTTCACAGTGAGTCATGGATTTTAGATGATCATGAAAAGAGATTAATCATTGCAGCCAAGGAAATGAATCTCTCAATCAGAAAAGTTGCAGAAAAAATTCATAGATCATTAAATATTGTGAATCATATTTTAGAATTAGGCGAAAAATATGGTTCCAAACATCCACACTGGCCATCCATAGAAGTTAGGTGAAAGACTTTTCTCGGAGCTGTTCAATTTGTTTATGGCAGATCTGGAAGAAAGGATGAAGGAAAGGCGGAGTGGAAGCAAGAGGAGAAAAGATATGCACACTACAATATGCAGACGATCTGGTACTATCGGCGAAGGATGAGAGTGGAATGAGGTTAACGATGGAAGATTTTAGAAATTATGTATGAGAGGAAGGGCTAGAGGTGAACAGGGAAAAAACATAGGTGATGAGGTTTGAACGAAGAAGGCAGGAGAAAAAAGTATGAAGATGGGGAGAAGGGACGAAAGAGGAGGTAGAAGTACATACCTGGGATATACATATTTTCAAGAAGAACGGGGGTCGAGAAGGTCAGATAAAAGATAAAAGGCGGGAAGTGTAATGAGGAATGTATTGAGGAACAATATTTGAAATGGGTACTAGGATTAGAGTGGATGATACCGGGATACACGGTGAGGGAGGTGATGAAAAGGGAGAAATTGAGAGCGAGGAGTGTAAGAAGGGCATGGAAAATTTAAGGAAGATGAAAAGGAGGAAGGGGAAGTAAAAAAACATGAAGAGAACATGGAGAGAAGAGAAGTGGAGTAAAGTAGCGAGATACAGACTAGGAGATGAAATGAGGAGAGGGAGATACTGGGAGGAGGAAGATGACAGACGGTACAGAAGATGTGTAGATGAAGCAGAAATGTGGGTGCACGTGCTGAAAGGATGCAGGAAAGAAATAGATATTAGTTGGAGACGAAGAAGGAGAGGGTTGGACGGTAAAGTTAGCGAGGGAGAGGGAGGGAGAGAGGGAGAGAGGGAGAGAGGGAGAGAGGGAGAGAGGGAGAGAAGGAGAGAGGGAGAGAGGGAGAGAGGGAGAGAGGGAGAGAGGGAGAGAGGGAGAGAGGGAGAGAGGGAGAGAGGGAGAGAGGGAGAGAGGGAGAGAGGGAGAGAGGGAGAGAGGGAGAGAGGGAGAGAGGGAGAGAGGGAGAGAGGGAGAGAGGGAGAGAGGGAGAGAGGGAGAGAGGGAGAGAGGGAGAGAGGGAGAGAGGGAGAGAGGGAGAGAGGGAGAGAGGGAGAGAGGGAGAGAGGGAGAGAGGGAGAGAGGGAGAGAGGGAGAGAGGGAGAGAGGGAGAGAGGGAGAGAGGGAGAGAGGGAGAGAGGGAGAGAGGGAGAGAGGGAGAGAGGGAGAGAGGGAGAGAGGGAGAGAGGGAGAGAGGGAGAGAGGGAGAGAGGGAGAGAGGGAGAGAGGGAGAGAGGGAGAGAGGGAGAGAGGGAGAGAGGGAGAGAGGGAGAGAGGGAGAGAGGGAGAGAGGGAGAGAGGGAGAGAGGGAGAGAGGGAGAGAGGGAGAGAGGGAGAGAGGGAGAGAGGGAGAGAGGGAGAGAGGGAGAGAGGGAGAGAGGGAGAGAGGGAGAGAGGGAGAGAGGGAGAGAGGGAGAGAGGGAGAGAGGGAGAGAGGGAGAGAGGGAGAGAGGGAGAGAGGGAGAGAGGGAGAGAGGGAGAGAGGGAGAGAGGGAGAGAGGGAGAGAGGGAGAGAGGGAGAGAGAGGGGATAGAAAGTGTGAATGAGAGAGGAGTGAAGGAATGAGACAGACGAGATCGTAAAATAAAAAAAAAGAAAAGATTTGTAAGGGAACGGGATCCCTTTGTACCCCGTAAGAGAAGAAGTAAATATATGCCTACATACATAAGTGACAGAAATAATTTTAAAAACCTGATTGTTGTTTTGTGTACGGAATTGGACTATTCTCAATTTCTAACAATAAATATATCCTCAGGATCCATAATACATGTAAAGTAGTCGCGTTATTTGAGTATATTGGAATATAACCATAGTAAGATGACAACGTAGTTGAAGGAGACATCAGTTTTACGTCATCTACATCTACAATATAGAAACTTTGCAACTCGACGAATTGTAAGATAATAATTAATTTCAAACGGAGTTATTCCACTTTTATAATAAACGATATTGCGATTCTAATTATCATCCGATATTATATTGATTAATTTAATAATAATGTATACAATTCGAATGGTAAATTAATCATAGACTATAATTTCTGGTTAACTAGAAAATGAAACGTTATGACATTGAATTTTTTTTTCAAAAATGGAGTTGCCTTATTTTTGTAATAAACGAATGAAATTATGATTTCGTCTTTCATTAATGTTCATGTATTATTTTCATTCATTTCAAATTCTGGAACTTTGTGTCAATTTTTATAAAAGATCATATTATTCAAACCAATCAAGTAATTATAATTCTTAAAAGAATTATCTATTTCATCAACGTTATAACATTCAACAGTCGTTTTCAAATGTACTCAAATAATTCGTCCGACACTTTTCTGCAATATTTGCATTGTAATATTATTATTTTATCGTTCTCCGAGATGCAGGAGTTTTAAGATGTGTGAGTGTGCGTTTCTGGAACCATCTTCATGTCGTTCGCGGAGATTGTTTATCCATTGCGGTGAAAAGAGAAGAGTGACGTTTTCGGCAACATGCTCGGTTGGCTTTGGAAAAAACAGTTGAGTTCTTTCGCAACTGCCGTGAAGAAAGCATGTAATTTATTAAATAAAAACCCATAAATACAATTGCCCTTTACAGAGAAATATCTCAAAAAGAATTTTGATCATTTTTTTAATCATTTCTTTCTTTCCTTAATGGAGACCAACACTATATTCAGCAGATGGCTTAAAAAAATTAATGTTTGACATTAATATAGCATACTTTAACGTTTCGTTTATATGCAACATTTGTATTCTAGAAGCGTGCTACTTATAGACAGTGGAAATAAATATGTTTCTTTACATACGGTGAAACCATTCGGATAGAAACATCAATGCAGCATCTGCACATCCATGGAATATTATATGAATCGTACTGCCGGCTTTATTCACGTATAAATCGTAACACAAAATGCTCCGCCGTGAAATCGAGAAGGAATAAAGTTGTATTATAGAAATGTGGAAAGTGGTAACAGAAATAAAAATTAGATTTACATAAGATTTATATAGCAATCTATAAAAATTGCTTTGTAGTGTAAGTAATTATTGTGTAAACTTTATTATTGTAAGTAATTATTATTTTAAATAGTATTTTGTCGGTTTAGATAATAGGAAATAGTACCTGTTTTCTTTTAAGATAAATAATTTGAAAACATTTGCATGATTTTAACAATTTTGTAAAACCATCAGAAACTGTTCTGATAACCAGTTTTGTTAAATTATTAGAAGCAACTGAAATATCGTAGAAACCGAGTCATGGACTAACTTGTACTGAAACATGTCATAAGCATAAATTGAAGAGTTCCATTATAATGGTTTAAGGTTGAGACTTTTCGGAAAGTCTATAAATAAAAAATAAGTTGAAAGTTTGCGGTTTTCAAAAGACAGGATGTTGTAGTAGGTGCAGGGAACATAAGAAAAGGATGTTTAATATTTAAGATTGTCAGTAGCGACTGCGATCGAGTGTACAGGAAAGGGTTGTGGTAAGATATAATTTTGTAAACAACACAACAGAGTTTAAGCATCCAAGTCTACCGCATATTTAGTTGCGGAATATACTACAGACAGTAAGGATGATGGGAGTATACAGTCGTGGACAAAATTAAGTGGACAGAACATAAATTCTGAATAATCTCTATTTTCATTTATTGTGTTATAAATTTATTGCAGATGTTTAACATGAAAAATGTTTATACACAACGAAAGAATTTATTTAGTATGTAAAAGCATAAATATCACGTTTCTGTTAATTTTTATGCATATTTGTTTGTATGGGTGTCTTTGAGACCGTGGACAAAATTAAGTGGACGCAGGGGACATTATGTGTTGGGACGGAAAAAATGTAAACAAACGTTTGACCCTCGCATTGTGCGGTGTCATTCATCCTCAGTAGACATTGAACTTTTGTTTAAACAAGATTAGAAATATAAACCGAGCACGTCTAAGAGACGAGAAGAATTTCCCGTGCACCTGCGAAAGTTAATTGTTTCAGAGTGCAAAAATAAACTAAGTTATCGTAAAATGGCTGAAAAATACAAAGTTTCTAAGAGTAGAGTGCATACAATTTATCACAAGTATTTACGGTATGATACTGTTGAAAATTGAATCGGTCGAGGACCAGAACGTAGCACAAATTCATACGATGATAGACAAATTGTAAGAGAAACTCAACGTATTCCATCGACAACATCACGAAATATTGTTGAAACTGTACAATTAAATATTTCTTCAGGAACTGTGAGACAAAGAATAAAAGAAGTTAATCCGAAGAGTTGTTTAACTAGACGCAAGCCGCGCATTAGTAAACTTCATAAAAAGAGACGTTTAGCTTTCGCAAAAAATATGTGAATAAGCCATTATTATTTTGGAAAAAAATTATATGGAGTGACGAGAGCAAATTTGAGTCATTAAATTAAAAAAAAAGAGAACACGCGTATGGAGAAAACCGAATGTAGCTCTCAAGAAGCAGTATGTGTTGCCTACCATCAAACGTGGAGGGGGATCCATAATGGTATGGGGATGTTTTTCTTGGTATGGGTTGGAAATTTAGCACCCATCCATGGCATCATGAATGCAGATATGTTTGTTGAAATTTTAAATGAAAATATGGAATAGTCAACCCTAAAAATGGATTTCGATGAGGGATGGATGCTACAACGGGATAATGATCATAAGCATACGGCGAAGAAAACGAAAAAATTTTTATAAGATTGTGGGATAGATGTTCTCTATTGGCCTCCATAAAGTGCAGATCTTAATCCTATAGAAAATTTATGGAGCTTATTAGATTCGGAAATACCATTAGGAAGACGTCATAATAAAACAGTATTTTTAAACGAATTGCAAATAAAATTTCAACAAATTGATCGAAGTTACCTCCAAAAACTTGTGGAAATCATCCTACGACGATTAGAAGCAGTAATTAAAGCAAGAGGTTACAATACCAAATACTAATTACTTATTTTCTAAATATTTATAAAGTGTCCACTTAATTTTGACCACCAAAAATTGTATACAATTTTAATTAATGATAATATATTCTATTATATTAACTTTTATTATTGATATTGTTGTTTATTTCATTAAAGTACACTTTGTTAACTTAAGCGTACCGTACAATTCTAGTTTATTAAAATTATGTTTTAAATTGCGTTGATTTTTTGTTGATCATTAGACCTGTCCACTTAATTTTGTCCACGACTGTACATCTTGGACACGTTGCACTCTAATAGCAAAATTATGGGATAGACAAGATAATACACAAGAGAAAGTGGTTAGTGTACCACTTAACAAGTTGCATGCGAGATCAATATATTTATGCATCGAAGAAAGGCGGTATTTTTAATGACAATGTAGATGCAGATAGCAAACCTTTATCGCAATCATAACTTTAACGGTAATGCAAATTATTTTACAATAAATTTTACATTTCTTCCAACTATTTTGCTTAATGTTACTCTAAAATTGCTGCAAGTTTACTTTGTTTGCGTACCTTCTCTTACTACTTATTCATACAGTGTGTCCCACCAAATCTATCCACCTGAAATATCTTCATTATTTTAAACAATACGCGAAAATATTTCAAATAAATGATATGAGATTTAAAGCAATTAATCACATAGACATAACAGATTTTTGACATGTGGATGCGTAAAGAAAACACTTTAATTTTTTGAAGTGAAACTTCTTCAGGCGCGTTAGGCGCAAAACCTCGACGCGGTAGAAGTAAAACCAATCTGGCGATGAAACGGTGAAACGCTGAAACGATTTAGTAAAACCTCGATGCGGTAGGAGTAAAACCGATCTGGCGATGAAACGATGAAACGATAAAGCGAAATTCTATTCTATTAGCATATACGGTTGAGGGTTCGGCATTACTTAATAAAGATTATGATAAAATTCCGATAATGGTAAGTGGAGATTTCAACGTGAACTTTACATCGGAACAATTAAAATTATTAATTGAATTTTTTAGTAGTAAATTAAGATTGGAAATGGTAAATAATCCTAATGAAGCGACAACAAGATCAGGAACAACTCTCAATGCAGTACTTGTGTTCGGAATTCTGCACGAATTCCGGCAAGGAGGCGAATGACGGTTCCCCCCAAAACACTACATGAGCTAGCTAAGTGAGACGTCCAGTTGGTACCTGTCGCGCTATCTATGAATGCGACACGATACAGTTTAACTGCCGCTAATTAGCTGGATTAACGTGCTCACCTGTGGTGTCGCGAGCCGTCATCCGCCTTCCCCACTCTCTCATTTCTCGCGACGTGGAAGACTTCCGGGCGCTGTCTATCGCCGTTTTTCGCCACGTGTTCACGCTCCGCTTTCTTCCAGCCCGTTTTTTCGGCAAGTATAACGCCGCCAGAGAAACCGCGAAATGTATCGTGTGTACGGACATCCATTGTTTGTGCGACTATATGAGTCCTAGAAGCGGCTTAGGGAGCTACTCAACTTCGTCAATTCGGCAGCATCACTGGCGGGGACACTGACAGCACACATGTGGCGGCTACTTCCTATACTCGTCAACAGAGGGACATTACGACAACACCTTTCTCGCTACTACCTGAATCTTCCTCTGTTTGTATATATACCGTCCTAAACTGTCCTTACGACATCCCGCGTCTAAGGCACGGGTCCGCTAGATACCCTTTGCGATGAGTCCTCTAGTGGGCCTAGGACGAAACGCTTCCTTCTCCCTTTTCCTTCTCTCACACAATTTTCAGCCGCCATAGATTAAAAGAATAAAAATGACCTTCATATTTCCTTCACGCCACCACTTTTCAAAAAACTGCTATTATTATATTATTACTTGCTTTAACTCCAATAACTTTTATTTCGAACATTTTCATGTATTTGTTTAAAATAATGAAGATATTTGAAGTGAACAGAGTTCGTGGGATAATGCTTAATTATTAATCAGTTTGAATAGCAATAATTCATATACACCGAATATGTGATAAGTTAACTGCAGAGAATTTCAAGAAATCAAAATAATTGACTTAATGAGCTCTAGTTCCTTTAGATTTTACATACATATGTAATCCAATTACTGAAATTCGGAATTTATATAACATTAAGAGAAAAGTTGGTTTTACAAAAGGACAGCGCGTTAGTTGATGAATGTGTTGTTGGAAGGAATAAAACAATTATAGGTAATGCTGATATTTTTAAAAATGACGGTTGTAAAATTAATAGATAAGTAAAAGAATAAGTTCTTGAAAGGGCAAACTAAGAAGAAAGTGAACAAGTTAATATTAAGAAAGCATTGTTTTGATGAATTGAAGTTCAAGTCATGTGAAAAAGAATCAGTTTTGATGTTATTTACATCAAATTAAAGTTTAATGGGATTGTGATTGATATTTATTATATTATTTCTGGTGGACAATGAATTAAAGCCTATTAAAACCGATTAAACAAATTTATAAATTCCATAGCTAAGTGATTAATGTAACTTTGCATAAGCCAGCGTCTGTAATTTCTGGAAAATGCTTTTTGTAAGCTTTAAAAGTTGTACAGTTCTTTAAACTTTTTCTATTGAAAAGGATTTGTGTTGAAATATAATTTGTTGCTAAAATATTGTTAGCAGCCTGAAACATAAAAGTACAACAAAGTATATGTATATTGTTCTCCGTGATGGATTATTATTGTTCCAAACTGCGTGTGAACACACGTTAATTTCTAATTATGTCGTGACATTTTGACATTAAATAGATTTTTAATATAAATTTTTACGCCAATTTGGAGTTTCGCACGTATTTAAAATTAATTTCTCCAGATAGATCTATACATATAATAACCTTCTTTAACATTTTAACATCACTAACGTTCTTTTAATCATTAGATATGTCAATTCAGTAAATATTTACAATAATATAGTATAGGGAAAAATTTCTCAGAACAAGGCTCCCGATAGCATATTTGAAGATCATCGAAAGCAGGGAAGGGTACATCTTTGTGAATATTTCTTCAACTACTAATTTAATGTAAAAAATACAAAAACATCGATATTTTTTAGATATTGTCATACAGTAACGCTATCAAAATAACACAAATAGAGGTTAATGGGAATTTAGTGGAAATTTATAGAATTATCCGAGTTATAGTGGTTGAAACTGAATGAGACAGATAGTTTGACCATCAGAATCAAAATGTCGAACTCTTTTTACAAAATCACTTTCCTTTTTATCGTGACTAAAACATAGCACGACTTTCAATCGTCTTTAATTAAAACTTATCCAAATAAAACGGTTTTCAAACTCGGTGTTAAAAAACGAAAAGCCCTCGCTCACAATACTATTGTTCATCACTACACTATCTTTTTCCTTCTCTTTCTCTATTTTTGGAACTTTTCAATCCTAATTCTTCTATGTATTTCTATGTATTCTATGTATTAGCAAATCAGGTTTTCATTATTTTATTCACTTCGTCTTGAATCTAGCTTTTTAGAATGTACGAATTAGATCAGGGTTTGACTTTATTTGCTCGCGAGGACCGTTTTCCGAGGGCTACGCCTCCTCGACCCGGCCGCGCGTCTCGCTCCCCGTGGTCGCCTACGTGCTCGGACGGGCTCAGGCACGACCATAACAGACAGATCAACGTGGCGCATAAGGGGCGACACTCGTTTCAATAGGTTTCCACATTACCATCGAGGTACTATTGTCAATGCGTTGTTTTTTATTAGTGGTATCCCCTGTAGACCTATTCCACTATGTCACACGATAATTTCGGACAATAGCTGTAGAAAATTAATTAAAAAAATAAATTCATAAGATAAATTTTAAAAATAGTTTTTAATTCTATTTTTTAAAGTTTAATACGGTCCGGAACAACTTGATCTTCGTGCACGTTTAGACGTGCTTGGCAAATTGTTAAGGTCTATGGAAAGTTTGGACGTGGATATTCGCATCGCCGACGCAAGCGAAGAATCATTTAAACGTGTACGGTGATCCGATTTAATATAGCGTATTGTTGAAAATAAGCTTTCGCACAAATAAGTTGATCCAAACATTGAGAATATTCGGGTCGCAAAAAAACGCATTGACAATAGTACCTCGATGGTAATGTGGAAACCTATTGAAACGAGTGTCGCCCCTTATGCGCCACGTTCATCTGTCTGTTATGATCGCGCCTGAGCCCGTCCGAGCACATAGGCGACCACGGGGAGCGAGATGCGCGGCCGGGTCGAGGAGGCGTAGCCAGCGGAAAACTTTCCTCGCGAGCAAATAAAGTCAAACCCTGAATTATATACATGACTGCACTTGTAAATTATCTGGCTGTGAGCCAAAATAGGTTGGGAAGCAATGTTTTGAATGTCCTGACATTCTGAATTTGTCTCCACGTAAATCATACTTTCTCTTTTCCTCGTTTTCTCAGCATCTATACCATCTGTCTCTATTATCACACCTCGTTTGCGCTATCAATCACTACCTCCCAAGTTTTCCTTTCTGATTTAAATGCTCTCACAACTATTCAATGGAGATGGAATCAGAATTCACTCACGCTTTATCAGACCTTTACACGATTCCATAATAAACAAAATTGTCAATCTTATTTTTTGCTTTAAATGTACTTTTTTAATGGACTTCGTTTTGATTGATGTTAGAAATCATAAAGAAGGGAATAATTACGCTATATTCACACTATAACCATTATCAGTGGTTAAAAGAATTTTCAAACAGATAGTATTTATAGTGAAAGTAATAGTTATATTATTCAGGAAGGTACCAAAACATTCTTCGATATTTAACATTCACTTATTCGATTTTAATGGAACAATAAAAGTGGTACACTGATTAACCCTTTGCGGGCGAGTGTCGACAAATAGCCGGCTAATCAATTTTATCGTTCTGCGACTGCCAATCATTTTAAAAATCATTTTACTCTCAAAAAATATGAAACAAATTTTTACTGAACACAACACTATTTCCTTTGTTTCATTTATATACATAACTCCTCAGCAGACAATTTTGTTTCACAAGAAAAATATATTTGGCCCATCGGGAAGTGTACTAAAAAAATTCCCGTCCGCTAAGGGTTAAAATTGATGGATTAATAAATATTAATAGATTTAAAGTTGTGTATCTGTATGTATAGGGTAAATGCAAGTAATATTGAACAATGTACGATCCCAATAAAAATATAACGAACTCTAAATGCAATTGTATACACTAATTTCTAAGATGCATTAAATAATCATTTATTAATTAAGAATTGAATACTAGTCGAACATTCGTTATTGAAAAAGGAATTAAAAGAGTATCACTTTTTATGATGTATATATTTGTTTATTCTTACTATGTATGCAATAAATATACATATTTCAAAACAGACGTAAAGTTTTATTAATTTTCTTCACAGATTTTTGCAGGTGTTTCACATTAGGTACAACGTTTTCGAATTTAAGCTTCTTTTAGCTTTTTGCTATATTTTCAAAACACTTTTTTTTAATCCGTTACGATCCTATTTCGAAACAAACTCGACATTGACTGATTTACATTAAATTCATCAATATTGCCATCGTGATCCACACTCTTGGAAGCTGTAAAAACCTAATCCTCCGTAGGGTAACAATTTAGAAACGGAGTTGTTTACCGATTTTGATAGGCTTCAGCTATGTTATCTGAGATGTGATTCTGGACAACTTTTGGGTCATTCCATGCAAAATCGATCGACCGGCGATTTTGTTTTAAATGAAATATGTTGCAGTCCATGTGAAATTAGGGGGGGGGGGTAAGCTATCATTTTGCCGCGTGAGAATTTATTTAGAAATTACAGGCCTTCGGAAATTGCAATTTTTGCGCATTTTGGCGAAAACGCCGTTACTCTTCGTTAAAACTTTTAGCATTTCATTCACCTATTGTACACATTTGGTAACCAGAAGTCGAGCCATCGTCAAGGTCGAGCTTCAACACAAGGCGCTGGTTTATGGTCACGCTCGGGGGTAGAAGCGTACCTGAATGACCCCCGATTTGAAGAGGGGGCGGTCATTTACTCTTCCCATTCCATTTGAAAACACGGTTACATCGAACAGTTGCTGAAATGAAAATTGGCAGTGTGCTGTTGAAAGGCTGTTAACCTCGTCAGCTGTTCTGAACTAGTCTTCCTACGATCGCGAGCATGGACGGACGGTTTTTTCGTCCACGCTCAGTCGAAACAGTCGATTTACGTGCATCAAATGTGAACTAGTTGTGCGTGATATGTGGACTTCTGTGAATCATTTGTGTGGATTTCATTCAACGTTTGTGGACCCAATGGATATATGTGAATAGTTTTACTGTGATCGTGAATAAATTAACAATGTGGGCCGGATCGTACAGTGAAAGGACATTGACCCCTTCTGCTCGATAATTTCGTAGAGCGAATAATTAAAATGCTCTTGTGAATATAACAAGTAGGCAGGTTCAGCGTTGCACACAGATTATTAAAATTTGTGAATACAGGAATCATTTTCACCTCACTAGGGCTCTACAGGAGAACCAAGGTAAGCAAGGTTTTCTCAGTTTTTAACATTAATAACTAAAAAGTGAAGAGTCAATTTTACCAGTATGTATGGACGGTGTTAGAGTGTGCGGTAATATCGCGGTGCAGCGTTCGCTTTAAATAATTTTAATTCCGTCAATTTTAAAGCGCCTGCTTTTTCAAAAATAGGTCCGTAAAGAGGAGACTTGAAGCTGTCACCACGTTTTTTTCGAATTTTTAAAACAGTCCCGGCTATAGGAAAATTGCCTTTGTTTAAAACATTTGCAAAATAAATGGTGAAAAAACCATTTCTTCCAAATCGAAATATTTTTAATAGATACTCTTCTGTGTTCACTACAAGCTCCCAAAAACTCATTTTCCTCGGTACGTTAGTTCTAGTGTTATAATTTAATGAAAAAAAGTTCTTTACACTCTGTAAAACCAATATTTTTTAAGATTTTGAAAAATCCTTCGAGATTCGTTCATAGGTTACTAAAGACTACAACATATTCAAATTTGAACTATCCGACATAGGACTCGAAAAATGTTCTTCTCTTGTTTGTTCCTTGCTTTCGACCGCGGTGTACCACCATCGCTCGACTTCTGTCGCGCGCGGCCGTCTCTGCCAATACGCCTCTAGGTCGCGCTCTGATTGGTCCGTGTTTTTCGTTAATAACTCCTTAACAAAGCCGAAACGGCTATTTTTGCAAAGGAAAATGTCGCTTCAAATGGCCTCACGAACCTCCCCTTTGAAGGAAGTGAGACATTTTTGGGACACCCTGTATAGCATGGACAAGAGAGAGTTTCGGTGTCAACATGGTAGGTACCCTTGGCAAACGATCGAGGAAGCTGCAGATGCACGAATCATAAATAAAGGTAGTTTAAAATTCGTGTACGCAGTTCTGTACTTACATGAATGTACTATATTACATTCTTGGTATAAGTTTAATCAACTACTCATAATTATTAATAAAAACTAGACTGCGAATTTTATGAATTAACGACAAAGATGAGTCGATGCAATTCAAAACAGTTAAAGAATTTAAAGAATGTAAAGATACTGTTGCATTATTTTCAACTTATTATTGTAAAATTATTAAGAGAAGAAACGAATTTCTGTTTAACCGGCGTTTCTTGTAATCCATGCAGACAATTCTTATTTTCCATAAAAATCCGCAGTCAAGTGATGACGTCCGTATTTCAACTCTTATTTCATTAGGCTAGTTTAGGAATTACATTACCCTTTTTGTGTTTCTTGAGTCGATAAAGTTTCCTTTATGTCAATATAACATCTCAATATTTTTTTAATATCTGTCTTTCCGAATGTGGCAACTTTCGTATTGTGTTAGATGTTTTTGTTATATTAAGTATGTGAATGCTAATTTATTTTCGTTATTTCATTATTTCCAATTTTGTCTGCATTCGCCCCTTTTTCATTCTCCACATTGTGTTCCACTTTTCTTCAATTTGCTTTTATAGCTCGAAAATATAACAATCATAGGTACCGTGCATATCATTAATAAGTTATGCTCTTGCTATATAACTAAGAATAATTGAGGAAACTTTCGATTGAAACAAATGTTCTTTTCGCTCAAAGAATACTACAATACTGCGATGATCTCGTTATAAAAAGGGAATAGATCCAACACGTCATTGCAATATTGAAATACGTATTGAAAATTGAGAGATTATTTGGAGGTAGGGCTCGTGTAAATGAACGCGAATTCAACACACGCACACACACAAAAGAGTTTATTCAAATAATATGAACGAGCGCGTCGCTCGTACACGTGCTCTGTACACAAGCGTTTAGAACGAAGAGAGCAAACACACCAAAAAATACACCCGTGAACCGGTACGAGGGTGCAACGATCGTAGCAACGCAAGGCCGATTTTCAACAAAAATAATGTGAATATTTTATTGGAAATGTGTACTTAATATATCGAGGTTTGCAGAAACGAATTATATATTTTAGCTTTGCAACTTTAATGCCAGAAAATTACTTGTTGATATTTTGCGATGAATAGCACGATTGATAAAGTGTGAAATATGGAACGGCTGTTATAAATACTAAGAAAACTATGTTTTAACCAAAATATTATACAATATTATTACTTGGAAAGAATTCGGAAACATTTAAATATCTCAATTAGAATGAAAACTAGAGAGAGGGGGGTGCGGCAAATGATTTAGTTAAGTTCACATTTTTTTATATGTGTTATTTATTAATGGCGGCTGCAAAAGATAAAATACTAATAATAATTATTAAAAAAAGTATGGGTATTCTTTCGTATTAGCATAGAATATTAATGAACAGAATTCGCATATATATCTATGCCTGATACGTAACAATATCGGCAGTGCCGTAACGAGGGCGTGGCGAAAGAGGCGCCCGCCTCGGGCGCAACTGGGTTTGGGGCGCAAAACAAAGGATACCGACCCGGTTGAGGGTTGCACATGGTTTCTATTTTACTTGACCATTCTACTCTACATGAATCAACACCGACTGTCACTGGCCGTTTTCCGTCTCCTGACCAATTAGACAGAGACACGTATTATTGCGCGCTTCTTTTTTTTAAATTGTATTTCTTTTATTTTATCGTCATTGAATGTGAACAAAACTTTGTTCTTATGTAGGCGCAAGTTAGACACTTGCCACAGGCGCTTCATACCCTCGTTACGGCACTGAATATCGGTAAGGTTAACTGGTTATATCACTGCTTTATCGTCGTCGCAAATAATTATAAATTAACTTACTGCGCCCAGTAAACATATTTTGTGCCCTCTTTAAGCTAATCCCATTTGCACTATTTTCTATCTATTAATGTCCTACCATATTTCATCAGCTACCACATTTCATATTTAAATTTAATATTTTCGTAATTATTTTGTTCATTTTTATTCTTGGATTTTGTTTTTCTTTCTTGAATCCCTGCAACTATATTATCTTCTTTTGTTATTAAGCACGTAGAACTTTAAAAATCTGAATTATATTTACGAGTAAATTACGACATTGATTTTTTGACACATGTAGCAGTGTTTAAAATAGATTTGCCGTTTTATCTGTCATTGTTGTATCATAACTAGACTGCGGATTCCATGCATTTATGACAAAAATGAGTAGGTGTAATTCGAACAGTAAAAATGTTAGAAGAATTTAAAGATATTGTTATATTATTTTCAATCTATGAAACATATTGAGAAAGAATTTAAATTTCTATTCCATCCCAGTTTGTCGCAATTTAGATGGAAAGGTTTTTATGTTGTATAAAGATCCGCAGTCTAATTGTAACACTCTATAATATATTTCCCTTAGTTCTCTTTCTGTCGTATATCCAAATTTTGTTCTATTACGTCCAGTTACCTCTTCATCTACTTATCAATTTCCTATAGCTTGTTTCATCACATTTTTAATCTTGTCTCGTCAAATTATATGTTCACCTATTCAATAACATTAACTTCATATCCTTCCTTGTCTCTAAAAGCCGCTCTACAAACTTAATATTTTTCCTTTTCCTTTCTTTTATATTCTGTTCATTGTTCTTTCCAAGAGGTTTGTTATCCTTTCTATATTTTCCTTTCCGTTAAACTTTTTCTCATATCCCCTCACTTAACATTTTAAGCCTTAAATCACCTCAATCTAAGTTTCCTCATTTTCACCGTCTCTCTCAGTGCACCATTTATCCTAAGAAGAACCAAAATAAATACAAAGGCTAATCCACGTATTTTGGAAATGAGAGGAAAATCTCCGAACTTTCCGCTAATTCAATAACACTTTTCTGGATATTTGTTCACATAGAAATTCAAGGAAACGAAAACACCAACAAATTAGCAAAAAATACAGCAGAATCACCTCTAGCGAATTTTCATCAATGAAAGATTGATGGAAGAAAGAAATTATTTTAATCAATTTAATATCCAAAAGCCCAAACCATGGTGTGCGGGGAAAATATTACAATTACCCTAAATTGGGTAATTGTAAAAATAATTAATAGATGTAAATCAGGCCGCTACAACTTGGCCTTCCCTTTAGTTACAATAGGAATAATGAACGAGTGATCCAAAGTACCCATGTATCTATGGAAGTTAGTGTTTAGACTATATGTACTGCGGCAGTGCCATTTATTTGACGATTAAAGAAAAAACCTCATGTCAAAACTGTTGAGGATATGACAGGAATGATGTTTCTCTTATCATAAAGAACAGCGTTAGTGAATAAGGAACTTTCTTTAATATAAAAACTTGGAACTATGAACTAGTTATGTATATACCAGGTATGTCCTGCCCAAGGTACCTTCTGTCGGTACCCAACACCCTGTATATCTGCACGAGAAGACAAATAAAAATCAAAATGTGTTGCGAGTGAAAATATGAGATAATTAAGACGGTCGTTACCATTTGAAATTGCCATTGCCCGGAATTTATTATCTGTACATAGAAGGAAAATTTAAAATATGTATGTTGTAGATTTAAGCAAGTTATATACATGCATAAAGCCTAATCGAAATCGGTTGACGCATAGTAACCTTAATTAATTTTGATGAAACTTTGTACACTTATATAACTTTTTAAGACCTACAAAGAGCATATTTCAAATTTTCATTATAGACACAGCTAGAAAAGTTAAAAAACGTGGCCTTTATTTTTTTCTTCTCAATTTCGAACAATTTTTAATTAATTTTCTCATACATTACCTAGTAAATTAATCCTTTAACATCTCTAAAAAAAACTCGTAGTTTGATCCAGTTTTAAAAAAGTTATTAGTTTTTATGAGAATGTATTCTTTTGCCGCATCATGTAAGATCAAGCGTCGCGCGCGTTCGGTTTGAGTCGTCGCCTGTGGGGCGTTGTTGGTTGTCGTCGCGAGCTGTATGAGAAAGTGTTGTGTTTCGGAATGTAGCGTCGTGTGGTTGTTCAAAATATGATGTACTTGTGTGATCTCGCTGCGTCTCGCATATACAGGGTGGCCCACATAACTCTGAACAGCTCAATATCTTGAAAACTATGACATCGATTTTAAAGTTCTTAGTCTTAAATTGCATGGAATTGAAGGGCCTTTCTGACTACATAAACGTGAAGTCGCCTGCCTTCCCCTTTAACGGGGGAGGGGAGGAACCTTTGTAATTTTAAATGAAACCCCCTACAAAATGTTACATATTTAGATTCTACCGGAAAAAACAAGTCAATTTTGTCTGAAACATTTTTTTGTCAGATACTTCCATGATGAGATATAATAGTTTGAAGTTTCGAGTTGTAGGTACTTGAAGCTCTCGGAAATAGCGTTATGGAATTATACGCGCTTGAGTCCATTGCTTATTCATGAAGAAACACAAACAATAATATTTACAATTCTTGAGTTTGACTCACTTATCTATGAAAACGATTTCAGTTTAGAGCTGTTATTCAAGCAGTAACATTGTGATTATGGCTACTTTTGACACAGAAGTGAATATGTTATTAACGTTAGGTGAATGCCAAAAAAATTATCGGCGTGCAGCAGTGATGTTTTTTGAACGTTATGGGATCAAAAAATGTCATGCAACATTTCATAATTTAGAAAAGCGGCTTCGCGAGCACGGTGAATTGTGTAAAAAAACTCGCAATAAACCTAAAGCTGTCACTAATGAAAATAATAGTGCCAGTATTCTAGCTGCAATTACATTAAATCCTCATATTAGTCAACGTACACTTGCACAAACATCGCATATTAGGCGTTCATCGATTCAACGAATTTTGAAACGGCAAAAGTATCATCCATATCGCATGGTTTTATCACAAGAGCTTTCGATAGCAGATTACGATCACCGCGTAAGATTTTGTGAGTGGCTGCAGTGTATTGTGGAAAATGACTTTTTGTGCAAAATACTATTTTCCGATGAGGCCACTTTTATGAATTCAGGGCATGTAAATAGACATAATCTGCATTATTGCGCCGTGGAAAACCCAAATTGGATGCGATGTGTTCCCTTTCAACATCGATGGTCTTTAAATGTTTGTTGTGGCCTAATAGGAGATTTTGTGATTGGACCTTATTTTTTTCAAGAAACTGTAACATCTGCAAGTTATTGTGATTTATTAAAAAATCATTTGCCCGCGCTTTTGGAAGATGTGCCACTGCACGTTAGAAGAGAAATGTGGTTCCAACAAGACGGCGCTCCTCCACATTTTGCAATCATCACCAGGCAATTTTTGAACGAAAAATTTGGGAACAAATGGATAGGTCGTGGGGGACCTCGTCAATGGCCTCCTCGATCCCCCGATCTAACACCATTAGATTTTTTCTTATGGGGATATGTAAAGGACAAAGTTATGTTTCAACCACCGACGACAAAAGAGGATATGAAACAAAGAATATGTGACGCTTGCGCTTCAGTGACTCCCGAAATGTTAAAAAATGTTAGAACAACTTTCATGTTTCGAGTAAATAAATGTTTACAAGCCCGTGGTGGACATTTTGAACATTTAATTTAAAGTACATTTTATTTCTTCACGAATAAGCAAAGGACTCTAGCGCGTATAATTCCATAACGCTATTTCCGAGCGCTTCAAGTACCTACAACTCGAAACTTCAAACTGTTATATCTCATCATGGAAGTATCTGACAAAAGAATGTTTCAGACAAAATTGACTTGTTTTTTCCGGTAGAATCTAAATATGTAACATTTTATAGGGGGTTCCATTTAAAATTACAAAGGTACCTCCCCTCCCCCGTTAAAGGGGAAGGGAGGCCACTTCACGTTTATGTAGTCAGAAAGGCCCTTCAGTTCCATGCAATTTAAGATTAAAAACTTTAAAATCGATGGCATAGCTTTCGAGATATTGAGCTGTTCAGAGTTATGTGGGCCACCCTGTATATATATATTTTATTATTATTAACTATTAACAGTTTCTTTCCATATTATATTAAATAAACATGTTGTATTCATTTATCCTATAAATACCTGCGGCCACGCAATTATTTTCAATCATAACCTAACAGTTTTCAAAGGGTTTCCACTTACTTTGCCCCCGACTGTAGCATGATGTTCGGAAAATATATGAATTTTCTGGGAGATTATCATTTCTCACAATTTACAAAAGAATGCATTGTATGTAATAGAATATTGTGACTGTGACGGCTATAGCAAAATACCCGATTCTTGAAATCTTGCATATGTATACACTGTGCAAATTTCGTAAAAAACGATCGTACGACAGTATTTTAAGTTTAAGTTCAAGTTCATGGTCTAATTTCTGTTACCGTTGAAATCTGAAATGTCGCTGAAAGTAAGTTCTGCATTAATTAGCAAATTTTAGAGTTCACGGTCATTTCAAGGTCGTGCTATTAAACATGGATGAATGCACAATAATGTTTGCTATAACATACAACAACAAAAAATGTGTGTATATATGTAAAAAAGCACGAGTGACCTTGAAAAAACGATTAAAAAATTACAATTTATAAAAAACGATTCTTCCATTTGATTCGTCTTTTGAAACCATTTTGATTACGTTAGAAACATTTTTTGTATTTTCAGAGGTAGAGGAGATATTTAGGTGACCTGTTTTAGACGAAACACCCTGTATAATACTAATTGTTTTTACGAAATTATCATAATTTAAATATCGACAGTTTTACGAGAATCGAAAATGTAGTGTTTAAATACTTTTGTATTTACGACACTGTATATTACAGCTGATAGAAAAAGAAATCCACGCTCTAAGTTCATTTACATTAAATTTAATTATGATAATAACAAGAGAAAATATATTCACAGATTCCAAAATGATATAAAGTTCATTGCCAAGTTTTGAGCACTCTGTCCACTTATACTAATTTGAGTAATATATAAGAGACTAAATTAAAACAGGAGAATTTTTCTCAGTTTGTACATATTTAGAATTCCGATCGATGTTAAGCGCATAATGTTCAACAAGAAACCTGAATTGAGAAAGTAAACCAGAACTGCATAATTGAGCTCTTAACGGTTTAAATGGTCGCCGTTTCTCGCAGACGAGAAACCAAGAGCAAAACTTCAAGCGAAACCTATCATGGGCAGTGGTAGAATCAATCTGATAACGTATTTATTAATACGAATAAGTATCAATTACTGATCGTGCATCCATGAAATGTGATCAAAAGACACTCGAGAAGGTGGAACTAAGATAATAGATACTCTGCAAGAACGACGAGCAATGCTACATGTACAAAATTATACAGGATGGTTGTAATTAAACTGTATTCGTTTGTTTTCAACGTCAAAGCATTCAAGAAAATGTAGTCAGACAATTAATATTTTTCTTTTTCGTTTAGGAAATTATTCATCATAAAAAGGCTCTAATCGTTGTGACCATGAAGAAAATTGTACAACAAACGATTAAGTACGAATTGATTGATTAACTCGTCTGTTCATTACCTGTCGGTTCCACTTCAACTAAATGAAGAATGGTTAAACTTCTAATAAGGGAACATACCAAAATGATACACGCCGATGTTGATGAAACATTGGGGAAAGGTAGATCTTAGAAAAATATTGGACAGATATTTCTTTTATGGGGCATCGTCCACATCGAAGGGGCGAATGCAGTCCTCACAGTTTGGGGCCGGAACCATATTTAGTCGAATATCTCAAAAACTATTAGAGTTAGAGAGATAAGATAGTTCAAATGGAAACGTTGTATGTTTTTTTATAAGAAGTTGATCTGCGAAAACATATTTCTAATATCACTATTTGTTTAAACAATATCTTGGAAAACTGTACATTACTGTTAATTTTTCCAATTAATTGGAAATGTTAATCTGTTTTTTAAATATTTGTGCGTGAGAAGTGTATACTCAAATACACAATACGGATAAAACAGAATTTTGACTTAATTTTTACATATAATTTTGTCTACTTTTTCAGATATTCGCAAAAAACTGAAAGAACTCTCCGTTTCCCAATGACTGAATCCGTCCTTCAGGGCGTGGGGAAAGCTCCACTCGTCCTTCGTCACGACCGCCCCAAAAAATTTAACCTAGATCTAACCTAGGCCTAACCAAAATTAGCTCCGTGGGGTAACAATCTAGAAACGGGACTCTGTACCGATTTTGATGAAATGTTCTTTAGACATATTATCTGGAACATGATTCTCAGCAATTTTTTCGTATACATGTTAGCACTGTTCGAGCTTAGTTTCCGAGATATTTTTAAAAAACTGCTAGGTTCACTACAGCGAACCCGATCATTTTAAACGCATTTTGGTTAGGTCTGGATTGGTTTGAGGGTGGAGGTGCAGTGAAAGGAATCCTTCAAAATATGGAGGGGGATATGTCCGGATAATTAAAAAAGGTAGAAATCGCTGTAGTGGGGATCCGTAGATTTTTGTAAATATTTACAAAACGCATGCCGAGCGGCGGTAACATTTACAGGAAACAGTTGTTCAGAATGGTGACCTTGATAACATATTGTAAGGTCATTGAAATCGGTGAGGTGCCCCCTTTACCGTATAATTATCAAATCATCATTAATGCGACTCGAACAACTAGACAACTGTATTTTTGGAAAATACAATAATATATTCGCATAATAGAGGTTTGGATACAGGAGACTCAAACTGTTGGTACATTCAAATTGTCAGTAAGTACTTATTAGAGATCACGGTTGTGAACGTTTACTTAAATGCTCGTGTAAACATGGCACGTGAACCGTGTAGTAAGAAATTAAGGATCTGTGTATACCGATTCGTTCGGTACGTTCGAGTCCAACAAAGACCAACGAATAAATTATAAAATTTCATAAAAATCGGTTGATGCGGAAAAACATTACAGGCATTGAAAGATGTAAGAATCCTTAGATTTATTACAGCTATATGCCGAAAATCGTGAAAAACTGCAAGTTTTACCATCTTTAAACGTTTGTAGCTCATTGCAAACATTGACGATTTACCACTCACAGCTTCGAGTATTCACATGAAGAACATATAGATCTATGTAAAAAAAGGTTTTGAAGGAAAGGATCAAATGTGTTCTATTCTTTGAATAGGAGTTTATTAAACAGAAGTTTGAGATAAATTGTTATGTATGTATTACGATTAATAATAGGAGTAACAAGTTGATGTGCTTGACCATTCGTTACATATATGTTTAGTGATGCGACGAAGTGTTCCTTCGCGCTAGACCAGCACTGGTTTCGCGCACACCTGAGCGCGAAAGCGCGACTTAGTTCGCGCCGCGGTCGCAAGAGGGCCACCGTGACGAAGGGGCTTCTAGCGGCTAAAAGTGAAAGGCGGCGGGTAAATGGACCCGGCCGCAACACCGTTTCTGCGGACATCAGATCCATCAGATGGGCGAATCGACTTAAGCCCGGCGAGTGCGCTTAGTCGGTCAGTGATTCATTCAAAAGTACAAAGAGATTAAGATTCTTCGGGCAGCTCTCTTACAGCGAGCATCAGTCCGGTCTGATAACAAACATTTCAATTCGATTCGGCGCAGACAAAGAACAGTTTTCGGTGTATTATCGGAGTTCTTCGGAGTTTTTCGGAGTAGATCACTCATCACTAAGTGATCGCAGTTTCCGTCCAAACTACCGCTAGGCTTCACCACTTCCCAAGAAATAACAACACCCCACTTTGGACCTCAAAACCATCCCACGGAAGTAACCCTAGATTCGCAAGCAGCCCCTGGCCCATGAAACCAAATGATAAGGAAATCCAGGAGGGACGCCGATCCCTACAAAATTAAGAAAATGTCACACTCTCTCTATAACTCAACCCACGCGCAAATCAAAATAATAAACACAGGTATGGATAACCTTATTCCAAATATCAAAACACAAAATCGTTTCGGTATTTTCTCTCACTGTCATATAGACACCAATGATCAAGCCATCCCTCCAAACCCACAAACACTAAACATTATTACTGACACCGCTAAACTCCAATCCGCAGAACCCCACGAGAAACCTCCACCTATATACACCCACGGTAACGTCAATCTCATTAAATTCAGCGAAAAACTCAAACAACAATACGCCGATAAACTTCAAGCAACGTTCTGCAACGGCAAACTAAAAATCAATTTCCAAAACATAGCAGAATACAAACTTTTTAAAAACACATGCACAAATGAACAAATACAATTCCATACATACTCACTCAACTCTGAGAAAGTCCTGGCAGTAGTAGCCAAGGGCTTACTTAAATTCCCCCCAACAACAATTATTAACAGCCTAAAAAATCAAGGACGCGACCCGCTATCATGCCCAGAAATATACACGAACACAAAATATCCCATTTTCAAAATCACCTTTAAAACTGGCACAACTCTCACCCAGGTAAAAAGAATCCGCCCAATAGAAAATCTCAGAGTATACTGGGAAAAATACAACAACTGTAACAAGCAATACAAATGTGTAAAGTGCGCAGGTAACCATGATACCAGGACTTGCCAAAAAACCCCCGACACTCCAGCCACCTGCACCAACTGTAAAGGAGATCATCCGGCAAACTACAGCAAGTGCTCTGCCTTACTTGCGTTCCTGCGAAAAAGGCAGAAAACCACCATCCCACACCCTCAACCACCACCCACAGTACAACATTTTCCCAAACTACCACTTCCTCAATTAAAACCAAAACAAAGCATAACCCAAAAACCCACCACCACCGGTCCAAATCTGACATACGCTCAAGCAACCGCCACCAAGAACACAGATTCAAACGATAACATTGCTGATACTATCAAAGCAATTAACTCCTCAGGACAACTGGACACCATCCTCAAAATCCTAGACCTTATACAAACTCATTACCTCCCCTGTAAAACTAACCTAGAGAAAGTCAGGGCAATCATTCAAATCGTCCAACAACTTGATGATTAGCACAAACTCGATCCCCTCCAAACTCATGACATGGATCGCTACCAGTATTCTACCAAAACTCCCAGAACTCCAAAATGATCTCGACATAAACCAAATTCACATTGCCCTAGTGTCAGAAACCTGGCTCGCTACCACAGACAAACTCAAATTTAAAAATTACAAAATATGCAGAGCAGACAGACTCCAACAAGTTCGCCGAAGGGGGTGGAGTCGCCATCCTAATTCACAACCAAATCCCCCACCAATCCATTCCACAACCCCCAATATCCAACATTGAAATAATCACTATCCAAACCAAAACTAACCCCACACTCACAATTGGAGCACTTTACTCGTCCCCAAAAAACCAAAGTCACCCCATCAGACCTAGACTCGATCACCTCCTACTACAATTCCAAATACTTCATTTTAGGAGGCGATCTCAACGCCAAACACCTACTTGGGAACAACACAATTAAAAATATAAATGGCACCGCCCTCAAAAACCACTCAGAATCCCGAAACTACAGAATCATCCACAGCAACACATACACACACAAACAACCAAAAGCTACCCCCTCCAACATAGAAATATTTCTCACCAACATCCCATACATGACATCCTGCACCACGGACAACAACCTATCCTCCAACCACCTTCCGATAATATTGAACATTGAATGCCGTAAGTAATATTCCACCCTCAGAAAATTCTCCACCACAGACTGGAACGAATACAGAACCCTCAATAACAATTATCCCCTGAATGCCAAAATAACCAACTCTATCGAAATAGAGGAAGAAATAGGCAAACTGCAAAATCACATCAACCACTCCTTCAAAAAGTCTACCAGCACTCACTCCCACTCACCCTCACGAACAAACCCACTCCTAACCGACATCATCAAACAAAGAAACAAAATGAGAAGAAAATACCAAAGAACAGGAAACCCCATGTACAAACTTCAAAGAAATCTCTTAACTGGAAGAACCCAAAAATTAATCAAAGAACATAATAAGTCCATCTGGCAGTCCAAACTTGAAAAAATTAAAACCTCTGACAACACTCTTTGGACCACTTACCAACTCACAAAACTTAAACACGAACAAATCCCTGTCCTCACAGATAACACAAACTACTATTACACAGACGAAGAAAAAGCAAACAAGATTGCTGACATCTTTCAAACAATACACGACAACACTCATTCCCAAAGTTCACCAGTCGAACCAGCAGTCAAAAACACAATCCACCAGATCAACTCAACCATCTTGACAAATACCTCACAAATCATCAGAAACGTTATCTCTTCCATCACAAACAACAAAGCTCCTGGGTACGATCGAATCACGGCTGAAAAACTAAAAAATCTTCCTAAAATTCCCATCCTCCAACATTACTACATTCTTCGAGAATGCATCCGCCTCTCTTGCTTCCCTACCATCTGGAAACTCGCAAAAGTAATCCCAATTAAAAAAACCAGAGCAAAAGTTAGAGCAATTGGTTTACTACGTGGCGTGCAAAAGAAGTTTTAAAAAAATTGCTGTTGGTCAGAATTGTAGAAAAAATACAAAAAGTTACTTTACGATTTTTTTATGTGGGTCTATATTGATGCCCATAGTGTCAATTATACAGGGTGAGTCACCTAACGTTTGTACCTCAAATATCTTTTTTGTTTCTAAAGATACGTAAAATATGGTAAGGACAAAGTTGAATGGTACAATGGGGCTGAGACGATGCAAAAAAAAAAATTTTGTTTTTATGTCATTTTTTTAGGGATATCAAGGTCACCTTGACTTTTTTAAATGGAACCACCCTTTATTAAACACCTACAATGATAGTCCCTTTCATTAGGAATTCAGTGACTATAATTAGTCCAAGGTCATTCAAGGTCAAGGACAGAGAAAACGTATAAGATTTAACATCGATACATGCTTGTAAACGGGCTTTGAAGGAATGTTGCACTCTGTCCGTGACCTTGAATGACCTTGATTAATTATAGTCACTGAATTTGTAATGAAAGGGATTATCATTGTAGGTGTTTAAAAAAGGGTGGTTCCATTTAAAAAAGTCAAGGTGACCTTGAAAATCTCTAAAAAATGACATAAAAACAAATATTTTTTTGGTATCGTGTGAGTCCCACTGAACCATTCAACTTTGTCCTTCAGACATTTGACGTATCTTTAAAGACAACAAAGATATTTGAGGTGGCAATAGTTACTGCCTCACCCTACAATGAGAGCCCCTTTCATTACGAATTCAGTGACTATAATTACTCAAGGTCATTCAAGGTCGCAGACAGAGTGCAACATTCCTTCAAAGCCGGTTTACAAGCATGTATCGATGTTAAATCTTATACGTTTTCTCTGTCCTTGACCTTGAATGACCGTGGACTAATTATAGTCACTGAATTCCTAATGAAAGGGACTATCATTGTATGTGTTTAATAAAGGGTGGTTCCATTTAAAAAAGTCAAGGTGACCTTGATATCCCTAAAAAAATGACATAAAAACAAAATTTTTTTTTGCATCGTGTCAGCCCCATTGTACCATTCAACTTTGTCCTTACCATATTTTACGTATCTTTAGAAACAACAAAGATATTTGAGGTACAAACGTTAGGTGACTCACCCTGTATATTCTGAAAATTTACCGTGAATTTATTGCTGTCTCGCTTTCGTCTCACTTCTAACATCAACAGTCGAAAAGAATTCGATTGAATAATAAAAACGCATTAGTTGCCGGACTCGAACGTGGCAATCTGTATTCTCAATTTCTTACTCTACACGTTTCACGTGCTACGTGTACCAGTGAAACAGAAATACTCTGAAATACACGGATCGAGATCCGGATTCGTTTACTACACATATGCATGTATATTTACACACGAGAAATGGGGATCTCTAGTACTTATACTTTACAATAAAGTGACACATTCGTACTTACAAATAAATACGACGCTGTAATATATGGTAATACTTAAACGGTCCTCGAAAATATAATTCTTCTAGCAATAAAACGGCGATGGTAAAAGGTAGAGATGAGGGACGATAAGTTCGTTTCGCCTAATGAAATGTTGAAAGATATTGCGTTTTTATTGAAGGTGGAAGTCAGGATTGGCCTATCATTGTTGCTCGTTTAGCTTTCTATTACGAATGGTGTATTACGTATGGTTCCTCTCTAGTGTTCGCGCAGCAAACCAATAAAGTTCCATCCTTCATGTTATCCGGTCCTAAAAAAATCGTAAAACAACTCGAGAAGTGTGGATTCCGTGAGAAATGCCGTTAATGAAACAGGCGATGGTTTATATCCCGTTTGAAAGGATCTTACAGCGAAATCTCCTGTTTCGCTGTATTAGATCAAATTGCTGATAAGTCAAACCCTTCTCTATTTCATCAATATTCTTTCAATTCTCTCTCAAGTTACCGAAATCAATCTAGCTTAACAATTTCTTCCTACATATTCTTGAAATTGCACCTACTGTTTCCTCCTTTAGATACGCCAACAATCAGAGATCATAGATAACCTTAAAGTGTGCGATGTTAAGTTACAACGTTGCACACTTTAAGAAATAGTAGTTTAATAATCATATGATTACAGGGATCAGTGTAAAATTAATTAAACGATGGCAAACTATCGCCTTCTTTATATTATGATTTACGGTACGTTACACGGAAGCGTTTATGAGTACTGATATAAAGAATCAAGTTTTTAAGCTAATTGGAAAGTGGATTAATTTTTTGTTATACACATATGCACACACGCAAGCACGCTGGCACGCTGGGACGCACCCAAGCACGCACAATCGCACACAGTTATTCTTGCTGTTCGTCTTGTTTGTACAGTAGGGTGGTCCTTAGCTATAGGAGCCAAAAATTTGTTCAAAAATTCTTTTGGTCTTATCCCTCTAAAATATGACACTTGGTGAAAAAATGATATGTGTAAAATTTAAGCTCGATCGGATAATGGGAACCCGTGCCGCATCGCGCTTGAAACTTGTTTATTTTTGAAACTTGATTTTCTCCATTATAGTACAGTATTTCATCGATAATTGTCCACAACACGGGTCTGAGCAGGGACATTTATTCGCGAGGGATATCATTGTTTGAGGTTTGCCGAACGTAGAGAAGGACAGCCGAGCTCGGGAGGCCTCAGTCACCGGAGAAATGTAAACATAACTAATCCGAACATTCAACTTCTTTATTACTCATTATTTTTTAATGGTACTTCGATGACAATAAACGTAGATGCAATTTGCAACGGAGGGCCGACAACTGTTGTACGATGAATTTATGGGACCGGACATATTTTGCAATTGTTCGTATTGTCCAATATATTTTCAACGAGACGATGCGACTTGCAGTGTACCTTTCTTTACTATTTACTCTCTTTGTCTGTCACCAAAACCTACTCACCGATATACCCGAGCCGCATGGTATCATATTTCTCGGCGACCGAGGCGTTTCGAGCTTCGCGGCCCCTCAAGGGGGTACACCCCGCACTAGTGAGGATATCTCAGGGACAATTATGTGCGAGACATTTGGGACATTTACCGATGAAATACTGCAGATCGTAAATATACATTCCTATATATCGGTGAATTTGAATAGGGTTACATGAGTAATAAAGTATCTAAATTTCACGGTAGGTCTTATAGTTAGACTGCGGATCGTTATGAAAAATAAAAATTTTCTACCTGAATTGCGACAAACTTGAGTAAAATAGAAAGTTATTTTCTTCTTTAATATGAATAATAGACTGAAAATAATTCAGTATCATTTTTCATTCTTCTAATATCTTTATTGTCTTCAATCATGCCTACTAATTTTGTCATAAATGCATAAAATCCGCAGTCTATTTATAATGCAATAAAAAGAAGAACTAATAATAAAGAGATTCCTTCACTGTAGGTCCGTTTTGATACGATACGACTTTTGTTTGAAACATTCTGCGTATAACAAACAGTTCCCGAGTAATTTAACTTGCTTTGTATGTGAGAATGGAACAGGTGTAGTATAACAGTTCTAAGATGGAGTTCTAACAGCCTTTAATAAATGATCCGACGCCGTAGTCTATGAAACGCACAAAGTGACCTCTGCGATATAGTACATATGTTACGGTCAATGCGTTTAACCTGGGTATTTTATAAAATGACCGGGCACTGTATAGAATGCCTGTTCGAAAATACATTCTACAAAACGCACTTGACAAGTTTCGGTCAATCTATAAAATGTCCGGTCCTTATACAAACTGCCTAGATGGTGGTGGTCAATTTTGTTGAATCGCTCTGACAAGGAAATTAAAATATACGCGAGACAAAATAAGTGAGACAAAATAATTGAGACAATAAATCCCTTGGTCAAAATCAATACACAGTCATTATAATCATAGTTAATCATGCGTGCTTTAGTATAGCAGGATGTAGAATTGTTTGGTCATGAATTTTCGTAAGCGCGAAGAAAGCGTGGAGTTTTGTATGCGTGGTCGGGCCCGGCTACAAGAATACATGCCAACCAATTCTACTTCCTGCGTAAACTACAACACACGAACCCGACAGATATTTAAACTCCATTTTCTCGAAAACGAGGCGTCAAATGAAAACTTGTGATTCCTTCTTTTCAATTTATTTTTCATGTAGAATCACCCTCTGCCCGCTTGTGCATGTTATTCGGCCGCTGTATTTCATAAACTTTTTTCAAGGTCACCGAGGTCCGACTGACAGTTGCTTTTATTTTTTTTTTTGTTACTTGTACGTTAAAACGAAGTGCTTAAAGAAAGACGCGTTAAAATCTGGGAGGAGGACTCCAATTGACAAGTTTACCGCCATTGTAAGTGAAATAAAACACGACTGACGGGACAGACACAAGGAGTCGTCTATTAGAATAATAGAATTTGTATGAGCGATAGCAGGGTACACGCGATAATATATGAAGATAAAAGAATGTCAGTTATAGGCCGAGTACAAGCGATGAAAGACCGTGGACATTATATAAAATGTCCAGGCCATTTGGAAAATACCTGCCCATTATACACACTGCCCAAAAAATGAGGCATCCTGTACAGTGCCCATGTTAAACACATTGGCCGTAACACATGCATATAGTTGACACCAAATAAGAAGGAATCTCTCATGCGCAGTTAAAGTAACTTCTTATTTGATGTCATATTTCGTTACAGAGTGCGTGTGTGTTTTAGGTTATTCCGATAAATTCCGAAATGTTGGAAACAAAGATTGATACAGCGTTATTGCCTTTTAACATGTATAATTAGTTATAATACCGCAGAATGTTTCATTGTGGTGAATGTACGTTAAATATTTCTGTTTTAATTAATCGATAATTTACCTTGTGTATGACAAGTAAAGATAAAGTAATGTGACAAACAGAATCTTTTCAACTTGCTGAGCTATCAACTTTTAAGAAAATTCTTCTTGAATTACAAAACAGTTTCATCTATTTCATTTCGTCGTTTAGAGTGATTTTCTAGCAAAGAAGTATCCACAGTATACATCGGAGGTGAGAAACCAGCGGCTTGCGAGACGTATGTGGTCCGTACCACCACTTCGTCCGCTGCGGGGTAAGAGGAGAGGTCCCCTCCATATCGCTCTCTTCGATCCGAGGTGACGAACTTCTTTTGTCTGCTGATTTTCTCACCATGAAAGAATTATTTCACGTTCACGTCTCTATGCATCGTTCTTGGTTAAGGAAAGTAAGGAAGTAAAGTAAAAACGGATATGTATACAGGGTGTCTCACATAAATGGGAACACCTAAATATCTGTCGTATTGACAGTCCTATCAGAAAACTTCAGAGGACAAAGTGACACTATTGCTGGGGGCAAATGTAATGGTAGAGAAAAAATTTTTTATGTACTATTTTTTAATGAAACTTCAAGGTCATCGATGTTTTTTTAAATGGAATAGTATATTTATTTTACGATAGCATGATAGACAATAAAAAAATGAATTTAATGGATACCACCTTTTTGACCTTGAAATGACCTTGAGCAAGAATAATCATGTTGGAGCGGATAAATTGTGGAAGTTTAAAACTTACGTGTTTCAGCAAAGATTACGCGTTGTTTACGACGGGTTGACCTTTACATATCATAATAAATGTTCGAAATGTTGACCATCCTTATTTATGCAATATTGCAATCTTGCATTAAATGATCTGTAGGCATTGTCGATTTCCTGAGATGTAATTGAAGCACATGCTGCAGTAATCCTTTTGCCGCATATCCTCTGTCGTTGTGGGTTTATCTTTGTACACAATACATTTTATTTTGCCCCATAGATAAAAGTCCAATGGTGGCAGATCCGGACAACGGGCTGGCAATGGAATTGTTCCTCGTCGCCCAAACCAGCGTCCAGGATATTTCGTATTTAGCACCGTTCTAGCAACTTTAAAATAATGCGCTGGACAACCATCATGTTGAAACCACATGCGCTCCCGATCGAATAACGTAATTTCTTTTAAAAGATCCGACAAATCCTGGCGTAAAAATGCAGCATACTTTATACCAGTAAGAGTTCCTTGTATAAATTCGTTCGACGTTCAATTACGTCTCAGGAAATCGACAATGCCTACAGATCATTTAATGCAAGATTGCAATATTGCATAAATGAGGATGTTCAACATTTCGAACATTTATTATGATATGTAAAGGTCAACCCGTCGTAAACAACGCGTAATCTTTGCTGAAACACGTAAGTTTTCTTGCTCAAGGTCATTTCAAGGTCAAAAAGGTGGTATCCATTAAATTCAGTTTATTATCGTCTATCATGCTATCGTAAAAAAAATATACTATTCCATTTAAAAAAAACATCGATGACCTTGAAATTTCATTAAAAAATACGATATAAAATTTCTTTTTCTTAACCATTATATTTGCCTCCTGCAATAGTGTCACTTTGTCTTCTGAAGTTTTCTGATAGGACTGTAAATACGACAGATATTTAGGTGTTCCCATTTATGTGGGACACCCTGTATATACATATTTAATGCGAAGATTCCTTGCGATATTCGCGCTTGAGAACGATGCATAAATTGGGAACTAATTTATTTGTAGTGCGAGAATCAGCAGGCAGAAGAAGTTCGTCACGTCCGATCGAAGAGAGCGATGCGAAGGGGGGACCTCTCCCCTTACGCCACAACGGATGAAGTAGCGGCACGGGCCAACTGCGGCCCGCGAGCAACCGCGAGCTTGTCACCTCCGATATAGAGAATCTCGAATAGAAGATATAGTTGAAGTTGGTGGGGGTTAGTGTTTTGAGGGGGCGGAGAAGGCCGGTCGGACAACACTTGCAATGTTTCGCATTTCGCATGGATTTTTGCATATATGGCTTTTCCGCCCTTTCACGTCCCTAACCTCAATCAACTCTGTTTAACTGCGAATAACGCGGAGGGGGGGGGGGCGGTGGCGCCGAGACTTCCGAAGGAACGCGGGGGTAGTGAGGTAAAGATTACACGTAACACGTGGAATTGTATAATCACTCCTTGTAACGAACTATCACTTTAATAAAGAATATAATACAGTTTATATACAACAACCGCGTAAGTATTACGCGATACCGCTGTCGTCACAGTAGAGCGAGACGCGGAAAAGAAGTAGAGATAGAAAGAAGTTTGCAGAGAGCAAAACGTTCGAGAACTCGGTACGAGTTTGCCAAAGTACGGCTCGAAGCGAACAGACCGAAGACGGTTACGAATTACGATTACGCCGGGAGAGAGAGAGAGAGAGAGGGAGAGACGGAGAGACGGAGAGACGGTGAGAGGGAGAGGGGGAGAGAGGGAGAGAGGGAGAGAGGGAGAGAGGGAGAGAGGGAGAGAGGGAGAGAGGGAGAGAGGGAGAGAGGGAGAGAGGGAGAGAGGGAGAGAGGGAGAGAGGGAGAGAGGGAGAGAGGGAGAGAGGGAGAGAGGGAGAGAGGGAGAGAGGGAGAGAGGGAGAGAGGGAGAGAGGGAGAGAGGGAGAGAGGGAGAGAGGGAGAGAGGGAGAGAGGGAGAGAGGGAGAGAGGGAGAGAGGGAGAGAGGGAGAGAGGGAGAGAGGGAGAGAGGGAGAGAGGGAGAGAGGGAGAGAGGGAGAGAGGGAGAGAGGGAGAGAGGGAGAGAGGGAGAGAGGGAGAGAGGGAGAGAGGGAGAGAGGGAGAGAGGGAGAGAGCTGCCACTCGTCGAGTGAGTACCAATCACCGTCGGACACCTGTCTGCGACAAGGATGCCAGCGTAATAAGTTCGGCGCTCACTCAGAGATGGCCGTCTTTGTCTCTCCTCGGCACACATCGAAGTAATCGCAAGTCGTACCGCGCGATCGCAGTTTGAATCGTGAGCCGGATTCATGGCAGCGACTCGCGACTGTCTCCTCCAATCCCGACAAAACCCAAATCGGTGCGGTCGTAGTTTTTCGACAAGTTCACCGTGTACACCTCGTATTGTATACCACATGCTGACTTATTAAATATGTACCCGGTGTTGATAAAGTACCTTCTATCTATGAAAATTATTCTGTTAATAACTTTTTAAGGAACAATAAGCGACGGCTAAAACATTTCGGAGATTATTTCGGAGAGTGTACTTGATAACATGTGTTAAAGTCAAGATCACATATATGTATGTATGGGCAAACTTACAATGTAGTAGCATTGAGATATTTTTCTTAATAACATTTTAATAAAATACGAGCGACTGCTAAAAGATTTTGAAAGTCACTCAGGTGGGTGCCTTTGAAAATATATGACAAGGTCATTAGAGGTGGATCCCCTAACCGCCAGATTTACCCACTTTTCAATGATCTACAAACTGCACGATTAGGAATTCTTAAAAAAATTTAATTTTAAAGAAAAGTCAACTTTACTTTAACTCTACATGGCATTATGTGCATTCGACAACATAGTGCACTCCCGGACACTCGTAGTATGCTCCACGCGGTACGCATGAGCGTACAACCGCATCTATTCCAATAGTTAGTATTCCTATAACAGTGCACCTTTGCAGCACGTGGTGTACCAAATTTATGTAACGTTCCAAGGAGCCAATACTAACTACCCAACCATTAAACGAAGTGGCGATCCTGTAGTGAAAGAAACACAGACAAGTTCACTACCTTTCCGAAGTTGCGTTCCTGTGGTGAAAGTGACAGAGGCAAGTCTACGGTATTACCCATCGATTAAACCACGCGACAACCCGGTGGTGAAACAGACACCGGCCAGTCCACGTGTTCCTATCTTATGGTTACCCGATGCACAGAATGGTATTTGGGCTGAAAACCTGGCCAAAAATCTAAATTGTAAATATTTACATACAGGGTTGTGTTTGCGTCCCAGAATAGATACATAAACATGCAATCACGTGGTGCACCCCTTATCATTGATTACCCATACAGTCATCCGTGCCTGCGCTTAGAACATAGCATTTGTTCGATAGGCATCTGTCTATTCGCAGCATTCCGTTCGTACGCATCTGTTTCTCGTGATAATATTTATTTTGTAAGTGATCTTTGTGGCGAAATTTGTGATGGATATTGTTACGCAAGGTATGTACATTATATCAATCATATTTTTGTCAATATTAAAATTTTTTTCTACGTGTTTTTACCGATCTGCAAGCTTGACTAAAAGTTCTTGGATTTTCATGACTTTTTTGCATATATTAGTGTTTTTAAACATATACTACTCATCGCCACAGCATAAATGTTACGTGTTCTTAAACATCAGGATATCTAGAATTAGTATACCGCAAAAAAGTTTTCACAAGTCTTCACATTACAAAAAAATAATGCTCCAAATATAACCCCTTTTGGCTGAACTGGACTTAAGGGGACTAAAAATTTTCAAGTTTTCCGTATGCGATGCTATACGAATCAGGTTTTGGTTACCGGAATTCACTGGTTGAAAAATTATACACGTGTAAACATGAGCAATTTTAAGCGTTTTTTACAGGTTAGAGCGTTGCCAAATTGGATATTTGTAGGGTCTATTGTTGAGCACATGCGCAGGATAGAACACCGCGCCGCCTATTGGATGTTTGTTTAGCATATGCGCTAAACATCCACCATCTATCCTGCGCATGTGCTCAACAATAGACCCTACAAATATCCAATTTGGCAACGCTCTAACCTATAAAAAACGCTTAAAATTGCTCATGTTTACACGTGTATAATTTTTCAACCAGTGAATTCCGGTAACCAAAACCTGATTCGTATAGCATCGCATACGGAAAACTTGAAAATTATTAGTCCTCTTAATTCCAGTTCAGCCAGAAGGGGTTATATTTGGAGCATTATTTTTTTGTAATGTGAAGACTTGTGAAAATTTTTTTGCGGTATACTAATTCTAGATATCCTGAATTTTAACCACACATAACATTTATGCTGTGGCGATGAGGGGTATATGTTTAAAAACACTAATATATGCAAAAAAGTCATGAAAATCCAAGAAATTTTAGTCAAGCTTGCAGATCGGTAAAAACACATACAAAAAAATTTTAATATTGACAAAAATATGATTAAAAATGGTATCGATTGATGCATAAAGAAATACTTATACGGTTCTACTAAAACAAATGAAAGTTGACCTTCATAAGTCCTTGACGCTTTCACCTATAAAAAAACTAATAACACCAGTATATTCATCTCTTGAAACCATTTAATCTCCATCCAAACATTTCTCGCTGCGAATAATAATAATGACGTAAATCAAGATGGTAATACCTTGTGGGACACCCTGTATATTATATAATCGACTTTCCATTAAAATAAAACTTTTTTCAGATTCCTAATGGTGCAATCTGTAGACCATTAAAAACTGATTAACTTTTGTTCGAAACATTTCTTTGTCAGATTATCGGGGATGCCTTAAAAATTATCGGGACTAAATTGTAGACCACCCTATATATGTTTATACAAAGTTTTCTTAAAATCGAAGGTTCTGAATCTGGAGACAACTCATCAATATCAGTTGCATCATAGATAGTTAGGTGTTTTGCTTAAATGAAATTTTAATTTTATTATAACAGAATTGGTTAATGAAATCTAATTTTTCAAGAATTAATTACTTAATATGTTTCAACTTACTTGTATATAGGGCTGAGGTTGCTGAGAAGAAGGCGGGGGAGGAGGAAGAGGGCCGCCAGTTACTGCTGCATCCTGCTGAGGGGATGTTCGCGGCGGCTCTAAAACATTTAACCATTTAATTATTAACATAAACAGTCGAATGAATTATCTGTCCTATTACATATTTAACGTACTTGACGTCAATGTTTCATTTATTTTGAATTTGTAGCATACCGCACTCTCGCTGCAAAAGGGACATAACTCGAAAATGTATCTTTCAACAAAAGAAAAACTTGTTTGAGGACGCAATTAGTAGACTGCAAATTTGTATGCAAAATACAACATTTTCTGCAGCGACTACAAGAAACAGGACCTAAATCAAAATATCTTCCCTTCTTTAATAATTTTGATCATTAAAAAATATAACATGCCATATAGTAAACCATATTCTTAAATTTTTTACATTTCTTTAGAGTTTCAAATTTTTCCTACTCATTTTTGTTATAAATGCATAAACTCCGCAGAATAATAATTTGTTCGTCAATTTTACGAACGAAAAGAGTAATGCTTATAAAAGGATTCAAGTGTATTTTTCTTTACTTGTATTTGTTAACACTGTAAAACCACCAAATCAAGTCAAAAAAGAATAAATAATAGTACTCTACTGATCAAATTATAAGCCAAATTGAACGAGATTTTCATAGTAGGTCAAAGACTGTTTCTGCAACTGCTCTTTTACAGTGACAACGTGAAAACTTTTGCAGCAAGGGTGTAATATCTTCTTATAAATATCTTTTGCGTAAAGTTCATTGGTCAATAGCACTTACGAAAATTCATTAACGAAATAAAACGATATATTCTATATATTTATGCAATGATGTGAAATTTATTTACAGGAGTTAAAAATAAGTATCTAATATATTACTACGCTCACATTTGATGGACATTCTTTTCTAATAGTACGAATGAAGATGTATTTTAATTCAGTTGCATTTTCGTTAGTACTGTATTATTAATGTGAGTAATTGTTTGATTCAAATGGACATTTTTAAAAGTTGGTATCTGTTTAATATGTACAGACATATACAGGGTGGAGATTATAAAGCATTACAGACGAATATCTCCAAAAATATTGATTAGTTCAGTACCGAGGGGCGCATCATGTGGTGGGACTTTTATTTTTCCCGGTGGACACTCCAAGGTGAGGTGTAGGTCAACTTTCTTTTTTTAAATGGAATGATATGTTTTTTTATCCACCATCAAATAATGCGTTTTAAGATGAGTTCAATTACATATGACGCAAGGTCATTCAAGGTCAAACTTGCAGGGAAATGCAAAAAAGGTGTGATCGTTTTATTTGTACTTTAGTTCGTAATATATGTATTGGCATCTGACATGGGGGCGTAGACAATATATATAGCTATCCAATATGGCGACGAAATGCTTAACATTGTATGGATATCTACTTTTTTGTTTTTCCTTAACATGTTTGCAAGTATGGGTGAAACTTGTAAGTGGGCGGATACAAACCCTGCGGAAAAAAGTTTCTTTTTAAGGAGAGCGGCTGTTTAAAGTACGTTTTATCAAATAATTCATTTTACAAAAATAAAGTTGTTTTTTAATATACCTTCTAAATTTACAATTATAATTTCATAAATTTCTAATCACTTAGAATTTGTGAGGACATATTAATTACTCCACAAATAATTGTACAAATATCTTCTATTAGAGGCACCAATGCCACAGGCATCATTGAACCAAGAATTTTGAAAGTCTTTATACGTTGGTTAGATCTTTCAATATGTACTCTAGCTTTAGCTATGTTAGCTGTTAAAATAGACTGTTCTTTGCTAAAAATTTTAGAAACGGAGGTCTTATAAGTTTCAAGCAGTTCACTTCACGTACTTCATTTCAAAGTGTGGAAAAGGAACAACAAATTTTTGCCCGCTCTACTATCACAATCTTTCATTGTACAGTAATCAAAATATTTTTTGCTACGCGGTGAATAAATTGGAGCTTTCAAAACGTTATTTTTAATTAACACCTGTTTTAACACTGTAAGTTTATACTGTAATTAACACCTGTTAACACTGTGAGCTGCTATAAACCAAGCAAAGCCAAGCTTAGAGTATTTCTACTTTTCGGCAGCAGATGGCGCCACTCAAAATGTCAGATCCCAATATACAGCAGGCATGTCCAGAAGTAGCTCACTTAGAGGCAAATTCGAGGGAGATGCCTACTTCTCCCGCCCGTACGTCTCGCTTCCCGTGGCGGCCGTAGTCGCCCCAACGCGTCACACGCGGTACATATTGCAAGCGGTAGACACGGGTCTGAGGAGCTCGGAGGACTACGGCCACCACGAAGAGCGAGACGCGCGTGCGGGAGAAGTAGGCGTCTCCCTCGAATTTGCCTTCAAGTGAGCTACTTCTAGACATGCCTGATATTGTAACCGTATGAACACGGTTACATACAGCTATGATTTCAACGGCAAGGAATATTTCCCCACTGCGTAGACTCCCGTGACATCGGTATCACTCGACACGGATCGAAGGAGGTCGATGCGCGACAGATCGAGAGCACTCTACGTTTGGAAGCGGTTCCGGTAAGAACCAAATAAGAAGGTATAGGCGAAAACCGGTACGCGAACGGGAAGTCAAACCGACTTGGTGAATCTAGCAAACCGTCTAATTCATCCTAGTACGTACGCGCCTCAAACCGAGGAGTCACAGATGCAAACCGCACTGTGGCACGGCTAACAACCTTCCAGGTTTAATGACCGAACATTTCAATGTAGTAGTCGAACGCATAATTAATTTAGTTATATTCATTTAAAATTGAACGTGATTCAAGTAGTCCAAGTATCTTCGTTCTAAATTATATTGAAACAGTTCATATCGAATTCTCGGGCAGGCGTCATGGTAAAATTGAATCTTGATCGAGATTTGCGTATTGGGTTTCATCTTGTTGGCTCATTCAGGCAACCGAAGTGACGCTCAGCCATCGTACCTGCCGGATCTTCTCGTTGTTCCTGTTTGCCCTGGCAAGAGGCGAATTCATATGCTTATTCGCGAGATAGATCCTGCCTTCAGGTATCGAGACATATCTTGTGAATCACTCAGGCAAACGAAGTGACGCTCAGCCATCGTACCTGCCGGATCTTCTGGTTGTACCTGTTTTCATTCACGAAGGGTGACCGAGGTATCTGCGGTGCGTCTATACGCTGCGCCATAGGCCACTATCCGACGGATCGAGTTCGCGGATTCCTGTCCGCCGCGCCGTGATAACGGCAACGAGAATTACAAGCGACGGATCGAGTTGAATGAAAAGCTTCCAGACGTAGATTCAAGCAACGAGTTTTGTAAATGCTCGTTTCTCGGCGTTAGACAACTTTTCGTACTCGAGCGATACGCGTATTGTTCGTCGCGCGCGAAGCGTCAGTACGGTGTGTAAAAACCTCGTCGGTCGACACAAGGCGTTTATAAAAACACGTGAAAGTCGCATTCCGTACCAATTGTTCTGAATACGAGATAACATACGTGCGTACACCATTGTATAAGAGATTCCTCTTCAAGTGGCGTGTACATTCGTGATACAAGAATATACTTCACTTTTACCTTCGAAGCCGACTCTTGTCTTTCTATACCTTGTCAAGCCTTTCCGATTTCCAATTCCTGGAGGCACGTACCTTCTTAAAGTATACTAAGGGTGGTAACCGTCCCTAAGCAATATTCGTACTTAGTTGAATCCCTGCGTGCACGATATTGGAATCTTGATCGAGGTTCGTTTTCTTGCGACTCATCCTGCTGGCTCATTCAGGCAACCGAAGTGACGATCAGCCATCGTAACTGCCGGATCTTCTGGTTGTATCTGTTTGCCCTTGTAGGGAGTGGACTCGGTTACGAAATCGCGAGATAGATTCTGCCTTCCGACATCGAAGCATGCTTTGTAAATCACTCGGGCAACCGAAGTGACGCTCAGCCATCGTACCTGCCGGATCTTCTGGTTGTTCCTGTTTGCATTTGCAATTGTGTGAACAAGATATCTGTGGCTAATACGGTCGGTAGGAATTACGTAGGAAGAAGGAGTAGACAAAACGGTTACAATATACAGGGTGAGTTACCTATCGTTTGCACCTCAAATATCTTTGTTGTTTCTAAAGATACGTAAAATATGGTAAGGACAAACTTGAATGGTACAATGGGTCTGACATGATGCCAAAACTAGAAATTTTGTTTTTATGTCATTTTTTTAGAGATATCACGGTCACCTTGACTTTTTTAAATGGAACCATCCTTTTTTAAACACCTACAATGATAGCCCTTTTCATTACGAATTCAGTGACTATAATTACTCATGGTCATTCAAGGTCGCGGACAGAGAAAACGTATAAGATTTAACATCGATATATGCCTGTTCAGGATTCAAGCTGTAAAATTCGGTGTATATTGTATATTGTACTGCCGACCGCGGTTTCATACGGTTTTTGTCGCGTATGTCAACACGCGGAAAGAGCGCGTGTCGCCGTCGCTCGACACCGCGTAGCAATAGTTTTCACTCTCATTGGCCGAATTCCACCGCTTGAATCCTTCAAATCATGACAACCAAGGATCGTCCGATTCGCGAGCTCCAATCACGGTGCTCCAAATTCGACGGTCTTTGTTATTTAAGGCACCTGCGCATGCCTTCTCGCTCTCTTAACTCTCTTCACGCTCTTAACGCTTCTAACACTCGTCATAACCACTTTATATTTCTCTCGCACTTTTGCAATTTGTTCGCGCTCGTCTCGCTCTGAGTGGATCTCAATATCTCTCGCTCTGAGACTCTCGCGCTCTTGCACTACTCATTCGCAGTATTCTCGCAAACTTTCGCGCTGCGTTAAGTGCATTCTGCCTCGCGTCAAGATCTCTGTCGTATGCATATAAGATTTCCGTCTCGCAGCGGCACGCGTTTTGTACTGCTCAAGATTTCCGCTTCGCGATCCGACGGCAGAAGTTTGCACGAGCAAGATTTCCGTTCGTTCCACCGGCACGCGACTCTCATTCGCGTGATCTCTCTCGCGCTCGTGCGCACCTCGCGACGCTCGTGCTCTCTCGCGCTCGCGAGTGACTCGCGCCACGTGTGCCTTTTAGTTTGTGCAAATAAAGTGCAGTAAAGTTCAGTCTCTCTCTCACTCGTTCAACCTCTCACTGAACCGTTCCCGTGGATTTCCTTGCGCGCTCAAATCTGAGTGGTGACTCGCTTCCTTCAAAGGGGAGGTTCCTGAGGCCATTTGAAGCGACATTTTCCTTTGCAAAAATGGCCGTTTCGGCTTTGTTAAGGAGTTCTTAACGAAAAACACGGACCAATCAGAGCGCGACCTAGAGGCGTATTGGCAGAGACGGCCGCGCGCGACAGAAGTCGAGCGACGATGGTACACCGCGGTCGAAAGCAAGGAACAAACAAGAGAAGAACATTTTTCGAGTAATATGTCGGATAGTTCAAATTTGAATATGTTGTAGTCTTTAGTAACCTATGAACGAATCTCGAAGGATTTTTCGAAATCTTAAAATATGTTGGTTTTACGGACGAGTAAAGAACTTTTTTCATTAAATTATAACACTAGAACTAACGTACCGAGGAAAATGAGTTTTTAGGAGCTTATAGTGAACACAGAAGAGTATCTATTGAAAATATTTCGATTAGGAAGAAATGGTTTTTTCACCATTTATTTTGCAAATGTTTTAAACAAATGCAATGTTCCTATAGCCGAGACTGTTTTAAAAATTCGAAAAAACGAGGTGACAGCTCCAAGTCTCCTCTTTACGGACCTATTTTTGAAAAAGCAGGCGCTTTAAAATTGACGGAATTAAAATTATTTAAAGCGAACGCTGCACCGCGATATTACAGTCGCGAACAGCCCCGAAGGCGCGCGGCACGAACAGCTGTCAGATACGCGACCACCTCACACTCTAACACCGTCAATACTGAGAAAGCCTTGCTTACCTTGGTTCTCATGTAGAGCCCCAGCGAGGTGAAAATGATTCCTGTATTCACAAATTATTCGGTGTGCAACATTGAACCTGCCTACTCGTAAAATTCACAAGAGCATTTTAATTAATTCGCTCTATGAAATTATCGAGCAGAAGGGGTCAATGTCCTTTCACTGCACGATCCGGCCCACATTATTAATTTATTCACGATCACAGTAAAACTATTCACATATATCCATTGGGTCCACAAACGTTGAATGAAATCCACACAAATGATTCACAGAAGTCCACATATCACGCACAACTAGTTCACATTTGATGCACGTAAATCGACTGTTTCGACTTCCCGTGCACGAAAACCGTCCGTCCACGCTCGCGATCGTAGGAAGACTAGTTGAGAACAGCTGACGAGGTTAACGGCCTTTCAACAGCACACTGCCGATTTTCATTTCAGCAACTGTTCGATGGAACCGTGTTTTCAAATGGAATGGGAAGAGTAAATGACCGCCCCCAAATCGGGGGTCATTCAGGTACGCTTCTACTCCCGAGCATGGCTCGACTTCTGGTTACCAAACGTGTACAATAGGTCAATAAAATGCTAAAAGTTTTAACGAAGAGTAACGGCTTTTTGGGAATATTGCTACTACGGTTAAGTCGGTGTTATTAGGATTATAAAAGGACCCCGCAGTTGAAAATGCTCTTTCCACATCCATGCTGGTTAATGGTACTGTTAATAATGAGCGATATACTTTCTCTAAATATTTGCAGCGATGTCCTTCATCTTCTAACAACTTGGCCTCTCGTCTGACGGTTTTGGATATATCTATTTTTTGTATTATTGATCGTGGAAATTTTTTTTATTTATAGCTAATTCTAATTTCTTCTCGAGAGACAATTTTTTTCGATATTAACATCATCATCATCTTCAACGAATTCTTCTGGATAGGTTTGTGTTTGCTTTTTATAAATGATTTGTGGAAATTGACGACGATCTTAATTAAATTTGACCTTGTTAGCTTCTTTATGCTTTTTACATAATGCTTCCACAGCCAGCTTCATTGGAAGCAGAGCTGATACAGTTTTCGATATTAAATCGAATTCGTTATTAGAAAAATTAATTTGTAAAGTTTAAATAAGAGTAGATGTCCCTAAAAATATTTATTATTTATAGTTAATACCGAAAAGACCAGTATTTTACCTTAGCAAATACCGGTTTCACGAAATTGCAAAGTAGCACAAAATACCGGTATTCCGTATACCGGTGTAAGAAAGGGTAGTAGCAATATTCCCAAAAAGCCGTTACTCTTCGTTAAAACTTTTAGCATTTTATTGACCTATTGTACAAATTTGGTAACCAGAAGTCGAGCCATCGTCAAGGTCGAGCTTCGACACGAGGCGCTGGTGTATGGCCACGCTCGGGAGTAGAAGCGTACCTGAATGACCCCCGATTTGGGGGCGGTCATTTACTCTTCCCATTCCATATGAAAACACAGTTCCATCGAACAATTGCTGAAATGAAAATCGACAGTGTGCTGTTGGAAGGCCGTTAACCTCGTCAGCTGTTCTCAACTAGTCTTCCTACGATCGCGAGCGTGGACGGACGGTTTTCGTGCACGGGAAGTCGAAACAGTCGATTTACGTGCATCAAATGTGAACTAGTTGTGCGTGATATGTGGACTTCTGTGAATCATTTGTGTGGATTTCATTCAACGTTTGTGGACCCAATGGATATATGTGAATAGTTTTACTGTGATCGTGAATAAATTAATAATGTGGGCCGGATCGTGCAGTGAAAGGACATTGACCCCTTCTGCTCGATAATTTCATAGAGCGAATTAATTAAAATGCTCTTGTGAATTTTACGAGTAGGCAGGTTCAATGTTGCACACCGAATAATTTGTGAATACAGGAATCATTTTCACCTCGCTGGGGCTCTACATGAGAACCAAGGTAAGCAAGGCTTTCTCAGTATTGACGGTGTTAGAGTGTGAGGTGGTCGCGTATCTGACAGCTGTTCGTGCCGCGCGCCTTCGGGGCTGTTCGCGACTGTAATATCGCGGTGCAGCGTTCGCTTTAAATAATTTTAATTCCGTCAATTTTAAAGCGCCTGCTTTTTCAAAAATAGGTCCGTAAAGAGGAGACTTGGAGCTGTCACCTCGTTTTTTCGAATTTTTAAAACAGTCTCGGCTATAGGAACATTGCATTTGTTTAAAACATTTGCAAAATAAATGGTGAAAAAACCATTTCTTCCTAATCGAAATATTTTCAATAGATACTCTTCTGTGTTCACTATAAGCTCCTAAAAACTCATTTTCCTCGGTACGTTAGTTCTAGTGTTATAATTTAATGAAAAAAGTTCTTTACTCGTCCGTAAAACCAACATATTTTAAGATTTCGAAAAATCCTTCGAGATTCGTTCATAGGTTACTAAAGACTACAACATATTCAAATTTGAACTATCCGACATATTACTCGAAAAATGTTCTTCTCTTGTTTGTTCCTTGCTTTCGACCGCGGTGTACCATCGTCGCTCGACTTCTGTCGCGCGCGGCCGTCTCTGCCAATACGCCTCTAGGTCGCGCTCTGATTGGTCCGTGTTTTCCGTTAATAACTCTTTAATAAAGCCGAAACGGCCATTTTTGCAAAGGAAAATGTCGCTTCAAATGGCCTCAGGAACCTCCCCTTTGAAGGAAGCGAGATATTTTTGGGACACCCTATATAAAACAAAGAAATGATCCGTGGTGCTTAGATAGTGGGTGTACAACTCATTTATGCAAGGAAAAGTTGAGATTTGATAATTTGAGTGATGTATACAATCAAACTTTAAATTTAGCTATTAAAGCATGGACAGTAGCAAAGGTAAGCAGTGATGTAAGTCGAATAGTAGCAAATGGAGAAAACGAAAGATCGGTTAAGCTGCAGAACACATTATTTGTCCCTAATCTTCGTACAAATCTGATCTCTGTCGCGAGAATAACTGAGAGAAATCATGAGGTAATATTTAAGAAAAATATAGCCATAGTAAAAAGTAAAGAAGATACTCGAAACACTGTAAATTGTTCGAGCAGGGAAACCGTCCTGGGTAGACTTGATAATCCGTCCAAGCTATCCTCGCGATCTACGCGCCTCAAATCGAGGAGTCGATAGTGCAAACCGCGTTGTGGCACAGTCCGAAACCTGAGCTCGAGACCGTTTTTTGACTGTTTCCACGTAGAGTCACGTAATTTAAAGATTTAAACATTTCACTAAGCCGTACAGACCACTCACGAAACGTATACCTTGTACCACGAGAGAACCGTACCGTTTCGCGCAGCTTGACTGATCGCGGAAGGCGCAGCGAACCTCTCAACTCCCACTCCATCACCCGCTCCCTACTGTGAGTTTCATATATGCGGTGTACCGTAATGAAACGGATTAGCATGAAAGTATACGGTATAGGAAATCGCATCGCTGCAGCGCGTGACGTCACTTCAGTGCCACTGCGCGCATGCGCTGTGCATTGGGAAGGGAGCGTACGGAGTGGGAATACCACCAATCAGCGCGAAGATGCGCAGCAACGAACGAAAACTGGTCTTCACGCGGTACGGTTCTCTCGTGGTACAAGGTGTAGTTCGTGTTTACAGTAATTCAGACCACATTTCGAGCCATCTCAGAATTCAGGTTGTATTTAATTCATAATTGAAAAGGGATGAGCACCGTCTTGTATTAAAATTTCAAACAATTATTTGGTGTCCACCGTATAAACTCTAAAAAACGCGCGTCGTACACAAACGATCGGATTAAGTGCGATCAAGGTTGGCCTACCGAACACCGGAGATCTCTCCAAGTCCACTTCGGTGCTGCGGTTTGAACTCTTACGTGTCGCGGGTCAGTCGAGGTTTAGTGCGGGTGTCCACTCACGCAAGTCATCCGAAATTCGGCCGATTGCGTGGGTGCTGCGACCGGTCCTCAATCGTTCGTGTTGGGTTGCAAAGAGAGACAGATTTAACAGCTTTCAATTAAAATAAAGAAGGTGCCTATCCCGCATAGATTGAGTAAAATTTCACGTTAATTTGACACGACCACGAACAAAGCCGCCAAAGCGTAGAGTCGTTCCTAATTATACAAACAAGGAACGCGTTCGCCGTACACGCAAATTCCAACCGTCGAAGGATTTGCCGTGTTTACATTGAGATCGGGTTTTTCTGCGCGCTCCAGGCAGCGGCCTTCTCACGCGGAATTGGTATCTGGTGACGCGTTTTCAAACATATAATATTTTTCTCATGGGTTCTTGTTCAACGTAATTCATACCCGCATCGTATTAGATTAATTCTACGTCTACTCGCAGGCAGTCACTCCAACGAGGATAGGTTTTGGTACACGTTGCTGGGCAACGTTCGCGTTCCATCTAGCCGTCGCGAGCGATGTCGTCGCGTTTCTCGTGGCACCCGTGCAAGCAGTAGGTCGTCGTCCCGCAATTTTATTGTTTAAAATTTGCGTCTACTTGCAGTCCTTCGCTCTGTCGAAGGGTGAATCGTTGTAAACGTTGCTGTGCAACGTCCGCGTTCCGTCGGGCCGTCGCAAGCGATATCGTCGGGTTTCTCGGCGCACCCCGTTCGATCAGGGGTGATCGTACACGCGTCAATCCGAAAAGTCTGTATATATAAAGACTGAATATACTTTGTTTCTACCAGATTGCGCTGTCTAATCATTTGAATTCCACTCCAAACATCTCCACTTTCCAGTGCCTGGAGATACGAACCGCGTCTCGCGATCTGATTATCTCACGAGACCACGGGGGGTAGTAACCGGCCGCATAGAAATCACATTTAGAGTATTTTGCCATTAAATAAAATAACGGCGATTCGATACGCCGGAACGAGCGGTTACAAACTGTGGCGGCTACTTCCTATGCTCGTCAACAGAGGGACATTACGACAACACCTTTCCCGCTACTACCTGAATCTTCCTCTGTTTGTATATATACCGTCCTAAACTGTCCTTACGACATCCCGCCTCTAAGGCACGGGTCCGCTAGATAGCCTTACCGATGAGTCCTCTAGCGGGCCTAGGATGAAACGCTTCCTTCTCGTTTTTCCTCCTCTTACACACTTTTCAGCCGCCATAATTGGTGACCCCGTCAAACGCACAACAACGCTACCTTCTGAGCAGAGGAGACGACAACATCAACAAACCACGGACAACATCAGGAGGACTGGAAGGTGACTACTCTGTCACTGCCTTGCCTGAACTACTGCCCGACCAACAACGAGGACTTCTCCCTACTATGCGCTTCTGACGTCATCTTCGCAGCATTATATGGTTTAACGTTTCCGCACCTAAATTTGTGCGACGTTTTCGTATCTACATTTGTGAGACGTTCATCCATTGTTTGTGCGACTATATGAGTCCTACAAGCGGCTTAGGGAGCTACTCAACTTCGTCGATTCGGCAGCATCACTGGCGGGCATACTGACAGCACACATTCCAGCGGCCTCCTTGGATTCCGGCGGAGATCAGCGTAATTAGAGGGAAATTTGTCCAGATATCGTTGACCACAGGCAAGGGGGTAATGTGGCGGCTACTTCCTATGCTCGTCAACAGAGGGACATTACGACAATACCTTTCCCGCTACTATCTGAATCTTCCTCTGTTTGTGTATATACCGTCCTAAACTGTCCTTACGACATCCCGCCTCTAAGGCACGGGTCCGCTAGATAGCCTTACTGATGAGTCCTCTAGCGGGCCTAGGACGAAACGCTTCCTTCTCCGTTTTCCTCCTCTCACACACTTTTCAGCTGCCATAAACCTTTGCACCCGTTGCGAGGCTAGACTCGGTTAGACTACTTTCAGCCCTAGCTGCTCAATACGAATTGGAGATACATCAATTAGACGTGACTGCAGCATTTCTAAACGGAGATTTAGAAGAGGAGGTATTTATGGAGATTCCAGTTTATTTGAACAAATTTCTTAAGGCAATTGCCCTCCAGGAGGGAGTAAAACGGCATTTAGGTGAGTTAGTCAACAATATGCTTCAAGAAATAAACAAAAGAAATAAGGTATGCAGGTTAAATCTTGCAATATACGGTTTAAAACAAGTTGGGAGGTGATAGGGTTGGTAGGCTATGATAAGGTTAATATTATTATGTAATATACACACTTATGTGTATAGAATACACATGGAAATATACCTATGTAAGCAGAAATAAACGGCCATAAAGGTTTCAGAAATAAAAAGAAGTTTTTAATATATCTAACGATGTAAATGACGATAAGCATTGCCAAAAACATGTTTTGAATGCATTAAATCCTTCCTTAAGACAGCGTCTAATTTGCTAATTTTATATATTAGGAAAAAGCAAACATGTTCGCTTCTATATTAATATTTTCTTTACCTATGACAAGTTTTACCATTGTATTTGCCTTGATCGTTAATGGAAATACATTCTACATTGAACATATGAATATTCACAATGATAGAAAACTTGATTTGATTAATTGAATAATTTTTGCCAGGAATAGTATTAATCTTCACCGGTCTCCCGTATAAAATTTCATAAAGAAAGCCTTGACGAAAAGTTGTCCACATAAAACTTACCTAATGTACGGAAGACGATTGGTCGACTTCGATATTTTACGCCAGCTCTAGTGGCAGTGACGGTCAGTTGGTACTGCGTGTCAGCTTTGAGTCCGCTCAACGTTATCGCTTCACTATTTCCTGCGACCACCGCCACCACCCTGTAACTAACCATCTTGTCATTGCGCTTCGACTTTTACACCCGCTATAATGACAATACATTATTTTATAGTTATTATAACCCATTATTCACAGAGAATATTAGTAAATACTTTCTTATATGTAACTACTTATATATCGACAACTGCAATCTGTACGTATACACTGGATAATGGTAACACAAATAGAAGACACAGAAAACATTCAACTTTAGGTACACACAGCATGTGCAAGGAACATCGAAAATCAAATATAATCGCAGAGGAAATTATTCTTTACGCAAATGTGCTGTCAAAATGTACACTAATATTTTCTTACACGAGGCTTCATTTTTAAGGAATATGGAGAATAGACAAGTATGTTATTTATTTTTATCAATAATTTCATGTATCGTATGATAAAAGAATTAATAGTATACGAGCCAATAATTGCAAACACAGTAACAGATAAATGGTAACCTCGTATGAAAAAATTTTATTTTACATTTCTGGCACACAGTTGTTACATCAACAATTCTGTTATATGAAGATATGCGACATACTATATTTACTTTAGCGAAGAAAACGTTGCTTTCTTCACACAGTATGTGCCTTATACTTATGTTGTTGATAAACTCGACAGTATACGGGATGTTCAGTGAGATTTTCAACGGACATGACCCAAGCGTTCAACAGGTCGTCCTGAACAAAACATGTCATACAATCTACACCTTTGTTTCTTCTCATTACTCAGCTGTACCAAAATTAATATATTAAACATATTTACAATGAACAAATAATTACACGTGTGTGCACGCTGTGAAACTAATCAAGGTCATGTCAAAAACGTACTGAATGTCATGCACAAGCATAGCCTTTATAATTTTATACTCATCTCTACTCTTCAAGCTAGCATAAACGATTACCGTCTTGACCGAACCAAACCTACAATGTATATTATATTTTGTTCAGGATATCATGTCTCTACAATTGACGGACCATTAGGGCATTCACCTTAGATCAAGAATCCCTAATCGTTTCATCGTCTTGGTAAGGTGATTATATTCAAATTACCAACTTTCTACCTTCACGGCGCTTCGTTAGAACCTCAGATAAGGACTTTAACGTGACACTCTCTTATCTTTGCGCCACTTTGATAAGATAGCTGTCATAGACACGAATTTTCTACCCTGAGATTCCAGACACAGAATCGTTGGTTTTAGATCAGGGATGTCCAGGAATAGCTCACTTGGACGCGTTTTCGAGGGAAACGCCTACTTTTCCCGACCGCGCGTCTCGCTCCCCATGGCGGCCGTAGTTCTCCGAGCTCCTCAGGCTCGTGCCTACCGCTTGCGGTATGCATTGCGTGTGGCGCTTTGGGGCGACTCTCATACCCATAGGTTTCCACATTACCCATGAGGTACTATGGTCAATGCGTTTTTTTTTTGTCAGTGTTATCCCCTACAGGCCTATTCCACTGTGTCGCACGATAATTTCGAAAAAATAAATTTGGAAAATAGTTTTTATTATACTGTCAAAATTTTATTAACAATTAGGAAAGCTTGCAATATCCGCATCAAAGACGATAGCGAGGAATCGCTCAGCAGTGTACGTTGCTCTGTTTTAATGCTAAGCATTTTTGAAAACGAACATTCGCACAAATAAGTCGACCCGAACATTGAGAAGTATTAAAACGTAGTGAGAAGTATTAAGCATAGCATTAAAACAGAGCAACGTACACTGCTGAACGATGCCTCGCTATCGTCTTTGATGCGGATATCTACGTCCAATCTCCCCTTCGACATTTCGGATCTGCCAAGCAGTTCTAGTGAAAATGCGTAATAGTCAACCTTTGAATAGCGCAATAAACATGCTTTAGTAATTGTCAGTAAAATTTTGACAGTATAATAAAAACTATTTTTCAAATTTATTTTTTCGAAATTATCGTGCGACACAGTGGAATAGGCCTATGACCCAGGCCTGATACCACTGACAAAAAAAGAACGCATTGACCATAGTACCTCATGGGTGATATGGAAACCTATGGGTATGAGACTCGCCCCAAAGCGCAAGCGGTAGGTACGAGCCTGAGAAGCCCGGAGAACTATGGCCGCCACGGGGAGCGAGACGCGCGGTCGGGAAAAGTAGGCGTCTCCCTCGAAAACGCGTCCAAGTGAGCTGATCCTGGACATACCTGTTTTAGATCAAAGCTTTGGTTATACTTCTGAAAACCGGACAAATCGGATTGACCTCAAATTTGGCAGATAGCCTCATTTTGAATTAAAATCATATTTCCGAAAAGGACTTTTGCCAGCTCGCAAAAAAAATCGTTAACATCATCTACCTTACCAGCATAAAATGTTCTACTTTACCGTCAAAACGCGGCATAAACGCGCAATTCATTAAACAAAATTACTTTCAGGCTTGAAATAGCACAAGTTGTCGCTGAACAGTAATTAAAATATACGGAATCATACACCAATATTTATTTGAATTTATATTATAAAGGGAATTTTAAAAAACAATGTACATTATTTCATCACATTTCTCAACTTTTTGTTTTATGGAGTTATTAGAATACATAATATAACGGAAATTGTAAAACTATTCTATATCAGAATATATACAGTGTGTTAATTTTAACTCAAACACCTAAATTATTTCCCGTACTATTAAAAGTAAGAAAAAATAACTAAATAGGACGTACGTGGTTTAAAGGCATGCATCAGTTGTTAATAAAAAATTGTTTGAAGGTCATATTAACGGTTCTTTCAAGGTCACCGTATTTTTTGCACATTAACATGTATTTTTGATAATGCAATGTGATAGTCGTCGTCAAGATGAGTTCAACGACCTACATACCATGACCTTGAAGTGACCTTGAAGGCGAAACAATCCGTTTCAGTTTGAAGAATACAAAAATAATAAAACGAAAATAGTAATATCACCTTATTTTATTAGATGCTCAAAATTCTGGCCGTCCACAGCAAGACACGTCTGTACACGAGAAGTGAATAACTCAATGGCACTTCTTATGGCATTTCCGCGATTCATGGTGCAACATGCATTCCGTATTCGTTCTTTCATATCTTCTGGCGTCGTGAGACTTTCGTTATAAACTATAAACAGTAGATCTTGAAAGTCCCCACAAAAAGTAATCTAGTGGCGATAAGTCGGGTGACCGAGCTAGCCAGATAATACTTGCACAACGACCTATCCGTCAGTTGGGAAACATGTTATTTAATACACTTCGTACACTTCTAGCATTATGAGCAAGACAGCCATAAGAAATGCCATTCAGTCATTCACTTCTCGTGTACAGACGTCTCTTGCTGTGGACGGCCAGAATTTTAAGCAACTAATAAAATAAGGTGATATTACTCTTTTCGTTTTATTATTTTTGTATTCTGCAAACTAAAACTGATTTTTTCGCCTTCAAGGTCACTTCAGGGTCATGGTGTGTAGGTTGTTTAACTCATCTTGCCGCCGACTACCACATTGCATTATGAAAAATACATGTTAATATGCAAAAAAATACGGTGACCTTGAAAAAACCGTTAAAATGACCTTCAAAGGATTTTGTTTATTACCATCTGATGCACGCCTTAAAACCATGTATATCCTATGTAGTTATTTTTTCTTACTTTCAATACTAGCGGAAATAATTTAGGTGTTCTAGTTAAAATTAACACCTTGTACATATATAAGAGTGTGATATGTCCTGCGTTATTCCAAAGTTAATTTTTCGTTTTACAATGTAAGTTATATTTTCAATTCTAATAAAGTTATGGACCAAAAAAGTTTGAAAAATGTAGCAGTTATTGTAAGTTGTAACGGTCGGTCGTCGCGGGCCTACACGGAGACGTGACGGTGCCCTCCCGCTGGACGCTCAGAGTCGCCAGGGTCATCGGGAGAGCTTGGGACGGTGGGGTTAAATGAATTAACACCGTGAATTACTATTAGTATTCGTCTTCATTAAATTCTTCGAGGCAAACGGCAGGACAGCTGCCGGTCGACGGTGGTGGTTCCGTGTTCTACAAGTAGAAAGAAAGCACGGCTCGGCGAATATAGTTATGGGTCGTGCAATATTTACCGTAACGGCCGCACGGTAGGGAGATGACCGGAGAGAACTCCCGGGCGGTTGGCATACCACACTGACCTTATCGTTCGCGGGTAACGGATCGTACCTCTACGGAATGGGGCTCGCGACGGTGGGTCGTTCCTCGACGGACACGGCGGACAGACGTGGACCACAGACTTAAGACTATTACAGACATTGCATTTTATGTGCTTTTCTGTCTAGGCCTTGGGGGGCCATAGTGGCTTCCGAAGCATTTCGGTGTCGCGCTCAATATTACCGATAGATCACGAATTTAGTCGTATTAGCAAGAACTGAATATTCTGTATACAGTATTTCATCGATAAAAGTCCCCAACACGGGTCTGCGCAGGGTCATTTATACGCGAGGGATATCGTTGTTTGAGGTTTGCCGAACGTAGAGGACAGCCGAGGTCGAAAGGCCTCGGTCACCGAGAAATGTAAACATAACTAATCCAAACATCCAACTTCTTTTCTTTGCATTATTTTTTTATGGTACTTCGATGAGCATATTTGTGGCATTTTTCTAATAAAAATCATACCAAATATGATATAATACCGATGATATCTACTTGTGTAATAGATAATTAAAGTTTCGGGCGCAAGGAAGGATAGCGTATGGGAAAGAAAGAGACGCGGAGAGTCGCAGTCGGCGCCACAGTTCAGAGGCTCGCGCGTCCTCACAATGTATTACCAAGGAATAACTTTTTTATTATTACTCATTTTTTTATGAGACTTTTGCTAATAGATTTGTGACATTGGTCTGATTAAAATGATACCAAACACGATATAATTCGGATCATATACAGGTGTATGGTCTTTACGTATCGGTCTTTACATAACGTCAGTGAGGCAACAGTAATGCAATGACGGCACTTTTTCATTTTTAATTAATCTTTTAGGAGACTTTTACCATCATATTTGTAATATTTCTTTGATCAAAATTTTTCTGATTATACATACATACTTATTTTTTTAATTGACAATGGGGAGTAAGTTTCGGTGACAGACGAAGAGATTAAATGGTATACGCGCGGAGCTCAACTCCGTCGCAAAGTATTGAAGGCTAAAACGACTAGTACATATATATGCGTGCAAATAATAACACATATACGAAATCAAAATGCGGAACACTGTAAGCGTGGTCTCCGACCCCACGACGACCTATCAACTTGGGATCAAATCAATGATTCTATATATTTGAATTACAGCTCAGTGACAACTTGTGCTAATTCAAGCCTGAAAGCAATTTTGTTTGAAAGAATTGGGCGTTTATGCCGCGTTTTGATGGTAATGTAAAAAAGTTTATGCCGGTAAGGTAGTACATCTCATGTCGGTAAGGTAGATAATAACGATTTTTTTGCGAGTCGGCAAAAAATCCTGTTGGAAACATGTTTTTAATGCAAAATGGAGCTATGTGCAAAATTTGAGGTAAATCCGATTTGACATGTTTTCGGAAGTATCGCCAAAGCTTTTATCCCCACACACTTACACGAGCTTGCCTAACTCCCTGCGGAGGTCGCAGTTGAGTTGATAGATATTGTGTTGGTGCATAGTTCCTCTCGTTCATGTTTTAAGTGCCATGTTATTTCGAAAATAAATATTTATTATATGTCACATTTATTTTATGTCATTTTAAAGTTGTACTCTTTCTCTTCCAGACGCATAATGAATTTTTGATATTAGTTCAGATATTGAAATAAAAAGATATGATCTGAAATCATGGAACAAACGACCGGGTGGTGATCCTACATAGAGAAACAAGTGTAAAAAGGAACAAAATTTTGCTGTTTGACGCTTTGTTTTTGGGAAACATGAGTTCGAAGATCAGTGGGGTTCGCGTACCGTAGTATTCGGAGTAAGTAGAATCAGTAGATCACGATCAGACGCATCACCTAACTTTGATCTAGTAGCACGCATATTCGCTGTAGCTTCAAATTCAGTTTTCTCGAAACCGAGGCGTCAAACAAAAAAAATGTTATTCTTTTTTTACTTGTTTCTGCAAGTACAATCACTACTCAATCGCTTTTACCATGATTTTAGAAGCACTCCGTATGTGCCTATGGAATTTGTACGGAAAGGAAAATTATACACCCAAACATCTTTAAACAGCGTTCTTCTGGAATAAACATTACAGTATCTGTTTGAAAAATTAGGAGAACGCTTATTAAAAATGGTTCTACAAGAAAAATAGAAGCTTTGAACTGTGAATTAATTAATTAGAACTAATAACGAATAATTATTTAAGATTCTTGTAGTTTTGTTTGTTTAATACTATTCAGTATTTCTTGTAGTGATTGAGAACTTTTTAACATTGCTGAACAAAATATCCATTTTCGTAACAGAAAAATTTGTGTAGTTTGTTACTTCTATTCAAGCTATACCCTCTATTTTCAACTACTCGTTTTTATCTGTCCTTGTCGAAACTTACAATATGTTCAGGATTCAAGCTGTGGAATTCGGCTTCTATTATTCTTATGGCAACCGAATCGTCAGACGGTTTTTGCTATGTATTTCGATACGCGTCAATGCCTCTTGTCGCCGTTGCTCGACGCCGTGTAGCCACAGTTCACGCGCTCATTGGGCGAATTCCACCGCTTGAATCCTTCAAATCTACGAAAACAAGGATCATCCGATTCGCGAGCACCAATCACGGTGCTCTAGTTTCGACGGTCTTTGTTATTTAAGGCACCTGCGCTGCCTTCTCGCTCTCTTCACGCGTTTCTCTTAATCGTTCACAATCGCTCCAGTTACTCTTACAGTTCTCTTTCGCACTTTTATATACCTTCGCTCTCTTCTCGCTCCGAGTCGAGTCTCGGTCTCTCTCGCTCTGAGAATTTCGCGTTCACGCGACATTTTCGACGCTTCAGACTCTCGGTTTTCCGCGCCGCGTTACGTGCAATCTGCCCCGCGCCAAGATCTCTGTCGTTCGCGTCGAAGATCTCCGTCTCGCGGCGGCACGCGTTTCGTGTCGCTCAAGATTTCCGACTCGCGATCCGACGGCAGAAATTTGCACGCGCAAGATTTCCGTATCGCTTCCGACGGCTCGCGAAAGTATCGTTCGCGCGTTCTCTCTCGCGCATGCTATCAACCCGTGCTACGTGCCGATTCTCGATCGTTCTCGCCTCTGCGAGCGATTCTCGCGAGTTGTAGTGAGTACGAAAAAAAATAAAAGTTCAGTGTCCCGCCAAACGGTGTAAATTCTCTTTCCCTTATCTTCCCTCGTCCTCGTGCGTTCAATTCTGAGCAGTCCCGGCCTCAGTCGTTTCCGACCGTCGGTCGACGACGAACACAATATGTGAACATTTTTGAGCTCTAAGATGATCATCTGGTTTCAACAATAACCATTTTAACTTACCGCGCAAATATTTTGTACTATGTCTACAGTTTTGACTCATCAATTGAAGTTAAACAAAAAAATATGTCGTAAGTGTTCGTTTTAAATAATTTGATACTGCGTAATTCTTAACCCGAAAGAGAAAGAAACTTTCATATAAATAAAACAATTCAAAATGCGTTTGGAAGGAAAAAACGGAACTTTAAGATGATGTGGAATCCATACACGACGAAAATTATTTTGCGCTAAAACAATTGCGCTTGAGACATAAGCGACAAAGGTTACGTACCAATAAAGTGCATATAAGACTTGCTTATCTATATTTGTACATAGATTGTACAACTTGTTGACAAACAACAGCTGATGTGCGATACCACAAATCTGTATATGTTACATAAAAATGCAAACAGCGACACACACACAAAAATACACACACAGAGGTGTACCAGAAACAAGCAAAACAAGAAAAGGATGTCCATTTGCTACTTTCTAACAACTGGACATTTGAAATACTTTTAATGCATTTATATAACATTACATTATAATTCATTTTATAGCTGATTTATAAATCCATCACTTGCGAGGTTGTCTATTTTATATTGATAACGATTGTTTACTTTTTTCATACCACATATTTACTTTATTCTGTGAAAATATTTGTTTTGTTTAAAAATTGTAAGATGTATCTAGTCTAATAAAATGTATTTTTCAATACTTTTCAATAGTTTTCGTAAAATTCAGACCTGAAGTGCAAATTTCATGTTATTGTATCTTTTAGTAACATTGCATTTTGGTAAACAATTTTTCGAATCTCGACTTTTACATTATTAAATATGAGCTACAACGAAAAAGAGAACTGAAAAAATCTGAGTTAATAGACGACAAATATAATTTGGTGAACACATTGATCACATTTAATGCATATCTCAAGGGATACCATATGTACAACAACACGTAAATCATTAAACACTTGGTTCTTTCAAAGAAAATGTGTACGATTATTACACTAACGATTACAACACTTGGCGACCATATTCGAATCACACCAGACTCGCATGACATTATAGTAATTGAAAAATAATAGATTAATAAGATAAACTATAAGAAATGTTTAGGAATAGCAATCGTATTAAACGAAAAATGAATGTCTGCCGAATTTCACAACTTTTGCTTCTAAAAATGTAGATTTCCATAAAGCGCTTATAGCTTAAGTATTATTATTAAATGAAAGTATACAACTGAATACAAATTGCTCATCAACTAAACTCAAGCACCATTGTAATAAAAATTACATGTTTTATTAGTTATTTTGTGACTCCGTGTACTTAGTTATACAATGAAGATGAATTTTTACTAACTTTGTAAGTGAAGAACTACAAAAGTTCCTGAATGACTTCTTCATGGAAGAATTTCTACGTCTGACAGTATATGTTTCGTTTGATTTAAGGTACTAAAATATTTTAAACAATTATGATGTATATTGTGAAAACATCGTGGATATAAAAAGTTTAATTAGTAATTTAAACGTTTAAATTATTGAATGAATGAAAACTGTTTCATCTTGTGACGAAATTTCCATACTTCCTTTCTTCTGATTTTCTTCGAAAAAGCTTTATTATTATTATAATTGAATATATATGCTTCAATCATCTTTAATGTTATATTCAATATATACATTCATCATTTTTTCCGATTTAGAAATGTAAGGTATTGTTCTGCGTCTTACAAGACATTAATTAAGTTTCCCGCGTGAGCGATGATGCGCAGTTTATTTCGTATGTTAATTACCGTGATTAAAGGTGTGTAAACCTCTCCCATTTTGTTCATTACTTAGCCACGTGTTCTTGGAGTAAGGCGTGTGTCGCGTCGTTATAAACTATTTATTACTTACATATTATAACTTCTTTTCGCTCTTTTTGATATATATCCTACTACAAGTATACTTTTAAAATACGTTTAAAATCGATACCAGTATATTGTCCTTAAATCAATAATTAATGTTTAGATCAAATTAATTGTCATTTGATAGTAACAGTTAATTGCAGCACGTACTAATGTAGGTACAGTGTAAGCCAAACCTGCTTATACGTAGCAAACCGCACCGAGTAATTACCATCAATCTAAAATCGATACATTGAGGCGTCATTAAGATACTCCTGGTTTCAAAATGAATACGTTGTTCTCTAACACACATTCACTTTACCTGCATATCATGAATCTGTAACTTTCAATACCGCAGTTTCTTAACACAGTAAATATCAATATTCAATTCATTTTTGCTGTTAGCATCTGTTGACATCAAATAACATTTGATATGTGACTTTTTTAGATAACTGAGACTTTTAGCTTACAATACTTCTTCAAGAAACTACATATGTATATGACGTTGTTCCTTGTTATTTTGTGCTATTGATATTCATTAACTTTGCTTAACCAATGTATATTATTTAATATAATATTATGATAATATGAACTCAAACAATCTATAAGTAGTCTTCTTTAATTCGTTTTTTATTAGTTTTACAAAACTGCAAATGAGAAATATGAATTTTAAAAATATGATTTGTAATAAAACCTAATCAGTAATAATGTTCATACCTTTTAAACAAAATATGAATGGGCTGTGACAATCGGTAATTCACTGATCTAACATGGCTAGTGATGGCAGTGATTCAATTATTTCTAAACGATTTCTAATCCATTCGGTAATTAAATACTTATATGGAAGAATCGAAGCGTATGGAAAAGCAAAGTACTTGGTATCTGCAGATAATATTGATACTTGTCAAAATGAATACCGAATGATATTAGTACTATATTTTGATAACAATTATTGTATCGATACTATCACGAACAGAATCAAATTTATTAGTACTTTGAATTGTGTTAAATCAATAAGTAATGGTCAAAAAAGAGATATTGACAATTTTATAGTCAAAAATAGTAAGAACTAATCTATTTATTAATAATTTTGTCCTTTAGCCGACTTCATTTTTTAATAATTATCTTGCCACTTTTACAAGTTTGTACAGTATTGGATTTTTTAATACATTCGTTTCCTCATACGTTGGTGAGTTGTCATTTCTAGGTAAATACGGTTCTTCAACGAAGTTCAAACGTGCTTTGACACGCAATTTAAAATATGGGAATGTGAGTGAGAGAACGAGAAAAAAAGAGGCTGTTATAAAATATCGATGTTTTTGAGTAGGTTCCATTTAGGAATCGATACTCTTCGGTACTTATGCATGGATAGTTTGATAGTAGGAATCAATAGTAATTGAGAAGGATCATGTCCATCGCTAATCATGACCACCAGCCATTGTTGAACGACAGTACTTTATAGTCTTTTGCATCCCCTCACAGACCCTTTACATTTTAAATCCTTATCATAAATCCTTCGAAGATTGAACAGTACTTGGCTATCCACTTTCAACCCAACTTAAAACACGCTGACACACGGAGGTCGATTTAATAAGTTTGGGCGATAAAATTTAGTTATTAGGTCCTTCCCATAAACTTTTCTTAAAAATAATTCGAGTCATGACAATTTAATAAAATTGGTAAAAAGATTTGTTCACAAAGGACATAGAAATGAATTCCAGCATAAGTTTTATTCGAAATATTCATAAAATGAAAAACATTGAGAAGGAAGGTACTCGAGAAGATAATATATCATTCTATTTCATATTAACATCGTCTTTGCTATTACTATCTTCATTATCGTCATATCTTAAAATTAATCTAAAGTTATGACATTAAAGAGGACTAAAGTGTATTTCATTGCCGCCTCAACTTTGGACTCCGTTTCAGCTGTTAGACGCCAAGTCTGGAACATGAATCTTAACGAGACCTTCCATGTTTGTTTAAATATCGCGTTAGTTTGAAACGTGCTTGAATTTAGCGATTATCGCGATCTATATTCATTGGTGACTTCCTCGATGTTATTCTTCCGAGGAGCCAAATAACCAACAATAGTTCAAGTAAAAACGGCGTGACTTTCTGGCTACCAGCTAATGTCAGCCGATAAACACGGCGATCGGTTGATCACCGTGCAAAACGTTCAAATCAAACTCGTGTCGCGAAGGTATAGAGAGACAAAGAGAACAACATACAAACATACGTTGAACAGAGACAGGCGAATAAGAGAGAGACAGCGCCGCGTAGCGGATCAGCTGAGACTCTCTCGCGACGTTCGTCGCCGCTTGCCTGTTCGCAGTCACTTGGTCACGAGACGTGCGAGGAATAACTTGCTCACGAATCGTGCTGGCGGGCACTTGCTATCGAGGCGCGCTAGCGAACACTTGTCTTACGAGTCTTCGCAGCTGTCATTGTTCTCCAGTCAAGCTGTTGGATACTTGTATCAAGTATTTGGCGGCGAGCTTTGGCACGACTGCGCGACCGGAACTGATATCGTTACGAAATCGTTCCTATCGCTATAAGAGAACCAAGCCCACGCGAGAGTTATGAAACTCTGGATCTACTGAGTTTTTTTTTTGAATAATTAATCTGTAGTCCACTCTCCAGTCGAGCTGTTGGACACTTGTAACAAGTATTTGGCGGCGAGCTTTGGCACGACTATGCGAACGGAACTGATCTCGTATTGACCGTGCTTCGATCACATAAAAAGTGCATGGTTGTTGTTTCACCGCACAAGTGTATTTCGGTGTGATTGACGCGAGCTTCGTGTTCGTTCCCCGAATTCACTGTCCGCCGTTCAAGAGAAACTCTTGGAAGGAATTGTGTTTCCGATTCCGTACGGCCACCCGTGTAACACGGAGGACGCTCTTTCCGAGTACATTTTCTCTGCCATAAGCTCTGGCATACGCTTTGTCGTCCCAGTGCTGCAGAAGAACGGATACTCGGATTGTGACAAGGTCGATTCATTATACGCTTTGCGGGAATTGATCGGTCCAGCCACAGGTCTTGATTAGTAGGTCCTAGCCTTGTCACCCTCCTTTGAGAGAGAGCGTGACGACCATTTCGGCAGACTTGACCCGTTCAACCAACATAGGCGCACCCACATACGCCATCGCTAGTGCGATATAGCTACTACCAGAGCGGGGATGGTGACTGGTTGAACAACACTTACAATATACGCCCCCTCTATATATCTCTATATATAGTGGCTTTTGTGCGTGTAAGTGGTGAGTTGGACCACGTCTTCCGCCGAGATTCCTATAGCCGCGTGACGTATTGAGTCACGCACGAGCTTTGAATCAAGGTTGTTGAAGCACGGGTTAATTCGGCTGGATTATCGAACTTGGAGCCTTACAACCTCCTTGTAAGAGTAACCGCCACCCCTACGCTGACGCCCACGCAGTAGAATCGGTTGAACCGGGACTACGCCAGTGCGAGAAGACGGATTCTCAATTATCGAGATACGTCAAAAATATACAGTAGACTAACTCTGCGTTTTGAGCAGATTGGCTGTATTCCCCCTCCTTCGATAGCGATTATCGCAGTCAGGATCGTACGGGAAACAGCGTCTCGAACGAATACGTATCATATCGAATAGGTGTTTTCACATCTTCGTTCGATTATTTATTTTTCAGACGCCAACGTCGCTAGACGGCCAAGGGACAACCCAGAGGAGACGGAGGGGATTTTTGATATAATAAACGGCCCACCATTAGGTGGGTCACTATCAATATAAACTCGCTGTACAACAATTTACTTTCCCACAAAACTCCTATCTCCTCATATTCGAGCCACCGTTGAAAAGTCGTTGGATTGTATTATACAGTCCACCTTTTTAACAATGTTTTCATTAAAACTGATATATGCAGCCAAAGGGCCAGAACAGATGACAGAACTTTGGAAACCTTTTACAAAGTATTCTCAAATATTTGTTTTTGTTTCGTATTAAGCTTGCCTGATGGCATGTACTTCTTTTGTTAGAAGTTTTTACTTCTACTAAGTTCAAATTCTTCGAAAAAGAAGTCTGTATTGAAGAACGTCATGAATGGTTTGCTAAAACTACTTCAGGAATGTTGAGATATTTGATAATTATAACTTTTATTTACACTTAATGTTACTCTAAAAGCAATTATAAAATGTACACGAATTTTAATATTAAATTCGATTGTTGATATATGAACGTTGTTTGTTTATCCATCTGGTGACGAGAGTAGGAGGTAGCCGCCACATTATATTAAAGATATATTACAGACGTCTCAGATAGTTTGTTAAAAACATAGGAATCGAAGTAGGACAATGACCGCTTCAAACTGGCGCAGTCACATGTGGTGAATACCCGTGTCCTAGTGATTAAGGAAGAACCGTAGCAGCCAATAAACCAAAAAAGGCGCCTTGACTCAAACAAAGCATACGAAAATAAGGTCTCCACGGTGACTTGACTTCTCGAATCTTGGACAATAGCTCATCAGTTTCGCATATATTACACATTTTTCTTTAATTTCTTCAAAAAAGAAACAATCAAATAGTAAAGACCTATGTAAGGATTTTCTCTACTTTTATCATCCATGTTTATAATAAGTGATATTTTAAAAAATATTTTCGTTATCATTCCAAGAAATAGGAAACTTAAGAACAAGTACTTTAATCATTGCACAGACAACTGATCTCTGTCATAACATCTCCAAAAAAAAATCAAGTTGTTCAGTCTCGGAAAAGACGTCTCTAAGACGTCTTATTGCAGACGTAAAAACGACGTCTCCAAAAAGACGTTCAAACCTAAAACAGACGTAAAAACGACGTCATTAAGACGATGTGCTATCTGGGTATTAATTACATGTGCACTAGGCATGCCTTACGCATCCCGCATGCTTTTCTTCTACCACAACTTCGTCATTATTTATTTTTCCTGATTTTGGTTAGCAATAGCACTTCTTAAAATATATGTATTGTGACGTTGCAAATTTTACGAAGTGACTTCTCCGTTATTTTTGGCGGCCTAAGACGCAGTTCGTATGGACCGGATCGACCTCTGGCGTCGCTGACCGGTACTCGCGAAATTCGAGAGCGCTCCCCGAGGAAATTTCGTAGAAAGATCCGACCAGCCGCTAATTCAAATCGCGCGCGGAGTCCGGCCAAGTTTTCGGAAGTGCCTCGTGCACCAACAGCCCTCTAATGGTACCTACGGCCACTCACTTCGTGGGATCTCTCCCCGTGATTTGCTGGCCAACCAAACGTCCCGTGGAAGAAAGAGGCCGCTAAAACACACGGGCCGAACAACCCGGAGACGGCACAGGCCTGGAAACCCCACAACACCGGACTTTCCCAAAAGAAACTCCACTAGCTACGTCCTAGTGCCGTTTCATCCCGCGGGAAGGGGTTCCATATGCGTGGGTGGTGTGGAAGCGCCCTGGGGCCGTGCTGGCCGAGAGGCGATCGTCAACGAAAATTCGGATGCCGTCTAGGGTCAGGGACCATCCGTAGGAGACCTACACTTAAATATTTCGCGTGCGAGACCGACCAATTGCACAAACCGAGTAATGAGTAGGGTGGGGATCGCCGGGTAGATCGTCGTTAGGGCAATCGCGAAAGATCACTGTCGCACTGGCTCTCGTACCGAAAATGTACTTTGAAGCATCCTGCGTTTCGCGTGTGTGAGTACCAAGTATCGTCCACCTGCGTCGAGGCGCCGAGCCAAAAAGGGAACACGTACGCCTACGAGAGACGGTAAGTCGACTAAATGATCCTTCCCGATATATTTCGCGAGGTGGCACGTATTATTTTGCGCGAGGACGACACGCTTCCCATCTCGTCCTCGACTTCGTACATATGTGCCGAGGCGCGTCTCGCCTCGCGTTCACGCCTCACGCCGATTACGGGCGTATTGAGGGGAATTCGTATCTCCGCGTTAGCCATCAAAAGGGAGTTTTTCTCGGAAGAGCCGCGCCGAAAGAGTTAATGTAGTTTTCGCGACGTTCGAATAATCCGTTTCATATATCGCGATGACGGGTATAGCGCGCTCGCACGAGCGAGCGTGAGAAAAGATCGCGTGCCGTCGCACGCTCGCTTCGTTCGGTTCCGGGAATCCTCGCGACAGTCACATTATAATTGCGCCGTTCACCTGCGCCCGCGAGAAATTGTGTCGACTACGTCGACTGTAATACTGAGGTGCCGTATTCTCGATAGAATAAAGAAATTGACAACCACGCGCTGCGAATGTCCATCGCTGCGTTTCATTGTATGAAGAGCGCGGGCTCTCGGGTTGCGGCCACGTGGCCGCCCACTTTGTAACCTTCTGACACCGATTAAATAATCTCGAGACAAATTCATATGTCATTTTTGTGCCTGCGAGATCTGTCCTACCGTAAGGGCGGTCCCCGTCCTTTCCGCGTTCGAACCTCTGACCCTTCGCGAATCGCGTAACGTAAGACGAAGCTCGATAACTTGAATTCGCGATTCGGTTCAGACCCTATTAAATCCCAAAGTTGGACTCGTATTTCGGTCGCGGGAAACTCGTGAAAAAGGGCCAACGTCACAGTATATTATTAATTGAACACTCTACATGTATGGTTTGCAATAAGAGTATTCGCCATTTTTTAAGGGGATTTCTAATAATTTTGCAAAAAAATATTTGAAACACAAGTTAATTCGCCTCGACCTTACTATAAACTACAATATAATAGTTCTCAAAAAATTTGATTTTTCAATAAATCGTCGAGAACACATCGATATTTGTAAATAGCACTATGTATTTTTGACTTGATAGCGTTTTAGGCAAATTCTGTGACATACGCTATACACTTCTAGTTATTGCATCAAGTAAAACGTTTGAATCTATCGTGTAACACGCCTGCATTAAACGTTTCTGGAGTTGTTATTAATTATAAAGTAGAATATTGTAAAGAATAGTTTTAAATATCTCCAAAAATAAGAATCAACAGGAGTTATATACAGCCAAAATTTTTTACATAATATAATGCCACTATGTTGCTTTTATAAATTCTTATTATTATTCCATATCGATGATAATTTTGTCTTTGGTACCACATTGCAATAAATTAAAGGACGCGTATACGTTGGATTCATAAAATTAATACGTCATTTATTTGAAGAAAACCATAAAAATATAACCCGTGTCGTGACAAATTTGCCGCGTCCCCCTAAACGTGCGAACCATTGGTTGAGCGATTATACGGAGAACCGGAACGCCCTCTGGCACCACGAGTAGGAACTGGATTGTCGCCAGCGCTTTCTCTGGGAATTTCGAAAAACCTTAAAACGCGTCCTCACGAAATTCTTTGCGAGTCGCACCGTGCGGTGCGACTGAAGATTACGGGTCCATATCCCAGGTTCGAGGGATCTAGATGCCTTTTTCCCAGTTGGAAGACCGATTGTTGCCTTCTCCAAGGAGATGCTGACAATTTTGCTGGGGAAAATCTCCGCAGACAGAAGAAAAGGAGATTAGAGCCCAGAACAACCATTCTGGAGGCGCTGATGAGGAACCAAGAGGCAACCGAACATCTCATCACCGGCCCTGCCGACGCGACGCCTCGCCCTCAGTAACAGATAACTGATGTGGGTTTTCAAGGTGAGCCTTTAATCGTATAAGGCGTGACGACAAACACTTAAACGATGCAATTGTTATGACAAGATAATAACAAATTCACTGGTCTAGAAATTAGAGAATTTTTACATTGTGTTGTATCAAAAATAGAAGGAACTTTCATGGAGTGATGAATTGCTACTTTAACGATAACTATTATTCCGTATTTCCGTCTATCATGGAAAATATATCGATTGAGATATGTCGGAGACTGAACTCTTTTCGATAATACAAATGTGACATAGCAGAGGTAAAGATAAAAAGAACGTAGCTAAATGTTTTATTTGTTATGTCTTAGCTGTCCCGAGTATTTCCCTCTGATGGAAAAGAATTTAAAAGATACGAAAACGAAAGCTAAAATTGGTAAATCGAACACGCACCGTGATAGCTAATAAAGACATACGTGGTCTGTCCGGAAAGTATCCGACCTTTGTTTATATATTCGTTCCTAAGTGGGCTAAGACGAATAGTGCATGTTTATACTAGAGGGAACATCGTAATAAGTGGCCTGCCCGTGCAACAAATCCCTGCATGCCGTCATTTGAAAACGATAAGCAGTTTTGTAAGCATCCAGTCAAGCGAGCCTAAAGTGATGATAGGATGCTTCACCATGACAACGCATCTGGCCATTCGTCGCAAGATGTGCAGAATTTTCTGGCGAAACACGACATTTTGCAACTTCGCCAGCCTCCGTACAGTTCTAATCTAGCTTCTTGTGACTTTTGGTTGTTCCCCAAAATGAAAAAACCTCTCAAAGGACAAAGATTTGCGGATATAGAAGCAATAAAACAGAATACGATGAGGCAGCTGTTCGCTATCCCTAAAGATGATTTAAAGGAGTGTTTCCGTAAGTGGGAAAATCGCTGGAAGAAAGTTGTGGCTTTTAATGAACAATACTCTGAAGGGGACACCATTGGTATCAACCAGGAATGATACATCCACCCGCTACAGCACAAGATCGGATACTTTCCGGACAGACCTCGTACATACTGCCATTTACCAACAGTTGAAACTGTGGATAAATAGTTACGTTTTACTAAAATAAAAAATCTTTCTTCCATATTAGTATATTGACCGTTTTATAAAATAAAGTAAGAGCAAAAACAAGTCTGTCATCAACCCTGAGTGCTTCGAGAACATTAAGGGGAAATAATTATTAAGTTTGGCCTCCACTCCGATATTAATAATTTTTGGATGTGTATTAGGAGGGGGCGTGGTGTAATTTCGAACAACTTTTTCCTCTGGAAATACATGGCGGTTTCGTTTAGTTTCCGAGATATTTGCGAAAAATTATCTGTGAGTGGGCTGGACGACCCGGTCACGCCGAAGAAAGTCGGGACGGTATTGGCCGCTACGGAACGCTGTTTGGAGAGGGAATTTCAAGTCGGGGAGATCCGAAGACCCCCCTCCGAGCGTGTCTGGGCTCTTGTTGGGCCTAAGAGATCTGTCGACTTTTAGTCTGATGGTACTACTCCCATGTTGAGGCAGTGACGGATTAGCCGCTACAGTGTTTCCGATGCTTACAGCGGGGACATGTGCAGGCGACGTGCAAGGGTACCGTGGATCGCTCCGCACAGTGTTACCGCTGTGGGTCCCGGGAACACAGGGCCGTGGTGTACTGGGCGCCTCCCAAATGACGGCTGTGTGCGGACCTCGGAAGTCGGGCCAACGGTTGGGTGCCATGGCATGCGTTCCGCCTTCCATCGTCAGCGGGGGCATAGCCCCTTCAGAGAGGAGCGCCTGCTGAGCCGATGGTTGTGGAGCAGGCTTGTTTATACCTGCACTGCACAACCTCAGCTCATCCAGGTGAACCAAAACCGGTAGCGGAGGACACAGGACTCATTTGTCCTTGACCTGCGCTAGTGGGGCTGAGCTGGCGGTGTCGGCGGATCCACACATAATACCCGACCATCCCTTCTGGATGGGGATGAGTGGCGGCTCCGTCGTGGTAGTAGTGGTGACCCACGACGGATTCCTATCCTAGTACCGTCCGCTATGTTTGCTCGACGAGGTGGGCAAACTTTTCAAGCGGGTTGTCGCTGCCCGCCCCGTCGGGCACCCGTCGGCGCCGGGAGGGGGGCGATCTCAGCGGTGCCCAATTTGTCTTTAGAGACGGTCTCTCAACAGTCGATGGAATTCGGCGGGTGAGGGGTCTCTCCGAGGCCTCTATGGAGGCGCTAGTGTTGCGTTAACAATATCGTTAGATATGCATTCAATACCATTCCCTGGGACCTCATTCGGGAGGCACCTCGTACCCGACGAGGGAATTGATCCTGAGGCGGTTGATCGGGGACTATCTCTCCGACAGGGAGAGTGAGTATCCCGTCCGGTACGGTGTCATACGGAGGAGGGTCGTGCGCGGGGTTCCATAATGATCGGTTTTAGGCCTGTTGTTGTGGAACCTTGCATACGACTGTGTTTTGCAGGCTTGGATGTCTGTCGGATCAACCTGACGTATTATGCCGATAGACACGTCAGTGGTGGCCACCGGCAGGTATTATTCAGAGCTCACAAGAAGTCACCCGGGGGTTTTACGGGGCAAGGGGAACCAGTGAAGGCTCCGCCTGTCGTAACCATCCACTCTTCTGCCTTAGCTCTTGGTGGAGCCTATTGACATAGTCGTAGGATCTCTAGAATTACAGCTTGCGCTCTACATTATCGACTACATTCTGTAGCCACTCGACGATTGTAGACCAATGTCTGCACTAATGGATTATCGATTGAGGCGATCTATCTCACTCAGTCTTGTCCACCTTATTCACTCTCTTTGTCGTTTGACTGTTCCTGTTCATGTGACTGTCTAGGACAATAGTCAGACGATATTGAATATACGTGTGAGGCAAGGTGGATCTACGGAGTTACAGCCAAGTATACCCCATTCCCAGACCTAACCCAGACTTCCTCTTGCGCCATCGCCCTAGATAACTAAAGACAAGCGCCATGCGAGCGATCCACTCATTGGGTCTTGAGGTGTCCATTCGTAAGACCGAGACGATGTGGTTTTACCATTCGTCTCGGCTATTGGCATTTCTCTAGTGCTGGATTCGCGTCAGAGGCATCGCGGTCGAAGTCGGGTCCCAGATGCGATACCTAGGACTCGAGTTCGTCGGCCGGTTTGCTGTCGAAAATATCTCGACAACTAAAGAAGACCGCCATATACTTCCAAAGGAAAAAGTTATTCAAACTTACACCTCCCACCATATACCCAGAAATAATTAAGTTCGGAGTGAAGGTCAAACTTCTAAATAATTACCAATTAAGGAGCAATGATGACTCGTTATTTTGCTGGACAGGATTAATATGAATGCAATTTACTTTTTTCACTTTTAATTGCATGTTTCTGTATCAGGTGTGACGTGGCAAATTTTGCCTACGTCCCTTCGAACGATTTCCCGAGGACCAGACCGCTCTCTGGCAAGATCGATAAGAATTAGGTGGTCGCGAGCGCTCTCCAAGAAACGATCCAAGTTTTTAAGGACGTCAACTAAAAATTTAAGCGTTCCTCCACTTCCGCGCGATGTGATTTGCAGGGCCGGAAACCGGCTCCGAAGTATCCGGGTTCCTCTTCTTTTCCCCACCAGGAGAAAAAGCGTCGGCATTACCTTAGCGAAGACATAGGAACCACGGTAAAAGGGATCTTGACGGAGACAGTGAGGGAAAGGGCGAGCACGGGCCGAACAACTCGGATCGGACCACCCCGCACCTCGTCCCGAAAAACCACCGAACTTCGAAGAGCGCAGCGATCCAGAAATGAAAATCGATCGAAGTGCGGGGTGCCGATCCTACAGGATCCACCCGTGCCTCGTGGGATGCGTACGGGGTGCCGCGGAGAAGGCCGAGGGGAAAAAGCTTGGGAAAGTGTGGGACGCCTCGCTTTCGCGTTATCGAAAAACCATCACTCTTGCATTGGCTTTGAGCAGTGTCGAGATCGTAGTAAGAACTTGTGCCGATTGTAGAACTGCGAGTACGAGCGAGCTGTTGCCGATCCCGAGGGGCGGGGTACAAGCTGATACCGACGGTAAGCTACCACGATAATTTGGCTGCGTTCACGTGCGCAACTAGCGGGTCGATCACGCTGCCGGGGAAAATCGCGACGAGTATAGGTGCGCGAGGGCGCGTGTTCGACTATTAGGTGACCGTACGCCGCCGGTGGTATCGCGACTGATGCTGATCGCGGGGGCCGCGTACGATCCTTTTGGTGGGTAGTAGAGTCGCGACAATAGTGACGTGTTTCCTCGTGGGAGGATGCGATAGAAAAGCGAAAGCGACAGGAAGGGACCGTTCCGTATCGTCTGTCATCGGACATAAAGCAATCACGAAGGGAAGATCGCAAAACGGTTCGAATCCGCTGCTGTAGCAAACCTGCCGACTGCCGTGTAGAGCCGCGAGAGAGAGAGGGGAAGAGATGGAAGCGCGTGCGAGCCGACTAACTGACGTGAAATACCTTGTAGACGAGTTCGACTATTAGGACCGCCGCGCGTCACGACCCGCGACTGTACCATATTACATCTCTGATTAAACACCTTAAAGCCGTACTCTAGTGCCGAAATTCTTCAAGAGACCCATTCCCGCCGCGGGGAACACCCCGCACTCTTCCGTGTAGAATCCTGCGCCCTTTCGGGAGCTATTCCTGACGGATTCCGGTTCTCTCGGGCTTATTTCGCGTTTCCGAAATTCGCGTGACACCTCCGCGTGTCTGGCGCCCAAATTAAGGTCTCAATCGTCGATGTTTCACGATCTCGAAAGCCCGAGATAGACCGTTTTGTCCCGGGTGGACTGTAAATACCCGGTGCCGTTTCCGACTTCGACCTCCGCTGGAGACTCGCACAAGGAACGCGCGTGACACAGGACATGAGATCAACAGGTTGAAACAAATCGAGTGGAGCGAACTTGGGATCCTCCCAATTTTTGAACGAAAGTGTCGGACCTTCTCCGATCCCACTCGAAACAGTCGAGCAACCCGAATGCAAGTATATTTCGGGCATCCGCTCGAGCCCACCCGAGCCCGCCCGAGCCCGCCTGATCCCACATCCACCCGAGTCTTTTTCCAAGCCAACCCGAATCCATAACCACGCACCCCTACTAGAGGGGATGTGTACTGGAGGCCCCAATTTCACGTACACGTAAACACTAGGGGTGTGCGAATACTCGAAATTTTGTTCGTGGTCGGATCGGGATTCGATCCCGACAATCATGGGTTGTATTAAACTGTTTAGTAAACAGTGTTTACTACAAATCGAAATATTATTACAACCGACGATTGGACATCTTAATATGCACAGAGCACAAAGTTATTTATCGCTGATTTGACCGCAGACTTGGCCCAACTTTAACTTCGAGTACCCGAATATTGCAAACTTTCGGGACTCCGACCTAACCCGACTCGATCATTGTCCGACTCGACTCGAGGTTCGGGTACCCGCACACCCCTGGTCCGTATAATATTAAATACACGGGTACCAAACCCGTATACATATATTAATTCCACGATTAGTCATATATTTTAATACACGGTGATATAACGTTGAACAGTTGAGCCTGAATTTATTGCTGTCTCGTTTGCGTTTTGCTTCTAACATCAACAGTCGAAAAGAAACCGATCGGAATACAAAAATGCATCAATTGTCGGACGCGAACGCATCGAGCGGATCCGCATACAAAAATACACGGATCTCTATATCCGTGTAGAACCCGGAGAATAGAATGCATAATCATGCCAGTGTCGCCAGATGGGAGAAAGTAACGGGGCTACTGTTATCCTCTCTCTGCTATTTTTGAGTTAGTCACGACGCAGACGCGTACGCAGACGCGTACGCAGACGCGTACGCAGACGCGAACGCAGACGCAACACGACTTGGGTGCGCGCATCACGTCACGTGACCAGTTCGTGACGGAAGCATAGGGATGCACACCGCCGGGTAAAGGCGCAATGGCGTCGTAGAAGAAGAAAGGTAGGGTGGGAGACATCTGGTGGTCTTAATCTGGTGACGCGTGGAGTTTCCACGTTATTACTACTTCTTACATGTCTGTACGTATAACATGCTCAATATTGTCCAGAATATTCACTTTAATTCAATTTTACGAATACAAATGTAAATTTGAAAGATAAATGATAGCACAAGCACAAAATCCACACTTCTCAGTTGTACATGACAACTAGTGAATAACAAGTATTGAACATTTAACATAGTTAATGAAATGTATAACTTTTTTTATTTACATTTGTTAAAAACGACAATAGATTAATAAAAATGAGTCGTGAAGAGGAACCAAGGCTAGTGAAATATATTCCATATCGAAATTAAAAAATGAATAATATTCAGTGGTACAAGTATCGAAAGTCACAAACAGAAGTCATAACGTTATACTTAATGAATTTACTGAAAGATCCAGAAAATTACGGAAACAGGAGTCCTGGACGAAATAATGGCGTAAACAGGAATATGACGACCGTGAAATTCATTCAAAAAAAGTAAAAGCACTTAATAAGGAGAAAATAACAGAAGAATACGTATTTGAATGAGCAACATAAAATCAATCGTCTGTAATTTTCAGGAAAGCATTTATTGCTGGAAAAATGAAGAGCACAAATTATTTAGAATTTACATTTATACTGCAAAGGTAGTGAAAGAATAGTGTTCTTAATAGAAAATTCAAATAGATTGGCCAACAAAATCAACCGATCTGAACATTATTAAAAATAGTTGCCGGGCGGAACAAACAGACAATTTGAAACCGTTTAATAATTTTAAACAATATATTCAAGAAAAGTGGGAAAAATTTTCTCGGAAAAGTATTAAAAAATTATATAAATCTTCACGTAACGGAAGCAATGCTATTATTAAATGTAAAGAAGGCACAACAAAATATTAAATACAAACTAGCTTTCACAAAGTTCAAATTTTGACAAAAATGTTATTTTTGACAAATAAACGGGTTGGTACAATCCAAATCGAGATTACCTATATATGTTATTAAACCTATCGTGAAATAGTGTATAGAAACAAATTTCAGTTTCAATGTGGAAATAAATTAAGTATGTAGGGATTTAGTGTCCCACGAATTATTAAATGCTTGGTATAAATGTCCACTTTTCCAAGTTTTTATTCTTTCCAATTTTATTGATTGTGTCAGTTTTAAATAAATACATAATCAATATCGCTTAATTACATACTGCATAAAGTGAAGAATATTAATTAGCTACGTTAATCTAAGAGCCCTAGACTAATTCCGCTGGCTAACTCCTTACGAAAGTATTATTTCTTTAATAACTATTTAGTGTACTTACTAAACTTTTATACCAATTAAAGATGAAACACAATAATTTTAAATAATGTATTACTTTCTCAACTCTATTATTTTTACTTTAAATAAAGAAATAAATTTGTAAATCTCACCACGTAAGGTACTTTCTTGGGGTGCTATAATTAAAGCGTGGAGACTGTTATAATTGATCAGAATTTTTTATTTGTTCTTAACGGACTCGATCATTAAAGCAGTAACAGTTTTGTTTTATCTCCATCAGCATCTACCGTATTCAGAGTATGCGGCGAAAAAGTTGTAGCAGGTTTATTGGAAATTTATTAATAACATTTACACGTATGCTGAAATATTTTGACTCCTTTCGTTAACCTCTCGATTTTCAAAGTATGTCTGGAAAATTTGCTCATACATTATTGTATGGATTCTGTTAGTGGTAGGTAGTACTAAACAAGGTATAGTAACTCAATATAAAAAAATAAATTAGAAGTGCAGAATGAAATACTTCCTAATTGCTAATTTATTTTATAGGAGAATTGAATTCTAATTTTGATTCGAGGTGTTACTGTAACAATTTGTTTAACGCATCATCGTCTGCACATGAAAGTAGGATTTATATTGACTTTATTTGTTAATTTTAATAATGTCCTACCAATTCGACATTCTCGAAATTTTTAAGAATACTAGTTAAGTAATATAGTACTGTTCTAATTTTTGTATCCTTATTAACTGCAAAATTTTTGAAAAAATACATGAAATAAAGTTACTTAATTTTAGACTTATAATTAGATTTTAACGTTCCACAAAGTTTTTAAGAAAAAAACTTATAAAGTACAAGTAATGATCTCAAACTTTTCAAAATAGTATTTTAAATAACAATATATTAATATATAAATTATTTGGTAAGATCTCTTCATTCATTTTTCCATTTATCTACTCATAACATAGAATTTGACTCAGAACATGAAATTGCAAATGAAACAGTATTGGAGAATGTGTTCACAACTGTATGAATTCACGTAAATCGTGAGAAAATAAAAAACAAAATAATGTTGGACATTGCCAATCCATAGTCCACAGTTTTATTAATTCTGAATTAAATATTATTATATCTTTGTGAAAACTGAATAAGTGTATGTACATTAGTTCATATTTGCTTGGAACTAAAAGTTATGATAACAACACTATTATAACACGTCATTTACTATTTCAATATAAATCAATGTATAATCTATTATAAATAAACATTTCATTTTCTACAATGGAACTTTGACAAAAAGGGTTGTCACAAGAGGTTACTATCTGCGGCACTGATACAAAACACGTCACGCTGTCTAGCAAAAATGGTAGTCTAGGGAAATGTACGAGAATCCCCGTGTGACGTATCTTGCATTCCCTCACTATAGTTACTCGTTGCCCTTTTTTACGTTCACTCTCGGCTGAACCCAATCCGAGTCAGTGAAAAGAAGCAAGGGGAATAACGTGGTAACTAACAATAAGTGTTAACCAGGGACAGATTAATCGTAACAGTACGAGAAAATATAATTTTAATCCTTCAAAGTAACATTTTCCCACGACCTGCAAACTCTGTATGAATCAAAACGAAAATCATTTGTCATTTATCCATTGAGTTGTTACGAAAAACGTTTTTATACATTTACAACAATTCAATGATTATTGTGCGTCTGTAGAAACGTAATTTCATACACAAATATATTTTTTTGTTAATGTGTTGTAATGTCACACAGCAACAGCCAAACGACACCCTATGCAACGTAAAATTGATGCAGAGGCTTGGCCAAATCGAAAATTAAATTATATGAGAATAATAAACAATGTCGATTATTAATAAGTTGTAATAAACGTTGTAGGTAATCTTGCTTAATAGCCAATTAATTTATTCTATCTTTTCATGAAGATAACAATCAATAATATATAGAATTAGTATGCACATTTATAGGTAAAAATACACAAAAATTCATTCACTCTTGAAAGAAAATGTAAGAAATTCGGCATGCAAATTGTGCTATTACATATTTCCTCCCATGCCTTTTTTGGGACTGAGAAATTACAATATTCGTGACAAATTTTGTAAATTGTATTGTCAAAAATAATCGGGAACATAGAAAAAGCACAAAACCGATAGACTTATAGTATACAGGGTGTCCCACATAAATGGGAACACCTAAATATCTGTCGTATTTACAGTCCTATCAGAAAACTTCAGAGGACATAGTGACACTATTGCAGAGGGCAAATATAATGAAGAAGAAAAAAATTTGTTATGTCGTGTTTTTTAATGAAATTTCAAGGTCACCGATGTTTTTTAAATAGAATATTATATTTTTTTTACGATAGCATGATAGACAATAAAAAACTGAATTTAGTGGATACCACCTTTTTGACCTTGAAATTACCTTGAGCAAGAATAATCATGTTGGAGCGGATAAAATGTGGAAGGTTAAAATTTACGTGTTTCAGCAAAGATTACGCGTTGTTTACGTCGGGTTGACCTTTACAAACCACAATAAATGTTTGAAATATTTTTCATAGTAAACAGCGTATGTTTATCTTAGAGTATGTATCATTGTGAGCGTTAACAGAAGGTTAATCGGTTAGAATAAGTACGTTGTTCCTTCTGCATTATTCGAATTCGAAACGTGAAAGTGATAACAATGCGTTATACTGTACAAGAACGAATCGATATGGTTTTCACTTATGGCGAAAGCCACCAATCTTTGAGGCAAGCAGTACATTTGTATCGTGAAAAATTTGTGAATCGTATTTGTCCTTCGTTACACGCATTTTCCGTTGTGGTAAAACAATTTAAAAATACCGGTGGTGTAAGTTCTAAAAATCGTAATAATTACTGCAGCATGTGCTCCAATTACGTCTCAGGTAATCGACAATGCCAACAGATCATTTAATGCAAGATTGCAATATTGCATAAACGAGGATGGTCAACATTTCGAACATTTATTATTTTATGTAAAGGTCAACCCGACGTAAACAACGCGTAATCTTTGCTGAAACACGTAAATTTTAACCTTCCATATTTTATCCGATCCAACATGATTATTCTTGCTCAAGGTCATTTCAAGGTCAAAAAGGTGGTATCCACTAAATTCAGTTTTTTATTGTCTATCATGCTATCGTAAAAAAATACTATTCCATTTAAAAAGACATCGGTGACCTTGAAATTTCATTAAAAAACACGACATAAAAAATTTTTTTCTTTACCATTATATTTGCCCCGTGCAATAGTGTCGCTTTGTTCTCTGAAGTTTTCTGATAGGACTGTAAATACGACAGATATTTAGTTGTTCCCACTTATGTGGGACACCCTGTATATGTATGTACATACATATAGTGGCGTTAATAGTATCCGGACGCCCTTTAAAAATGAATAAATTTTTTAAAATTGGTTCAAACGACATAAGTGTTTTGCGGCGTTAGACATAATTGAGGATTTTATACTAGGTTTTTACTACGAATTTTTTACTAGCTACCATTCTTACTAGGTAATTTATAAAAGGAATTAATTCAAAATTACCATTGGTCGAAATTACATAGAAAAAAGTAATGTTCATGATTTTTAACTTTACTATCTGCGCCTATGATGAAGATTTGAAATATGCCTTTTGTAGACCTAAGTAAGTTATGCACATGCGCAAAGTTTCATCGAAATCGGTTGACGCATATAAACGTTTGTTTATCTATAGATTATCCTGCAAAATTTTATCCCATGGATTAGTCTATTGGTATAAACATAAGTTGAGTTGTCAAAGAAATATGCCTCGAGATACATTAATAGCTCAGCCATTACTATTGGATCTGTGTAAATCTTCTTTAACTAACGCAACAACCAATGTGTTAATACTCATTTATTACGTCTCAGCTTCAAACTTCCCAATTCTCATTATCAAATGCGATGAAAAAATTTAAAATGACCACAGTTTTGTGTTTTCTAAGCAAACAATGAAAAAGCTATGGTCGTTGAAAAACACAAGATTATTTGAATTTTGGGCTTATGATTGATCTAAATCGCAGCTTCTCACAGTGGAACAATGTACACGTATATAATTTACTTATATCTAAAAAAGGCATATTTCAAATTTTCGTTATAGGCATAGATAAAAAAGTTAAAAATCATGACCTTCACTTTTTTCTTCATATCTCCAACCAATAGCAATTTTAAATAAATATTTTTACAGAATATCTAGTAAACTACTCCTTCTAAAATCTAAAAAAAAACTCGTCATTTGGACCATGTTTTATAAAGTTGTTCGTTTTGAAAAGGTGTACGTAAGTAGTTGACCGCCACTGTATATGTATACCTTTTTATATGTACAATTAAAATGATCTGAGCTAAATGAGATAATGTTGAACAGGGAAATATTGACACTATCAATTTGAAACAATTCTGTATGCAAAGCATTAAACTTGTCATAAGGTTTCACATGCTGTAATAAGAAATATGGAAGTTACTCGGCAGATACATTTAACTCTGTCGGGAATATCGCAATTAATTACTAGATTGCAGATTTTAAGCATTTTTAAAGCAATGCTTCAAATTGGATACCAATAAAAGAAGCAATCCCTCTCGTGTACTGTGTTTTTAGAGAATGTAACTTTCATACCTAAATATTTTCAATTAACATCTGAAATGCTATGTACTGTTTTGAAATCGACAAAATTAAAACTCCACGAAAACTTATGTAAACATTAAATAAGCTCTTCTAAAACAACAATTAAAAGCTTTTCTTCGCTATCATAAAAAAAAGATACAAATTTTGTTTGCAATTTGATGAATTCTTCATCTCATATCAATCTAGATTTTCGGTACACAATATGAATTTTAAATCAATTTCAATAATCGAATGAGTAAATCCATGATTACTTAAAGATGCGCAATACGGTTATTACAATTGTTTGTTTATGTATACATTATCCTGCAAAATTTTATCCCGTGGATTAGTCTATTGGTATAAATATAAGTTGAAGTGTCAAAGAAATATGCCTTGAGATATACTAATAGAACAGCCATTACTATTGGATCTGTGTAAATCTTCTTTAACTAACACAACAACCAATGTGTTAACATTCATTTATTAGGTCTCAGCTTCACACTTCCCAATTCTCATTAGCAAATGCGATGAAAAAATTTAAAATTACCAGAGTTTTGTGTTTTCTAAGCAAACAATGAAAAGTAAGAAAAGTTCTGTAATACCTACAGCATTTTTCATTTATTTGAAACATCAAAGTATAATATTATTTTTATGAAGACTTTATTTGACGCATACAATTTCGTTTTCAGAAACCATACAATTTTAATTAAGTTAATTAGTACATTAATTACCATCTATTTCACGAGATTTAATAGTATATGTATAGAACGAATCATCCTACTGATACGAGTTAACTACATCTCATTTTTTATTGTAGAAAGGTCTATTTTTCTACTACTTCATTCCTTTTATATTTGAAGTACAGCATTTCATCGGTAATTGTCCCAAATGTCTCCGACATAATTGTCCCTGAGATATCCCCACTAGTGCGGGGTGACCCCCTTGAGGGGCCGCGAAGCTCGAGAGGCCTCGGTCGCCGAGAAATATGACACCGTGCGGCACGGGTATATCTGTGAGACCATATTAACCCGAATTTCCAACTTCTTTATTATTTATTATTTTTTTATGGGACTTCGATGACCATATTTGTGCCATTTTTCAAATAAAAATGATACCAAATATGATATAATTCCGGTGATATTTACTTGTGTAATAGACAATTAAAGTTTCGGGCACGAGGAAGGCCGCCGACTGCGACTCTCCGCGTCTCTTTCTTTCCCATACGCTATCCTTCCTCGCGCCCGAAACTTTAATTGTCTATTACACAAGTAAATATCACCGGAATTATATCATATTTGGTATCATTTTTATTAGAAAAATGCCACAAATATGGTCATCGTAGTCCCATAAAAAATAATGATTAATAAAGAAGTTGGAAATTCGGATTAGGTATGTTTACATTTCTCGGTGACCGAGGCCTCTCGAGCTCGGCTGTCCTTCTCTACGTTCGGCAAACCTCAAACAATAATATCTCTCGCGCATTATTGTCCCTCCGCAGACCCGTGTTGTGGATAATTATCGATGAAATACTGTACATCGATTCTTTAGAATAGCCGAATGCGAATATTTTATTATGTTTTCAGACACTTTTAATGATACTGTTTGTAATGCGTTAATTTGTTAATACTCTTAACAGGAGATCGAACCGGTATTGCCAATACCGGTAAAGTACCGGTATTTTTAGGCAATTATCACACTGCGTGAAAAGAAACCGAATGCTGCGAATACTGGTATGAGGTCATCAAAGCGACAATGTACCGGTATCGATGTATTTCGGTATAATACCGGTATAATACCGATAAATATGCTGGAAAAAGAAATCGGTTCAATCTCTGCTATATTCTTCGCTGTAATAGCGGTATTATACTGCAATATTTTTCGGTATCTACATATACTGATCATGTCAAAACCAATACTGGTATGATACCGAAACCTGAAAATATTACGGAATTCGATCTGTGCTCTTTACTATGTAACTATATTAAAACAGTGTCTATATTAATTGTGTTGATAAAAATGTAAATAATTGAAATGTAAAATGTTTACTATATGAAAGCGTTAATTGTTATTAACATACACAGCTTATTTAAAAAAATGAATCAACGAAAGGAAATGCAGTTTTATTAAAACAGAAATGTAACAATGCTTGTTTCCAAGTGTATTGTACCTACTTATGAAAAAATATAATGTTATTATTGCATCGTATCCTCTTATATCATTCAACGTTTTCTTGTAAACAACTATTTTCTAGCTTTAATCAAGCTTGAGACACTAACCGTTCCATTTGCATAACTGGGACACCCCCGTTTGGACGCCCTCCGATTGGACGCGTCCCGATTGGACGCGTACCGTTTGGACTCCATGCCGATTGGACTCCGTACCGGTTGGACCTAACCTAGATCTAACCCAGAACTAACCCACACCTAATCCAGAACTAACCATATATCTCACAATAAAATATCACCATATGTAGAATTCGAAAAGCAATGATTATAACATTTACGGCACCCAAATGTCACAAATCCAAACGGCACGGCGTCCAAACGACGAGTCCAATCGGCACGGCGTCCAAAAGGAACGCGTCTAATCGGGACACGTCCAATCGGATGGCGTCCAAGTGGGACACCCCCGCATAACTCATCCTTTATATGATAATGCAAATCGTTTATACATGTAATTCAAGCATTTTTGAGAGGCATTAAGTTAGCGCAAATTGTTAAAGCTCTATAAATATTTCAAGTCAATCTATAGGTGCTTAATAAACAATCTACTGGCGTGAATTATCATTAGTTCTGTATAAATCTTAAAACGTAAACCATTATACCAAATAAAATCGATCGTATTTCGCTACGCTATCGTACGTGAGATTCATATTAAACAAACGCATTTTAATGTCACTACTGTCATTCATTTGCCACTACCTCAAACCAACATGTAGATGTTTGCAAGGACGCACAATTTGTAAAGAACTGTAAAAAGTGCTATGTACCTGTCATTGTGTTCCCTGTGCCGCAGTAGAAGTGAAAATATTGGTTAATATCATGTCTTCCTCAAAAACTGACACTGACACTAACAAAGAAATCAGTATGTTCGTTTCTACTTTACTTATGATTAGTGTTGTGTAAATAGTATTGATTCCTGATATTTCTTTGCTTAGGTCAGGCAACTGTGTTGGTAATAAAAATAGGTTTTATACAAGAGTCTAAAGGAAACTTTGGAAGTTGTGCCGAATAATCTCATTTATTTTCTCTTTTAGTTGTTAAAAGATCTGATACAGAAAGAGTTACTTTTCATTTATTATTTGAGTGTTACACAATACAACAGCGTTGCTTACTAAGTAAAAATGAATAATAGTTTATGGAGAGTAAATCTCTCAAGCTTTAAACTGAGACAGGCGTTGTATTTTTTTAACGAAATTATCAGAGCTTAAACATCGACAATTTTTTAGCAAATCAGAAATTTAGTGATCAAATATTATTTTCATCCATTGTATATTAACGGCTACAAATAAAAACAGTTACGGTAAAGTGCTGAAATTCTATAAAAGTGACATAGTCGGATTGGTTTGAAAACTAACATAATAGAGATAACTGATAATACAACTATTCAAAAAATGACAAGACATAGTTATAAAAATATATGCAATTATAAAAATGAAGGAAAAGAATTCATAAATACTTTAATGTTATAACTACATGTTATGAAAAGTTCATTAGCCTACAACTTGCTTTAGCATGGCATTAAACTCAATAGTTGAGATGAGCTAAAAGTCTTAGAATAGTTCGAAAGATAATGTTCAAACATAATTATTTATAGTTTGTTATCACAACTAACAAATACTATACCTACGAATACTTTTACGATTAGCTTATGTTATATATATAGGGTGTCCCAAAAATGTCACATTTCCTTCAAAGGGGAGGTTCCTGAGGCCATTTGAAGCGACATTTTCCTTTGCAAAAATGGCCGTTTCGGCTTTGTTAAGGAGTTATTAATGAAAAACACGGACCAATCAGAGCGCAACCTAGAGGCGTATTGGCAGAGACGGCCGCGCGCGACTGAAGTCGAGCGATGGTGATACACCGCGGTCGAAAGCAAGGAACAAACAAGAGAAGAAAATTTGTCGAGTCCTATGTCGGATAGTTCAAATTTGAATATGTTGTAGTCTTTAGTAGCCTATGAAGGAATCTCGAAGGATTTATCGAAATCTTAAAAAATGTTGGTTTAACAGATGTGTAAAGAACTTTTTTTCATTAAATTGTAACACTAGAACTAACGTACCGAGGAAAATCAGTTTTTAGGAGCTTGTAGTGAACACATAAGAGTATCTATTGAAAATATTTCGATTTGGAAGAAATGGTTTTTTCACCATTTATTTTGAAAAAGTTTTAAACAAATGGAATTTTTCTATAGCCGGGACTGTTTTAAAAATTCGGAAAAAACGAGGTAACAGCTCCAAGTCTCTTCTTTACGGACCTATTTTTTAAAAGGCAGGCGCTTTAAGATTGACGGAATGAAAATTATTTAAAGCACCGCACACTCTAACAGCGTGAATACTCAGAAAACCTTACCTTGGTTCTCCTGTAGAGCCCCAGCCAGGTGAAAATGATTCCCGTATTCACAAATAATTCTGTGTGCAACACTGAACCTGCCTACTCGTTAAATTCACAAGAGCATTTTAATTATTCGATCTATGAAATTATCGAGCACAAGGGGTCAATGTCCTTTCACTGCACGATCCGGCCCACATTGTTAAATTATTCACGATCACAGTAAAACTATTCACATATATCCATTGGGTCCACAAACGTTGAATGAAATCCACACAAATGATTCACAGAAGTCCACATATCACGCACAACTAATTCACATTTGATGCACGTAAATCGACTGTTTCGACTGCCGGTGCACGAAAAACCATCCGTCCATGCTCGCGATCGTAGGAAGACTAGTTCAGAACACCTGCGAGGTTAACGGCCATTCAACAGCACACTGCCGATTTTCATTTCAGCAACTGTTCGATGGAACCGTGTTTTCAAATGGAATGGGAAATCGGGGGTCATTCAGGTACGCTTGTACCCCCGAGCGTGGCCATAAACCAGCGCCTTGTGTCGAAGCTCGACCTTGACGATGGCTCGACTTCTGGTTACCAAATGTGTACAGTAGGTCAATAAAATGCTAAACGTTTTAACGAAGAAGTCCAGGCGCTTTCCTCGTTTATTACCTGCTACGACAACACCTATCTGGGACACGCGGATCCTCCGCGTGCGTCACTGGGGTATAGTCCGTTTATGGGGGCAGGTACGCTTGTATCCCCGAGTGACGCACGCGGGGATCCGTGTGTCCCGGAGAGGTGTTGTCGTAGCTGGTAATAAACGAGGAAAGCGCTTTGACTTCTTTGTTAAAACGTTTAGCATTTTATTGACCTATTGCACACATTTGGTAACCATAAGTCGAGCCATCGTCGAGTTCTTTATTTCCGCATCCTTCGTTCAAGTCAAGGCGCTTTCCTCGCCTTGTTTATTGCCATCGATGGACGCTTGTACCTCCTAGCGAGGAATCCGCGTGTCCCAAAGGGGTGTCCTAGCCGTAAACCAGCAGCGGTCATTCACTCTTTCCATTCCATTTGGAAACACGGTTCCATGAAAATTCCATCGACGGCCATAAACGATGAACGCGCCTTCACTCGAATGCAGCAGTTAATAAACGAGGAAAGCGCCTTGACTTGAACGAAGGATGCGGAAATAAAGAACTCAACGATGACATATTTTGGAAAACGTGCAGATCGTGCAGGTCGTGATGTTGAGAGGCCGTTAAGATATTATTGATCAGATTATTGACCTACTGTACACATTTGGTAACCAGAAGTCGAACCATCGTCAAGGTCGAGTTTCGACACAAGGCGCTGGTTTATGGCCACGCTCGGGGGTACAAGCGTACCTGAATGAGCCCAGATTTCCCATTCCATTTGAAAACACGGTTCCATCGAACAGTTGCTGAAATGATAATCGGCAGTGTGCTGTTGAAAGGCCGTTAACCTCGTCAGCTGTTCTGAACTAGTTTTCCTAAATGTGAACTAGTTGTGCGTGATATGTGGACTTCTGTGAATCATTTGTGTGGATTTCATTCAACGTTTGTGGACCCAATGGATATATGCGAATAGTTTTACTGTGATCGTGAATAATTTAACAATGTGGGCCGTATCGTGCAGTGAGAGGACTGCGAGAGCGAATAATTAAAATGCTCTTGTGAATTTAACGAGTAGGCAGGTTCAGTGTTACACACAGAATTATTTGTGAATACAGGAATCATTTTCACCTAGCTGGGGCTCTACAGGAGAACCAAGGTAAGGTTTTCTGAGTATTCACGGTGTTAGAGTGTGCGGTGCTTTAAATAATTTTCATTCCGTCAATTTTAAAGCGCCTGCCTTTCAAAAAATAGGTCCGTAAAGGGGAGACGTGGAGTTGTTACCTCGTTTTTTTCGAATTTTTAAAACAGTCCCGGCTATAGGAAAATTGCATTTGTTTAAAACATTTGCAAAATAAATGGTGAAAAAACCATTTCTACCGAATCGAAATATTTTCAATAGTTACTCTTATGTGTTCACTACAAGCTCCTCAAAACTCATTTTCCTCCGTACGTCAGTTCTAGTGTTATAATTTAATGAATAAAGTTCTTTACGCATCTGTAAAACCGACATTTTTTAAGATTTCGAAAAATTCTTCGAGATTCCTTCATAGGCTACTAAAGACTACAACATATTCAAATTTGAACTATCCGACATAGGACTCGAAAAATTTTCTTCTCTTGTTTGTTCCTTGCTTTCGACCTCGGTGTATCACCATCGCTCGACTTCTGTCGCGCGCGGCCGTCTCTGCCAATACGCCTCTATTGCGCTTCTGTTGCGCTCTGATTGGCCCGTGTTTTTCATTAATAAATCCTTAACAAAGCCGAAACGGCCATTTTTGCAAAGGAACATGTCGCTTCAAATAGCGTCAGGAACCTCCCCTTTGAAGGAAGCGAGACATTTTTGGGACACTCTATATATAAATCATTGTTTAATAAAAATGTGTCAAAAATTGAAAATTCCATTAATGTATTAAGTATTAAAAATAATTCTTTTGACGTAACTGTGGTTAACACGAAATGTTAAGTATAATTAATATTCGTATAGATTGATTTTCATAAACAATTAAATGATCAATTAAAGAAAAAAGAAAAAAAGGACAATTATAGACTGTACACTGTACAATATATACTTTAATATATCAGAGCTTATAACCTTTAGCTTCCAACGTACATTAGGTGTTACACTGCATATAACCTTGTTACCGCTTGTATACATCTCCTTCAGACTCTACATTTTATGAACTGTATAAAATTTTGAACATTTTAGTCAATATTTTTATGCCCAATGACCCGATCCCAAACCTGGCTTTTCATTCTTTTCATTTGACGATAATAATATTGACAGAAGCACCGGATCATACTCTTGTATCATGCATACCACGAAGATATTCTTGTAAGATCACTTGCACGTAGATGGCTACGAAAAAGAATTTATTAGAAATGATGTAAGGTTCGTAATTGTTTCATTACATTTAACAACGTTTTACCAAGCGTTTATCTACAAAACAATTGTAAGCAGTGACAAAAAAACTTAAAAAATATATTCTTTATTTACTGAGAACCAGAAATTGATTTTATTTAAATAACTGCTTAGCTTTTTGTTCATTCTCCCTAACATTTCGAAGCAGAAATATTTTTTACTCGCATGTAATAAATTATAATATATCCATTAAAAATAAAGCTGATGGAACAAAGCTAAATAAATTTAGGATTGATTGAGATTTAATTTATATTTTACTAAACACTAGCAATCTCTATTTGGTGTACATGTATACCTACGTATTTAAATACATGTGTATTGTTTCTACCAAATTCTAATTTAGTATCGGAATTATTTTCGTGAAAACAAGAATATTAATATTTTCAGAATGATTAACAGTACATCCGAAAAATAATTCATTGTAAAATTCATAAATTTCGATAATGCTTCTCTTTATTTAATGTTCATAATATTTAAATAAAATTCAAAAATTAATTTCATTATAAGTATACATATGCAAGACGCCCCATTTATAAAAAACATTCCTTTATCATTTCTTCATACAATTATGATTTTATTATAAATAAGACACCGTGTATACGTATACGTATCTGCTTCCCTTCCTAAATGTGTTATGAAATGTAGATATACCTAAATATATCTGCAACATATCTTAACGCGACTTTGTATTAAAAGCAATTCTTTGAATATATGTACAGGGTGTCCCAAAAATGTCTGAGTTCCTTTAAAGGGGAGGTTCCTGAGGCCATTTGAAGCGACATTTTCCTTTGCAAAAATGGCCGTTTCGGCTTTGTTAAGGAGTTATTAACGAAAAACACGGACCAATCAGAGCGCGACCTAGAGGCGTGTTGGCAGAGACGGCCGCGCGCGACAGAAGTCGAGCGATGGTGATACACCGCGGTCGAAAGCAAGGAACAAACAAGAGAAGAAAATTTTTCGAGTCCTATGTCGGATAGTTCAAATTTGAATATGTTGTAGTCTTTAGTAGCCTATGAAGGAATCTCGAAGGATTTTTCGAAATCTTAAAAAAATGTTGGTTTTACAGACGTGTAAAGAATTTGTTTTCATTAAATTATAACACTAGAACTAACGTACCGAGGAAAATGAGTTTTGAGGAGCTTGTAGTGAACACGTAAGAGTATCTATTGAAAATATTTCGATTTGGTATAAATGGTTTTTTCACCATTTATTTTGCAAATGTTTTAAACAAATCCAATTTTCCTATAGCCGGGACTGTTTTAAAAATTCGAAAAAAAACGTGATGACAGCTTCAAGTCTCCTCTTTACGGACCTATTTTTTAAAACGGCAGGCGCTTTAAAATTGACTGAATTAGAATTATTTAAAGCGAACGCTGCACCGCGATATTACGGAGGCGCGCGGCACGAACAGCTGTTAGATACGCGACAAGCAAGAGAAGAAAATTTTTCGAGTCCTATGTCGGATAGTTCAAATTTGAATATGTTGTAGTCTTTAGTAGCCTATGAACGAATCTCGAAGGATTTTTCGAAATCTTGAAAAATGTTGGATTTGCAGACGTGTAAAGAAAAGTGGCAACTTTTCTTCAATAAATTATAACACTAGAACTAACGTACCGAGGAAAATGAGATTTTAGGAGCTTATAGTGAACACAGAAGAATATCTATTGAAAATATTTCGATTTGGAAAAAATGATTTTTTCACCATTTACTTTGAAAAAGTTTTAAACAAATGCAATTTTCCTATAGCCGGGACTGTTTTAAAAATTCGAAAGAAAACGAGGTAACAGCTCCAAGTCTCCTCTTTACGGACCTATTTTTTAAAAGGCAGTCGCTTTAAAATTGACGGAATTAGAATTATTTTAAAACCTTGCTTACCTTGGTACTCCTGTAGAGCCCCAGCGAAGTGAAAATGATTCCTGTATTCACAAATTATTCTGCGTGAAACACTGAACCTGCCCACTCGTTAAATTCACAAGAGCATTTTAATTATTCGCTCTATGAAATTATCGAGCAGAAGGGGTCAATGTCCTTTCACTGCACGATCCGGCCCACATTGTTGATTTATTCACGATCACAATAAAACTATTCACATATATCCATTGGGTTCACAAACGTTGAAAGAAATCCACAAAATGATTCACAGAAATCCACATATCACGCACAACTAGTTCACATTTGATGCACGTAAATCGATCATTTCGACTAGCCGGTCCGCGAAAAACTGTCCATGAAATCTGTCTGTCTATGCTGACGATCGTAGGAAGACTAGTTCAGAACAGCTGACGAGGTTAACGGCCTTTCAACAGCACACTGCCGATTTTCATTTCAGCAACTGTTCGATGGAACCGTGTTTTCAAATGGAATGGGAAGAGTAAATGACCGCCCCTCTTCAAATCGGGGGTCATACAGGTATGCTTCTACCACCGAGCGTGGCCATAAACCAGCGCCTTGTGTCGAAGCTCAACCTTGACGATGGCTCGACTTCTGGTTACCAAATGTGTACAATAGGTCAATAAAATGCTAAAAGTTTTAACGAAGAGTAACGGCTTTTTGGGAATATTGCTACTAGCCTTTCTTACACCGGTATACGGAATGCCGGTATTTTGTGCTAATTTGCAATTTCGTGAAACTGGTATTTGCTAAGGTAAAATACTGGTATTTTCGGTATTAGCTATAAATAATAAATATTTTCTAGGGCATCTACTATTATTTGAAATTTACAAATTAATTTTTCTGATAACGAATTCGATTTAATATCAAAAACTGTATCAGCTATGCTTCCAATAAAGCTGTCTGTGGAACCATTATGTCGGAAGGATTCCAACTTATTAACAGCGAATGCAACAATAAATTTTATGTTGCAATCACTTAAAGATCAGGACACGCTACTGTCTGTCGAATTATAACAGTGCATTGAAAATTCGTATACAGGAAAGGCATAGTGAACTATAAAATATTTTAAGGTATTTATATAATTATAACGACTTTAATAAAGAAAACGAAAAGGAAGAAAAGAAAATAACAAGGTCAAATTTAATTAAGTTCGTCGTCAATTTCCGCAAAAACATTTATAAAAAGCAAACACAAACCTATCCAGAAGAATTCGTTGAAGATGATGTTGATGTTAATATCGAAAAAGAATTGTCTCTCGAGAAGAAATTACAATTAGCTGCATATAAAAAAATTTCCGGGCGGTTAGATAGTATTTGCGAACCGTAAGCAAGGCGATTGGGCTCATTCGATGCCCCACGTGCTCTGCACGTTTTCCAAAATATGCCATCGTTTATGGCCATCGATGGAATTTTCATGGAACCGTCCCAGGTACGGTGGCAGGTACGCTTGTATCCCCTTGACTTGAACGAAGGATGCGGAAATAAAGAACTCGACGATGGCTCGACTTATGTTTACCAAACGTGTGCAGTAGGTCAATAAAATGCTAAACGTTTTCACGAATAAGTCAAGCCGCTTTCTTCGTTTATTACCTGTTACGACAACACCTCTCTGGGACACGCGGATCCCCCGCGTGCGTCACTCGGGGATACAAGCGTACCTGCCACCGTACCTGGGACGGTTCCATGAAAATTCCATCGATGGCCATAAACGATGGCATATTTTGGAAAACGTGCAGAGCACGTGGGGCATCGAATGAGCCCAATCGCCTTGCTTACGGTTCGCAAATACTATCTAACCGCCCGGAAATTTTTTTATATGCAGCTAATTGTAATTTCTTCTCGAGAGACAATTCTTTTTCGATATTAACATCAACATCATCTTCAACGAATTCTTCTGGATAGGTTTGTGTTTGCTTTTTATAAATGTTTTTGCGGAAATTGACGACGAACTTAATTAAATTTGACCTTGTTATTTTCTTTTCTTCCTTTTCGTTTTCTTTATTAAAGTCGTTATAATTATATAAATACCTTAAAATATTTTATAGTTCACTATGCCTTTCCTGTATACGAATTTTCAATGCACTGTTATAATTCGACAGACAGTAGCGTGTCCTGATCTTTAAGTGATTGCAACATAAAATTTATTGTTGCATTCGCTGTTAATAAGTTGGAATCCTTCCGACATAATGGTTCCACAGACAGCTTTATTGGAAGCATAGCTGATACAGTTTTTGATATTAAATCGAATTCGTTATCAGAAAAATTAATTTGTAAATTTCAAATAATAGTAGATGCCCTAGAAAATATTTATTATTTATAGCTAATACCGAAAATACCAGTATTTTACCTTAGCAAATACCAGTTTCACGAAATTGCAAATTAGCACAAAATACCGGCATTCCGTATACCGGTGTAAGAAAGGCTAGTAGCAATATTCCCAAAAAGCCGTTACTCTTCGTTAAAACTTTTAGCATTTTATTGACCTATTGTACACATTTGGTAGCCAGAAGTCGAGCCATCGTCAAGGTTGAGCTTCGACACAAGGCGCTGGTTTATGGCCACGCTCGGTGGTAGAAGCATACCTGAATGACCCCCGATTTGAAGAGGGGCGGTCATTTACTCTTCCCATTCCATTTGAAAACACGGTTCCATCGAACAGTTGCTGAAATGAAAATCGGCAGTGTGCTGTTGAAAGGCCGTTAACCTCGTCAGCTGTTCTGAACTAGTCTTCCTACGATCGTCAGCATAGACAGACGGATTTCGTGGACAGTTTTTCGCGGACCGGCTAGTCGAAATGATCGATTTACGTGCATCAAATGTGAACTAGTTGTGCGTGATATGTGGATTTCTGTGAATCATTTGTGTGGATTTCTTTCAACGTTTGTGGACCCAATGGATATATGTGAATAGTTTTATTGTGATCGTGAATAAATCAACAATGTGGGCCGGATCGTGCAGTGAAAGGACATTGACCCCTTCTGCTCGATAATTTCATAGAGCGAATAATTAAAATGCTCTTGTGAATTTAACGAGTGGGCAGGTTCAGTGTTTCACGCAGAATAATTTGTGAATACTGGAATCATTTTCACCTCGCTGGGGCTCTACAGGAGTACCAAGGTAAGCAAGGTTTTAAAATAATTCTAATTCAGTCAATTTTAAAGCGCCTGCCTTTTTAAAAAATAGGTCCGTAAAGAGGAGACTTGAAGCTGTCATCACGTTTTTTTTCGAATTTTTAAAACAGTCCCGGCTATAGGAAAATTGGATTTGTTTAAAACATTTGCAAAATAAATGGTGAAAAAACCATTTATACCAAATCGAAATATTTTCAATAGATACTCTTACGTGTTCACTACAAGCTCCTCAAAACTCATTTTCCTCGGTACGTTAGTTCTAGTGTTATAATTTAATGAAAACAAATTCTTTACACGTCTGTAAAACCAACATTTTTTTAAGATTTCGAAAAATCCTTCGAGATTCCTTCATAGGCTACTAAAGACTACAACATATTCAAATTTGAACTATCCGACATAGGACTCGAAAAATTTTCTTCTCTTGTTTGTTCCTTGCTTTCGACCGCGGTGTATCACCATCGCTCGACTTCTGTCGCGCGCGGCCGTCTCTGCCAACACGCCTCTAGGTCGCGCTCTGATTGGTCCGTGTTTTTCGTTAATAACTCCTTAACAAAGCCGAAACGGCCATTTTTGCAAAGGAAAATGTCGCTTCAAATGGCCTCAGGAACCTCCCCTTTAAAGGAACTCAGACATTTTTGGGACACCCTGTATAATGCGAGATAATTGTAATATAATGTAATAGGCTAAACAATGTAATATAAATGTTTATAAAATTTCGGTAGGGTCGATACGGCTATTTTATTATATAAAAAGTGTAATGCATGATGGACCGTCACTGATAATATAATGCAATAAAAAAGAAAGATATTTAATTATAAAAATAAATTAAAAATAGGAATTTTTTTGTTCAAAATTACATTTTCAAGAGATTGAATATGAAAATTCATCGAATGCACGTGTCCTCCGTGTGTATCTACATAGAGAATCTCTGTATTATGTATGATTGATTATACTCATAACAGCATAACACTGTATTGATAGTCTATAATCTCTCGCTATAATTTTCATCGATCTCTTTACAACTGCTTCGCTAATCCCAGTACGTACAATATGAGGTAATTTAAAGTGGTCCGAGCATACTTGGGTATAAGTCAGGCATGTCCAGAAGTAGCTCACTTGGACGCAAATTCGAGGGAGACGCCTACTTCTCCCGCCCGCGCGTCTCGCTTCCCGTGGCGGTCATAGTCCTCCGAGCTCCTCAGACCCGTGCCTACCGCTTGTGGCACGTACTGCGTGTGGCGCGTTGCGGCGACTTTCGGAACCACAGTAGGCACGGGTCTGAGGAGCTCGGAGGACCTAGGCCGCCACGGGGAGCGAGACGCGCGGGTGGGAGAAGTAGGCGTCTCCCTCGAATTTGCGTCCAAGTGAGCTACTTCTGGACATGCCTGGTATAAGTCATAGTTTCCGAACGTAAATGTTCTTTATTCAATAGCGCCAAAGTGTGCCAAAAATGATTGGCAAACTATGGTATAGCAGGTATCTTGGTTTGAGATTGCGAAGCAGGGAGAAAGAGAGATATTGAGCGATTTGACAAGTTAAATTGCCAGACCAGTATTCATCAAAATTAGACAATGTTTGCCCGAACGGAAACGGGAAATTGAAGAAATGTTTAGATTAATTAAAATGATTGCTATGTTAACCATTTTGGACCTTACAGATTCTAACTTTAGTTGATACACAAAAAATGATTTCGATGTGCTCACAGCTACTACACTATGATGAATATGAATTAAAAGCCTCAAACATATGCTGGAAATATTGTGCATGTTATCAATTTTTAGCAAATTATTGGAAAAAGTAAATAACATTAATATTAACGCAAAAATTGATAAAAACGAACGTATGTACGAAAATATAATGAATAACCTTGATATTGTATACATTGTAGTGAATTGCTGTTCGACAAAATTTCAAATTCTATTTATTGGAAGATGTGGCTTCATGTGAAAGAAATGTCATTCTATATCTTTTTTTATTTGTGATATGCATCGCGGCCCAGCCTGTACACATATTATGTTTTTAAATATAAATTTTGCATGAAAAGTAATGTTGTTAAATGTAAGTTGTATATAATTTAATGTATAATTTTGATTCGTTCGTATATTCCTCTTTAACTCAAATAGCAATATGCCGTTTTCTAATTACTTGTGACGTGTTCGAAAACACAGCCACCATCTTGACCGGAATATGTATATTTTTGTCTCTCTGTTGCATTCAAAATCGTGCATTTAACTATAGTTACTCGATGATGGAGTTCATTAGCAATGTTGCATAATATTAGACTACATTTACCATTACAGTATTAAAATAATGAATTTCATTATCAATTTCAAACTTGCACTTGCACTCTGTGTTTAAAAAAAAAAAAATGAAAAGGAACATCGTGTTAACGTCACGTTAAATTACTCACCTATCATTATTTTGTGATGAAACATGTAGTTTTGTGATGAAACATCTGCAACGAATATTGTTTGAAAGCAGTGTTTCATAAGATCAGTATATTAATGTAAACAGAAAATCACATTCTTCAAATTAAGAGTTACAAAAATGTCACTGTCGGCTAAATGTTAATAGAATGAATTAGGATTGAGTCTTTCATATTTTTACGGTTCATGATTCAAATCTTAATATGTTCCGTTGAGTTTATTGTAAATGTTTAGGATTAGGGCTTGGTGCTTGGATTTTTAAGATTTGGGAAATTATAAAAGCTATTACGAGAATCATTACTTTATATGGTGAGGACAAGTTATTATTAAAATGGTTTGGAAAATGTTCTAATTTCTATGGTGATAACTATTGTTTACTGATTCCTTAAATCTCAATTTTAGAGATGTAAAGAAATAACTTTTATATGTTGTGGTTTTACTTCTGGTATCCTGATATATTGATCTAGGCAATGAATATACGAATGATTTTCAACTGAGTCGTTACAAACACACACACACAGGCACGCACACGCGCATATGTACAGGGTGGTCCACGCAACTTGTTCACCCTCAATAACTTCCAAAGTATGCATTGTACGAAAAAGCTTTTTCTAGAAAAGTTGTATGATTTGATGGGATAGATTATGTAATTCAAATACTTTAGTTGTAAGTGGAGACGTTGCGAAGAATTGAAGATCAACTTCGTTTCTTAAATGGAATGCTATATTTTTTATGCCAAAATATCGGAGAGCGTTTTTTGAGCAAAAAAGTACTGACCTTTATTAGCTGCAAACCTATTAGCTAACGAATAATTTGAATCGATGTTGATAAACAGGGTCACGTAAACTCCGCGATCATACGGAAATCTTTGCTGGTATAGAAACTCTTACTTGATATCATGCACAGATCCTTTTCAAGAAACAAAGTGAAATTATTCGTTAACTATTAGGTTTACGGCGAATAAAGGTCAGTACTTCTTTACTCAAAATTTAACGCCCTTCGATAGTTTGGCATAAAAAAGATAGCATTCCTTTAAAAAAAAAAACGAAGTTGACCTTCAAATCTCCGAAACGCCTCGACTTACAAAAAAAGTATGTGAATTTCTTAATGTATCCCTTCAAACCAAACAACTTTCGTAGAAAAAGTTTTTTTCATACAATGCATATTTTGGAAGTTATGGAGGGTGAACAAGTTGCCTGGACCACCCAGTATACATATATTGGGTATCTCAAAAATGTCATGGTTCCTTCAAAGGGGTGGTTCATGAGGTCATTTGAAGCGACATTTTCCTTTGCAAAAATGGCCGTTTCGGCTTTGTTAAGGAGTTATTAACGAAAAACACGGACCAATCAGAGCGCGACCTAGAGGCGTATTGGCAGAAACGGCCGCGCGCGACAGCAGTCTAGCGATGGTGATACACCGCGGACGAAATAACGAACAAGACAAGAAAATTTTTTGGGCCGCCACGGGAAGCGAGACGAGCGGCCGGGAAAAGGAGGCGCAGCCCTCGAGAATCGGCCGAAACGAGCACTTCTTGCCGACCTCTGCTTTAAATAATTTTAATTCCGTCAATTTTAAAGTGTCTGCCTTTCCAAAAATAGGTCCGTAAAGAGGAGACTTGCCGCCGTCACCTCATATTTTTCGAATTTCTAAAAAAGTCCCGGCTATAAGAAAATTGCATTTGTTTAAAACATTTGCAACATAAATGTGAAAAAACCATTTTTTCCAAATCGAAATATTTTCGATAGATATTCTTATGTGTTCATTATAAGCTCCAAAATACTCATTTTCCTCGGTACGTTAGTTCTAGTGTTATAATTTAATGAAAAAATTTTCTTTACAAGTCTGTAAAACCAACATTTTTTAAGATTTCGAAAAATTATTCGCGATTCGTTCATAGGTCACTAAAGACTATAACATATTCAAATTTGAACTATCCGACATAGGACTTGAAAAATTTTCTTCTCTTGTTTGTTCCTTGCTTTTGTCCGCGGTGTTTCACCATCGCTCGACTGCTGTCGCGCGCGGCCGTCTCTGCCAATACGCCTCTTGGTCGCGCTCTGATTGGTCCGTGTTTTTCGTTAATAACTCCTTAACAAAGCCGAAACGGCCATTTTTGCAAAGGGACCCTTTGAAGGAACCGTGACATTTTTGGGACACCCTGTATACAGCAAAAATGTTTCAGATGAATGTTGTTCAGTACCGAGAGGGACATCATTTGGTGGAACTTTTATTCTTCTTGATGACCACTCCAAGGTGAGGTGAAGGTCAACTTTTTTTTTTTAAATGGAGTGATATGTTTTTTTATACAACATCAAATAGTGCGTTTTAAAATGAGTTCAATTACCTATGACTCAAGGTCATTCAAGGTCAAACTTGCAGGGAAATGCAGAATAAGTGTGATCGGTTTATTTATACTTCAGTTTAGTATGTGTTCAAAACGATTACCTCTTACTTCAATGCACTTAACAATTCTTTGTTTAAATGATTCTCTAACTTTGCTCAACATTTCAACATTTATCTTAGCACAAGCTTCGCATAGTCTGACTTTCCTGTTTTCACAAATCGTAGGCTTAATGGACATTACGCAGTTCTTAAGCACAGAACCTGAACGGAGAAAACGCTGTTCTACTCTTTTGAATGTCATATGCGATTTTCATGGTCGGTTTGGGTAGCGTTGTGCATACAAATTAACAGCCATTCTGTAATTTTTCCTGCATTCTCCTAGTACCATAAACATATCGAACAATTTTGATACATTTCCATTTCCACCACTTATTTAAGTACTATCGTTCATCGAAGGCTACCTCAGCACGAATAGAAATAAAAGTAAATTGACTATCTTGCAGAAGAGCACAGTAATGCATAAATACGTTTGTTTTCATTTCATTGATCATGACTTTGATGTTGTCCTGTGTAATGCTGATATTGAACACATGTTATTATTTTGGTGTGGAAGTTCGGAAGCACGAACTAAAGTAAAAATAAAACGATCACACCTTTTCTGCATTTTCCTACAAGTTTGAACTTGAATGACCTTGATTCGTAGTTAATTGAACTCATCTTAAGACGCACTATTTGATGGTGGATAAAAAAACATATCATTCCATTTAAAAAAAGAAAGTTGACCTTCACCGCACCTTGGAGTGGCCACCAGGAAGAATAAAAGTTCCACCAAATGATGTTCCTCTCGGTACTGAACCACTTTCATCTGAAACATGCTTGCGTATAATCAATATTTTTGGAGGTATTCGTCCGTAACGCTTTATAATTTTCCACCCTGAGAGAGAGAGAGAAAGAGAGAGAGAGAGAGAGAGAGAGAGGGGGGGACAGAGAGAGACAGAGAGAGAGAGAGAGAGAGAGAGAGAGAGAGAGAGAGAGAGAGAGAGAGAGAGAGAGAGAGAGAGAGAGAGAGAGAGAGAGAGAGAGAGAGAGAGAGAGAGAGAGAGAGTAAGAATGAAAGAAAGAGAATGTGATAAAAAGTGTGGAAATCAGGGCAACGCACCTGGCGTCTGTTGGCTTGTATGTGACATCGTACTTCTCGACTTGTTCAACTTGACTTGTGCTCCAAGAAACGCGGACAGACGTCGGATTTAGGAACATCACAGTTATATTTTCAGGAACGCCGGGAATACCTGTCACCGAACCTGCAAAAACCAAAAGCAAACACGTTGCTGAGCAAAACATGCGCTTATAACTCAAATACAGTATTTTATCGATAACTGTCCCAAATATCTGGGCGATATCTGTTCCCAAAACGATCCCCACTTCCGCGGGGTATACCCCGTAAGGGGCCGTGAAACTCGAGAGGCCTTGGTCACCGAGAAGTGTAACATAATACGGGTCGAGTATATCGGTGTGAGACCACTACTAATCCAATAACAAAACTTCTTTATTTGTTATTATTTTTTTATGGAACTTTTATTTTTTTATGCAACATATTCGTGACATTTTTCAAATGGAAATGATATCCAATAAGATGTAATTGCGATGATATTTACTTATGTAATACACGATGAAAGTTTCAGGCGCAAGGAAGGACAGCATATCGGAAAGAAAGAGACGCGGAGAGTCGCGGTCGGCGGCACAGTTCAAAGGCCTACGTGTCTTCACAGTGTAATGTCAATAAAAAAGCTTTTTTATTGTTACTTATTTTTTAAGGAGACTTTCACCAATATATTTGTGTCATTTTTCTGATGAAAATTATACAATAATTAATATCTGTGTAAAAACTGAAATACTGCTGGGAAGATCCATGTTACACTGATTGGAGTAAATGGTAAACCGATAAGGCAATGTCGGGTGAATATGACAGGCACAGTAGTCTATGACACAAAATTTATTGACATTATGCCAAAAAATCAACTTTCTCATATATGTAGATATCAGTTGAATGTGTATTGTTTTCTTAATATTCATCAATTTCGAAAAATTAATAAAATTTATTAAAAATCGTTACTGTATTCGAAGTTAAAGTTGGAAGTTTTGAAGGTAGCTTTTTCAAGGAAAAATTGCTTCCTTTCTTTTGAATGCCCTGACGATTCTTCTTAATATTCTTCCTCCAATTAAAAAAAAATTAAAAGTACATCTTTCAGTTGTAAATTACCACTGCTAATTAAAAATTACTATTCGTAATGTCTTAAAAATGTTATGCTGAATGCATCGTAGAAAATCCTCACAATTCTTAAGAATTTACGAAGACTATCTTTTGAATCAGAAATAGTTATTGCATTGTATAAAATGTAATATACTGATTACTAGTTCTGAACTAATAGTAGGCTACTTTACAAATTATAATCGTTTAAATCCATTTTAATTAAAAAAAAAAAACAGTTCAGACATTTTGCTAAAAAGTTAACTTTTTCGTATCGATTTCTAATAAATTTGTATTGCCAAATGTCCAACAACAGTAAAAATGAAAAAATTGCTACAACTTAATAAAAATTGTAATTAGGACGAATATTTAAAATTGGACATTTTGGAAATAGTACTTTTCACTATAAAAATTGCTTCTTTTCTATGAGATGCTCTAATGAAAGAAGATAATAGAGAATAAGAAAAGCTTTTATGTTTTAAAAATTAACACCAACAGTAACAATTTTTGCTTACATTTTGTTAAAAGTTAATATTTGATGAAATAGAAATATTATCAAAATTTCTTACTATCAGCAAGGAATATCTTTAAAGTCTCCAAAAGTCTCAGATTCAAACTAACTGAAAGGCGTTGATTCAAAATCGGCCAAAATTACCCAAGACCAATTTTCCTGAAACTTTGCATATTGGTAGCCCTTTAGGTCTAACATTGATTCCGTGCAAAAACTTTTTCCCAGGACTTCACGGTTACGGGGGGGGGGGGGTTCAAAGTACGTATTTTGCGAAATCTATTATGTGCTATAACTTTTAATAAAAATATGATATCGACCCGGCACGGATACCAAAATATCATAAAAAATTCAAGCTCTCCAACGGTGTATAAGTTTATGTAATTTATTTATTGCTAACATAATTTTTGCACGTTTTTTGTGTTTTTCGAGGCGTAAAAAATTCAGAAAAATTGCAATTCCCCAAAAAAGTATCGCCTGATTTTAACCAAAAATTCTGCATTAATAGTACATTTCATGCCCTTTCGAATGGTGTTCGTCATACCTTGGGGAAATTATTCGTTTTTGAGTTATAAAGTAAAATGTGAGTAGAAGTTGAGGCGCGCGGTCAACTACTCGACCTATGTATTCATTTCAAACGTGGAAAAAACGCTTCCTGTGATTATATACACACTGTACATAACACAGCTATGCTATTGTTATCAATTCTACTGTTTTGAAACAGTGAAACACATTGGTTATATTTTACAATAATTATACCAGAATGCAGATATTGCTTATTTTATTTTATATCTTATTATACAATTATCAGGTAGCGTATCTTCTTCAGTTTGTTTCGATTTATATTCACGACGGTATTTAATAATCTCAATCGAAGCATACAGTCTTTTATAATTTTCCGAAACGGAACTATTCACTCTTTCATCGATATCCAGAATCAAAGGACTAAAAGAAACAATCATTTTCTTCGTACGCAACCATCTAGAATTTTGAGAGAGAAATCAAGTATTGACGAGATGTGTTCATTTTTTCACGTTTCGCGCTTTGAGATTACTGCTGTTGTGGTAGTCATCTATGCATTTCTTTTAACTGGACCAAAGACAAATCATCAGTTTCATTTTCGTTGTCGTGTCGTGACGGTCCATCGTCTGTAAAAGAATTTTGTATGTGCGCAACATTTCGTTAGAATATAGGATTATTTTAATTTTCTTTTATTAATAGCGGTGTAGTGTATAAGTTACATAGTGTAGTGCATATTCTAAATAACAGTATTTCTGACAGTACATGTGATTAATAGTAAACGTGATTAGTGCAATAACTGAAAGAAATAAATGTGAGTTCTAACAAATGCGAAAAATGTGGCATTTTTCTTTTTAAAAAAACCGAAGAAACAGACGAAAGTTAAATCAAATCAAGTGTTTTGTAAAAAATGTTTTTTGGAATCTCCATTTTCAAATATTTATGATCAAGAAGCTGGAAGAAGCTTCCAAGGTGTAATATCACCTTCAGTGCTAGTAGAGAGAGGAAGGGACATTGAATCTTCCGCCACTTTACCAAAAAAGCAGCACCTTGTGTCATTCGAAGTGCATCTTTGGTTCCAGAGGTGTTGAAGAAAAAAATCTTACTTTTATTAATAAAACATTAAGGACAGAAATATTGATAAATGATCATATTATAATCCACGAACGAAATGTATGTTGCAAAAGGCATATCACAAACGACAGTATAGAGCAATCTTCGATACTTGCACTACAGGGCAATCTACAAAACGAAACAACGTTATCAATAAATTAAATTGTAAATATTATTGATCAGTTACGGAACTTCAACGAAAATAAACCACATGAATGTAATTTTTTTGATAAATTACACAACAGCGAATTAAAAACCTGGACTGGCTTAAAAAAAAGCGAACTACAAAACTTAACTGAATACTGTTTCAATAGAAGTGAGGGCACTAACTCAATATACAAGGTGGCAATTTATTTAATGTATTTATATCGTGGTTCGTCTCAAAAAGACATTGGAGCTATGATAAATAAGTCACAACCTACGGTATGTAGAATAATTTCAGAAATGCGAGATATTATTATGTCTAAGTTTGTTCCTCATCGAATATACACAGGCTTAATGAATTAAGTACTCGATACTTGCCAACGAATGAACCTATTTAATAGTAAAACTCATTCAAAAGTCGCGCCGCTTAAATTCAGTTGATCGGTAGCTCCAGCATTGTATGGATCAAGCGACAGCTTCAGACAACTGAATTTTGTCGATAGTTCGATGGTTCAAAAAAGTAGTCGACTGAAATTAGTAGTTAGTTACAATCGACTTAGTCGATGATTTTTAGTCGATGGTGCCCATCACTAGCCCGCAACAACTGGGGATGTGCGGGCCCCCCGATACTCGGGTTCGGGTCGGGTCGCAGAAAGTCGGGCGGGCTTGACCCGGGCGCGCGATACTTCAAGACACATCGGGCTACCCGAGAGTTTCGGGCTGCCCGAGAAGAGTGACTCGACTTCGTCGAGCGGGTTCGACAAGAATCGGACAAGCTCGGACGAACGAGTTATCGCGATACTCGAGATTCAACTCTGCGTTCTTATGAAATATATAATGGTAATAATGGTATTTCTTTTATAAATTATAACGTATTTTTAATATGCTTGGTTTTTTTTATAATTACATTAGGTATATTCCACAAACATGTGCATAGTCTTTTTTTGTATTAAAATTCCATCGAAATTGGTTAATTGGGTTACGAGTATATAAACAATCAAATGGGGTAAAAATTACAATTTTTCACGATTTTCGGCCTATAACTATCATATTTACCACATTTGATCGGGACACATAAATTCTATTTTGTTATATTATTATATATTATCTTTTTAGAATTTATATAAGATACATAATACAGTACACTTTTAAGAATTTAATGATAATTAATTAATAAGTTATATAACAAGATATTAAATAAGTTATAGAACAGTTAATAAAAACAGCATTCCTTAAAAAATTGTCATAATTTACCTTATACAGTATTTTATCGATAATTGTCATCACACACGGGTCTGCGGAGGGACAATTATGCGCGAGGGATATCATTGTTTGAGGTTTGCCGAACGTAGAGAAGGACAGCCGAGCTCGAGAGGCCTCGGTCACCGAGAAATGTAAACATAACTAATCCGAATTTCCAACTTCTTTATTAATCATTATTTTTTATGGGACTTCGATGACCATATTTGTGGCATTTTTCTAATAAAAATGATACCAAATATGATATAATTCCGATGATATTTACTTGTGTAATCGACGATTAAAGTTTACTCTGTTTGTCTGTTACCAAAACTTACTCCATCGTCAATTAAAAAAATAGATATGTATGTATAATCAGAAAAATTTTGATCAGAGAAATATTACAAATATGATGGTAAAAGTCTCCTAAAAGATTAATTAAAAATGAAAAAGTGTCGAATTTTAATCAGAACAATGTCACAAATCTACTAGAAAAAGTCTCATAAAAAAATAAGTAATAATAAAAAAGTTATTCCTTGGTAATACATTGTGAAGACGCGTGAGCCTTTGAACTGTGGCACCGACTGCGACTCTCCGCGTCTCTTTCTTTCCCATACGCTATCCTTCCTCGCGCCCGAAACTTTAATCGTCTATTACACAAGTAAATATCATCGGAATTATATCATATTTGGTGACATTTTTATTAGAAAAATGCCACAAATATATAAGAATAATAAAGAAGTTGGAAATACGGAATAGTGCTGGTGTCATATTTCTCGGCGAACGCGGCCTCTCGAGCTACGAGGCCTCTCGAGCTTCAAGGCCCCTCAAGGGGGTACACCCCGCACTAGTGGGGATATCTCAGGGACAATTATGTCGGAGACATTTGGGACAATTACCGATGAAGTACTGTATTTGTACCTTCCAGGTGTACGTAACTCCGTAAGTACATTTGAAGGATATTATCGATACATATGCAACTTTATTCGTAACAAATTCGTCAGACTACCAGAAATATTGTCTTTTAAGTTTTTCACGTGTACCGTGCATTATTTCACATTTGAATATAAATAAAAATTATGCACATGATTGTCGAATAACCCGAATGTAATTATAAAAATAATGTATATAGAAAATGACGTTATCAGTTATGCAAGTAATACCATTATTATCATTATCTATTCCATAAGAACGAAGAATTGAACTTGTCCGATTGTTGTCGAACTCGCCCGACGAAGTCGAGCAGTGATGGGAATGTTGGCGCTTTCCACTCGCATGCGCGAGTTTCGGCAGCGCCGAAGCTACGTCCGAAGTTTGTGGGGTACTATTGGGGCGAATGTAGTGAGTTTGTTATTATATATTTCGTTTAAAGTTAATTTAAGTACCCTTCCCTTCCTTATTCCTTATTACATTTTAATATATGTATATATATACAGGGTGGCCCACATAACTCTGAACAGCTCAATATCTCGAAAACTATGCCATCGATTTTAAGGTTCTTAGTCTTAAATTGCATGGAACTGAAGGGCCTTTCTGACTACATAAATGTGAAGTGGCCTCCCTTCCCCTTTAACGGGGGAGGGGAGTTACCTTTGTAATTTTAAATGGAACCCCCTACAAAATGTTACATATTTAGATTCTACAGGAAAAAACAAGTCAATTTTGTCTGAAACATTTTTTTGTCAGATAATTCCATGATCAGATATAACAGTTTGAAGTTTCGAGTTGTAGGTACTTGAAGCTCTCGGAAATAGCGTTATGGAATTATGCGCGCTTGAGTCCTTTGCTTATTCGTGAAGAAATAAAATGTACTTTAAATTAAATGTTCAAAATGTCCACCACGGGCTTGTAAACATTTATTTACTCGAAACATCAAAGTTGTTCTAACATTTTTTAACATTTCGGGAGTCACTGAAGCGCAAGCGTCACGTATTCTTTGTTTCATATCCTCTTTTGTCGTCGGTGGTTCAAACATAACTTTGTCCTTTACATATCCCCATAAGAAAAAATCTAATGGTGTTAGATCGGGGGATCGAGGAGGCCATTGACGAGGTCCCCACGACCTATCCATTTGTTCCCAAATTTTTCGTTCAAAAATTGCCTGGTGATGATTGCAAAATGTGGAGGAGCGCCGTCTTGTTGGAACCACATTTCTCTTCTAACGTGCAGTGGCACATCTTCCAAAAGCGCGGGCAAATGATTTTTTAATAAATCACAATAACTTGCAGATGTTACAGTTTCTTGAAAAAAATAAGGTCCAATCGCAAAATCTCCTATTAGGCCACACCAAACATTTAAAGACCATCGATGTTGAAAGGGAACACATCGCATCCAATTTGGGTTTTCCACGGCCCAATAATGCAGATTATGTCTATTTTCCACAACACCCTGCAGCCACTCGCAAAATCTTACGCGGTGATCGTAATCTGCTATCGAAAGCCCTTGTGATAAAACCATGTGATATGGATGATACTTTTGCCGTTTCAAAATTCGTTGAATCGATGAACGACTAATATGTGATGTTTGTGCAAGTGTACGTTGACTAATATTATGAGGATTTAATGTAATTGCAGCAAGAATACTGGCACTATTATTTCCATTAGTGACAGCTTTAGGTTTATTGCGAGTTTTTTTACACAATTCACCGTGCTCGCGAAGCCGCTTTTCTAAATTATGAAATGTTGCATGACATTTTTCGATCCCATAACGTTCAAAAAACATCACTGCTGCACGCCGATAATTTTTTTGGCATTCACCTAACGTTAATAACATATTCACTTCTGTGTCAAAAGTAGCCATAATCACAATGTTAATGCTTGAATAACAGCTCTAAACTGAAAACGTTTTCATAGATAAGTGAGTCAAACTCAAGAATTGTGAATATTATTGTTTGTGTTTCTTCATGAATAAGCAATGGACTCAAGCGCGTATAATTCCATAACGCTATTTCCGAGAGCTTCAAGTACCTACAACTCGAAACTTCAAACTGTTATATCTCATCATAGAAGTATCTGACAAAAAAATGTTTCACACAAAATTGACTTGTTTTTTCCGGTAGAATCTAAATATGTAACATTTTATAGGAGGTTCCATTTAAAATTACAAAGGTACCTCCCCTCCCCCGTTAAAGGGGAAGGGAGGCCACTTCACATTTATGTAGTCAGAAAGGCCCTTCAGTTCCATGCAATTTAAGACTAAGAACTTTAAAATAGATGGCATAGTTTTCGAGATATTGAGCTGATCAGAGTTATGTGGGCCACCCTGTATATACGTAGACATGTTGTACATTCATTTTTCAAAATCAAATCATAATACATTTTGCGAAATTAGCGGGGCGACTAAGGTACCCGATTTTCGTGCTTGACTGAGGCTAAAATCGCCGCGCATGCGCGTGAGAAGCGCCAACATTCCCATCACTGAAGTCGAGTCATTCATCTCGGGCCGCCCGAAACTCTCGGGTAGCCCGATGTGTCTTGAAGTATCGCGCGCCCGAATCGAGCCCGCCCGATTCCTTGCGACCCGACCCGACGATTCGGGCGCCCAAGAGAATCGGGTGGCCCGCACATCCCTATGCCTACACATAAGAACCTCGCGTTTCGACAGTTTTTCTGTACCTCGTCGAGCTCAGCTGACGAGCTCGACTCGTGCATCGCGGTGAACGACCGCGATTGTAAACTTCTTCAGCGCCGTCTGTTTATATTTCACGCTGCACTTGTCTCGTGGGCCATCCTTCCGATATTCCATATTTCAAATCCACCGCCTTTTTCCATTATCTCCCTCGCCGCACCGGTCGTTAGGGCAATGCCAACGAACGTTAGGTGCTGGCGGATCCTTGCAATTTCAAAAATCCCACTTCCCAATTTTTCCTAACCGATGGCCCCAAGCAAGTATAAATAGGCTCGCCGAAATCGCTACCACGCCGGTATCACACGTTACCACGTTTTTGCTGTATTTACTTTTGTGCGCTTTGCAATTGTAAATCAATCATCGATAATTCACGCAAATTCATCACCTACCACACCTCGTGCGCTTCACGTCGTGTGCTTCATTTCACCTCATCACCCGCTTCTCATCTCATTTCGTAACTCATTTTTATTTGTATCATCGAATCCGTTCACTTCTCATTAAATACCTGTTCTAATTGTACTGACTTTTTCTGAATATATCACGTTTCATCAAATATCTCTTTTCACCTATATAATCTTGCACCCTGCGCACTACCATTACCTTCCTTTTCCGTCACTTCAACGCTATAGATTACAACAGTAGTGCGTGGCTTACCGACGAAACTAGCTCCTTGAAGGAATAGTATAGTGGCCCAAAGGACCATGCCGCCAATATGGCGGGCCAAGGATGGACCGCGTATCGTTCCACACACGTGCTTGTTTCCACTTGTGTTTTCTCCGAGAGATGTGCGCTGTGGTGACTCTTGTGCGACTTGAATGTAATCTGTGCATGCACCTTTCTTAAAGTTTCGGCTCATCTAGCCTCCTTTACCGCAATGCATTCTTCTCCTTTCATTACGCCATAACCACTGTAACAAAAAACGAAAACATCGGTGATAAAATTGTATACACTCGCGGTTCCCAATTACGTGTTATAAATAAATCTAAAATATATATCAAAGAATAAATCGGTGAAACTCTTGTTTAGGGGATCCAACTTCGATGGCCTTGATCTAGAAATATGTTGTCAAGGTTAATATTCTGAACAGAAAATTTACCAATTCTATTTCAAAATGGATAACAAGCAATTTCATTAAGTTTTTTCGAAATTTGTGTACTATAATTAAAATATTTGCACTACTGTATCAAAGTATTTCTAATCTTTACCATTCTTGTCTTTGAATGCATTCTACTTGTCATATCAATTTTAATGAATGCCACAAGTATGAAGAGTGTTGAAATACGTGTTTTGCGTTCACATATCAAAATGATACACTGATATCGTATGGTTCAGATTAGCCTAAATATTTCACCCCAAATTCACCGCAAATGGAGTCGATTCTGCTCAAAAGGCGCATTTTGTAGCAATAATTAATTTGCAATTTATGGATTGTATAAATATATATACGTCGAATATTATATTGACGGAAGAAATTTTATATCTCAAATTGCTTAATAAACTAATGAAACTAGTATCAGAACGTTGAATTACAAATGAGAAAATCCAACTTCTTTAAAAAAAATATAAGAATGTCACATCTTCGACTATATTACGTTTGACCTGGTTTCATTAAATAATAAGCAAAATATACAATAGTCTTTTCATACTACTGTATTTATTTAATCGAAAGCAGGCGCTTAATATTACACCTCTCAATACCAATTCAATGGTTGGAATAATCGTTGACGTATCACGTTTAATTGTCTCGGAGGTAGGGAACCAAGGGAATGTAGTACGTTTGATCCGTCGAAGGTCTAATTAAATACGACTCCTATATCCGCTTGTTGGCGATGCTACAGCAAACACGGGTATTCCATTGTAGTTAGAATAACAATTCACAACACCAATGACATTTCCTGGTGTTTAATTAAATTTATTTATTTAATAATCTTGTTCTGTTAACAAATTAGAGGTTTACAAAAACATTTGGTAATTATATAGAAAAGGTCCGCGTACTCCGATTTTGATGAAATTTTAATATACTATAGATTTCGACATTGTGAACAACTTTTTCCTTTTCCAATATAGGGGGGTCGCTTTTAGTTTTCGAGATATTTGCAAAAAAACTATCGGTCATGTTAATTTCATAACGGAAATCTTCTTTTTAGAAACACTGGGTGCGAGTGAAACACTGGGTGGGTGTGTGTGGTATTGTCGCTTCTCATCTCCACAACGTGTTTACAAACAAAAAATAAACAGATGCGGCCCGAAAATCCAGGAAATGTCTTTGAAAATTGAAAGCTCAGCCTATCTATGTATGATCAGAGTTATCCACAGGAGTTAATTCTTCTTGTTTCTTCTGTTATTCCATTTCCTGGATTTTCGGGCCGCATCTGTTTATTTTTTCTTTGTAAACACACCCACCCAGTGTTTCACACGCACCCAGTGTTTCTAAAAAGAAGGTTTCCGTTATGAAATTAACATTACCGATAGTTTTTGCAAATATCTCGAAAACTAAAAGCGACCCCATATATTGGAAAAGGAAAAAGTTGTTCAGAATGTGTTGCTCCATAACATTTTAAAATTTCATCAAAACCGGAGTACGCAGACCTTTTCTATATAATTACCAAACATTTTTTGGGGGAAATGTTTCGCTTTTTTCCACCATCATTACGTGTTGTTTTCTGTTATTTATTGTCTTATTATGAAATGGAGTGTAAAGCCAGTTTAAACAAATATGTCGAAAACAAATTAGTTTTATTTAGAACGTATTGTTGCTGACATTAGACAAGTTATTAATACTTGTCTAGCAACGATTCGTTTGGATTCACGACTCCATAGTGTGTTCCATAGTAAGAATACTTCATGTGTAGCCATACGAGTGAAACGATACGATGATGGTGGCAACATTATGATAGCTATACTGTAGATTTTATGCATTTATGATAAAAATTAGCACATCAAACGTAAGAAACGCAGACATTTAAAAATTGTAAAAATACTGTTGTATTAGATTGACCTGATCAAATTGATTAAGAAAGCAAATAAATGTCTATGTAACCTGGTACTAATTATTGTTGGTATTTTGATGATCATTTGATGCAGTATTGGTTGGCCAACAGTTAGAATTTTTATCTTGTTTTACAAATGGGCCAACGATTATATCCGACATAGGGCCGACGTCACCATAAATACAATGGACCAACTGGACCGCTAACATATTATTCTGATGTTCTCTTTTACGGTTGTATTCACAGTATATCATAAATAATGTATGGCGGCTGAAAGGTGTGTGAGAGGAGGAAAAAGGAGAAGGAAGCGTTTCGTCCTAGGCCCGCTAGAGGACTCGTCAGTAAGGCTATCTAGCGGACCCGTGCCTTAGACGCGGGATGTCGTAAGGACAGTTTAGGACGGTATATATACAAACAGAGGAAGATTCAGGTAGTAGCGGGAAAGGTGTTGTCGTAATGTCCCTCTGGTGACGAGCATAGGAAGTAGCCGCTACATTACCCCCTTGCCAGTGGTCAACGATATCTGGACAAATTTCCCTCTAATTACGCTGATCTCCGCCGGAATCCAAGGAGGTCGCTGGAATGTGTGCTGTCAGTGTTCCCGCCAGTGATGCTGCCGAATTGACGAAGTTGAGAAGCTCCTTAAGCCGCTTGTAGGACTCATATAGACTCAAACAATGGATGAACGCCGCACAAATGTAGATACGAAAATGTCGCACAAATATAGATACGAAAATGTCGCACAAATTTAGGTGCGGAAAACGTTAAACCATGTAATGCTGCGAAGATGACGTCAGAAGCGCATAGTAGGGAGAAGTCCTCGCTGTTGGTCGGGCAGTAGTTCAGGCAAGGCAGTGACAGAGTAGTCACCTTCCAGTCCTCCTGATGTTGTCCGTGGTTTGTTGATGTTGTCGTCTCCTCTGCTCAGAAGGTAGCGTTGTTGTTCGTTTGACGGGGTCACCAATTATGGCGGATGAAAAGTGTGTAAGAGGAGGAAAAACGAGAAGGAAGCGTTTCGTCCTAGGCCCGCTAGAGGACTCATCGGTAATGCTATCTAGCGGACCCGTGCCTTAGACGCGGGATGTCGTAAGGACAGTTTAGGACGGTATATATACAAACAGAGGAAGATTCAGGTAGTAGGGTGAGGTAGTATTCCGGCTGAGGGCGACAGGAGCGCCGCCCGCCGTGGAACGCTGCAGCAGGGCAGGATGCGATTAGCGTAGTGCAATTTTGGGTCGAGGGGAGGTCGACGGATACGCGCGCAGATGATCGGGCCGCACGACCGTCCGTGCGACCGAGCGACTGGCGGAGCGAACGGTTGTAAGGCGTCCGTGGTTGCCCGGGCCGGGATGCAACATCGCCACACGCACGGGGCATCGTCACGCGGGCGGGCCGGTGGATGCCGTCCGGGGTCGTTAGGCCGACTCGACTCGTCGACCTTAACGGGCACTCGCCTCCGCGTGGTATCGGTGAGGGGAATGCTCGTTGTCGCGATGCACTGAGGTCAAGAGAACGCTCGGTGTGGCGTAAGGGCAGGGCGGAGGGTCGTCCCACCGCCCGCCGTGCTACGGAGTTTGCGAGGTGGTTTTGTGCTTCGGTACAACGAGCGACGGAGAGGAATCGGGGATCGCCTCTTCGTCGGCGGTAGCGCGTCGCTTTTTCTGCTGCGTGACACAGTGCAACGAGGTTGCTCGGACCCGATAGGGGTGCCTGTCTTCTCGCGACACAGGCCGGGACGAATAAGGGCGCCGAAGTGGTCAGCGCCGATAAGTAGGTCTACAGGAAGCGCTAAATTGGGGTCTGGGTCCGCCAGAGTGAGGCCCTGTAGATGCGGGTACTCCGAGATTTCCGTCGTGGTGTTAGGGACGTAGGAGGTGAGACGCTTCAGGACACGGGCCCTCAAAGCGAGCACGGAGTCACCGCGACCGCCTAGACGTAACGGCAGGTCCACCGAGGCGGCAACTCTCCCCACCGGTGCGTCTCCCGCTCCTCTCACGTGAATTGCCACGGGCTGTCGCGGCAATCGCAACTCTTGGTCAAGGGCTTCGGAGACGAAGGTCGCCTCCGACCCCTGGTCCAGAAGTGCTCGTACCGCTCCGTCTCGCATCTCCACCCGTACGACGGCAATGACGAGGAGCACTGACTGGGCAGCGCTCCCTGTCCTTCGCGCTATGTTATGGATGTTATGGACAGCCGACACTGCGGGGGTCTCGATCGCATCGCCAGGGTCCGCGGAAGACGCGGGCGACTCTGAGCGCATGGGCGCACAGGCTTCGTAATTCGGGAGAGAAGGGTTCTCAGTGCAGCAGAGTGTGATGCGGGCGATCACACACGGGCGGGTACCCGTTCGCGGAATGGTCCATCCGGAGGTAGTTATAGCAGCACCGACGCACAGTGGCGCAAGGGCGACCAAAAATCGATTTTTAACTTTTGTTTAAATGACCGAAATCAATTATATTACGACTTTAACAATACCCTAAAGTTAATGAAAAACAAGTAAAATGAGTTAAAAGTTATTAAGTATAAGTTGATATTTATATTTAAGTATTGTCGTTAACGCTCATCCCTTTAATTTCATAATACTTTTGTCTGTTCAAACTCCTCGTACACAGCTAGAGTTGCATGTAAAATTATAAAAAAATTTGCTTATATAGATCTTTATACATTGTATCGATAAAAAATGTTTAATATTTTTTTTAAATATGTTTAATAATTATTTTCAAGTTTAGTAATTGACCAGCGTATTAACTCGATTTTGAATGAAAAAAGCAAATTTCCGATGCGCAATTTAATAAGTTTGCCTCATTATGCCTGAACAAAACTAGGATAAATCTTTCTCTTAAAGTATCCTTAAAGTTATGAAACAAACTCCGTTTGCCTATTTTTGCCTATCGAAAAGATATTAATAATATAATACTGTATGTATTTTCATGCAGACAGTTAAGTGTGAATACCCAGAATCAAGAAAGGCTATTTATGTGAATCTGTTATAAAAAATAGCTTGAATTAAGTTTATTTCATGTGTTAATAACATTTTAAAGTTAATAACAAATTGTTATTAACAAATAAATATATTTAAAAATAAATTGTGTTTACTACATAAAACATAAAATTAAATATTCTCGCATTAATATAAATTAAAAGAAAAGATAAAAATTTAAAACAAAAGAACAAAAAAACAAAAAAATTTTAAAACACAAAAAACCTTTTCTTAGACTGGTACCTTGTAATATTCAAATAATTTCATTCTCCGGATTCCGCCAGGTTGCATTAGCGATTTTGAATTCCATAATTTCGAATACAAATTCAAAATCAGCATCCCCAATAACTCATATATATCAATTTCCAAAAACTCCATTCAGTTTTGATTTTTCGGTCCGCCATATTGAATCGACCATTTTGAATTTGATCATTTTGATTAAAAATTTGAAATCTACGTCCAAAACAACATAGAGATACCAATTTTCTAAAAATTTACTGCAGAATTCACCGAGTTATCGAATTTTGTTCATTTCATCCGGATTTCGCCCACTGTGCGACGGCTCGCGACGAACTCTCGGCGTTGAGCCGCGAGCATGCCCCTAAACGCGGCACACCGGAACAGCGGGTGTCCGTTGCCGCATTTAGGGCAGCGGTTGCTTGCGGTCGCGATCGCGTGCGATCAAACGGGTGGTGGGGGTCTCGCGGGCGGGTTGCGTCCTGCTACGCTAGGGTGCGCCACTGTGGGGATTTGTAACGCCTCGAGCGAACGGATCCGCGCCGCTAGGAACTCGTCAAGTTCCTTGTAGGAGGGGGGGGGGGGGAGGTGCGCGCTCCGAGGGATTCTTCCCATTTCTCGTGGTTGGCACTAGCAGGTCGTCTTACTGGTCGGTTGGGCGGTCTAAATTCTATAACTCAACTAGGGACTCGTTCAATCGGTCGCGTAGGGTCGCGAGACCGTTGCCCTGGTCATCTATCAGTTGCGCGATCGCCAGAACCTGCCCTACAAGGGCGCTGACGACTATCCTTTTATTGTCGTAGCGCTCCTCGAGGGCACTCCATGCCGTGCCGAAGTTCGCGGCTGTCACGCGGTAATGCGCGACCGTGGACGCGGCTTGACCTTCCAGCGCGCCCTTTAAATAATGCAGCCGCTGGACCGCGTCCGGAGTGTCATTCTTGACCACTAGGGACTCGAACTGATTGCAAAAGCTCGGTCACTCCGTATAGCGGCCGTCGAACTTCGGCAGCGGAATTCGCGGGAATTTCGCGGGCAAGGAACCTTCGAGACGGTGAACGCGCGCGACTTGACTTCCGAGGAGGCTGGTAGGGACGCAACGAAGTCGCAGAAGAAATTCGAAAAATTATTTTAAAATAGTTTGAAAAATGTTTTTACAATGATGTTATAACAATTAGATCGTTATGAAACGAAAGACATTTGATGAACAAAAAAAAATTGACTTGGACGGGATTCGAACCTGGTCCAAAAAGTATCTAACAATTACGCAGACGAGGCAATTTTTCGAACGTTTTTGTATGGTAAGTACACAGATTAATAAAGTTTAAAAATTATAAAAACTATTTCATGTTCGTTTAATATTTTTAAAGCACAATGGCACGGGGAAAATCGTTAAATGGCAACGAAAAGGTCCAAATTATTGCATTTTACAATATGGGTCTCTCTAACAGAGAAATTGCAAGGAGAATCAAAAGATCTTCAAATGTTATCAACAATTTTTGAAAATTAAAAGGAAAATACGGCAGTAAAAAATCTACAGGCCGTCCAAGAACATTAACACAGAGGGACAAAGGGAAAATTTTTCAAGAAACACGGAAAAATAAACTCGATGCTTCTAAAATAAAAACAAAATTCGACGCCAAAAATTCGACCCAAAAATACTTGCCAGTTGGTGTTCGACGTGTGCAGCAAGTTCTGAGATTGAGTGGAACATTTAAATATTGCGACGAAGCAACCCTTCGCGCAGACCAAACCGCGCCACGGCCGCGAGAGGGCCACCGCAACGAGGAGGCTTCTCGCGGCAGAAAACATACAGCGGCGGTGATATAGGCCCCCCACGGCCTAGTTCACGCCACGGCCGCGAGAGGGCCACCGCGACGAAGGGGATTCTCGCGGCGAAAAGTAAACGGCGGCGGGTATGTAAACCCGGCCGCAGCACTGTTTCGGCGGAGTCTCCCGGAGCAGTCCTTCTCAGGACTACACTATAGAGGCGTAACGCACCTCGCGCTCCACGACTCCCCACCGACGGCTAATCGGCCACCGCTATCACCGGTCGTTTCATTGTCCGGCGGCGTCTGTCGCAGTTTCGCCCCGCAGGTCCTTCTGGGGGTAAGAGCGGCAGTCGGCAAAGGCGTGAGTCCCCGTCGCAACCCGGTACCGCGCCCAGTAACGCGCCCGTAATACACTCTGTATCGTGTCCGTACTACGTCCCGTATCGCATTCGTGCTGCGTCCGATATCGCGTCCGCGCCTTCTCTGCATCGTGTACATACTGCGGCTTGCAATTGTAGCGTGCCTTCGCGCTAGACCGCGGCCACGCGCCGATCGTGCCACCACCTACGTTACCGGCACCGCGCGCCTACCATAGGCAATCGTATGTTACGCCGGCCGTCCGCAGCCAAGCCGAGACGGTTGCCTCCCGTCGGGGGTTGTTCGAGCGTCACCGACCGACACGAAAATGAATAAAGCATTCTTCGTGGCCATACTCGAGCGGTTCTTATTTCTTCCGCTCCTACATCCCTCCTCCGTACCCTGGACTAGCTCTGTGAGCATTCAGTGGAGGGACCCTTCGCGTCCACCATCGCGGGCCGCGAAGCCAGACCGTTACAATATACTAAAAAGGCGAAAAAACCACCGCTAACTAAATTCTACAAGGAGGAAAGGTTAAAGTTTGCAGAAAATCATATGTCATGGACTGAAAAATGGAAAACGGTGATTTTTTCTGATGAAAAAAAATTTAATTTGGATGGCTCAGACGGGTTTCAATATTACTGGCACGATCTGCGTAATCCAAAAGATGTAAAAATGACAAGAGTCCATGGAGGAGGATGTGTAATGGTTTTGGCTGCATTCGGCAATAACGGTAAGACTCCGATAATGTGGTTTCTGCCAAAAGCCAATGCTGAAAAATATCAGGAACTGCTAGAATACCTACTGGATGAATATGGCGGCGAGATTGGTGGGTCTAATTTAATATTCCAACATGATAATGCAGCGATACATCGTGCAAAAACAATTCAAAACTGGTTTGAGAGGGTAAAAGTTGAAGATTTACCTTGGTCATCAAAGAGTCCAGACTTAAATCCCATTGAAAATCTTTGGGGAATTTTAGCACGGAAGATATACGCCAATGGAAAACAGTATTCCGAATTAAAAAATGGTATTAGAGAGGCGTGGTCTGCAATTAAATTAGAAACTTTACAAAAATTAATAGAAACCATGCCACGCAGAATATTTGAAGTGATAAATAACAAAGGAATTTCAACTAATTATTAAACTATTTTTATTTTTTTTTGTTATTATATTTTTTATGTAAAAATATATATCGAACCTATCTTTATTTCGTACATCAATTTTACGGTTTTCAATAAAAAATTTGTAATTGACACAAATTATATTATGTTGTTCATTTGAATTATGTATTTTGTAAATTATATTAGAAAGGATAAATAATAATATATAAATTCCAAAATACTATATAAAACACACGTTTATGTTAACAAATTAAAATGAACCTATCATTATTTCGGCCACTGTACAGTGATTTTTCTAAATTTACCTCAACGCCTATGTAGGTGAGGTGTCTGTCCTGTGTAATAGTGCAAGAAAGTAAAAGAAACTTCTTAAGTTGATGAAAAATTGCAGTATTATAATATTGAGGTCGGCAATCATAGCCAAAATTATAGGTCTATTCTCAATCAATTTGAGTGTTCCCATTTGCTACTTGTTTACAATCTATGAATGAAAGAATCTAATACTCAATGAAGGATTCAATGAAATATTATTCACTCACGAAAATATCATAAAGTGCCCGAACAAGGTGTCAATCTTTTTTTCAAAACGTTGATTGTTTCGTTTACTCGCGTACACGAGCGCACATAGAATAAACACATTATAATTCAAATTCATGTATAATACTGCATTATTCGCGATATTGCATGCATCACCGCCGACACTATTAAATTTCGGTCGGGAACCCAAACCGTTTCGCCGCACATGCGTGGAAAATGAACCACTGATAGAATTAGCGATTGAACCTGCACACTGTATCTAGTTGTTTAATGGAAATTCCGCGGTTGCTTACGAACTGTAATACTACAAATACAACAATTTGCAATGTATCGATCGAAAGTTCAATATAGAGGCTTGATACTAGAACAGCGTGTACCGTGTAAGTGCGACAAGGTGAGTAGTGAGAACACATGGGGCTAAAAGAGTTTATTCCTTCCATTCCGCCGTAATGAACTACAGAAAACTTTCGCAGTTTCGTGAGCAATTCAATTTGTAGGTGTAACCATTTCGGTTAGAAGAAAGGTAATTACCAGAAGTAGAGTTAGTACACTCTAAATGGAAGGTTTAGAAATCATTCAAAATAATTCCCTTTTTTCTGAAAGAGCCATACGTAGGCGGTATGCTCAAACCGTTCCGGTGATTACGGTGGTACTATAAAATTTCAAACTCTCTTACAATTAGTGCCTTACAATTTTCACATTTCACGATATAAATTTGTACTTTAGTATTACCATGTACGAAATTGCTTAATTTTATACGTTGTCACGATTACAATAATGGAGCCAGCTCCATGACAACGCATCCACACATTCGTCAGTTGTCGTTACACAATTTTTTGAGACACAAGCATAACTGTAGTTAACCACACACCGTATTCGCTTGATTTTGTTGGGGTGGTCGTAATAATTACAGGTGTTATTTAACAAAGAAATATATGTATAATCAAAATGAATAAAGAATAATACAGCTGTCCGAACACGCAGTTGCTCGCGGACTCTCGAAACTCGCGCGTCTACTCTCTTTCGGGGTATACAGGGTGAGTCACCTAACGTTTCTACCTCAAATATCTTTATTGTTTCTAAAGATACGTAAAATATGGTAAGGACAAAGTTGAATGGTACAATGGGGCTGACACGATGCAAAAAGAAAATTTTGTTTTTATGTCATTTTTTTTAGAGGTATCAAGGTCACCTTGACTTTTTTAAATGGAACCACCCTTTTTTAAACACCTACAATGATAGTCCCTTTCATTACGAATTCAGTGACTATAATTACACAAGGTCATTCAAGGTTGCAGACAGAGATAACGTATAAGATTTAACATCGATACATGCCTGTAAACGGGCTTTGAAGGAATGTTGCACTCTGTCCGTGAAATTGAATGACCTTGAGTCATTATAGTCACTGAATTTGTAATGAAAGGGACTATCATTGTAGGTGTTTAAAAAAGGGTGGTTCCATTTAAAAAAGTCAAGGTGACCTTGATATCTCTAAAAAAATGACATAAAAACAAAATTTTTTTTTGCATCGTGTCAGCCCCATTGTACCATTCAACTTTGTATTTACCATATTTTACGTATCTTTAGAAACAACAAAGATAGTTGAGGCACAAACGTTAGGTGACTCACCCTGTATATCAGGGGGTGTCGACTCTCGTACTTTTTCGAAGACAGTGTTCAGGACGCCCTCTCAGCTAAAGATCGGAAGTGAACTAAAACGTATCTGTGTGTGTGCGATCACACAAACCTGTACTCACACATAGTTAACCCAGTGTTGGGATATGGTGCATCTTTTCTCGCGCATGCGCGGCGATTTTGGCCTCAGTAGAGTAAGATTCTCGATAAAATGGGGTAGCTTGAGCAACCAGCAGAATTTTAAAAAATTGGTATGATTTGATTCTGAAAAATGAATGTGTAACATGTGTATTTGTGTATATTTTGTAACTCGTAGGACACGTCCTGAAGTCTTTTTGTCCGGAATAGATTGTTTCGATGCTTTCCCGCCAATATAACTGTCTTAGGGCTCCACTACCTCGTCATCATGATATAGGTACGTTACTATTTTGGCCACGCATGCGCGAGAAAAGATGGACCATATCCCAACACTGAGTTAACCTCACATGTACGTGTAATCGTATCCGTCGCTCGCCATTGATGGGTACTGGGTACATATAAATCTGTTTTCTCACAAAAATTGATTTTTTACGTTTATGCAGTGTGTACATGTTTATTATAAATTGTATGATTGAAAAGTACAATGTAAGTGAAATATACGTGTTAAATAAGCCATACATACATAAATCATTGCGTGATGCCTAGCAATGTCGATGAGCACGTGGTATGTGATACTAATATGCACGCCAAAATTTAGCCGGAGGCCGACAAAGAGTGCAACTACAATTCGCACCACATTTTAACAAAGGTGTCGACACCCCCTGGTATATATCAATCGCTCTCCGATCGTTCACTCGCTCAGCAACCAAACATAAACATGTACGTACATAGAACGCCTATTACATAGTTCAATCTGTATCGAACCTTATATCTTACACTCATTGCGCCTCGCGCCTAAAACCTAGTGATGGGCACTATCGACTAATTTAAACTATCGACTACTTACTACATAGTAACAGCATACTATCGACTATTTAGTCGATAGTTTTCAGTCGACTGAAATCTCGCTTTAGTGGTTATGTCGAGTTATGTCATCAAATCTACTGCAACACCATCAATGTATTTACCTTTTGTAAAATTAATTCATAATTAGAATTTCAAAATTGTAAGAAGTAAACAAGTTTTTTTTTTTAAGAATCACTACTACTTCGATTTATCATAAACTATTTAATATTTGTAGTTAAACAATTACCTGCTCTAAATTTTTGGTGAAGATCAATTAGATTATAAGTAATAATTTCCTGAATTCTTGAAAATATTATGTAAAATCAAATAAGTGTTGCTTCAGTATAGAGCTATTTAAAATTATGGCATTGTTTAATTTCTTCTATATCAAAATGTAATCGATAGAGTTTAATGTTGCCATTTCTCCTCATTCTCCTAGAGTAGATAGAAATATTGCTATATTAGGAATTTAAGAATAAAAGAATTTCATCTTAAAAAAAGTTTAACTGTAGCAAGTTATTCCAGATTGCAATTTAAAAATATGATTTTATCCAAATTTTTTGCAGATAATCTATTTCTTCTTTCAGACAGAACTTGTCCGTCCACTCGTGTGTCCATGGAGCCATGAATATAATGTATAAAGTATTATAATAAAATATAATTAATGGAATAATGTTAGAAAATTACAACGAACAGTTTAGAAAGAATAGTATAACAAAAACGAGTCCTCGACAGTGTAATGCCATGACCGTTATAAATTACTTCAAGCTTGTTAGCTGGCGCTCATCAACAGTGTTCCTTAAAATTATTGATACAAATACAGCATTAAAAATATTTACACCTTATTCATTTGCATTATTATCCTTCCTTCTTACAATAATATTACTAATTACTTTTAAATTTTATATATAACAAAATACATAAAACTTCGTAAAAGAATTAAAGAATGATTCTTTTGTGTTTGGTAGAAATACTATCCACCCCAGTTTGAAAATTTCATTATAATCGATTGACGTTGCTATATTATAGCATTCGACCAATAATTGTATAATTATAGTATATTTGCATTAGTTTGCGTTGTGCATCATCGAATATACACATGCTTAATGAATTAATTACTCGACACTCGCCAACGAATGAATCTATTTAATAGTAAAACTCATTCAAAAGTCCCGCCGCTTAAATTTAGTTGATCGGTAGCTCCAGCATTGTATGGATCAAGCGACAGCTTCAGACAACTGAATTTTGTCGATAGTTCGAAGGTTCAAAAAAGTAGTCGACTGAAATTAGTAGTTAGTTACTATCGACTTAGTCGATAGTTTGTAGTCGATGGTGCCCATCAAAACCTAACCCACAATCTCCCCCTTAGGTTTTATTACTCAATTTTCGATACACAAAAATTGTTTCACAATATTCATCAATGTCGGTCCACTCAACGCTTTTGTTAAACAATCCGCCCACATTCTCTCTTTCGGAACATGTAATACTTTTATAGAGAAATCTCTCACATACCCTCTAATAAAATGACACTTCCGATTTAACAATTTTGTTCTTGCTTTAAAACTCCCACCATTCGCCAATTTAACTGCATTCAGATTATCGAATTTCAGTTCTTTGTACACATCGTCGCATACTCCGATTTCTTTCAATACATCATTCATCCATACCACTTCTTTCACTCCTTCTAACATTGCATCTAACTCACTCTCCGTTGTCGATAACGCCACTGTTCCTTGTTTTCTACATCTCCAGTGAATAAGTTCACCATTTCTGTACAAAAGTAATCCACTGAATGCTTTTGCATCTCTCGTACTGTCCCACGATGCATCTGTTTCGCATCTTATGCCTTTCTTCAAATTTCCTCCTCCATATTCCATCTTATAGTCAATTGTTTTCTTCAGATATCTCAAAATACGTTTCAATGCATTGAAATGTATAGTTCTTGGATTCTTGCTAAATTGCGACAGGCAACTCAAACTATAGGCTATATCAGGCCTCGTAGCAACATTCAAGTACATCAGTCTTCCAAGGAGTTCTTGATAAGGGTTTCTGCACACCCATCCGGGACGGGCCGGACCGGGATTTAGTTAGTTAGTTTGGATAGTTTACTTTAAGGAGGTGTGGAGTCCCTGGACACATTGTTTTCGTGCTACGCGCAGAGGGAACTGTCAACACGCGCTCGAAAGTGGAAGAATTATGGCCCTTCGGTCGCGCGAGGGAAGAATCGGTACCACACCGGATCAGACATCGGAGAGTCCTCCCTATACCAAAGCTATGTAAAAAAACTCTCCGGGGCCCGTCCTGGATGGGTGTCCAGAGACCCTAACTATTTTGCTCGCATGGTTCGCTCTCATCACATTCATCAAATTTTTGATTCGTATCCATCGGAGCGCTCACACCATTGCAGACAGTCATCCCGTAGAATTCCAGTAAACATTCAATGTACTTCTTCTGGTTAAATGTTATTTTTCCTTCTTCCTGGCTGATTTCCATTCCTAAAATTTGATTAGCCTCTCCAAGAACCTTCAATTCTATATGTGTGGACAATTCTTTCAGGTATTTATTCTCAAATGTATCTAAACTGCTCACCACCGTCATATGATCCACGTGTACTCCACAATATAGAAAATGCCTTCCTTGGTTGATATAAAATAGGCATGGGTCAAACGTACATTGTTTGAATCCGATGCGCAGAAGTGTGTTAGTCAAATATTCGTTCCAACACCGACTAGCCGGTTTCAAACCATAAATACTCCTTTTTAGTTTACAAACTTGTCCTATGGTATTCTGCATACCCTCTGGTATTTCCATGTAAACTTCTTCATCCAGCAATCCATGTAGGAAAGCTGTTTTTACATCGTACACCTTCAATTCTAGTATATTCTAGTATATTCTACTATATTCTTGTATATTCGTGTATATTCGTGTATATTCTGGTATATAGTATATTCTAGTATATTCTGGTATATTCTGGTATATTCTAGTATATTCTAGTATATTCGTGTATATTCTGGTATATAGTATATTCTAGTATATCCTGGTATATTCTGGTATATTCTAGTATATTCTAGTATATTCTAGTATATTCTAGTATATTCTAGTATATTCGTGTATATTCGTGTATATTCTGGTATATAGTATATTCTAGTATATTCTGGTATATTCTGGTATATTCTAGTATATTCTAGTATATTCGTGTATATTCTGGTATATAGTATATTCTAGTATATCCTGGTATATTCTGGTATATTCTAATATATTCTAGTATATTCTAGTATATTCTAGTATATTCTAGTATATTCTAGTATATTCTAGTATATCCTAGTATATTCTACTGTATTGTAGTATATTCTACTATATTCTAGTATATTCTGGTATATTCTGGTATATTCTAGTATATTCGTGTATATTCTGGTATATAGTATATTCTAGTATATTCTAGTATATTCTAGTATATTCTAGTATATTCTAGTATATTCTAGTATATTCTGGTATATTCTGGTATATTCTAGTATATTGTAGTATATTCTAGCATATTCTAGTATATTCTACTATGTTCTAGTATATTCTTGTATATTCTGGTATATTCTAGTATATTCTAGTATATTCTGGTATGTTCTAGTATATTCTACTGTATTGTAGTATATTCTACTATATTCTACTATATTATAGTATATTCGTGTATATTCCGGTATAGTCTAGTATATTCTAGTATATCCTAGTATATTCTACTGTATTGTAGTATATTCTACTATATTCTAGTATATTCTGGTATATTCTGGTATATTCTAGTATATTCTAGTATATTCGTGTATATTCTGGTATATAGTATATTCTAGTATATTCTAGTATATTCTAGTATATTCTAGTATATTCTACTTTATTGTAGTATATTCTAGTATATTCTAGTATATCCTAGTATATTCTACTGTATTGTAGTATATTCTACTATATTCTACTATATTATAGTATATTCGTGTATATTCCGGTATAGTCTAGTATATTCTAGTATATCCTAGTATATTCTACTGTATTGTAGTATATTCTACTATATTCAAGTATATTCTGGTATATTCTGGTATATTCTGGTATATTCTAGTATATTCTAGTATATTCGTGTATATTCTAGTATATTCGTGTATATTCTGGTATATAGCATATTCTAGCATATTCTACTATGTTCTAGTATATTCTTGTATATTCTGGTATATTCTAGTATATTCTAGTATATTCTGGTATGTTCTAGTATATTCTACTGTATTGTAGTATATTCTACTATATTCTACTATATTATAGTATATTCGTGTATATTCCGGTATAGTCTAGTATATTCTAGTATATCCTAGTATATTCTACTGTATTGTAGTATATTCTACTATATTCTAGTATATTCTGGTATATTCTGGTATATTCTAGTATATTCTAGTATATTCGTGTATATTCTGGTATATAGTATATTCTAGTATATCCTGGTATATTCTGGTATATTCTAGTATATTCTAGTATATTCTAGTATATTCTAGTATATTCTAGTATATTCGTGTATATTCGTATATATTCTGGTATATAGTATATTCTAGTATATCCTGGTATATTCTGGTATATTCTAATATATTCTAGTATATTCTTGTATATTCTGGTATATTCTAGTATATTCTAGTATATTCTGGTATGTTCTAGTATATTCTACTGTATTGTAGTATATTCTACTATATTCTACTATATTATAGTATATTCGTGTATATTCCGGTATAGTCTAGTATATTCTAGTATATCCTAGTATATTCTACTGTATTGTAGTATATTCTACTATATTCTAGTATATTCTGGTATATTCTGGTATATTCTAGTATATTCTAGTATATTCGCGTATATTCTGGTATATAGTATATTCTAGTATATTCTAGTATATTCTAGTATATTCTAGTATATTCTAGTATATTCTAGTATATTCTAGTATATTCTGGTATATTCTGGTATATTCTAGTATATTGTAGTATATTCTAGCATATTCTAGTATATTCTACTATGTTCTAGTATATTCTTGTATATTCTGGTATATTCTAGTATATTCTAGTATATTCTGGTATGTTCTAGTATATTGTACTGTATTGTAGTATATTCTACTATATTCTACTATATTATAGTATATTCGTGTATATTCCGGTATAGTCTAGTATATTCTAGTATATCCTAGTATATTCTACTGTATTGTAGTATATTCTACTATATTCTAGTATATTCTGGTATATTCTGGTATATTCTAGTATATTCTAGTATATTCGTGTATATTCTGGTATATAGTATATTCTAGTATATTCTAGTATATTCTAGTATATTCTACTTTATTGTAGTATATTCTAGTATATTCTAGTATATCCTAGTATATTCTACTGTATTGTAGTATATTCTACTATATTCTACTATATTATAGTATATTCGTGTATATTCCGGTATAGTCTAGTATATTCGAGTATATCCTAGTATATTCTACTGTATTGTAGTATATTCTACTATATTCTAGTATATTCTGGTATATTCTGGTATATTCTAGTATATTCTAGTATAGTCGTGTATATTCTGGTATATAGCATATTCTAGCATATTCTACTATGTTCTAGTATATTCTTGTATATTCTGGTATATTCTAGTATATTCTAGTATATTCTGGTATGTTCTAGTATATTCTACTGTATTGTAGTATATTCTACTATATTCTACTATATTATAGTATATTCGTGTATATTCCGGTATAGTCTAGTATATTCTAGTATATCCTAGTATATACTACTGTATTGTAGTATATTCTACTATATTCTAGTATATTCTGGTATATTCTGGTATATTCTAGTATATCCTAGTATATTCGTGTATATTCTGGTATATAGTATATTCTAGTATATCCTGGTATATTCTGGTTTATTCTAGTATATTCTAGTATATTCGTGTATATTCGTGTATATTCTGGTATATAGTATATTCTAGTATATTCTGGTATATTCTGGTATATTCTAGTATATTCTAGTATATTCGTGTATATTCTGGTATATAGTATATTCTAGTATATCCTGGTATATTCTGGTATATTCTAATATATTCTAGTATATTCTTGTATATTCTGGTATATTCTAGTATATTCTAGTATATTCTGGTATGTTCTAGTATATTCTACTGTATTGTAGTATATTCTACTATATTCTACTATATTATAGTATATTCGTGTATATTCCGGTATAGTCTAGTGTATTCTAGTATATCCTAGTATATTCTACTGTATTGTAGTATATTCTACTATATTCTAGTATATTCTGGTATATTCTGGTATATTCTAGTATATTCTAGTATATTCGCGTATATTCTGGTATATAGTATATTCTAGTATATTCTAGTATATTCTAGTATATTCTAGTATATTCTAGTATATTCTAGTATATTCTAGTATATTCTGGTATATTCTGGTATATTCTAGTATATTGTAGTATATTCTAGCATATTCTAGTATATTCTACTATGTTCTAGTATATTCTTGTATATTCTGGTATATTCTAGTATATTCTAGTATATTCTGGTATGTTCTAGTATATTGTACTGTATTGTAGTATATTCTACTATATTCTACTATATTATAGTATATTCGTGTATATTCCGGTATAGTCTAGTATATTCTAGTATATCCTAGTATATTCTACTGTATTGTAGTATATTCTACTATATTCTAGTATATTCTGGTATATTCTGGTATATTCTAGTATATTCTAGTATATTCGTGTATATTCTGGTATATAGTATATTCTAGTATATTCTAGTATATTCTAGTATATTCTACTTTATTGTAGTATATTCTAGTATATTCTAGTATATCCTAGTATATTCTACTGTATTGTAGTATATTCTACTATATTCTACTATATTATAGTATATTCGTGTATATTCCGGTATAGTCTAGTATATTCTAGTATATCCTAGTATATTCTACTGTATTGTAGTATATTCTACTATATTCTAGTATATTCTGGTATATTCTGGTATATTCTAGTATATTCTAGTATATTCGTGTATATTCTGGTATATAGCATATTCTAGCATATTCTACTATGTTCTAGTATATTCTTGTATATTCTGGTATATTCTAGTATATTCTATTATATTCTGGTATGTTCTGGTATGTTCTAGTATATTCTACTGTATTGTAGTATATTCTACTATATTCTACTATATTATAGTATATTCGTGTATATTCCGGTATAGTCTAGTATATTCTAGTATATCCTAGTATATACTACTGTATTGTAGTATATTCTACTATATTCTAGTATATTCTGGTATATTCTGGTATATTCTAGTATATTCTAGTATATTCGTGTATATTCTGGTATATAGTATATTCTAGTATATCCTGGTATATTCTGGTTTATTCTAGTATATTCTAGTATATTCTAGTATATTCTAGTATATTCGTGTATATTCGTGTATATTCTGGTATATAGTATATTCTAGTATATTCTGGTATATTCTGGTATATTCTAGTATATTCTAGTATATTCGTGTATATTCTGGTATATAGTATATTCTAGTATATCCTGGTATATTCTGGTATATTCTAATATATTCTAGTATATTCTTGTATATTCTGGTATATTCTAGTATATTCTAGTATATTCTGGTATGTTCTAGTATATTCTACTGTATTGTAGTATATTCTACTATATTCTACTATATTATAGTATATTCGTGTATATTCCGGTATAGTCTAGTATATTCTAGTATATCCTAGTATATTCTACTGTATTGTAGTATATTCTACTATATTCTAGTATATTCTGGTATATTCTGGTATATTCTAGTATATTCTAGTATATTCTGGTATGTTCTAGTATATTCTACTGTATTGTAGTATATTCTACTATATTCTACTATATTATAGTATATTCGTGTATATTCCGGTATAGTCTAGTATATTCTAGTATATCCTAGTATATTCTACTGTATCGTAGTATATTCTACTATATTCTAGTATATTCTGGTATATTCTGGTATATTCTAGTATATTCTAGTATATTCGTGTATATTCTGGTATATAGCATATTCTAGCATATTCTACTATGTTCTAGTATATTCTTGTATATTCTGGTATATTCTAGTATATTCTAGTATATTCTGGTATGTTCTAGTATATTCTACTGTATTGTAGTATATTCTACTATATTCTACTATATTATAGTATATTCGTGTATATTCCGGTATAGTCTAGTATATTCTAGTATATCCTAGTATATTCTACTGTATTGTAGTATATTCTACTATATTCTAGTATATTCTGGTATATTCTGGTATATTCTAGTATATTCTAGTATATTCGTGTATATTCTGGTATATAGTATATTCTAGTATATCCTGGTATATTCTGGTATATTCTAGTATATTCTAGTATATTCTAGTATATTCTAGTATATTCTAGTATATTCGTGTATATTCGTGTATATTCTGGTATATAGTATATTCTAGTATATTCTGGTATATTCTGGTATATTCTAGTATATTCTAGTATATTCGTGTATATTCTGGTATATAGTATATTCTAGTATATCCTGGTATATTCTGGTATATTCTAATATATTCTAGTATATTCTTGTATATTCTGGTATATTCTAGTATATTCTAGTATATTCTGGTATGTTCTAGTATATTCTACTGTATTGTAGTATATTCTACTATATTCTACTATATTATAGTATATTCGTGTATATTCCGGTATAGTCTAGTATATTCTAGTATATCCTAGTATATTCTACTGTATTGTAGTATATTCTACTATATTCTAGTATATTCTGGTATATTCTGGTATATTCTAGTATATTCTAGTATATTCGCGTATATTCTGGTATATAGTATATTCTAGTATATTCTAGTATATTCTAGTATATTCGTGTATATTCGTGTATATTCTGGTATATAGTATATTCTAGTATATTCTGGTATATTCTGGTATATTCTAGTATATTCTAGTATATTCGTGTATATTCTGGTATATAGTATATTCTAGTATATCCTGGTATATTCTGGTATATTCTAATATATTCTAGTATATTCTTGTATATTCTGGTATATTCTAGTATATTCTAGTATATTCTGGTATGTTCTAGTATATTCTACTGTATTGTAGTATATTCTACTATATTCTACTATATTATAGTATATTCGTGTATATTCCGGTATAGTCTAGTATATTCTAGTATATCCTAGTATATTCTACTGTATTGTAGTATATTCTACTATATTCTACTATCTTCTAGTATATTCTGGTATATTCTGGTATATTCTAGTATATTCTAGTATATTCGCGTATATTCTGGTATATAGTATATTCTAGTATATTCTAGTATATTCTAGTATATTCTAGTATATTCTAGTATATTCTAGTATATTCTGGTATATTCTGGTATATTCTAGTATATTGTAGTATATTCTAGCATATTCTAGTATATTCTACTATGTTCTAGTATATTCTTGTATATTCTGGTATATTCTAGTATATTCTAGTATATTCTGGTATGTTCTAGTATATTCTACTGTATTGTAGTATATTCTACTATATTATAGTATATTCGTGTATATTCCGGTATAGTCTAGTATATTCTAGTATATCCTAGTATATTCTACTGTATTGTAGTATATTCTACTATATTCTAGTATATTCTGGTATATTCTGGTATATTCTAGTATATTCTAGTATATTCGTGTATATTCTGGTATATAGTATATTCTAGTATATTCTAGTATATTCTAGTATATTCTAGTATATTCTAGTATATTCTAGTATATTCTGGTATATTCTGGTATATTCTAGTATATTGTAGTATATTCTAGCATATTCTAGTATATTCTACTATGTTCTAGTATATTCTTGTATATTCTGGTATATTCTAGTATATTCTAGTATATTCTGGTATGTTCTAGTATATCTTCACACCTTCAACACCAGACTAAAAAGTAATCTCACCGTCTCCATTCTCACCGTAGGTGAAAATGTTTCTCCATAGTCAAAACCGTGTCTTTGTGTACAACCCATGGCCACTAGCCGCGTCTTATATCTTTTTTCCATCGTAACAGGATCCTTTCTTCAGGCTGAAGATTCACTTGCAATTTATCACCTTCTTTTCTTTCGGTCGATTGACTATGTCCCATACTCTATGTTTCTTCAATGATGTCATCTCTTCATTCATCGCGTTTTTCCAATGTATCCATTCTGGTGATCGACGCGCCTCATTCACCGTTTTCGGTATTTTTTCATCAAAGCATTTCATAGCTCTCTTCGCTCCAATCCTCGCTGATTTTCTTACGTTTCTCTCACCATACTCTCTTCTTCTCTCTTGTCTTTCCAAATGTTCTCTTACTTGAATCGCTTCTTTCGTTGTATTTTTTGGTCTACCGATTCTTATCGGCGTGGTCGACGCTTCTCGTCCTATTTCTCTCTTGATTCATCACATCTGTATTCTCTTCCTCGCTTATTATTTCCAATCTGGCGTCATCATAGTCACTGTTCTCTGCTTCGCTACGCGTGCACTCTTCTATCACATTTGTTTCATTTTCATCTCTGTTTGGCATTTCCGGAACGTCACAGTTCTGCTCACTCTTGTCATCCGGATCCAGATTGATTACAGTCAAATCATCTTCATATTCTCTTTCTATTCTTCTCTCTCTCTCTCTCTCTCTCTCTCTCTCTCTCTCTCTCTCTCTCTCTCTCTCTCTCTCTCTCTCTTGCAGTTTAATAATTCTGAGCCATTCTTTTCCTCATCAAATTTTACATCACAGTCACATTTTATCCTATTTGTTTCAGGTATGCACACACGGTAGGTTTTGTTCTCATTATATCCGACAAATATACCCCTCTCTGTTTTTGATTCGAATTTTTTCCTCGTTTCTGCCTTTTTGAGTACGTATGCCATACATCCGAATCTCTTCATGTGCTGTACATTAGGCACTCTCTCATACCATATCTCATACGGAGTTTTTCCATGTACTCTCGATTTGACTCTATTTCGAATATACGCTGCAGTATTCACCGCTTCTCCCCAGAAATTCAATTTTAATTTTGAATCTGTTAGCATTGTTCTTACAGTCTCAATTATTGTTCTATTACATCTTTCGGCTACCCCATTGCATTGTGGAGTAAAAGGGGGACTCAGTTCATGTACAATGCCTCTTTTCGCGAACCAACTGCTTAAATTCTTGACTATGAATTCGCCACCGTTGTCGGATCTTATTCTCTTCAATTTCAGCTCGGTTTGATTTTCCATTGTGATGATCAAATTTTTTAGTTCTTCAGCCGCTTCAGCTTTTTCATTCGGCAATCTAATGAAAATCAACCTAGAATAGTTGTCTATAACGGTCAAGATATAGGTTTTCTTGCCGCATGTTGACGGTTCAATTGGACCTACCAGATCAGTATGACATAGCTCCATTTTCCGTCCCGTTCTCACGGCTTCTAATCTTTGATGAGATTTTCTGCATGCCTTTCCTTCAATGCATGATTCGCATCCTGTCTTTTTCTCCTCGTTCATTCCGGTTACCAGATTGTCCTTCTTCATTTGCTCGATGACTTCTCTATTCGCGTGGCCCACCCGTTTGTGCCAGATATTTTCCCGAGGTGATGTCGCTGCAGCCCTCTCATTTGATAAAAAAGTTTTCACATAGTACGCATTGTTAATTCTATCCGCCGACATGACCACTTCGCCATGTTCCTTACATATTATCGCTCCGCGCTTGTTGAAAGTAACATTATACCCATTCTCTGTGATTTTTGCAACTGAAAGAAGATTTGAGTTCAATTGGGGCACACGCAATACATTTTTTAATCGTATTCGCCTTTTTGGTTCACGCATACATCACCAATACCCTTTGAAGTTAGCATTTTTCCTTTCTTATCCTATCATCAATCATATTCTCTCATACAAATTCGTTCTGAGTCATGTGACTCGTAGAACCAGAGTCTAACAACCATATTTGATATTTCTCTCTCTCATACTTACTCGTTTTGTTTTTGTCTCTCTCATACACGCCATACAAGCTGCTTGTTGACGAAATTTCCTTCACGTTCATGGCTGCTTCATCACTCGCTCTCATCGAACTGTTCTCTCTCCTGTTGTGTTGTCTCGGATATCTCCCTGGAGTTCCCCTGTGGAAACGTCCTCTTCTTCCTCTGCTGGTCGTTGACGTGTTTTGTTTCGGCTCCCGACAATTCGCAGCAATGTGGTTGATCCCTTGGCAATTGAAACATTGTTGATTCCTATGGCATTCCTTAGCCATGTGACCTCTCGTCCCGTAATTGAAGCAGTGAATTTCATTTCTCGATCTTTCTCTTACTTTCTGGACCGTCTCTTCACCTTTAAATGGTTTATCTTCTGTTCTTCTCGCTTCTCTGCGGCGTTCCTCTTGTTTCAGCGCAAATCTTATATTGTTCATCGACACGTTTTTTTGTATTTCTAAGGACTCGAACATTTTGATCGTATTCAGATCGAAGTCCTCTGTTAAAAAGGTGGACTCTATAGTACAATCCAACAACTTTTCAACGGTGGCTCGAATATGAGGATATAGTAGTTGTTGAGGGAAAGTAAATTGTTGTACAGCGAGGTTATATTGATAGTGACCCACCTAATGGTGGGCCGTTTATTAATCAAAATAAATCCCCGTGAAAGATGGCGGTTCGTGACCCCTCCGTCTCCTCTGAGTTGTCCCTTGGACGTCTAGTGACGTTGGCGTCTGAAAAATAAATCGGCGAACGAAGGTGTGAAACCACCTATTCGATACAATACGTATCCGTTCGTGACGCTGTTTCCCGTACGCTCCTGGCTGCGATAATCGCTATCGAAGGAGGGGGAGTACAGCCAAACTGCTCAGACCGCAGAGTTAGTGGACTGTATATTTTTGACGTATCTCGATAATCGAGAATCCTTCCGCTCGCACTGGCGTAGTCACGGTTAAACCGATTCTACTGCGTGGGCGTCAGCGTGAGGGTGGCGGTTAATCTTACAAGGAGGTTGTAAGGCTCCAAGTTCGATAATCCAGCTGAATTAACCCGTGCTTCAACAACCTTGATTCAAAGCTCGCGAGTGACTCAATACGTCAGGCGGCTATAGAAATCTCGGTGGAAGACGTGGTCCAACTCACCACTTACACGCACAAAAGCCACTATATATAGAGATATATAGAGGGGGCGTATATTGTAAGTGTTGTTCAACCAGCCACAATCCCCGCTCTGGTAGTAGCTATATAGCACTAGCGACGGCGTATGTGGGTGCGACTATGGTGGTTGAACGGGTCAAGTCTGCCGAGATCGTCGTCACGCTCTCTCTCAAAGGAAGGTGACAAGGCTAGGACTTACCAATCAAGACCTGTGGCTGGACCGATCAATTCCCGCAAAGCGTATAATGAATCGACCTTGTCACAATCCGAGTATCCGTTCTTCTGCGGCACTGGGACGTCAAAGCGTATGCCAGAGCTTATGGAAGAGAAAATGTACTCGGAAAGAGTGTCCTCCGTGTTACACGGGTGGCCGTACGGAATCGGAAACACGATTCCTTCCAAGAGTTTCTCTTGCACGCTTACACGCACAAGATCGACTATCTGCGTACAGTAGAAGCGGCGTTTAACGTATGCGTGTTAATCAAGAGTTTCTCTTGAACGGCGGGTAGTGAATTCGGGGAACGAACACGAATCTCGCGTCAATCACACCGAAATACACTTGTGCGCGGTGAAACAACAACCATGCACTTTTTATGTGATCGAAGCACGGTCAATACCGGTGCTCGATCGTGGTCACTATTGCTTGTCGGCTCTCTTATAGCGTGTGGAACGAGATCAGTTCCGTTCGCACAGTCGTGTCAAAACTCCCCGTCAAATACTTGATACAAGTATGCGACAGCTCGACTGGAGAGTGGATTACGAATTGATTGTTGCAAAAAACTCAGTAAATCCAGAGCTTACTAACTCTTGTGTGGGCTTGGTTCTCTGATAGCGAGGAGAACGATCTCGTAACGAGCTCAGTTCAGGTCGCACAGTCGTGCCAAAGCTCGCCGTCAAATACTTGATACAAGTATCCAACAGCTCGACTGGAGAACTTTTTCCGCTGCGAAGACTTGTAAGGCAAGTGATCGCTAGCGCGCCTCAATAGCAAGTGAACGCGAACTGGCAGGCGGCGACGACCGTCGCGCGAGAGTCTCAGCTGACCCGCTACGCGGCGCTGTCTCTCTCTTGTCCGCCTGTCTCTGTTCAACGTATGTTTGTATGTTGTTCTCTTTGTCCCTCTATACCTTCGCGACACGAGTTTGATTTGAACGTTTTCCACGTTGATCTACCGATCGCCGTGTTTATCAGCAGACATTCGCTGGTAGCCAGAAAGTCACGCTGTTTTTACTTGAACTATTGTTGGTTATTTGGCTCCTCGGAAGAATAACATCGCGGAGGTCACCAACGAATATAGATCGCGATAATCGCGAAATTCAAGCACGTTTCAAACTAACGCGATATTTAAACATCCTCTAAATACATACATTTTCAGTTCAAAGGCCCCGATATTCTTTCCAAGTTCTTTGCACTGATTCGCTGATACCTCTGCTCAGTTTATGTACGTATCGATAGTTTCGAATTTTTTCATTTTCAGGTTCGTAAGCTCGTTGAGCGAACTTGTTTTCAATTATTCGCTTTCGGCGGCCATATCTAATTTTATCCTCGTCCATAATTTGTCCGCACTTTTTTCCTCGCTGTATTTTAATATATGTGTTCTGGTCATGGTATTGATCATGGCTGTCCTTGCCGTGTAATTATCATCGTCCCACTCATTCCACTCTTTTAGTTTCTTCTCCTACAAGCGGCTTATAGGGAGCATACTGGCAGCACACATTCCAGCGACCTCCTTGGATTCCGGCAGAGATCAGCGTAATTATAGGGAAATTTGTCCAGATATCGTTGACCACTGGCAAGGGGGTAATGCGGCGGCTACTTCCTATGCTCGTCAACAGAGGGGCAGTACGACAACACCTTTCCCGCTACTACCTGAATCTTCCTCTGTTTGTATACATAACGCCCTTACGACATTCCGCGTCTAAGGCACGGGTCCGCTAGATAGCCTTACTGACGAGTTCTCTAGCGGGTCTAGGACGAAACGCTTCCTTCTCCTTTTTCCATCTTTTCATACTCCGAAAAACAGCCGCCATAGCGCTTTATTGGTTTCCTTGCTCCTAATCATTTCTGTTCATGCTTTTCACCGGTTAAATCATCACGATAGGTTTCAATTATTTAAAACAAATCCTAATCTCCGCCATTAAGTGCTGCCCCACATTGGGTGACATTCCGCTACTTTTTTCATGTATACTTTATAATGTTTATCATAAAATGTAGTATATATTTAAACTCTATTACTATTTTGTAAGCTTGCATACTACTACAAGTTAGGTACCAAAATTAATGAATATTTATATAACAGACATTTAATCCAATATCTCTGGGTACAGCTAATATTTTATCGTCTCTGTTGCACTTTTACACTGTATAGAGTAAAAAATGTGTATTTTTCAGATATTTAACGTTGAGGAATGCGTTAAAGAATGTTTGAGCAGCAAATTTATTTGCAGTGTAAATGTAAAGTGAGGTATAATCTACAACTTCCCGTTTTTCATAACCTTGTACGTGACAAACCTCGTGGCAGCTTAATATCGATTTTATCTTTACTCTTAGCTAGTTGGATTATAGGTTCCTTCATTTATCGGAGTTTCTGCTTGAGTTTAAAACAAAAACCGTTTCCCAAACTGTGGGTTGCGACCCCCTTGGCCCTTGGGGGTCGCAAAGTGTTTTCTACGGAGTAGCCACGCTTATTTTTAGCACTTATTTATTTTAGATCTTTCGATGTTGATATTTCAGATTACTTTCACTGAAATTTAAAAATTTGCAATAAATGTTAACTCTACCCCACTATATTTACACTCTTATTATTAGTAAATCAAGTATATTGTAATAGTCAATGCATTAACCATATACATAAATCATCTAAAGCGAATTCAAACTAATTGCTAAACTGCGGATAATTACGCAAATCTCAATATTTATAGGCAAATTTTAAGAAAGTGGTAACAAATAAAATCTTATTTTTATTGGTAACAGCCTTGTAGATCAAAAATAAATAAAAATCGTACTCAATTCGGTGAAATTTAATACTCTAGTATTTTTTTTTTAATTTTCGTAAGCCATAAATGCATGAAGCTCCGCAGTCTAGTAATTACATTAGAAATACTGATTCTTGTATTCTCGTAGTGATCCGTTTCTCAAAAAACGATATCTTTACAAAGATATATTACTTTATTTTTAGCACAACCACCCGCATTTTCGAACCGTAAGCGAGGCGATTGGGCCTCTTTCGATGCCCCATCTGCCCTGGACGTTTCTCAAAATTACAGATACTTATAGCACCCAATTACCCGTAGTAGCAATATTCCCGAGAAGCCGTTACTCTTCGTCAAACCTTTAGCATTTTATTGAGCCATTGTCCACATTTGGTGACCAGAAGTCGAGCCATCGTCGATTCCTTTCTTTCCGTTTTCTTTGTTCCGAGTCAAGGCGCTTCTCTGGTTTATGACCTGCTACGGTTCTACCTTTGGGACACGCGGATTCCTCGCGTGCGTCACTCGAGGGCACAAGCGTACCTACGAGTGACTCCTGGTTTGGAGGCGGCCCTTTTTTCCCTTTCCATTCCATTTTTTGTTGACCAATTATCTAAGACGGCCGTGCTCCTTACCAATTCCCGGGAAATGGCAGTCAACGAATCCGCTTGTCCCACAGTAAAACTCACGCCCACACCGAGTTTACCTTTTTACGCCATCCATCATCAACACACACTTCATCATCAAACGCAGTCCGTGAAACATTGTCCACAAGATTCAATCAGTGTATTCAACTCATGTAATCAACGTTATTTTATTTTTAAAAATATAGTCCTCTAATTGCTCGTTACATTGTGCCTAATTTATTATATTCATACCACCTCTATCACCTTAATTGGTCATAGGGAATCGCGTACCACGTTGTCGCATTCGAATCGGGGATTTACAACCCTCGTAGACCAATCCGGTCTCAACGCGAGTTCGTCATAAAACACGTAGGAATATTACATTCCTGCGTTCTTTAATAGCGTGTCTATACATCGACACACCATAACTACTATTTAAATCATTATAATGAACTGGTACACATAATATGTCAATAACGTCGAAATATAATTGTAGCGGCTGCTTGTAAATATTCCCACGGTAGAGACAGGTTTCCTTTTGCCCTGGGCACGGGACGGGCCTCTTTGTCTGTTGGCTACGGTTTGGGCCTGTCACCGGCGGTCAAACGAGCGGCATTTCCGCCCGTCCCGTAGACAAAGCCCACTTTCTCTAACTTCGGGGAAAACTTTCACCGCGTCAAGGGTGCTTCGCCAGAAGCGGTATAGGGTTTTTTCTACTAACGCACTTCCCCTTGCACGTGCCAAAGACGAGGCCGCAGCACTTGCCAGATGACCGGAAGTCCCCGAATCTGGCGGCACGGTTGGACTCCGACCTCGCTACGAGCCACCCCCTTCGTCACCCGGCATGATTGTAACCACCCTTGCCGGTCTCGGGCCCGTTTTCAGAGTCATCTCGCTCACGCGCACTTACGGGAGTAGGGAGAAAATTGGAGAAGGGAAGGGAGGACCGAGGCTTTAAGGGCGACAACTCTCGGCCCTCCGGGACACAATTGCATCATAGTTTAGACAGATTCCAGTCAGACAGCGGTCACACTTTCGATGGACTCCGATAAACTCGTTCCTGCGTACAGTTTCATTTTCGATACCACCGCGCCTTTTACTAACACGTTATTATACTTTTAATAAATTGTTGTTGTTTTTAACTTGCGTGGTTTAGTCCTTCACGTACGTGAAGGTGGTCCTTCGAGGTGGTGTGTAGTACATAAACTTAGTCGGCACACCACGTGCAAATACATCAAAGCCCGAACGATTGCATAATCGACCACGGACCAAAACAATAATAATAAAAAAGTAAGACTATGAATGTGTTACGAGCCTGCGCCGAGTGGTAGTGTGCGTGTCCGGCGAGCGGTTCAAGGTTTATAGTGGAATACGATTTTCAATTGCTAATAAAGTGCGCGAACGAACTTGGTTACAAACGAGGAAACCACGTAGGTTGGAAAATAGTTTTGAATTCTTGATGCGAGATCAAATAACTCCTGGGATATGTTAGTAACGGCCACGTAGCTCTAATGTTACAAATTAGTTGATACAATCCGAGCGGTAAGATTGTATCATACGGTAACGGTCAATTAAGACTTGTTGGAACTGAATGGTGGGTTAAAATCGAATGTTACTCAAAATTACCTTTGACTAAATTTTATGTTACAGGAAACTGATTTGGTTACAACTGTTATTGTCGCGATAAGAATTGTGCACAGACTTACGATCCCTACAGACATTACATATATCTCATGGGATTTTCCGTCTAGGGGGGCTCTAAGACTCCTCGTGTGGCTTTAAGGGTCCTCGTACCATTTCGGTGTCGCGCCCAATGTTGCCGATAGTTAACATATTTACGTGTATTAGTAAGAACTCAATATTCTGTATATTTTATCTTTACTACGGGTGCTTAATATGATTTAGAGCAGGCATGTCCAGAAGTAGCTCACTTGGACGCAAATTCGAGGGAGACGCCTACTTCTCCCGCCCGTGCGTCTCGCTCCCCGTGGCGGCCGTAGTCCTCCGAGCTCCTCAGACCCGTGCCTACCGCTTGCAGCACGTACTGCGTGTGGCGCGTTGCGGCGACTTTCGGACCCACAGTAGGCACGGTTCTGAGGAGCTCGGAGGACTACGGCCGCCACGGGGAGCGAGACGCGCGGGCGGGAGAAGTAGGCGTCTCCCTCGAATTTGCGTCCAAGTGAGCTACTTCTGGACATGCCAGATTTAGAGGCTTCAAATACATATGACGTGTGAATTTGATTGGTGAAAACAGTATTCATGAATAATGTATTACAAAAATACGAAATATAGTAAAATTAATTTGATTACTATACGTAACACTATTTTTATTTGTCATGTTATTTAAAAAAAAAAGTATATTGCAATACTTTTAAACACTTTAAACGACTGCTCCACTTTCTTTGCAATTACGTCAGAATAAATTCTATGCAGTCACAGAATACGTTCACAGATATTTACTATTCTTGTCTTTTCGTTCTTTTAAAATCAATACTCTCAAGCTCAATAAAATAAGCTTCATTGTGGTGCTTGTATTCCTTTCATGTTTAAACACATGTACAGTTTGTTATAATATTTTTAATCAAAATGTAAAGCCAATATAACTTTTCTGTTGTATTAGTACAATTCTACATTGTACAAAGAAACATTGCTTTATGTTATACATTTCTGTTATTACTCATGCGTTACGAATTCTTGCTAAAATTGTACCAACGTGAGTTGATCGACCAGTTTTCTTCGATTATATATATTAGCTACGATAATTCCCGTGTGCGAAAACAAATGTCGTAAGCTAATGATGGCGCGGTAGAGGTCTCTCAAGAGGCCCCTCGTGCCTTCGTTGCTTCCACCATACGTACTCCTTGTCGACGAAAAGATGGCATTGATTTCGACTGTGGGGTGCAGGGGATCTGCGAGAATTCACTCTTGACGCCAGGCTGCGGACGATTACGAGAGTCTTATGCATTAATAAGATGTAAATGTTTTCACGTATGTTCTATATCAGAGGTTGGCAAGAAGTGCTCGTTTCGGCCGATTCTCGAGGGCTACGCCTCCTTTTCCCGGCCGCGCGTCTCGCTTCCCGTGGCGACCAAAGTTCTCGAGTCAGCTCAGACTCGTACCGTATGAACTGCGCGTGGCGCATTAGGGCGACACCAGTGTCAATAGGCTTCCACATTACCGCGGTGGTACTATTGTCAATGTGTTTTTTTTTTGTCAGTGCTATCCCTTGTAGGCCTATTCCACTATGTAGCATGATAATTTCGGAAAATAAATTAAAAAAATAAACTTACAAGATAAATTTGAAAAATAATTCTTAATTTCATCGCCAAAATTTTATTCAGATGTGGAAAGACTTCTTCGTGGACGTTTAGACACGTTTGGTAAATCAGAAGTATTATATATATTTTTTCAATGTTCGGATCGACATATCTGTGTGAATGTTCGTTCTCCACAATGCGGAACATTAAAACGGAAAAGCGCACCCGGTTGACCGATTCTTCTCTATCGTCTGCGATGCGAGCAGCGACGTCCTGTCGACAGCCTGTTTTTGAGGATAATAGAAAGCAGATAGACCGACGCTACTCCGCTTTCGGTTAATTTATGGTAGGGTCAGTGATTGTGGCTGGCCTCTCAAGGCATAGTTCCGTCGACGAAGAAACCCGAGATGATGCCTGGCAACTTGAAGTTGTGCAGGCATCTGATGGGGCGCATTCGTTGACACATGTTTAGAAAGTTAGGAATCTTTAAGTATGGCAGGCGACCTAAGGTCGTGCCGCTTGCTTAAAGAACAAGGATAGTTTTACCTCGAAGAATCTGGCCACGGAATGGGGAAGGCGACTATGCCTTCTGGTGAGAGCAGGGCTTAACCCAGAACCGTCAAAGGACACAGTTCTAAATTCGAGGCAGCTCCGCTACATGAATAACCGCTCCTACGTCCGTGAACTATCAACTAGTCTACCGGATCCACTCGGTAAAATCCAATATGACGACGCCCCTAACCTGTCAAAAACGCTTGAAATCGATCATCTTTACGCATTAAAACTTTCACTCTTATCATTTTCTCGACAAAATGTATAGCATTACATACAGAAAACTTGAAAATTATTAAAAATGCCTCATGGACAAAAGCTAAATCAAACTGAAATCAGCTTGATTAAGAATTTAGTAGATGGAAATTATTTACTGAAGGATATTGCAAAAATATTAGAAAGTAGCCGCTGTGCTATTTATAATTACTTGAGAAATAGTGATAATTACGTAAAGTATGGCAGGCGACACGAGGTCGTGCCGCTTGCTTAAGGAACAAGTTAAACTTATTAGGGATAGTTTTTCCCTTGAAGGATCTGGCCACGGAGTAGGAAAGGCGGCTATGCCTTCTGGTAAGAGCCCAGAACCCTCAAACGATACAGTCATAAATTCGAGGCAGCTCTACTGAATTTATGACATGTTAATAATATGTACAAGATAAAAATGTTTAAAACCATCCTTTTATTCAGTAGATTACTTAGGTAAACGTACATATACAGGGTGTTCCACATAAATGGGAACACCTAAATATCTGTCGTATTTACAGTCCTGTCAGAAAACTTCAGAGGACAAAGTGACACTATTGCAGGGGGCAAATATAATGGTAAAGAAAAAAATTTGTTATGTCGTGTTTTTTTAATGAAATTTCAAGGTCACCGATGTTTTTTTAAATGGAAAAAACTGAATTTAGTGGATACCATATGTCCAATAATTAATCCAATTTAGCATTGCGCTCCGTCAGTGTAGCATTGTATTCAGTATGAGAGATTTCTTATATCGCTCGAGCCTGGTTCTTATGTCGATTTCTTACCCGCGCCCAACGTGGGGCTTAGACATAAGAACTTCGCGTTTCGGGTGTTTTTCATCACCTCGCCGAGCTCAGCTGATCGAGCTCGATGCGTGCACCGCGGTGAACGACCGCGGTTGTAAACTGATTCGGCGCCGTCTGTTTATATTTCGCATCGTACTTGCCTCGTGGGCCATCGTTCCGATATTCCATATTTTAAATCCAACGCCTATTTTCCATTGTCTCCCTCGCCACACCTGTCGTTAGGGCAATGCCCCGATATTGCCAACGAACGTTAGGTGCTGGCGGCTCCCTGCAATTTCAAAAATCCCACTCCTCAATCCTTCCGAACCGATGGCCCCGAGCAAGTATAAATAGGCGCGTCGAAACCGCGCTCGCTCTCGTCATCTACCGACAGTGACAATTAACGCTGGTGTTTACTTCTGTGCGCTGCACACCGAACCATATTCTTCGCTGCGATTCTCGTGAGCTTCACGAGAATCTTTCATACAAACAGTTCGTGAGCTTCACGACCTGTCGTCATTTCATATCATTACACTGTATCATATTTCATACCCCTTTGCTATATATTTTTCGTTATATTATAATTCTTGTTACCGACACTCTCTACATTGCATATACCTCTTCATTTCCGTTTCCTAATAGCTACAGTTTCAACACCATATTTTTGACCTTGAAATGACCTTGAGCAAGAATAATCATGTTGGAGAGGATAAAAATGTGGAAGTTTAAAACTTACGCGTCTCAGCAAAGATTACGCGTTGTTTACGGCGGGTTGACCTTTACATATTAAATGACCTGTAGGCATTGTCGATTTCCTGGGACGTAATTGAAGCACATGCTGCAGTAATCCTTTGCCGCATATCTTCTGGCGTTGTAGGTTTATCTTTGTACACAATACATTTTATCTTGCCTCATAGATGAAAGTCCAATGGTGTCAGATGCCCCTGATTATGAGATCGGATTAGTTTCCGAGACGATTAAATTACTTTATAACCACCGACCGATGAAAACAAGCAGGAAGACACCCGGTCAACACGTGCTTGAGAAGACTTCCTCAAACAGTCATAATAGCGCATTTCTTGCTCGAAAAACATAACAATAGATACCAGGTATTTGACCCACAGTAGGGTCGATGCAGCCCAAATGGCACGGTGTGCTACATAGCTTTACTATTCAGACTTGTATGTAAAAAATTTAAGCATACAATCTGAAGTCTGATTTTGAATATTGAATATTCAGGTAATTATATTGCAATGACGTAACAGAATCTAGGTCTGGGATTTATCTCCTTCCCCGAAATTAACGGGAGAAATATCGTGAGGAATTTGCTTGATTGAACCTATGTACCTAAATGCATTTAACCTAATTTCGATAGAATAATCTGCCGTTGATCGCAGTCGCAGTTCTTCAGCCCAAGTCATGGATACATGGGACCTTGCCCGAAAAGGCGTGGTGTCCACCGATTTGTTTATGTTCGTAAAGGCGCCATTTTGTATAGATCCCAAACACTGATAAGAACTGGACGTATTTAGGTACGAATGCGCGGCCGATTGGATGGGAGTGGAAAGGGCAGACCTCATTTCACGCATGCTATGTAGCGTGTCACGTCAAAGCCAAAACATTTGGCCTATGGCCGCATCTTAGATGGAGATGAGCAGGCCTAACGATAAACTTTGTTTGTTCATGTGTCATCCCCGGGGCTCCTCTTCTGGAGGATGCAGAATGTCTCAATTTACGGGATTTGAAAAATAGCCCGTCCATGCAGTGGCTATAAGCGCGCAATTATGTCAGATTATTTAAATGTTATATTTTATTAAATGTTATGCTATTGTTATTTATTATTTGTTAGTATATTTATTCCCTATAAATTATTTTATGTATTTTTTTCATGTTAGTCTCTTGTTCATAGTATAATTCATACTAAAAAGCCCTTTTGTAAAAAAAAATAATTTATTACAAAAAACTATATAATATCGCGAATATATAATGTACCTATGGATAATAATGTATAATATAATAATAATAATCGTAATAACAATGTATATAGTATACAGTATATGTATATAGTAATACTAGTAATAAAAATATAATTATAATATACATCACTGTTACTATTATTATTGTTATATTATACATTATTATACATAATTACATTATACATTAGCGATATTAAATAGATTTTTATAATAAATTAATTTCTTTTTACAAAAGGGCTTTTTAGTACGAATTATACTATGAACAAGAGACTAACATGGAAAAAATGCATAAAATAATTTATATGTACAATGTACGTATAATATCAGAATGTGTGGCGCTTTTCCACCAAAGGTCGGAAAAGTATCCTATTTCCATGATGTTGTAGAGGAGAGATACCGATAGTTTTCTTAAGGAGCTGTGGAGCCCCCCTGAAAACATTTTTTTGTGCCATGCACTGCAGGGAACTGTCAACGCGCGCTCCAAGAGGCAAGAATTATGGCCCTTCGGTGGCTTGGAAGAGAATCGGAACCACACCAGATCCGGCGCGTTCACACTACACTCTCTATACCAAAGCTATGTAAAAAAAAACTCTCAGGGGCCCGGACCGGATGGGTGTGCAGAGATCTTTAAAGGTCGATTTATACAGCCGTGCGGGTTTTTTTTACATAGGTTTGGGTCTAGAGAAAACTCCGACCGAGTTTTCGCTTTCACGTCGACCAATTTTTCAGAATGCCCCGTGCGGGCCATTATCTCGACGTCTGAGCATTTCCAGATGGCCTTTCGGGAGCGCGTTGACAGTTCCCTGCTGTGCATGGCCCAAAAAAAAAAGATGTTTTCAGGAGTTTCACAGCTCCTTATGTAAACTAGTCAGTATCTCTCCTCTACGACATCGTGGAAATAGGAAATTTTCCTATCCCTTGGTGGAAAAGAATGTTACACATTCTGATATTATGCGTAAATTGCATATGTGTTGTAAAAACTAAAATAACAATTATTTTTTTAATTCAGTTATTTTTATCATTTAATTCACATTCCGTGTGAAGTCGGATCATTTTTACATACAGACACCGTCACAGTTTGCTACTTTGGACAATTTGTACGAAAACGACATACCTCCAGAAAATAATTTATATCACGGCTATAATTAAAAATAGAAACATTTTCTTCTTTTTGACAAGTCCGCAAGCAAAGCCGGGACGAAATAATTTTATGTCACCTCTTTTCCTAATTCACATAATATTCATAATAACTTTTTTTTCCGACCTTAGAACTGTTTTTCTTTTGAAAATTGGAGGTTATTAATGAATTTGTTTAATATCTCTGTCAGTCATGTATATATGAAAAAACTCTTCAAACAAAAGTTGTAGCATGTAAGGAGGTGAATATAGCATCAGGAGAAAAAAAATTTTTTCAAGCTCATTTTCTCAAGTTTTCAAGGTCACGGATGTTTTTTCTATGAACAACTGTTTATGCTATATATGGATTCTTAAAGAGAAAAAAAAAACAAATTCAAAGATACATCATAGCGTCTATTTATGTCAAGATTTAAAAAATTGAAAATTTTCAAATTCGTTGCGCGCCCTTTTGCGAAAAAAATAAGGTCCACCCTAATGTATACATACGGTATACATAAAATACTGAAAGTTGTATTTTTAAACCTTTCGAATATGAGTCTGTATTGAAAATTTAAGAAGCATGTTTCACAGACTTGTGACAATTAAAAACATTTTATAAATATCATCGAAATCGGTTGATGCGGAAAAAATCTGACAGATGAAAATCGCGAGAAACTGCAATTTTTCCCACCTTTCAATGTTTAATATTACATAATATACTCTTAAAACTCAGAAAAGATTGGTATAACTTAGTTTTTCACGGGAAAAACACCGAAAAAATTGGTTTTGACTTTTTTCAACTATGACGCACCAGTCTCAGGAATTTGAAAACAAATGAGCATATTACTTATGATGGTATCTTATTGCTAAATTAAAATTGTAGGTGTGCTCTTTCATCTTCTATATGAAATCTGCATCTTTTCAATTTTTTTCATGTTTTTCATGTCTTAAAACCAAAATTTGCAACGTCCACGACGAACTTCGAACAGTACTACTTTACACTCGACGTCGATAGAAAAAACATCGGTGAAATAACGTTTTAAATCATACATTTATAATGTTTTTTTCTGCCTTGGTGTAGCTACACCACGGACAAAGCACGGCGAGAGATTGCTCGCTGAGGTATCCCATGCGGGGTTGAGGGGTGCGGAAAGTGCTCGGGTTTCGGTAGCAAGCGTGACGATTTCAAAAGACACCGCCGTCTCGAGTGGCCTAGGCCCCGCACGGCTATGTATAATATAGCCGTCCGTGCAAAAGGCTTGAAAGTGCTCAACTTTACACGTGTATAACTTCTGAACCAGTGAAATCCCGGCAATAAGACTTACACTTCCGGTGTTTTCTCGTAGAAATCTATAGGTTTGCATAAAAAGTTAAAAAAAAACTGGGTATCTAAAAGACATTTCAACCGATCGTTTCATTTCGGTAGAGTCCGCTGTCGATCTAGAGCAGGCATGTACAGAAGTAGCTCACTTGGAGGCAAATTCGAGGGAGACGCCTATTTCTCCCGCCCGTGCGTCTCGTTCCCCGTAGCGGCCATAGTCCTTCGAGCTCCTCAGACCCGCGCCTACCGTGGGTCCGAGAGTCGCCTCAAAGCACCACACGCGGTACATATTGCAAGCGGATCGGAATAATAATCTATAGGGTCGGAAATTCGGAACCGTAGACAGAAAAATGGATTGCATTCATTGTCTATGGGGATCTTAAGTCTGTGATTGTGTGTGGAGAATGAATTTTATTGTGTAGTTGCTTACATTAGATGTACGAAGTATTCATATACCTTTTAAAAACGAATAACTTTTTTTAAATTGGATCAAACGACCTGAGATTTCTGAAATGTTAGGACTAATTTAATTGGAAATGTGTAAGCAACAGTTTTTTAAATTGCTATTATTGCGAAGAACAAGTAAAGGTCACGACTTTTAATTTTTTTATCTGTCTGCAAAGAAAATTTAAAAAATACCTATTGTAGATTTAACTGTGTTATGTACGTGTAGTACAAAGTTTTATGGAAATCGATTGACTCATGAAAAAGTTAAAGGTATTGTAAGTTGTAAAAATCTTTGAATGTAGGGTTTCCAATTCATTTAAATTCATTTAATTTTTTTGTGTGCTACACAATATTCTTTGCCTAAAACACTATTCTGTATTTCAGATTTTCATCCCTTCGTTTAAGGATAATATGGAGGTGAAAAATCTAAATATTATCTTCTATTTTCTCAGTTATTACTTAAAATATTTAGATGAAATAAAAGTGAAAATGAAAAACAATTTATTTTTCAGGGCTGATTTTCGAAAACAATATTTTCAGTGCACACCTTCGAAAAATTAACTTTGTAAAATAATTTAAAAATGTGATATTATTTAGTGATAAATGATGTCAATTAATTTTCCTTAGTCTTTTATTTGTAATGTTGGATAAACAATACTTTTTTCGTGTTTCGAGAATCACAAGCATAAATGATTAAGCTTACATAAACTACATACTTACGGTTATAGCAGAATGATCCCGAAGGATCTTCAGGAGACACATCGTATTTGCACCTCGCCATGCAGATAATGTAGGAACAAGTTCATCCCAATGGTAATCTGTGGAAAAAAAGACAATTTATGTAATCGAAATAAAACGGTTTTAAATGTCGTACTAATGAATACAGACATTACGTTGAAGAACCTTTGAGCATTATTAACAATTAAAATTTGTAGTATGCTTTGAAATTTCCATTTGTAAATATTAATTAGGATGAAGGATGCGTCGTGGCAATCCCAATATGATGTTAATAATACACACTAAGTAAATATCTGTTTACTAAGTTAAAATGCTTTATGCAACATAGTATCAAAGAGTTTTCCTCCGCTACTCATTTTTCAATTCTTTTGCAGTATATTAGTACAATAAATAAGAAAATATAATCTTAATGAAAAATAGAATTTCACTTTGCAACGAGTAAAATTGTCATTTACAACAAATACATTTAACTATTTACGTGTGAATAAATAGATTAATATCATTAGACTTTTCATTATTTTCAAATAAAAACAAATAAAGCTTTTTCTGTGATCAGTCATTGAGGATTAATTCTGGGATTCACGAGACGTTTGATGCTAATTTCCTTTTGCGTTTCGCGTTTACGGAAGCATAATGAAATTGCAGCGGGCGAACAAATTCGCAGGCTACCGCACGCATTGCAATTAATCCGGCGCACGTTGTGTAACTTTAATGGGATAACTGCCATGCCGCGTTACAAAATGAATGCTTCACGGATAGCCAACGAAATGAATTACACGTTTCGTTTAATATCGTTGAAATACATATATGCGATTGATAAAAACATTTTTATTGGTTTCAAATTTTACAATTTTTATTACTGCACTTATTTACATACCCAACGTACACAGGAACATATGTTATTATTGATTTTATTGGCCACGGTGTGTTACGCAGTAACAAATGTTGCTTTGAAATAAAGAGTACGTTAAGGTTCGTTCAATTGCACACACTATACTAAATTAAGTGAATTGAAATTTGTGAAAATTTAACAGTTACTAAAATTCAAACGTCTAAGTTCAATAAATAAAATGTTATACATTTTGTTTAAATATGGATTACATTGCTGTAGTTCAACATGAAAGGTATTTTCTATTGCACTATAACAGGCATGGACAGAAGTTGCTCGATCGGAGGCGATTTTCAAGCGTCACCCCCACTCCACCCGCCCGCACGTCTCGCTCCCCGTGATGGTCATAGTTCTCGAGTGTACTTCCTTTCCGAATTTTTATCATGGTCTTGAAACTTTCTCAATGGCAATTGACACCATAGTTCGACACGTAGCGGAAAGACGTCAATGATTTATAGATCAATATGCTTGAGAAAAGGATCTTTGATCACCGTCATGCGTGGCCTGCGTGAAGAAACGATGACACGGGGTCAATGAACATAGCACAATTTGGGGAAACGCCCTAAATTAATGATTCGTTGTGCTCCTAGCACAGAAATTATTTTGAAAAATTAATTTTTTGCAGAACTGTGCAGATGGAAAAATTAAAAACTCTAGATGCGGTAGGTAAAACGAGGATTGTCATTCGTTTAAATGAATGTAATACATACAAGCTTGAACTCTGAGTAGTTTGTATTGTATAAGAACTATTGTGTTGCACAATTTAATATGATACATGAATTGATAATGGATTTAACACATTTTTGTTTGTAATTTTCTTTTAAACTTTTATCAACATATTATACTTATGACATTTTTCTGATTAAAATGGGGCCAAAGGACAAACATAAGTTTTGGAGAACTCTTTTTTCTCAAATTTTTTTATACAATCTTATATATTTCGACGAGAAAACACGGAAAATGAAAATCTTATTGTGAAGAATTCACTGGTTAAAAAGTTATACGCGTATAAAGTTGAACACTTTTAAGCATTTTTCACGGGTTAAAGCGCTGCCATATTGATATATTTGCTAGATGATACGCATAAAATGGGCTAAATACTTCCGAACAGATCCGTTAGATGGCAGCAAAAACACGTACGTAATAATAACACATTTACTAAATCAAAATGCGAAACATTATACCATGGCCTTCTCCACTCCCCCGACGACCTAACCCCAAACCATCTTGAACTGTAACTTGTCTTTGAAATCCTGTATGTGATTCTGTATATTTTAGTTACTGGACACCGAAAACGACCGATTCCATGATTATTGTTATAAATTTTCATTTCGCACCGACGAGTACGACATTTTTTAAATTTCCACAACAATCCACAATCCTGAGCCCAAGTAATTGCTTCTTCTTTACTACTTGGCATGTCTCTAAAGTTAAAATTTCTAATACTTGAACTAGCCATTTGAAAATTAACAATAAAGTTATTAATAATTAATTTGTGAAAAGCACTTGTAATTGCTTATGTTTACAAAGTATGTGTAACTACTGAATTTCTCAGTATTATTTAGCTGATCCCGCAAATATACCATACTATCTAACCACTGATCTCTATACAATGGATACGGGATTCGGATTCTGGAAATGTCCCGAATTGAACATAGATTTGGATGCCAGCGCCGCTATCATTCGACCGGTGTACTGTACAACTCGTACTCCTCTTCACCTCCGTGATCCTCTATACTTCGCCATGTGTTTGCGTCCCTCTAGGTGGCGCTGCTTTCAATCGAGTTGATTGGACGTCATCGACACTTTTTATTTCGTAGCGTGTCAAGGAGTCCAATCAACTAGATTGAAAGCAGCGCCACCTAGAGGGACGCAAACACATGGCGAAGTATAGAGGATCACGGAGGTGAAGAGGAGTACGAGGGGTACAGTACACCGGTCGAACGATAGCGGCGCTGGCATCCAAATCTACGTTCAATTCGGACCAAAAAGCTGTGTAGCTGGCTTATGGCAATACCGTATCCATAGTATATATATATATATATATATATATATATATATATATATATATATATATATATATATACAGGATGGCCCACATAACTCTGAACAGCTCAATATCTCGAAAACTATGCCATCGATTTTAAGGTTCTTAGTCTTAAATTGCATGGAACTGAAGGGCCTTTCTGACTACATAAACGTGAAGTGGCCTCCCTTCCCCTTTAACGGGGGAGGGGAGGTACCTTTGTAATTTTAAATGGAACCCACTATAAAATGTTACATATTTAGATTCTACATGAAAAAACAAGTCAATTTTGTCTGAAATATTTTTTTGTCAGATACTTCCATGATGAGATATAACAGTTCGAAGTTTCGAGTTGTAGGTACTTGAAGAGCTCGGAAATAGCGTTGTGGAATTATACGCGCTTGAGTCCATTGCTTATTCATGAAGAAACACAAACAATAATATTCACAATTCTTGAGTTTGACTCACTTATCTATGAAAACGTTTTCAGTTTAGAGCTGTTATTCAAGCACATTGTGTAACATTGTGATTATGGCTACTTTTGACACAGAAGTGAATATGTTATTAACGTTAGGTGAATGCCAAAAAAATTATCGGCGTGCAGCAGTGATGTTTTTTGAACGTTATGGGATCAAAAAATGTCATGCAACATTTCATAATTTAGAAAAGCGGCTTCGCGAGCACGGTGAATTGTGTAAAAAAACTCGCAATAAACCTAAAGCTGTCACTAATGAAAATAATAGTGCCAGTATTCTTGCTGCAATTACATTAAATCCTCATATTAGTCAACGTACACTTGCACAAACATCACATATTAGTCGTTCATCGATTCAACGAATTTTGAAACGGCAAAAGTATCATCCATATCACATGGTTTTATCACAAGAGCTTTCGATAGCAGATTACGATGACCGCGTAAAATTTTGTGAGTGGCTGCAGGGTGTTGTGGAAAATGACTTTTTGTGCAAAATACTTTTTTCCGATGAGGCCACTTTTATGAATTCAAGGCATGTAAATAGACATAATCTGCATTATTGGGCCGTGGAAAACCCAAATTGGATGCGATGCGTTCCCTTTCAACATCGATGGTCTTTAAATGTTTGGTGTGGCCTAATAGGAGATTTTGCGATTGGACCTTATTTTTTTCAAGAAACTGTAACATCTGCAAGTTATTGTGATTTATTAAAAAATCATTTTCCTGCGCTTTTGGAAGATGCGCCACTGCACGTTAGAAGAGAAATGTGGTTCCAACAAGACGGCGCTCCTCCACATTTTGCAATCATCACCAGGCAATTTTTGAACGAAAAATTTGGGAACAAATGGATAGGTCGTGGGGGACCTCGTCGATGGCCTCCTCGATCCCCCGATCTAACACCATTAGATTTTTTCTTATGGGGATATGTAAAGGACAAAGTTATGTTTGAACCACCGACGACAAAAGAGGATATGAAACAAAGAATACGTGACGCTTGCGCTTCAGTGACTCCCGAAATGTTAAAAAATGTTAGAACAACTTTGATGTTTCGAGTAAATAAATGTTTACAAGCCCGTGGTGGACATTTTGAACATTTAATTTAAAGTACATTTTATTTCTTCACGAATAAGCAAAGGACTCAAGCGCGTATAATTCCATAACGCTATTTCCGAGCGCTTCAAGTACCTACAACTCGAAACTTCAAACTGTTATATCTGATCATGGAATTATCTGACAAAAAAATGTTTCAGACAAAATTGACTTGTTTTTTCCTGTAGAATCTAAATATGTAACATTTTGTAGGGGGTTCCATTTAAAATTACAAAGGTAACTCCCCTCCCCCGTTAAAGGGGAAGGGAGGCCACTTCACATTTATGTAGTCAGAAAGGCCCTTCAGTTCCATGCAATTTAAGACTAAGAACCTTAAAATCGATGGCATAGTTTTCGAGATATTGAGCTGTTCAGAGTTATGTGGGCCATCCTGTATATATATATATATATATATATATATATATATATATATATATTAATGTGCTTATTAATTACTAACATCCAATATGGCGACGCTCTAACCTGTCAAAAACGCTTAAAACTGCTCATCTTTACACGCGTATTACTTATAAACCAGTGAATTCCTAACAACCATACACACATTTTCGGAATGTCTTCATCGATATCTGCAGGATCACATGAAAAATAGGTAAAAAATGTTAACAACACAGAGTTCTCCAAAACGCAGTCAGGCTAAACATAACATAATTCGGAGCATATTTGTTTATTCAATTGCTTTCTATGAATTTCTTATAATTGTGCTCCTATTACTTTCTATTGTTAATAGGGCGATGATTGGAGGCGCGAAGTGGTAGGTAAAGTCGCCGGTGATAACGGTAAACAGAAACTGCATTTATTATAAGTACATCGGTGTAGCGATCTGACACGATGTTTCGGCTATAACGACTGTCAAAGAACTGAGCGTAAAGTGCAGCGCGGCGTTCGGCGAACAAACGAAACGATCGCTTATAAACAAACGATCAAAGGATTCCGCATCGCAACATAACACGATGGCGGTGTCCTTTTACAACAGTTTCCTTATGAAATTGTACGGAAATGATGTAGTACAGGTCCGGGCAACTGCACAAACAATGAAAGTAATAGGATAGATAAAGTCAAATTATCTCAGAAACGGTAAGTTTTAAGACAAATGTACTTTAGTACTTTTTTATTCAGAATTTACCACCATATCGAAACTGAGCATAATAAAAAACAAAACTGACCATATCTCTTTTACGCGTCCACTTGTCAAAAAAGTTCTACAGATTACTATATTATTAATTGAAACATTATCTAGTATTTTGTTTAAAATAACGTAGACATTTCAGGTGGACAGAGTTCGTGGGACACGTTATACCGAGCCATTACTGTATTTACCAGAAGTAGAATAGGCAAGTTCATAGTTAGACGCACTCGCATATTTCTATTCAGTAGCATACGTTGTTAGGAAAAGAAGCGCAGGTATGACTTTATTTAATTTATTTCCGTCATACGGTTTTTGTCTTATGTAGCATGTTGGTATAGACTATTTTTCAACTTTCAAATTTTATTGGTCTTACCCCCCTAAAATATGACACTTGGTGAAAAAATGATATGTGCAAAATTTCAGCTCGATCGTACAATGGGAACCCGTGCCGCAACGCGCTCGAAAATTGTTTATTTTTGAAACCTGATTTTCTCCATTATAGTACATCGTAAATATACATTCCTATACATCGTTGAATTTATCTTTCCATGCACTATAACTACAGTGGCCGAAATAATGATAGGTTCACTAGTCGCGTCGGCTGGTCTACTGCTTCTACTTTTGTTTACGTTATCGAAAGTGTACTGTGTTGTTTGTTCTTATTCCGCACGAATGTGCCCCACACACTATATGAGCAGTCGGTCAAATTTTAAAAGCATTAGTGTGAATACGTGCTTCTTTCAAAACACTTTGAAAATTCTCGGGTACAACATACGAAGTAATCTTAGGTTCACGGTGAAATATATGAAAAATACTATTGATAGTTCAATTTTTTGAACGTTTTTGTATGGTAAGTATACAGATTAATAAAGTTTAAAAATTATAAAAAATATTTTATGTTCGTTTAATATTTTTAAAGCACAATGGCACGGGGAAAATCGTTAAATGATAACGAAAAGGGCAAAATTATTCCCTTTCGCAATATGGGTCTCTCTAACAGAGAAATTGTCAGGAGAATTAAAAGACCTTCAAATGTCATGAACAATTTTTTAGAACTAAAAGGAAAATACGGCAGTAAAAAATCTACAGGCCGTCCAAAAGCATTAACACAGAAAAATAAACTTGGTGCTTCTAAAATAAAAACAAAATTAGACTTACCAGTTGGTGTTCGACGTGTGCATCAAGTTCTGAGATTGAGGGAAACATTTAAATATACTAAAAAGGCGAAAAAACCACCGCTAACTAAATTCTACAAGGAGGAAAGGTTAAAGTTTGCAGAAAATCATATGTCATGGACTGAAAAATGGAAAACGGTGATTTTTTCTGATGAAAAAAAAATTTAATTTGGATGGCACAAACGGGTTTCAATATTACTGGCACGATCTGCGTAATCAAAAAGATGTGAAAATGGCAAGAGTCCATGGAGGAGGATGTGTAATGGTTTGGGCTGCATTCGGCAATAACGGTAAGACTCCGATAATGTGGTTTCTGCCAAAAGCCAATGCTGAAAAATATCAGGAACTACTAGAATACCTACTGGATGAATATGGCGACGAGATTGGTGGGACTAATTTAATATTCCAACACGATAATGTAGCGATACATCGTGCAAAAACAATTCAAAACTGGTTTGAGAGGGTGAAAGTTGAAGTTTTACCCTGGTCATCAAAGAGTCCGAAATTAAATCCCATTGAAAATCTTTGGGAAATTTTAGCACGAAAGGTATACGCCAGTGGAAAACAGTATTGCACTGTTTCCGAATTAAAAAATAGGATTAGAGAGGCGTGATCTGCAATTAAATTAGAAACTTTATAAAAATTAATTGAAACCATGCCACGTAGAATATTTTAAGTGATAAAAAACAAAGGAAGTTCAACTAAGTATTATATTATTATATTTTTTATGTAAAAATATATAATGAACCTACCTTTATTTCGTTCATCAATTTTACGGTTTTCAATAAAAAATTTGTAATTGACACAAATTATATTATGTTATTCATTTGAATTATGTATTTTGTAAATTATATTAGAAAGAATAAATAATAATAAATAAATTCAAAAATACTATATAAAATACATGTTTATGTTAACAAATTAAAATGAACCTATCATTATTTCGGCCACTGTATATGCAAATAGAGTAAATTGGATTACAACAAAAATTTTTCTTTAGCATTATATTTACTTCATCTAACAATACAACTTTTGTTGGACACATTTTTTCATATATTTATTAATAACAATGATGTTTAAATAACGTAGTCACTACACGCAGTTAGGGTTGCCATAATCTATGATACCTTTTGTTTACAATTGTATACATTTATATTATGACGCACGAAATATTATTAAAACTTAACCTATACACAATATACAAAATTATTCGAAAGACACTTAATATAAATTAAAATAATATATAAAACTTGTTAATATACGTCGTCTCAAAAGCTAGATTTATTTGTATCGAGATACCGTTCTCTGTACTCTCCTAAAATTTGTAAAATATTTTGTTTCTTTTCTTCGTCTCTTGTTAATAAAGCATTATATTCCTTTATCAAATTTACACCTCGCTCTGGAGTATCGTTAACTATTTTCAAATTTTTTACTATTTGTAGACCTGTTTTATAAGTTTCCTCGTTTTCTCAGACTGACGGATCTTTCTGCTTTATCTGCTCCAATTATTGAGCCCGGTTTCTCTTGTTTTCTTTGATTTAAGACAAAAAGCTTGTCTTCTTGAATCTTGATGATACTTAACGCATCGTTATGAGCGATATCAAAAAGATCGTCTAGCGAGTCAACAAATTCCTTTTCCCTTTTTTCTTGAATTTCAGATCGGCGTTTTTGAAACCTTTGCAACTATGGCCAAATTTCGTATAACGTTACTAATTTCGTAATACTGTTGTACAATTTTTTTGTCGGAATACGTGTTGTGTCGTGTCAGTGCTCAAACAGTATTAGTGAACCGCTGAGATACACACCTCAAAGAGAGGTAAATAAGTAATAAGATAATCGGGTTTCGGATAACTAAGTAACTTTAATAGAAAATGTGAAAGACGGTATAAAAGACAGTATAACAGCGACTCTTATTCTGCGACAGATATTTCACGACTCGTAGTTTCGACTCTTAAATCACGACTCGTTAGTTTCGACTCTTAAATGGCGACTGATCTTACAACTAACGCGTGAGAGGCAAGTAACCTCGTGGGGTTGAAAAATCCCTCCACAAAGTACAAAATAATGGGGGCCCCAGCCAATGATACAATATTTGGGAGGCTACAAATGACCTCCCAAAACAAGGGCAACGCCCATGGACGAAATACGTCGTAACGAGTGTCGCTAAACAGACGACACTCGGTTTCCTGCAATTTCGCCGGAAACCATAATTTAGGCTTTGGGCCACAGGCCCTCCTTGGCGCTAAGCGTGGGCCTACGCTACGTCAAGTGCCATTGAGAACTGCACGGCTAGGCTGACTTTCCCATGGCCAGCTGATACTTTCCAGCCACACCAGAGTCATAAAATAATAAATTCGTCAGAAGACGCTAGAGGACCCCTTCGACAATGGCACAGTTCAAAATCGACCGTAGCGTAGACCCAACCCGAAATACGAGCCGGCCATACAATAATCACGTCTCAACAATACGTGCTTTTTCCCAAAAAACTTGCACTTCTTCTATAGCTATTGCGGCACTTGATCGAAGATCCAATTATACATTTCGCAAATTATAAAATAACACACGCAAAGTTTGTATGTCACTAGGAAGTTTTGAACCAATAATTTGACTCTCGTCATGCCTCAGCGAATATACTTTATCACTATTTCTAGTTTCCATTTTTTGTAATTCACTTTCTCTTTGAATATAATTCTGCGATGCGCACACATCGGACTCTCAACCAAGAATGAAAAACAGTTTCAGGTAAGGGGTTACTTTATTATAATGGAAGGGTTCCCACAGGAAAAACCTGTCAGGGCCGCTAGCCAAACGACTGGATTTTACACCTCAGGTAGCTGGAGTGGCGCGACTCTGACGCTGCCTTATATGCGTTCACTGCTAAGTCTAGTTGATAAATTTTGATTATATTCATGGAGGCAATACAGAAACGTAACTATTATACATTTAAGAAATTTTAATTTTATTTACAAGCATTCAGTAATTCGGTAAACCTTAAGTTTAGGGGAGGATGCTCCGATGACCTTGACCTTGACATGTTGTTGAGGACAACATTCTGAACAACTTTTGTCATTACAACTACCCGGTGCTCGGTCTCAGTTTTCGAGATATTTGCGAAAAACTATTGCTAATAGTGTATTCAATTTTCCGTATTCTTCCACGCTCTGTGACAACGTAAACCTGTTCCGGGGCCGCATCTGTTTATTTTTTGTTTGTAAACACGTTGTGGGGATGAGAAGCGACAATACCACACACACCCACCCAGTGTTTTTAAAAAGAAGGCTCTCACATTATACAATATAAAATCAATTGAGACGAATACGGCATACATGTATTATATTATCGCATTTGATAGTAAAACAAATTGGTATTGGTTTCAGTTGTTTTGACATTGTTTAATGTGAGAAGTGTGTGGGTGTGTGTGGTGTCGTGTGTTGGTTAGGACTAGGTGGCGGGGGGTGGAGAGCACACAGACGAAATTATGAGTATCTCGAATAGTATCTATATCGAACTGAGAATTTTATTCTGTATTTAAATGGTCTAATGGATACATAGAATTCATTATGGTCCGCACTGGATCGCACATGGGTCACATTCGGATGTATGAGTTCTTGCTATGTTTATTTATCTAAGGTGTAGCTAATTCGAAACTATGGTAGCCTTACGTAGCCACGAAGAATACAGAAAATTCAATACAGTACTAGCAATGGTTTTTCGCAAATATCTCGAAAACTAAGACCGAGCACCGGGTAGTTGTAATGACAAAAGTTGTTCAGAATGTTGTCCTCAACAACGTATGTCAAGGTCAAGGTCATCGGAGCATCCTCCCCTAAACGTAAGTTTTACCAGTAATTCTTCTAAAATAGCCGATCACAATCATATGAAAAAATGTGTCAAACAAAAGTTGTATTCTTAGACGAAGTGAATATAATGCTAAAGTAAAATATTTTTTTTAAATCCAATTTTTGAAATTTCAAAGTTGCAGAATGATTTGTTTCGATGACTATGTACTTTATTTGCATATAATTATACAGCATGGAATGACAAATTCAACGGTATATAGGACGATATACCCTAAAAGTAAATAATAATAAAATTTAAATTTAGAGAAATTTCAATACTTATTTAATTTTTCAGTTACTTTATATATTTACGATGTACTATAATGGAGAAAATCAAGTATCAAAAATAATCAATTTTCAAGCGAGATGAGGCACGGGTACCCATTGTCCAATCGAGCTTAAATTTTGCACATACCATTTTTTCACTAAGCGTCATATTTTAGGGGAGTAAGACCAAACAAATTTTTAAACACATCTATGGCTGCTATAGTTAAGAACCACCTTAATGTAGACTAGTATTGGGCAGAATTTTATTTACGTAATAAATACAAAATAATAAACAAAAATAAATTTAGAATTAAGCGTTGCATTTAAATATAATTCTTTTAAATTATACTAGGACTAAATTATTTCTTATTTATAAGTCAAATTTTATTTTTAACTTGAACGCAATAGAGGAGTAAATTATAAATAATAAATATTTTTTCGTTTTATCATCTCTGTTATATTTTGTGTAATAAAGAAATTATAAAATTTCTTTTTTTATTTTTCAATTGACAGATCACAGTTCACGTTTGCTTTTCAAACAAGTTATGGCGGCAGAGAAGTGTGTGAAGATGGAAAAAGGAGAAGGAGGCGCTTCGTCCTAGGCCCGCTAGAGGACTCATCAGTAAGGCTATCTAGCGGACCCGTGCCTTAGACGCGGGATGTCGTAAGGACAGTTTAGGACGGTATATATACAAACAGAGAAAGATTCAGGTAGTAGCGGGAAAGGTGTTGTCGTAATGCCCCTCTGTTGACAAGCGTAGGAAGTAGCCGCCACAAGTTAATGTTAGTATATTCGATTTCATAATGGCAACTAGTATTGGAGAAGGAGCTACTTGTGAATTCATATTTGAAGATCGAAAAAAAATTTGTGAAACTATGCGGGGTGACTAAATTACCCCATTTTAGCCCAACTTTGTACTTTACTGACGCTAAAATCGTCGCGCATGCGCGAGAAAACCGAGACCATATACCATCACTGCTTAAGCTAAGGCTGGCGGTCAGTGTCGCCAGATCGGTTAAATCGAGGGCAATACAGTTTACCACCTCTCTGATGACCAGAGTTAAGATCGGGTTATACAGAGCCGTCCGATATCGGTCGCGTTTGTCGAGTGTTTATACATTTCCATCCGAACTTTGAGGTAACTTGAGAAGCGTTCGAGATGTTCGAACAAAGGCCAAGAGCCGAAGATCGTGTCATTTGCTACCCTAACCCCAGGGTTTCCGAGAAGCATTTACTCCACTCTATAGCTCGGGAGATGCCTATGCTAGAGTCGGACGACTGGCCGCAAAATATTTTCCTCGAGGATATGCTGTCCGATCGCTGGCGGCACGAAGGCAGAATATGTAACGTTTATTTAAAAAACTATTAACTGGAACTTTTTAGAGCTCATCGTGGTAATAGGCGGAGAATACCTTGCTAAGAAATTTAAACGTTATAACGAAAAAAATAACAATTTCTTTCTATGGTAACGAAAAAAAAGAATATTATCTGACAAACTGTACTAAACAAATCCGGTGGAGGTTCAGAACGTTCTGGTTCGTTCAGTACGTTGCCGTCCTAAAAAACGTTGACGGTGGACGCGCAGAAAAATATAAAAATAACATTGTTTACTAGGAATAAGAAGTATTAATATATTCTTATTGAATAGTTACGTGATCTACATATTTAGTATTACAATAATAAATGACATCATTTCACCATAATTAACATGGGCCCCGAGGGTTATATAATAGTAAGAATTTAAAAATTTCTTGAAATTTATATTTAGTTATCTTTTTACGCATCAATCTGTGCAAATGTGGGACTCTTTTGCACTATGATCACGAACCTTTATCGAATGTAATAACCGAATATTTACTGTGGCAGATAGTAGCTGACACAAATTTACTAACTAAAAGTACATTTTAAATCTTTGTCACAGGTGTACATGAAGAATTTGTACAAAGAGCAATGTTCATAATTTTCTCTAGAATTCGTGACACTGACAAATTTTTAAAAAATTGTATATTGTACACGCCATTTGGTAGAGTAATTCTTCTTTAAGTTGTGGAATGCGGCCCGCGGCATGCGGGCGGCAATAAAACATTTTTGACCGCCAGATTTGCCGCTTTGCCAGCGATGGATGGCCAGATTTGCCGCTTTGTCTAACGTGCATTGCGTCGGTTAGCTTCTCTCCGTTCCAATGAAACTTTTCTGACAGGTCAGAAACGTCAAAGGTAGGATATATTCAATTCGTATTCAGGGTGTTCCCTATATTTCCATGTTGTGTTGTAAAGGAGAGCTACCGATAGTTTACGTAAAGGAGGTTTGGAGGTCATAGAAACCTTTTTTTTTGTGCCACGCACAGCAGGGAGCCGTCACCCGCTCGAGCTATATCACCTTCCGACTCGAAGAAAAAGAATCGTTGAGAAGTCGGACGCCGATTTCCGTGTGCGAACACTCTCATTTAACCCTTTCGCTGCGGGCACCGACTATAGTCAACATCCACGTGACGACCTGTGGGTACGAGCGCCGACTGTAGTCGGCACGCAAGGACCTGTGGGTACGAGCGCCGACTATAGTCGGCACGCAAGGACCTATGTATACGAGAGCCGACGTGCAATGTGCACACTTTTCGGCGTGGTGTCCCGTTCAGCGGCATTATTGCGGCGGAGCGGACTGCCGTAGCGAAAGGGTTAAACCTGGGTTACAATATTCGGTCTGATCCGAACTTCGGACATGTATAACCCGACCTTAATATGTAACACGTTGCGCGGCACACACGTGATCAGTCTACGGTCTTAGTGGGGGACGTTGGAGCGTGCTCATGGTAGTGGAAGGGGAAAAGAAGGAGAGGAAGGTCCACCCAGTTTTGGGTAGAACTGGCGACACTGCTGCCGGTTCTCTGTCACTTGCTCACGAAACGTGCTAGCAGTCACTTGCTATCGAGACGTTTTAGCGAGCACTTGCTCGCTAGTCCTCCCGGCCGTCACATATATTCGAGTCGTGCTAACGAACACTTGTTACAAGTTTTCTTAGCGGCAATTGCTGTTGGCAATTGCAAACGACTAATCGAACGGTATCGCTTATTCGAAGAGAGTCGACAAAGCCAAGCAAGATTGATCAAATTCTGGTTTTCCGAGTTTCGATAATTTACAGTTTATATTTTTCACTGCCGTACGACCTTTCGAATCGGGCTGAACTCGCTTACGAGCTCGCTACAGGATATTCGAACAGCGTTGTACAGGCAATAGTGACCACGATCAAGCACCGGTATTTCCCGTGCTTCGATCACATAAAACAGAGCATGGTTTCGATAGCTGCTTAGACCTAATTAACGTGGCTATTGTTTCAACGCACAACAAAGTGTATTTCGGAGTAATTGACGCGAGTTTCGTGTTCGTTCCCCGAATTCATTGTTGGCCAATCAAGAGATAGTCTTGAAAGGAATCGTGATTTCGATTCCTTACGGCAACCCGCGTTACACGAAGGGCACTCTTTCCGAGTACACCTTCTCTGCAATAAGCCCTGGCATACGCTTTGTCGTCCCATCGCAGCAGAAGAACCGATACTCGGATTGTGATACGATCAATTTACTGTACACCCTCGCCAGTTTTACGCAACTAGTAGTTATTCGGTGCGGCAATTGATCGGTCCAGCCACGGCTCGTGAATCGTAAGGCCCAGACTAGTCACCCTCCACAGAGTGAGACCGTGACGACAAGCTCGGCTGACTCGAACCGTTCAACCGACATAGTCGCACTTGCAATATACGCCGTTGCTAGTACGACGAAGATAGTATTCCGAGCGGGGATCGTGACTGGTTGAACAACACATACGCTATAAGCCCCTACTATTATACGCAGATAGTAACTTTTGTGCGTGCATGTGGTGAGTTGGACCACGTCCTCCACCGAGATTTGACGACTTTGTGACGTATTGAGTCACTTCCGAGCTGGAAATCGAGGTTGCTGGAGCACTGGGTAATTCGGATGGATTATCGCACTTGAAGCACTACAACCTCCTTGTGAGATTAACCGCCACCCCCACGCACACGCAGTAGAATCGGTATAGCCGTGACTACGCCACACAGTGGTCCCAAATCCCGAAAACACGGCCAAAACCTCTAAACGTACTTTAATGCACTCAACATTCGTAATCGGGGGTTTTCGGGGTCGCTGATTACGAATATGAAGTTGAAATTCCAAAAAACAAAATGGCGGATCCAATATGGTGGACATGTACATTAAAAAATGATTATGCCTGCTTGGAAAATGATCTTTTTGGGGTCTTTGGGGTCGCTGATTACGAATATGAAGTTTAAATTCCAAAAAACAAAATGGCCGATTAAAATTTAGACAACAATTCACATTAAATGTGTTTTGAGTGGTTGATAGGTAAAAATGTATAAATGACAAGCAAAATTGCACTTTGTATATCAAGAATTAGTATAATTGTACAATAAATTATGTACCTAAGATTTAATCATCCGAATCGTCATCGATATCAGATCCTTCTTCGGAACCATCTTCTTCTTGCGTAACCATTTGCCTTTCCTTATAAGGTGCAAGTGGCGAAAGCAACAAATTTGCTGCTTCCGGAGACAAACTATTCATTTTTTTCGTCGGCAGTTTCCTTACACTTGAAATATACAGGGTGGCCCACATAACTCTGAACAGCTCAATATCTCGAAAACTGTGCCATCGATTTTAAGGTTCTTAGTCTTAAATTGCATGGAACTGAAGGGCCTTTCTGACTACATAAACGTGAAGTGGCCTCCCTTCCCCTTTAACGGGGGAGGGGAGGTACCTTTGTAATTTTAAATGGAACCCCCTATAAAATGTTACATATTTAGATTCTACAGGAAAAAACAAGTCAATTTTGTCTGAAACATTTTTTTGTCAGATACTTCCATGATGAGATATAACAGTTTGAAGTTTCGAGTTGTAGGTACTTGAAGCGCTCGGAAATAGCGTTATGGAATTATACGCGCTTGAGTCCTTTGCTTATTCGTGAAGAAATAAAATGTACTTTAAACTAAATGTTCAAAATGTCCACCACGGGCTTGTAAACATTTATTTACTCGAAACATCAAAGTTGTTCTAACATTTTTTAACATTTCGGGAGTCACTGAAGCGCAAGAGTTACGTATTCTTTGTTTCATATCCTCTTTTGTCGTCGGTGGTTCAAACATAACTTTGTCCTTTACATATCCCCATAAGAAAAATTCTAATGGTGTTAGATCGGGGGATCGAGGAGGCCATTGACGAGGTCCCCCACGACCTATCCATTTGTTCCCAAATTTTTCGTTCACAAATTGCCTGGTGATGATTGCAAAATGTGGAGGAGCGCCGTCTTGTTGGAACCACATTTCTCTTCTAACGTGCAGTGACACATCTTCCAGAAGCGCAGGCAAATGATTTTTTAATAAATCACAATAACTTGCAGATGTTACAGTTTCTTGAAAAAAATAAGGTCCAATCACAAAATCTCCTATTAGGCCACACCAAACATTTAAAGACCATCGATGTTGAAAGGGAACACATCGCATCCAATTTGGGTTTTCCACGGCCCAATAATGCAGATTATGTCTATTTACATGCCCTGAATTCATAAAAGTGGCCTCATCGGAAAAAAGTATTTTGCACAAAAAGTCATTTTCCACAACACCCTGCAGCCACTCACAAAATCTTACGCGGTGATCGTAATCTGCTATCGAAAGCTCTTGTGATAAAACCATGTGATATGGATGATGCTTTTGCCGTTTCAAACTTCGTTGAATCGATGAACGACTAATATGTGATGTTTGTGCAAGTGTACGTTGACTAATACGAGGATTTAATGTAATTGCAGCAAGAATACTGGCACTATTATTTTCATTAGTGACAGCTTTAGGTTTATTGCGAGTTTTTTTACACAATTCACCGTGCTCGCGAAGCCGCTTTTCTAAATTATGAAATGTTGCATGACATTTTTTGATCCCATAACGTTCAAAAAACATCACTGCTGCACGCCGATAATTTTTTTGGCATTCACCTAACGTTAATAACATATTCACTGCTGTGTCAAAAGTAGCCATAATCACAATGTTACTGCTTGAATAACAGCTCTAAACTGAAAACGTTTTCGTAGATAAGTGAGTCAAACTCAAAAATTGTAAATATTATTGTTTGTGTTTCTTCATGAATAAGCAATGGACTCAAGCGCGTATAATTCCATAACGCTATTTCCGAGCGCTTCAAGTACCTACAACTCGAAACTTCAAACTGTTATATCTCATCATGGAAGTATCTGACAAAAAAATGTTTCAGACTAAATTTACTTGTTTTTTCCTGTAGAATCTAAATATGTAACATTTTATAGGGGGTTCCATTTAAAATTACAAAGGTACCTCCCCTCCTCCGTTAAAGGGGAAGGGAGGCCACTTCACGTTTATGTAGTCAGAAAGGCCCTTCAGTTCCATGCAATTTAAGACTAAGAACTTTAAAATCGATGGCATAGTTTTCGACAATTCACAATAATTATAAAGAAATGCTTACTAACAATTGTAAAATCGCATTTTTAAAATCAATATTAAAGAAACAAAGTTTACCCTCGTATGAGCAGAGTGGCGCCTAGTGGCAGTTGGTTTATATAAATTTTGAAAGATAAATGTATTAGCAACACGTCAGAAAAGGAATTTTGGTGGTACTCCGTGGAACTTTTAACTTATGTCTACGTTTCTACAATACGCGCATCAAGTTTTACCTTCTACGTTCTCCAAAGAATATTTCCATCGTGTAACGTAATGACTAACAATTTTGGAAATACAAAAACAGATAAACATTCTACTTACTTCCAGGAACAGCATCCATTTTGCAGAATTGAAATTGATGCACTATTTTGAAAGTTATGCACTTTAGAAGGGTACGTTCAATTTCCTACTAATGCGCGCGACAAATGCTCATCAAACGAAGGCTAACTTTGAACTGACTACTGAACCGCACCATAAAGTTTTTACCTTTTTCCCTGCTGGCACTGAGTGGTCATATCGTCACTTTACCAAACCCTACAATTACAAACTCCTAGGAGGTACTTTATTTTTGAGGTTTTGGCCGTGTTTTCGGGAAAGGGAACCACTGTGCGTCAGTGCGAATAGACGAATTCTCGATTCGTCCGAAATATCCAGTCCACTAACTCTGCTTTGAGCAGATTGGCTGTATTCCCTCTCCACGATAGCGATTATCGCAGTCAGGAGAATACGGAAAACAAAGTCACGAACGAGTACGTTACGTATCATACAGGTGTTTAACATCTTCGTTCGGTACTTTTAATTTACAGACGCCAACGTCGATAGACGCTACGGGACGACTCCACGAGGAGACAGACCAAGCACGGGGATTTTTGATATAATAAACGGCCCACCACTAGGTGGGTAATTATCAATATAAACCCGTTGTACAAAAATTTACTTTCCTCTAAAAATTCCTATTTCCTCATAATCGAGCCACCGTTAAGAATTGTAGGATTGCATTATACAGTCCACCTTTTTAACAACATTGTTCGAGTCAAGAGGCTAAAAATAAACCAGTTTTAATATGCAATGAGTGCAAAACATGCAATCATTGCATTTTTAACGTACCTACATTTTCTAGGTCCACGTAAGGGTTAAATAAGTAGAGTATTTCATTGTTAATTGTCGTAAAATTCTGAACTATAATCTCTCCTTCCGCGGAGTATAACCCATCAGGCGCCGTGAAGCTCGAAAGGCCTCAGTCGCCGAGAAGTGTAACATAATGCGGGTCGGGGAATATCGGTGAGACACTACAAATCCAATGACAAAACTTCTTTATTTTTTATTATTTTTTTATGGAACTTTCACCAACATATTCGTGGCATTTTTCTAATGAGAATGATAATAAATAAGATATAATTCCGATTATATTTACTTCAGTAATGGACGATGAAAGTTTTGGGCGCAAGGAAGAGTCGCGGTCGCCGGCGTAGTTCAATGGCCCACGTGTCATCACAGTGTAATGCTAATAAAAAAAACTATTTTACTATTACTTATTCTTTTATGAGACTTTCTCTAATATATTTGTGGCATTTTTCTGATTAAAATAATACCAAACACGATATAATTCGAATTATATCTACAATAATTTTCCGAAAGTTTCATCGTCCATTACTCAAGTAAATATCATTGCAATTATATCATATTTGGTATCATTTCCATTAGAAAAATGCCACGAATATGTTGGTGACAGTTCCATAAAAAAATAATAAAAAATAAAGAAGTTTTGTCACTGGGTTAGGTGTTGTTTTCACACCGACATACTTGACCCGTATTATGTTACACTTATCGGCGACCGAGGCCTCTCTAACTTCGCTGTCCTTTTCTACGTTCGGCACAAGTCAAAGAATAGTATTATCTAAAAATTAATTGTCGCCGACCGGTCCCGTGTTACATACCTTTACACTTAGGTTTTCCAGGCGGGCCAGATAAACTGGCGCCCCGAGATAAGCCGGCGCCCCGAGACGAACATCCCTCCCTAAGGGCAGATGCCCTCCGATAAGCACCCCCTCCTAGCACTAAGAACCAGGGTCCTAAGATGATTGGCTCTTCCTAGGACCTCAAAATCTGTATAAATACTGGCCCAAAGAGCCCAATAAAACAGTTGTCCTTCTGCTACGGAACCTGTCTGTCTATTTTCCTTTTCGGAATCCTAACAGAGATAAACGGTTTATAACGAAGTCTTATAATACCGAACCTCTCGCCAAAGAGTTAGGAAACCGATTGTTTTCCCAATACAATAGTCTTTTTAAAAACTTTTAAACAACTCATCATTCAAACATTGTTGCGCACCGTGACACCCGTGGTGGCGACGATTATCGCTGAAATACTGCACAGTAAGACCCCGCTTAACGCTACTCTGCTTAACGCTATTTCAGTATTACGCGTAGCATTGGGATTTCCCAAAATCGAATGCGGTATGGATGTTCCCCGAAATCGCGCACGATATTGTTACTTTTGTAGTGTAATTACTTTTGTAACGTGATTTCTTGCTATCGGCAACTGCTTGCTGAACGAAACAGGAAAAGGCAAACGTCGTTAGATGACTTCTTAAAAAAAAAAATGTTAAATGTGGAAGAACCTTCCTCATCTCAAACATAACTTTACTCGAACTTTCTTTTTATTTTCGTGAATGTTTTATGAATAAAAATCGATATCAGCAATAAATAAGTCTATAATTAATGTAATAAGAAAGGACGTAACAATAAATGTTACAAAATAAAACAAATGAAACTGATAAATTTTCTTATTTTCTGTTCTATTTCACTTATCCCCATTATTTATGTGTTAAGATAACCTCGTTTATCGCTGAATCCTTTAGCGCTGGTACTTTCTGGAAGGTATCCCCCGCGTTATGCGGGGACTTACTGTATTGTAGTTTACAAGTCAAATAAATTTCTTAGCTTTCATGTAACGAGTTATATTGTGCTAAAGATCTCGCTTACTTAGAAGTATTTTCAAAATGTGCTGGCGATAATCAATTTTTTCAATATAATGTACTAACTTCAAGGTATTAAGTTGCTGTAGAAGTTTGTCCACCACTTATTTGATAGGAATAGTTTATTTTTGAGTTATTCAATTCGATGTGTAAACCATTAAGCTGATTTATGCTGTAGTAACAATTTATAACAGCGTAGCAGTGACGATTTGAAAGACCTTGTAAATTGAAACTGTGCTATACCATTGCCACAACCTGAAATTACACGTAGCGGTACTATTGGAAATATGAAACTGCAATGGAAATTTATTCCTCGTGCACCATATTTTCCAGATCTGACACCAACAGATTCTCGCTTTTTACCGCTGTTATGTACGAAACCGTTTCAATTGGAAAAACTTCAATACTTTTTAAGTCGTAAAAATAGTGCAGTACAATACATCATACCATTTCCAGACAGATAAATGATGTATAAATAAAGATGGAAGATACTTAATTCGAAGTAAACACAAAATAATTAAAAATATCCAAATTACAAAATTACTTTTAGTGGAAATGGCTTATGTGACAATTTAATGTTTAATTAAACATTAGGGAGGCGTATATAAATATAAGTAAATATGTTGTTGAAATCAGTACGTATTGTTCATAGAAAATTTAATACAATGGAATAGGCACTATTCTGCCTAAGCGCGAGTCGTTTTGTTAAATATGCTTCTAAATTTGTTCGTTATAATAAATAAGCTAATTAAATTAACAGGAGTCTAGAAAGATGTAACTGCAATAACTATAAAATCATGTAAATCACTCTTATTTCATAATACCGTGCTTGAATTACTTAATTGTTATAAAAAAATATAGAGCCTAAATGGTGCAACAAACGAAATAGTATTTACATATACAATACAGTAATTAACCCATTGTACTATGATTTATTTTACCATCGCAGTAATAAAAGCTTCTTTGTTCATAATTGTTTAGAAGAAGAAGGAAGTAGTTTATACTTATTGCATGCCTATATACTCTCCAATGGTTATATGCATATCAACAACAAAATAGAATTTCATTCTGATTTAAAAGAAATTAAACCCTATGTTACGTACAGAAAATTCATCTATGTGACTTTTTGAGCCTTCTTGAAGCCACATGTTGCTCTGCAGTGGTCCGCTAGTTTATCTAAAAAACCAACTCTCCCACGGGGGTGCTGCATCTGGGAAATTCTCAGGAATTTCCACCCAGATGCACGCCTACTCCCACCCAAATTTCTAGACAATTTCGGGGTATATAAAGCCCACGATTCCAACCACAATTGGGCACAGTTGAAACCTAGTCGCGTTGCGACAAGTTACGTAAAAGCAAGATCGGGTATAAAGTCCTTTTCGAGCATTAACTCAACAGTACGTATTCCAACGCACAAATAACTAGATAACCGTAACCCCCGATTTTCTCAGTGCGTCAAAACCGAGAGTTAGGGATATTAGTATCCGCGACTACACGTTACACAATTATAATTGTAACCCCTACTTAATTACTGAATATATTGTACTACGTTTTTAAGGAATTCAATTCTATTAATTCCATATTCACATCAGATTTCTATCCCAGAACTAATATTCCCACAACGATATACTTTAGCCGCTCAAAGTATATTAATTTCTATATAACGTTACGAGAGCCGATAACAATTATCCATTTCCCGATCCACGCGGCGACCCGACGGTGAAATACACGTCGGCCAGTCCTCGTGTCCCTACATTTCCGAAGTGGCGACCGGGTGGTGAAATACACACCGGCCAGTCCACGGTATAACCTATTCAATAAACCAAGGTGGCGACCCGTCGTTGAAATACACGGCAGCCAGTCCACAGGTTCCTTTCCTTATATGGCGACCCGACGGTGAAATACACGTCGGCCAGTCCATTGCTCCATACCTTGGCGAGGTGGCGACCCGGTGGTGAAATACACACCGGCCAGTCCACGGTATTGCCTATCCTACAAACCAAGGTGGCGACCCGTCGGTGAAATACACGGCGGCCAGTCCACGGTAATCCTACCCTCCCGAAGTGGCGACCCGGTGGTGAAATACACACCGGCCAGTCCACGGTATTACCTATCCTACAAACCAAGGTGGCGACCCGTCGGTGAAATACACGGCGGCCAGTCCACAGGTTCCTTTCTTATATGGCGACCCGACGGTGAAATACACGTCGGCCCGTCCATTGCTCCATACCTTGGCGAGGTGGCGACCCGGTGGTGAAATACACACCGGCCAGTCCACGGTATTGCCTATCCTACAAACCAAGGTGGCGACCCGTCGGTGAAATACACGGCGGCCAGTCCACAGGTTCCTTTCTTATATGGCGACCCGAAGGTGAAATACACGTCGGCCAGTCCATTGCTCCATACCTTGGCGAGGTGGCGACCCGGTGGTGAAATACACACCGGCCAGTCCACAAAACCAAGTCTCCTAATTATATAACCTCGGGCACGCATCACCTAGCTTAGCCCTCGGCTCGTAACACCTATATCAATAACTAGGTACCCGGGTGCCCACCTATTCATGTTTTATGAAATTTGTTTATCTTTCCATGAAACTTTCATCATGGCCGCTCGGATCATCTTCATTTGAAATTTTGTTGGTCTTGGATTCAGAAAATTATTGTATCAAAGTTTATATAGGTTTATATAGTGAATCTTAATAACCAAGGTAACCGAAACATAAGATTATGAACTAATTCTCAATGAACAAAATATTTGTACGTCGGCGAGTTGAGTATCTACCTGGTAATAATTGGTCCATAGTATCCACTCCATGGATGGTAGGGGAGAATGGGAGAAGTGTTAGAAGATGGAGGGGGAGGGGGGAGTGGATGAGGAAGGTGGAGGATGGAGGGAAAATGCGAAAGCTAAAATGTCAGGGGAGCAGGAAAATGGGGGAAAGAATGTTGTTGGAAGGGGCTGGGTTGTCTGAGGAGCGACCGGAAAGGGGGGGCCCACAATTAGGGTAAGGAATGAGAAGGAGTAGTTTTTAAGTAGTTGTAAGGTTTTTCTGTACATAGATCTCTCTCCCTCTCTCTCTCCCTCTCCCTCTCTCTCTCCCTCTCCCTCTCCCTCTCCCTCTCCCTCTCCCTCACCCTCTCCCTCTAACTCTCCCTCTCCCTCTCCCTCTCCCTCTCCCTCTCCCTCTCGCCCTCTCTCCCTCTTTCCCTCTCCCTCTCCCTCTCCCTCTCTCCATCGTTTTTGCGTTAGTGTTTAAGTTTTAGATATAGTTATTTGTAAGCTTTTAGATATGGTAGAGTAAGTTAGTTTAAGTTAGAAATTAAGGATAGGATAAGGATAGGATAAGGAAGAAGAATGTAGAGGTAAATGAGGAGTTATGGATGAGAATTGCAACCCCATGGGGAGACAATAAAATACTACTACTAGTATCCACTCCAGTTTTATACTTATTGTAATGGAGTATAATATCAGATTTTTTTTCACATCAATTGACACAGCCTTATCGGAATGCATCGTGGAAAGTAAAGTTATTGCTTTCTTTTTTTCGGCACGTAAGGCCCCTTTATATTACCTGCCAGGGTCTTTCTGGCTAGCCGTGACCTCAAAAACTTTGTTCCACGTATAACTATCGACTACAAACGTAGAAAACCCACAAAGACACGATGTAAAGTGTTTCTTTAAAAAAAAAATGTGGGTACCCGGGTACCCTGATTACTGAAATTTTCATGAGTCTGACTCGACGTTGTAGAACAAGGGGTTAGGAAATGAAATATTCCTTAATTTCATAACTCTTTATCATAAATTTTTAATTTCATTAATTTTTTAATCAACTCGCTAATGTGTTAAGGTCAGTATAATTACTGCTATAGGAACTTTAGATAAGGTTTATTTCATAATATATGTATTTTTTTCGTGATATTAATGATATCGAATAAAATTCCATGCTGCGTGTCCAAACCTCGTTTTTCCTTCTGTCAACTTTCATCAATTAATTGCGAACAATAAAACTTTCTGTGTATTGCTTGATTGCGAGGGAATAGGTCATTAGTAACAGCTTCTTCCTGAATATATCATAAAGTTGTCCACGAATGTAGTTATGGATTTATATCGGAAGTAACAATAATTAAGTTAAAGCATCTATAGTTTATTTAAAGGCTATCATCATATTAAAGTATAAGTGGCAACTCACCAAAATAGTGTTTGTAAACAATCACCCAAGTAGAAATGAAACGGAGGTATTAAGCAAACACAGCATGGGCTAAATAACGTGTAGGAACATTTTTGCGACACGAAAGTATATTATTTTACTTATCTAACATTATTTAAAAACATATATCTACAATATTAAATAAATAAAATTTGTAGCCGTTTTAAGTGAATGCTCGGAAAATTACTGGACAAATAAGGTTTATTCGGGGGTAGGTAGGAATACATAAAATTTCGGTACAGCAAGGGATAATACGTAAACTAACAAGGGGTTGTTATTTTGATTCGAAATTGTAGGATATGCGCTATCTTACATTTTCGCGTGAACTTTCGCAACTTCCGCGATTCTACTTTACGCTGACGTCCTGGAGTTACTCTGTACTCTCCTGCCGGGGCCGAGTTTGCTGACCGAGAGCGGCCGATGGTCTTACCCTGTCCTCTCTCTCTCGGGATAGCAAAAAGGGCTGTGGCCTCTGTGAGCCAACAATTTATACGAAATCGTTACTACCCACGAGCGCGGGAATCAACAACGCGGTTGTTAAGCGATCTCCAACGTCGCGCCTCGCGTCGCTTCCCCGCGTGATCGCCTACAACCTAATATCGAGAAGCATCGAGATGCTCGCCACCCCGTGTTATATTCTCGAATTTTGTATGCATGCTACAAATTTATGTTTCTTCCAACTATGCCATAATGAACCCGCTAACATTATTGTAAGCAAATAAAACAACGACAATATCATATATATCAGTGTGTCCGAATGTTAATGCGAGTCACTGTATTAAAGCACCTCGTTGTCATTGTTCAGAGCAACCGTCGCGGATCATGCTATGCAAAAACTAACAGCAATATCGAAGGGGGCGACATCCTCCGAAAAGGGACATAGAAATCAATTCGGTTGAAACGTACTCCACCGTCGAGTCGCGTCGTCGCGGATTTTCCACGCTTCGTACCTTCGCCATTCTTGATCGACCGACCATTAAAACAAGTTAACTTGTTAAAGTGCCACTTCCATTTTTTCATGTAATTATTATCAATTGCAATTTTTTCGAAATTTTGTTTGCACGTTGTTTAAATATCACCTTAGTTTGAAACATGCTTGAATTTCGCGATTATCGCGATGTATATTCGTTGGTGACCTCTTCGATGTTATTCTTCCGAAGATCCAAATAACCAACAATAGTTCAAGTAAAAACGGCATGACTTTCTGGCTACCAGCTAATGTCAGCTGATAAACACGGCGATCGGTTGATCACCGTGCAAAGCGTACAAATCAAACTCGTGTCGCGAAGGTACAGAGAGACAAAAAGAACAACATACAAACATACGTTTAACAGAGACAGGCGGATAAGAGAGAGCGTAGCGGATCAGCTGACACTCTCTCACGACGATCGTCGACGCCTGCCGGTTCGCGGACACTTGCTCACGAGACATGCGAGGAGTAACTTGCTCACGAATCGTGCTAGCGAGTACTTGCTCATGATGCGTGCTAGTGAACACTCGCTTACGAGTCTTCGCAGCTGTCATATACTCTGGTAACACGTCTTTGACGCCGACGCTATTGGCAACGACTGTGCGAACGGAACTGGTCTCGTGTACGAGATCGTTCGACCCACTATAAGACCACCCGCTGTCGGATACTTGTATCAAGTCTTTGACGGCGACGCTATTGGCAACGACTGTACGAACGGAACCGGTCTCGCATACGAGATCGTTCCACACGCTGTAAGAGAATTGACAAACACGAGCGAGATATTGAACTCCGGATTTTCCGAGTTCTCGATAATCGAACGTGATACATTCACTGCCGTACGACCTTTCGGACCGAGCGACGGTCCCTTTATGAGCTCGCGACAGGATATTCGAATAGAGACGTACAGGCAATAGTGACCACGATCGAGCACCGGTATTGACCGTGCTTCGATCACATAAAAAGTGCATGGTTATTGTTTCACCGCACAACAAGTGTATTTCGGTGTGGTTGATGCGAGATTCGTGTACGTTCGCCGAATTCACTGCCCGCCGTTCAAGAGAAACCCTTGGAAGGAATCGTGTTTCCGATTCCGTACGGCCACCCGTGTTACACGGAGGACACTCTTTCCAAGTACATTTTCTCTGCCATAAGCCCTGGCATACGCTTTGTCGTCCCAGTGCTGCAGTAGAACGGATACTCGGATTGTGACAAGGTCGCTTCATTATACGCTTTGCGCATTTATTCTTCCCATTCCATTTGAAAACACGGTTCCATCGAACAGTTGCTGAAATGAAAATCGGCAGTGTGCTGTTGAAAGGCCGTTAACCTCGTCAGCTGTTCTGAACTAGTCTTCCTACGATCGCGAGCATGGACGGACAGTTTTTCGTGCACGGGCAGTCGAAACAGTCGATTTACGTGCATCAAATGTGAACTAGTTGTGCGTGATATGTGGACTTCTGTGAATCATTTGTGTGGATTTCATTAAACGTTTGTGGACCCAATGGATATATGTGAATAGTTTTACTGTGATCGTGAAAAAATTAACAATGTGGGCGGGATTGTACAGTGAATGGAGATTGGCCCCTTCTGCTCGATAATTTCATAGAGCGAATAATTAAAATGCTGTTGTGAATTTTACGAGTAGGCAGGTTCAATGTTGCACACCGAATAATTTGTGAATACAGGAATCATTTTCACCTCGCTGGGGCTTTACATGAGAACGAAGGTAAGCAATGCTTTTTCAGTATTAACGGTGTTAGAGTGTGCGGTGCTGTTCGTGCCGCGAACGCCGCGAAGACGCTCGCTTTAAATAATTTTAATTCCGTCAATTTTAGGAATCGAAAAATTTTCTCCTCTTGTTTGTCGCGTATCTAACAGCTGTTCGTGCCGCGCGCCTTCGGGGCCGTTCGCGACTGTAATATCGCGGTGCAGAATTCGCTTTAAATAAGTTTAATTCCGTCAATTTTAAAGCGCCTGCCTTTTCAAAAATAGGTCCGTAAAGAGGAGACTTGGAGCCGTCACCTCGTTTTTTCGAATTTTTAAAACAGTCCCGGCTATAGGAAAATTTGCATTTGTTTAAAACATTTGCAAAATAAATGATGAAAATCCATTTCTTCCAAATCGAAATATTTTCAATAGATACTCTTATGTGTTTACTACAAGCTCCTAAAAACTCATTTTCCTCGGTACGTTAGTTCTAGTGTTATAATTTAATGAAAAATGGTTCTTTACACGTCTGTAAAACCAACATTTTTTAAGATTTCGAAAAATCCTTCGAGATTCCTTCATACATTACTAAAGACTACCACATATTCAAATTTGAACTATCCGACATAGGACTCGAAAAATTTTCTTCTTTTGTTTGTTCCTTGCTTTCGTCCGCGGTGTATCACCATCGCTCGCATGCTGTGGCACGTGGCCGTCTCTGCCAATACGCCTCTAGGTCGCGCTCCGATTGGTCCGTGTTTTTCGTTCATAACTCCTTAACAAAGCCGAAACGGCCATTTTTGCAGAGGAAAATGTCGCTTCAAATGGTCTCAGGAACATCCCCTTTGAAGGAAGCGAGACATTTTTGGGACACCCTGTATAGTAACACTTAAGAATGAACAACCGCATCGTAAGACACATCTGGCACTGCGTTTCTCATTTCCAGCTCCGGAACCCCGGACAACCGGTGGAGCCGGCACATCCTTCCAACTACCGTTACAAACTAAAGTTGACCGCCATATACTTCTAAAGGAAAAAGTTGTTCAAGATTACACACCCACCCCTTCAACCTCCGAATCGAGTCGTTCGAATTCGTTGTAAGATTTCTTCCCGCCGCGGTGAACGTCCCACTTTTTCCTACGCAGAATCCTCCTCCCGGTTTCGAGCTATCGCAGCCTCCGTACGGTGCTAGGATGTTTCCCGCGTTCGCCCGATTTCGCGCTGTCGATTCGTGCGACACCTCCCGATGTCTGTCGCCCGAAAACACTGAACTCCTTCGTTTTCGTCCCCGACGTGAACCTCCGAGGTTCCGTTTTATCCCGGGTGGACTACGTTGCACACGGTCACGCGCAGACTGGCCGTCGATCCCGTAAACACCCGGAGTTACCTATTATTCCGCCCCTCCTTCGAGGGTCGAATCTATACCTAAAATACTAATACGCTTTCACTCAATGATGTACACAATTTCCTTCGCTATTGATCATAGTTTGGCAACGTCTTAGTGTGCTTCCTACTCATTTTTTTGCGCGAAACAAGTATGTTTTTCGTATACGATCAATTAAAAATCGGAATTTTAACATACATTTTGCTTTATGCTTCTACTTTATAATAGATCAAAAGATTTTTATGGAATTTGTATCTTTTGCCTGGGATAGCTGGTCAATGGCAATGATATGCTCTGTATGATGCAACTTCAAGTCATTATTCTTTTACACTATCTATTTACTTCCGGCTTTTAATCCAGTGTCAGAGCGTATTAGTATTTGAAATGTACTTTCAATTCATTACAATTACATTGTTTTCAAATACACTAACTTTTGCAGATATATCATCAAGACGTGCTTGTGGGACAGACTGTGTATAAAAATTTTCCCATTATTAACAAGTTTGGGAAACATTACTTGTTAATTTGGCAGTTGGATGGATCGTATAATAAGTAGACTATTCATTATGATATTTCATGTTTATCATTCCATATAATTAGGATGAACTCTTATTATTATATGTTTAAATTGAAAACGAGTTTAATAAAACTTGTACGACTTCGTTTTCGAGTTAATTGACGTTGAAGATTCGTCGAGTTCGTGTATACTTGGCTACTCTGTAGACTAGTATCTGTTGCGTTTTTATATGTACATGAACTTCATCACTGTCATGACCGCTAGTTACTACAAAGAAAGAATTTTATTCCAATGTTTGTTCTTTAGTACCTACCAAATGTAAGAAATCGGAACGGCAATTACGTCAGTGCAATCAGATACTTTAGAAGTAACCGTAAGTTTGATCATGTGAAAGAGAAAGCAAATCTCAACAAAAGTATACGAATTTTCAACGTTGATTTACTTAAAAACGAAGACAAATGAAAACATTGTATTATATTTTTCTGATTTATTCTTTCACGTATTTTGTCATCTTCTTTCAGGTTGGACCATCAGGTCAGTGGCAGCCTGCATTCGTATCGAGATTTCCTGGACGTCTACTGCTATCTTATATCTATCATAAAATTATGAAATTTAATATATCGCACAGCTTGATGGAAAGCCATTGTAGGTATCTCAAGTTTTGTAGTAATCATCCGATATGACGTTCCGTTTTTAAGAAATTTCAGCACTTTTTGTTGATCTGGTATTATGCAGGGTGGACCAATAACTTTGACCACCATGAATATTCCCGTTACTCGTAACAATATTAAAAAATGGTACTTCCATAACTTGCATGGTATAAAGGGGAAAATATTATTATAATGTAAACATTTTTTATGTGACAAAAACCGTTCCACAGATTGCAAGGTCACCTTGATATCTTTAAATGGAATAATCTATCTTCTTTTATTGCGAATTGATTCAGTATTACATTCTGCGTAAAAATGTTTGATTGCATTTACTAAAACATTTTCAGAGTGAAGATAGGCAGAGAAACAAATGGAATACAAAGATACACTATGCAAAAGAATGCGAAACAAAGGCGTTGATTCAAAATCGGCCAAAATTACCCAAGACCAATTTTCCTGAAACTTTGCATATTGGTAGCCCTTTGGGTCTAACATTGATTCCGTGCAAAAACTATTTCCCAGGACTTCACGGTTACGTGGGGAATGGGGTCAAAGTACGTATTTTGCGAAATCTGTTATGTGCTGTAACTTTTAATAAAAATACGATATCGACCCGGCACTGATACCAAAAAATCATAAAAAATTCAAGCTTTCCAACGGTGTATAAGTTAATGTGATTTTTTTATTGCTAACATAATTCTTTCGCATTTTTCGTGTTTTACAAGGCGTAAAAAATTCAGAAAAATTGCAATTCCCAAAAAAAGTATCGCCTGATTTTTACCAAAAACGCTGCATTAATAGTACATTTCATGCCCTTTCGAATGGTGTTTGTCATACCTTGGGGAAATTATTCGTTTTTGAATTATAAAGTAAAATGTGAGTAGAAGTTGAGGCGCGCGGTCAACTACTCGACCCATATACTCATTTCAAACGTGGAAAAAACGCTTCCTGTGGTTATATATACTCTTTGGCAGTGATAGTTCGTAATTTTATTTAAATATACACATGTTCCGTCCCAAATGGTAAATATATTATCTTCATTTTCCTGAATTTTGTTTAAATGACGAGCTATATTTGATGTCACTTGTTTTATTTTCTCTCCTGTTATGCTCCCCACAAAATGAGGAACAAACTTAGACATAATAATATCTCGCACTTCTGAAATTATTCTACATACCGTAGGTTGTGACTTATTTATCATAGCTCCAATGTCTTTTTAAGACGAACCACGATATAAATGCATTAAATAAATTGCCACCTTGTATATTGAGTTAGTGCCCTCACTTCTATTGAAACAGTATTCAGTTAAGTTTTGTAGTTCGCATTTTTTTAAGCCAATGCAGATTTTTAATTGGCTGTTGTATAATTTATTAAAAAAATTACATTCATGTCGTTTATTTTCGTTGAAGTTCCGTAACTGATCAATAATATTTACAATTTAATTTATTGATAACGTTGTTTCGTTCTTGGTCATCAATATTTGAAAATGGAGATTCCAAAAAACACTTGATTTGATTTAATTTTCTTCTCCTTCTTCGGTTTTTTTAAAAGAAAAATGCCACATTTTTCGCATTTGTTAGAACTCACATTTATTTCTTTCAGTTATTGCACTAATCACGTTTACTATTAGTCACATGTACTGTCAGAAATACTGTTATTTAGAATATGCACTACACCGCTATTAATAAAAGAAGATTAAAATAATCCTATATTCTAGCGAAATGTTTCGCACAGACAAAATTCTTTTACAGACGATGGACCTTCGCGACACGACAACGAAAATGAAACTGATGATTTGTCTTTGGTCTAGTTAAAAGAAATGCATAGATGACTACCACGACAGCAGTAATCTCAAAGCGCGAAACGTGAAAAAATGAACACATCTCGTCAATACTTGGTTTTTTCTCTCGAAACTCTAGATGGTTGCGTCCGAAGAAAATGATTGTTTCTTTTAGTCCTTTGATTCTGGGTATCGATGAAAGAGTGAATAGTTCCGTTTCGGAAAATTATAAAACACTGTATGTTTCGATTGAGATTATTAAATACTATCGTAAATATAAATCGAAACAAATTGAAGAAGATACGCTACCTGATAATTATATAATAAGATATAAAATAAAATAAGCAGTATCTGCATTCTTGTATAATTATTGTAAAATATAACCAATGTGTTTCACTGTTTCAAAACAGTAGAATTGATAACAATAGCACAGCTGTGTTATGTACAGTGTATATATAATCACAGGAAGCGTTTTTTCCACGTTTGAAATGAATATATAGGTCGAGTAGTTGACCGCGCGCCTCAACTTCGACTCACATTTTACTTTATAACTCAAAAACGAATAATTTTCCCAAGGTATTACAAACACCATTCGAAAGGGCATGAAATGCACTATTAATGCAGCGTTTTTGGTTAAAATCAGGCGATACTTTTTTTGGTAATTGCAATTTTTCCTAATTTTTTACGCCTTGAAAAACACGAAGAACGTGAAAAAATTATGTTAGCAATAAATAAATTACATAAACTTATACACTGTTGGAAAGCTTGAATTTTCTATGATTTTTTGGTATCAGTGCCGGGTCGATATCGTATTTTTATTAAAAGTTACAGCACATAATAGATTTCGCAAAATACGTACTTTGACCCCTTCCCCACCTTAACCGTGAAGTCCTGGGAAAAAGCTTTTGTACGGAATCAATGTTAGACCCAAAGGGCTACCAATATGCAAAGTTTCAGGAAAATTGGTCTTGGGTAATTTTGGCCGATTTTGAATCAACGCCTTTTGTGTATATTTCAATATAGTGACAGTGACTCGTCATCATACTTAGTTAAAATATTAATTCATTTTTAACACAGTTTGTGGAACAAATATGCGTGTATGTCTGTCACATAAAAAAACCATTGAGGTTAAAAAGGTATTTTATTCCAGATTGTTCTTTAATGGATATCTGATTAAGTCACGACCGCGTACATTAATCAAATCGATTGAAACGTAGAGATTTATAATCCATTTCGCGAATTAAATACGATTGCAGTTATATATCCTAATCTTTAGCCAACATTAAGAAAAGTTTATAACATGCGTGTATTCGTCTTTCGTTTTAGTAAACAATCAAAAGACCAACTAACCGAAACGTGACACGTGACCGATGTGTGCTTAAGAATACTTTTTTGTTGTATAATGTTAGGCCAGTAGCAGAAAAACCGGGTTATTAGCTTCATGGATAACAGTCGCACGATCCCGAGGCGAATATCGATGGAAATTCGCCCGTCAACACGATCCGAATCATTAATAGCAAGGGGCGTATATGGGTGCTGACCTTTCCGGATTGCGTGCTACGCGCTCAAACACGATACCGTTCCGTGCCAACCAAAACATTGAACAAAGCTTCGAAACCAACAGTCGGCTGGCATCAAGCCTTCGAGCAACAAACGAAGATTGCGGTTTACATTGGCCCGCCTTTATGCGCAGCCTCCAGATACCTAGGCTCTACAGTTCGGTCAACTGCATGTATACATATGTATAGACGCATACATAATATATTCCACGAGAAGCCGCAGCACTGCATACTTGTCATTACTGCCATTCTTACTTCCTTCCTGAAACCCTGACTCAAACGCATTGTGCCAATAATCCCACTTAAAGGGTTACATACAATGAGTGTAAAAAGTATTCGTACACCTTTAAATATTGAATAACTTTTTTAAAATTGGATCAAATTACCTCAGTTTTGTTTTGAGATGTTAGAAGCATTAGTTTACTAGGTATCGTGCAAATAATTTTTTCTAGAAATTGCTATTGGTTGAAATTGTGAAGAAAATAGTAAAATTTTGAAGACGCCTTTGGAAGATCTAAGTAAGTTATATACACGTACAAAGTTTCATCCTAAGCGGTTAATGTCGCTATGATCTACAAACATTATGTTGCAGATTCTCGGCCTTTTCAGGAAAATTTGCCCTTATGTTATCACCTTTAAATGTTTGTAACTCATAACAACGTTTACCGATTTCGATGAAACTTTGTACGCGTGTGTGTATCACTTACTTAGACCTATAAAAGGCGTCTTCTAAATTTTCATTACAATCACAGATAAAAAACTTGAAAATTGTGACCTTTACTTTTTTCGTCGCCATTCCGACCAATTGCAATATTTATAAAAAATTATTTACACGCTACCTAATGGAGTATGGATCGCGAAACGCTGCGCTGGACGCACATAAGACCCAGGAAGTCTGGTCTCTAACTCAGTGTTGGGATATGGTCCATCTTTTCTCGCGCATGCGCGGCGATTTTGGCCCCAGTAAAGTAAGATTCTCGATAAAATGGGGTACCTTGAGCACCCAGCAGAATTTTAAAAAATTAGTATGATTTGATTCTGAAAAATGAATGTATAACATGTGTATTTGTGTATATTTTGTAACTCGTAGGACACGTCCTGAAGTCTTTTTGTCCGGAATAGATTGTTTCGATACTTTCCCGCCAATATAACTGTCCTAGGGCTCCACTACCTCTTCATCATGATACAGATACATTACTGTTTTGGCCGCGCATGCGCGAGAAAAGATGGACCATATCCCAAAACTGCTCTAACTGCGCACCACTGCGCTAAAAGTAATCATATTTGATTATATTTAAAAGACCATTCTTGATTAAAGTTTTTAACAAAACGTTGGTTAGAAAATTCTGCAGTTATTTCTACTAGTATATTCTCTTTTACTAATTGTAAGTTAATCCTTTAGTGAACTATTTGGGTCTACGCGACACGGTCCCATTCAAATGTATGCTAATAATTATTTAATGTGGAAGTATTAATAATATAACTGCATGTTAGTGAATTTCGATGAAATTGTACTATCTCACTACGGTTCTATTTATCATTTTGATACAGATAAAATTGTAACTACTTGTATGTATTTGCATATTTAGTGTGGATTTAATTATGATTTCTATCGATCGAATTTTGAGTTAAATTAAAGAAAATGATATTGGCGCAAGGTTCGATCTGTTTGAAAATTCAACAAATTTGCAATTTAAATAAAACCCATAGTTTCGATCCGTGTGTGGATCTTTTTCAAGGGAAACTCGCGTCTGAAAATTATATTAATTTAGTGTAAATACATCGTGATGTTAATATTTACCATCTTGAAAAAACCACTAATGGAAAGCCAATGAAAAGAAATATTTTGAAAGAAGACTTACTTGTTGTGCAAACAATGTTTAGTAAAGCTGGAAACAAGATATATTTTTCCAAATAACTAATTTAGAGTTACGCTGGCAAAGTGTTTGTGCCAACGTGGCCAAACGTAACTGAGCCATGTGCCAGTGCAAAGTTTAGTGTAGATTGTTTGAACCACCTAAACTAGTAAAAGTGTTTCATTACAATGAAATGTTTAATAGTAAATGATACTTACTATCTTTTAGAAAGTTATAAGTATACGCAAGAAATTGCATCATTTGTATTTATGTCATAACTGAAAGAAAAACAATTTCTTTTCTAGTAGTAAATGAAATATCGATGTAAAGTGAAAATTTGTTATACTAAATTATGTTTTGAGAAAATTGATTTTCGACATCTTTTATGGATGCGAACAAAATTAGTTTCTCTTAATTAATTATGGTTCCTATTTATTGTATTCATAAAAGCAACACATAGAGTATTTACAAATATTTGAATGTTTGAAAAATATTACTAAGTCACCATTTCGTTTAGGATAGTCATTTCTATTTTTATAGGAGCTGCATTAGAAATAATTCATTGTGAAACTTTTATTGTATTTGTACTCAAGAGAATGGTCAATATTGTACCTCTTCATTTCACTTACGATATAATCGTATAGTGTAATATGAAATGGTATGTGAAGATAAATCCTGGAACTGGGAAACTAATCTTTTCGAGTAATATACTAACGAATCGAAACACGATTAATAATATTAAAAGAAAGAACCTAACTTCAAATAGTCTGCTATATTTTGACATACGGTTGGAAACGAATTTACTTTCCTTTACTAATACGCGAGGTGTACTTTAAGTCAAACATTTTTCAAAATAATAATTGCAATTAAAACGAAAAGAAGAAAAGTATTTTCGTTTATGTAATTTCATCATTTCGATGTGTGGTGCTATTATATGTATCACCATTCTGAACGACTCTATTCCATCTAGGGGTCAAGTAGCGTGAAGAAATTGAACGCTATAGATATAGCAGAAGCGATACAGTGATAGCACAAAGGAATAATATATAGAATAGGGTGGAAGTAGACTACGGTCAGGGATGCTTCGTTTTTTGCGTGTTGCTAGATAAACTCTGCCTGTTTATGAAGGTTCTCATCTATTGCACACTGTATCGCATGGTTAAATTAAATTCGAAAATGATGATCAAGTTGTCGCAAGTAATTAGCAGATTTCTGTACAACTTCAGAATTTTAGAGAAATATAAGTTAAACAGAAACTAAGTTCGCATTATTAAAGATTTCAATAGGATGGAAGTGTTATAGAAACTGCTTGCAGAAAAAACATTTAATTGCATTTTGTTCAACCGTAAAGTAAGCGCTTGAAATTTCATTGGTTTTTAAAAATAGAAATGTTCAACATTTTAAAATATGTATTTTAAATTTGTAGTTTTCTTTATTCATATCATTATTTAACATATTCATGTTACTTTACAATGCTAAAAATAATTCTTATTTTGTCTGATATCTCTAAAAATATATGACAAATGAAATTAAACTTGAAATGTACTTTCAATCACAAAAGTTCTATTAACCATTCTGAATCATTCAAACAATATTATTTGTTATTATAATTACTCAAAAAAAGATTTAAGTATTTTTATCTGTTGAAATATTTAGGGTAATTATATAGAAAAGGTCTGCGTACTCCGATTTTGATGAAATTTTAATATGTTATAAAGCAACACATTCTGAACAACTTTTTCCTTTTCCAATATAGGGGGGTCGCTTTTAGTTTTCGAGATATTTGCAAAAAACTATCGGTAATGTTAATTTCATAACGGAAACCTTCTTTTTAGAAACACTGGGTGCGTGTGAAACACTGGGTGGGTGTGTGTGGTATTGTCGCTTCTCATCTCCACAACGTGTTTACAAACAAAAAATAAACAGATGCGTCCCTGTAACAGGTTTACGTTGCCGCGGAGCGTGCAGGAATACGAAAAATTCAATACATTTATTTTTTATTTATTTTGTTATTTAACGTCGCTTCAACTGCCAGGTCATTAGCGACGGGGATTGAACAATGAGATTTGGTACTGTGATCGGTGAGTGTACGATGGGTGTGTGTGTGTATGGACGTGTGCGTGAAGGACCTACAGTTTATAAAGGTGGGCTCCGAACCACCTTCAGCAACGCAGTATATAATATCACATAGAAGAATTTCCAGAGGTGACGGCGGTGAGATTCGAACTCACGACCACAGGTGTTTGTAGCCGCGCGCTCTATCCACTGAGCCACTGCGCGCCCTTGAAAAATTCAATACAGTATTGTAGGATCTCAGGAAAAAGGAAGGCACCGCGCCGGGAATCGAACCCGGGCCCTCGTGTTGGTAGCCGATCGACTAACGCGCTCATCCACGGAACCCTCCCACCTTCTTCCTAATTTCCTACGGTATTTGTGGTCTGGGGGGGTCCTAATCCCACAGTATTAGCGATAGTTTTTTGTAAATATATCGAAAACTAAACGCGACCCCGCTATATTGGAAAAGGAAAAAGTTGTTCAAAATATCGAAATCTATAATATATTAAAATTTCATCAAAATCGGAGTACGCAGACATTTTCTATATAATTACCATATTTAGTTAATTATTCTCCTTTCCTAACATTTTATGGCATACCAACATTTCCTTACTTCGCGACATTTTCTTGGTATTTTATATATGTCGTATTTATTTGAATTTCATTCATTGTTGAGAATTTATAGTGATATAATGTAAAGTTTACTAGAATCCTAGGTTTGGTATTTCAAATCATTTTCTTTGGATAGATAGATACATACATACTTTTAGCGAATATTTTACGTGATAATGTATTGTAATAAAGAAATGCATCTTCAATTCTTGAATAATCAATACATTTTCAAAAAATTATCAACGTATTGTTTATTGTTAAATAATTAATTAGGTAAACATACCAAAAATATTTTCATCATATCTCAATGCCTGAGGTTTTTGAGTGAGGCGTGCTTTCAGAAGAAATATCACGTAGATACAACGTATCCATGTCGAGGGAAATTTTGCGCCGTATATCACGGCGTGTCACTGAACGTTTCAAGAAACAAATGGCTTGCAATATACAGCTTCCGATGCAATTGACAAGTAAACCGTAATTCATGACCTAGAATTTCAGCCTCCAACGATCCCGAAATTACACAATAAATGGAAAAGCCTTCTTCATAAATGTGTCACCAATCGACCGGTTTTAAAAGGATCAGAATAATAAATTGCACCGACAATAAATCCGTAACGTTACTTTATTTTATATCCTGCTCATGTACAATGAAATAAAACTGTTTAATATTTTCCAACTAAAATACGTACATAACATTTTAGATGCCTTAATGTTAGCATAGGGTATAAGTGGTTGCAATTATACAAACTCTGATGGTATATATTAACCGTTTTTAGCGTGTTATGGACGCCTTACATGGTACTTGAAGTACAGAAATTACAAAAATATACATTCATTCCATAGATAATGCCGTTTTTCCATGCGGTTATTTTTTAAAAATTGTATTAGAAAAATGTGCCCCATTTTATTGGATGATTGCAAAAGTTTATACCCGATTTTAAAATAAAACACAAGCGGTTACATTTTAAAATAACAGTTTTATAAATTAAGTAGACAGTCACCACTATTTTCTACAATTGTCTCCCAACGTTCTACAAGCTGATGGATTTCTTGTTCCTACAACTTCATATAATAGTTTCATTTTCAAAGCAGGTATAGCGGCTGTTGAATTATGAAAACATGGAAAAGGGGGAAGGGAGGGTTTCGTCCTAAGTCCGCTAGAGGACTCGTCAGTAAGGCTATCCAGCGGACCCGTGCCGTAAGGATAGCTTAGGACGGTACATATGTATACAAACAGAGGCAGATTCAGGTAGTAGCGGGAAAGGTGTTGTCGTACTGTCCCTCTGTTGACGAGCATAGGAGGTAGCCGCCACACAGGTATTGAAGCTCCGAAAATTAGGCACAACGTATTTCAATTTTCCAATTGTTTTCGCATTGTTACAGAATTGTGTTTCGCGAATTAATCCTACTCGTCAAGGATTATCATATTCATGTCGAAACTGACAGTAAATTTCGATTATACAGCCCATTTTAATAAACCCCGTAATGCAACATAATTGTTGCATGAACAAGAATTCATGACTAGTAAAACTATATTACATATCGAACTGCTTAAGCACCAGACTTCCCCCACTCTGTGGTGATACTCTCACCACATGCTCACAAAACCATCAATATCTATTGCCAGACCTTGTAAATAATAAATACAATCGATCAAAAATAGCCAGAACAATTCTTTTTGCATAATGTCATGAATACCGAGACATTCAGGTCGCAATGATTGTTGTTATCGTTATTATATTAATAGACTGCGGATTTTATGCACTTACGGCAAAAATGGATGAGTGAGAAACAAAACTATAAAGATATTAGAAGAATTTTTAGCACCGAACTACCCGTGGTAGCAATATTCCCAAAAAGCCGTTACTCTTCGTTAAATCTTTTAGCGTTTCATTGACCTATTGTACACATTTGGTAACCAGAAGTCGAGCCATCGTCGAGTTCTTAATTTCCGCCTGCTTTGTTCAAGTCAAGGCGGTGGTTTATGACTACGGTACTCTCTTGGGACACGCGGATTCCCCGCTCGGGGTACAAGCATACCTGCGAGTGACTACCGGTTTGGAGGCGGTCATTTACTCTTTCCATTCCATTTGAAAACACGGTTCCATCGAACAGTTGCTGAAATGAAAATCGGCAGTGTGCTGTTGATAGGCCGTTAACCTCGTCAGCTGTTCTGAACTAGTCTTCCTACGGTCGCAAGCATGGACGGACGTGTATCAAATGTGAACTAGTGGTGCGTGATATGTGTATTTTTGTGAATCACTTGTGTGGATTGCATTCAACGTTTGTGGATCCAACGGATGTGTGTGAATAATTTTACTGTATTCGTGAATAAATTAATAATGTTGGCCGGATTATGCAGTGAATGGACATTGACCACTTCTGCTCGATAATTTCATAGAGCGAATAATTAAAATGCTCTTGTGAATTTTACGAGTAGGCAGGTTCAATGTTGTACACCGAATAATTTGTGAATACAGGAATCATTTTCACCTCGCTGGGGCTCTGCATGAGAACCAAGGTAAGCAAGACCTTCTCAGTATTGACGGTGTTAGAGTGTGCGGTGGTCGCGTATGTAACAGCTGTTCGTGCCGCGCGCCTTCGGTGCCGTTCGCGACAGTAATATCGCGGTGCAGCGTTCCCTTTAAATAATTTTAATTCCGTCAATTTTAAAGTGTCTGCCTTTTCAGAAATAGGTCCGTAAAGAGGAGACTTGGAGCTGTCACCTCATTTATTTTCGAATTTTTAAAAAAGTCTCGACTATAAGAAAATTACTTACAAATGTTTCTCTCATGAAATCCTTTTCGATTAAAATTTTAAAATAACTTGTTTTTATGCAATTTTTATGGTACAGATTCTAAAATGTCCATTACATAAAAACACTTTTAAAAGTTTTGTTTCTTTCTATAATTTGAATCGAATCGTTTTAAAAACAAAAGATACGTATGTACAATTTATTTTGATAAAAATGTGGTTACGACCGGTAGGATAGGTACGTTTAAAAAATAAACAAGTTTGTCGATAACAGGTGAGAATCCTCTTATCTGGTGAATCCATTTGAAAATCAACAGCGACAAAATTGTGGTAGAGACTCTACTTTAAAGTGTTTAACTATTGAAATCATCCGTAAACTACCGCAGCTCACCAACAGCGACTCATCTGTATTAGGTCGATAGAGATGCAACGGTGCGGCGCGACGCGTTTGCGGCATACCATTTACCTTAATCTTGTAATTCAAAATACAACGTAACATTTCCTTTTTTATTAGAGTATAAATCGTTATATTACATTGAACTTATCCACTCATATCGTTAAATGTATATTTTAAAAGCATATAGAAAAATACATATGTTACAAATCTACATTTCTATAGAAATAAAAAAAATGTGTTCCTCAATGAAAATATTTTTTGTAAAAATCGATTTTATGTACGTAAGTGCATACCACAATGTAGTTGGTAATGTAACAATGTTTATTATGCACTATCATTGATCAGAACGCAGTAGTTAAAAATTGAAATGATTAAACATTTATTATTATAAAATCCCATGGCGATTTTTATATATAAAGTAGCTTTACACATGTATAACTATGATACATATAGTAGATTCATGAAAAGGAAATATCTCTTTAGATAGTCAAATTCCTCAAAAAGCTCGACATTCCTCTCCTACCTTTTTCTACTTCGTTAAAGGTAGCATTAAATGAATAATAGAAAATATTATAATTCATCTTATTATATCTTATTATTTGGAAATGTTTTATGTTAAAAAATATTTTTAAGCAGCTTTGAAAAGCAATACAATCGTGATGAGATATGGTTGGAATTTGCCGCAATGCAGAGAATTCATAACAGTTTCGTTGCAAGTGTCTATACGCGTCTGACTATATTAAAAAGTAACAAGAAATTTAACTCTTATAACTTGAGAATTTTATTTGCGTGACTGAAACACTTTATTAAGAAACTAGAAGCAGTATCTTTTACCATTCAAGATATTTTTTAATACATTGATTTAACTGTATATATTTTTAGATGAAATTCACTGTACACGATAGCATTATCAAAAATATATTATATCACTACAATTTTTTTATTTGATGTTTAAATAAATAATGTTACTCTTTCACCGTATTTTGAATAAAATAAGTTACTTTATATAAAATGGTGATTTTATAATATGAATCTTACGAAACCTTTATACGAAAATACTTTTATGTTTGTAGATGTTTTACATCAGAGGTCGGCAACGCGGCGCTTGCGAGCACCTACAGTGGCCCGCAAACGTATTTGACCATCCTTCAAAAATGAATAACCTTTTTATAATTGGTACAAACGGCTTTGGTTTCTTTGAGATACTAGATGGCAAATTATCTTTACTCGGAATTGCAAAGAAAAAAGTAGAGATCATGATTTTAGCTTTTTTATCTACGAATATAATGAAAATTTGAAATATGCCATTTGTAGTCTAAGAAAGTTATGTACGTGCACGAAGTTTCATCGAAATTGGCTGACACATAAGAAAGCAATAGGCTTCCGTTTCCGGTGCGATTGGTGTGAGAAAGGAGAATAAGTGAGAGAGAGAAATCGAGAAGTGTGAAAGGGTGCTGTGGTAGAAAAAGGAGAAAGGAAGGTGGAAAAGAGGAGAGGAGTGGGTGGGAAAACGGTGGAAGTGAGTGACTGTTGGGAGTGAGTGAGAGATAGAGGAAAAGAGAAAAGAAAAGTGAGGTTAGGTAGTGAGAGTAGGCTGAGAATTTGGCGGCAGGAGAACTGGGAGAAAGTAGTGACATCAGGCGGCTTAAAGGGGAAACAGAGTAGAAAGGGATATTATATGATAAGGCAGAACAGTGACATTAGCGGCATGAGTGATAGAGAGGAAAGAATGAAGAAAGGCGCGAAGAAATGGCTAGAAGCGGTGAAAAAGGTGACAAAGCAGGAAAATATAGGTAGAGAAAGGGTTAGAAGCATGGGAAGTGATGGCAATATAGCGGACATATGGAAAAGAAGAAGGGAAGGGAATGACGCAGAAGGCGGAGAAGAAAGGGAAGAAAAAGAAGATGGGTTTAGGGAAAGTAAAATAACGAAAAGATCACCTATGAAAAAAGACAGAGAAGAACAGGCGAAGAATGTATTAAAGGGGAATGAAGGGGAAATGGAAAGGATACTGGCAGCAATAAGGGGAGAAATAAAGGACGGGTTCAGGGAAGTAAAAAGCCAGACGGAGGAAATAAGAGGGGAGATGGAAAGGGTAGTGGATGAACTAAGGAAAAGAGAGGAGAAATGGGAGAGAGAAAGAGAGGAAATGATGAAGAGATTGGAAGAGCTAGGGGAAAGATTAAGTATAGTAGAGAGAAAGGAGGGAAAGAAAGAGGACGAAAGAAAATACAGAGAGCTGGAAGAGAAAGTGAAGAAAATAGCAGAAGGGGGATTAGGACTGGAAGGGAAGGTTGGGGACAGGGATATGGAGGAGAGGATAAGAATTATTGAAAGGAAATGGGATATGAAGGAGAGGGAGGAAAGAAGAAGAAATATTCTAATAAGGAACATAAAGATAGGGGAGAAAGGTCTAAGGAAAGAGGCAGAAGAGATTCTAAAGGGCATAGAGGAGGGGATCGAAATAGGGGAGGTCAGAAAAGTGGGAGGGGAGGAGGGAAGAGACAGGGGGATGGTAGTGGTGAGATTAGGAAATATGGAGCAGAAAAGGAAAATTATGGAAGGGAGGAAAAAGATGGGGGAAAGGATTGAAAGGATTGAGGATGACCTCACTTGGATGGAAAGAAAGATGCAGTGGGAGCTGAAGAAGATTGCAGCGGAAGAGAGGGGGAAGGGGAGTAGGGTGTGGGTAGGATACGGCAAGATACAAATAGAGGGGGTATGGTGGATGTGGAATGAGGACAGACATGAGCTGGTAAGGGGGAAAGAATCAAGGGTGCAGTGGAAAAGGGGGGAAGAAGAAAGGGGGAAAGGGGGAAGTGAATGTGGGAGTAAGGGAGAGAGTGGATGAGACGGTAAATCAGGAGGGGGATGGAAGGAGAAGGAGCAGTGAGAAGGGGAGCAGAGAATGGAAAAAGGGGAGAGGGACGGAGAGAGAAGTATGGAAGGTTGCTTTCTGGAATGTAGCAGGGTTAGCAGGAAAGGATGCAAATTTCTGGAAGGGGGTGAACGAATGGGACGTTATAGTATGGACGGAGACATGGGTAGAACAAAGGAAAATAGAGAAAATAAAAGAAAAGCTACCGAAGGGTTATAAGTGGAAGGTGCAATCGGCAGAAAGAAGGAATAAAAAAGGGAGAGCAATGGGGGGAATGATGATAGGAGTAAGAGATGAGATGGTTGCAGAGGACTGGGAGGATGGGAGTGGGGAAATGGACGGACTAATGCAGGTAACGGTTAAGGTTGGTGGAGAAGCATGGAGAGTGGTAGGGGTATACGTTAATGGGGATATGGAGAGAAAACTGGAAGGTATAAGGAAGTGGATAGAGGAACAGAACCAAGGAATGCACACGTTAATAGGAGGGGACTTCAATGCCAGCACGGGCGAATTAGGAGGGTTAGAGGAAGGAGAGGGAGGGGAAGAGATAGAGAGAAAGTCTAAGGATAAGAAGGTGAACAAAGAAGGAAAACAGTTGATAAATTTTCTAGGGGGAGTAGGGTGGGGGATATTAAACGGATGCCTGAGGGGGGATGAGGAAGGGGAATTCACGTCTACGGGAGGGAGAGGGGTAACAGTAATCGACTATGTGCTAGGGGATTTAGAGGTGAGAGACAAGATAGAAAAAATAATAATAGAAGATAAGGTGGACTCAGATCACCACCCGGTGGTGGCATGGATAAAGGGATCAAGGGGAGACAGAGGAAAGGGAAATGGGAATAAGAAGAAAACCCCAAGAGGAATCTGGTCAGAGGAAGGGAGGGAGGGATTCAGGAGGGAAATGAGTTGGAGGGAGACGGGTAATATGGGGGTAAACGATGAGTTAGAGACAAGAGCGAAAGAAATAAGGGAAGCGATAGAGAGGATGGAGACGAGGGAACAACTTAAGAAAAGACGGGGTTGATGGGATGAAGAGTGCGAAAGGGAGAAGAAGGAGGTAAGGAAGAGGTTAAGAAAATGGAGGGAGGGGAAGACAAAAGCAGAAATTTATAGAAAGAGCAGAAAAGAGTATAAGGAATTATGCGAAGAGAAAAAGAGAAAGGAGAGGGAAGAGCTCATAAGAGAAATAGAGGGACTGAGAAACGAAAAGGAAGTATGGGAGATGGTGAACAGAGAAAGGAAAAGGAGAAATGTAGGGATTGAAGGAATTGATATGGAGGAATGGAGAAGTTATTTTATGGGACTGCTGGTGGGATTGGAGAAGAGGGTGGTAAGAGGGTCAGAGAGAGAATGAGGAATAGACGAGGAAGGGGAAATAGAGTTAGAAGAGATAAGGAGAGTGGTGGGGAAACTGAAGGACAAGAAGGCGATAGGGAAGGACGGAATTCCAAATGAGGTATGGAGATACGGGGGTGAGGAGGTGACAAAGTGGGTATGGAGATTCTGTAATAGGGTATGGAGGGGAGAAGGTTGGCCAGAGGAGTGGAAAGAGGGAACCATTGTCCCGATTCGGAAGAAGGGGGAGGGGAGGAGGGAGGAGGAGTTTAGGGGGGTAACAATAATGCCAACCCTATACAAGATTTACGTGGGAGTACTAGCAGATAGGCTAAGAGAGGAAATGGAAAGGAAGAGAATGATTCCTGAAAACCAGACGGGGTTCAGGCAGGGAATGGGGACCACGGAGAGTGTTTACATCATAAATTACCTAATAAACAAACAATTAACGAGGGATGGAGGCAAGATGGTAGCATTCTTCGTGGACTTGAGAGCAGCCTTTGATCCTGTGGATAGGGGGATAATATGCGAGGCAATGAGAGAAAGGGGGGTGAGAGAGGGACTCAGGAAGAGAATCGAGGAAATACTGCGAGAAACAAAAAGTAGGGTTAGCATAGAGGAGAGGGTGGGGGAGTGTTTCTGGACGGCAAGGGGAGTGAGGCAGGGTTGTCCGCTGAGTCCCTACTTATTCAACCTAGTGATAGCAGACCTGGAAGGGGAACTTGCAAAAGGAGGATGGGGGGGGGGTAAAACTATGAGAGGGAAAAGTATTCTCCCTCGCATATGCGGACGACATGGTGCTACTAGCGGAGGAGGAGGAGGGTATGAGAGCCATGGTGGGCAGACTGGAGGGCTACCTACACCGGAAAAATTTGGAATTAAATGCGGGGAAATCGAAGATGATGAGATTCAGGAAGGGTGGGGGGAGATGGAAAAAGGTAGACTGTAGGTGGAAAGGGAGAAAGATTGAGGAAGTAAAGAATTTTAAATATCTAGGATACACGTTGCAAAGCAGCGGAGGACAGGAAGCGTGTGTGAGAGAGAGGGTGAAAGCTGCAGGAAAAGTGTTAAAGCAAGTATGGGGGATTGGGAAGAGAAAGTTCGGGAAAGATTGGGAAAGAAGGCTATGGCTATGCGATAGGTTGGTTTGGACGGTGATGAGCTATGGGGCGGAAATCTGGGGGTGGAAAGAAAGGACAGAGATGGAAAGGATGCACGAAAGATGGATAAGATGGACTATGGGACTGGAATGGAGGACACCCGGGTATTTAATAAGGGAGGAGGTGAAGAGAGAAATGTTGAGAGGAAAAGGGGGGAAAGAGCTTGGAGATTTGAGCAGAAGATGATGTTGGGGGAGAGGGTAAATGAAATAGCGATGTTGGATGGAAATAAGGGAAAGAGCAATGAAAAATAGGAAAAGGTCGAAATGGGAGGAGGAGAGAACAGGGTTCTTTATAGACAGAGGCATGGAGATGGAAGAGATGGAAAATAGGAGGCTGGAAGGGAATTTAGAGTATGCAGAACTGGAAGGGAGGGACAGTGCGATACAGGAGGAGGAGAGGCGGGAAAGAATAAGGGAATCAAAATATAACAAATGGTATAAGATGGTAATCACAAATGAAATACCGAAATACCTTACGAAAGGATGGAGTGATTACAAGTGGAACAGGGTGATAACGGGGGAGGGGGGAGGGGAATAGGGAGCTGCTGGCAGGAGGTGGTAGGGACAATTTTAGGGGAGGAAGGGGAGGGAGAACAGTGGCTGAAAAGCCTGGAAAGGGCGAGACAAGGGAAGGGGGACGAGAGGGAGGTGAGCATGAATGAGTATGCGAATGGAGATGAAAGGAGAGAAAAGGCGGAGGCGGAAGTCGGGAATGAATGGATGAATGAGTGTGGGGTAAGTGTGTCTCTCTCTGGCTCGATCTCGAATACGTGTCGAATGTAGATTTAGTGTAAGTCTAGGTTAAGAAGGAATCAAAGAGGTGTATTTATATATATGTATATATGTTGCGGTAATTATATTTAGTGTTATATTTGGCGTTTAGTATATATAAGGCGTAGTAAGTAAGGGCGTAGTACATAAGGGAAGCTGTGTAATCCCGAAGGGAATGCAATAAAGTCAATACATACATACATAAGAAAGCAATAGATATTGATTAGACGTAGGAATTTTTGGATTTTTGGACTTAGAATTAATTCAAATCACAAGGCAGGGCGGATCTCGCAGGACGAAAGAAATTCTCGCGATATTCGCCCTAGTTGTTCAATAGGTGTTAAATTTTACAAAATACAATTTTGGCGAATAATATTTCGCGAAGCGCAGATGGACGACAAAATTATAAAGAGACAGTCGCGATGGTTCCTGGAACAAAATGGAAATAGGGTGCACGAAACGCGATGTCCGGAACCGCATGCTATCGCGAGCACGGTAACTCGACGCAGCTCCTCCGAGGAAAACTTCCGTTCATAAAGCTCACGCGAAAACTCTTAATTTTTTAAATGCTTTTTCCATAGGCGCGTGAAGATAGCCCGACCTCCTTCTAATGGACGACACGGGACACTCGACCTTCTTTGAAGCTAACGCAATGCGCTTAAGACAACGGTATGTAGCGTCCGGTCGTACGCACAAAAGAGAGTTTTTTCTTTCGTGCAAACGGCCAACGTAATTTACGACTCTCCTTCGTCGAAGCTATTTTTGAGTTGACAATTTTCAGGTTTCGATATCGCATGTCTAGTAGAAGTTCTTTCCAAAAGTCCTCAATAGCAAACAGAGACCGTCGTAAATTAAGGGATTAACTGAAGGGCACTTGGGCGAACTCATCGACCTGTTGCCACGTGGGCCCGGCGCGGGTGGCCTGAAGGAAAGTCCACGACAATTTCATCCCCTCCGATCACCTCGCCGTTCCGAAAACAAGCACGTCAAGGGCGTAAGGAATAGGCGGTGAGCCGAAAAAACTAACGGCTCTGATTGGTAGGATCCAACGTGTGGGTGAGCCAATCAGGGTTGTTTAGGAATTTTACCAGACAAACGCGGAGTGGAAAATAAGAGACAAGACACTTCGTCGCGGTTCGTCTTGAGACAAAGATCGCGAGGAGTCGAAATCGAAGACCATTTGTATATATAAACTTGTATATATTTGTTCTCGAGGTAAAAAGGGTGAATTACCGGGCCACTGATTTGTCACAATCTCACTTTATTATCAATTCGACAGAAAAATACAGGACTACGTTAATGTCGTGCCGGTCGGCAAACGTCGACCGTTTCGCTCGAGAGCTCAAATCTAACTGGCCTCGCGCCGATCGGCAAACCTCGATCGTTCCGCGCGAGAGCCCAAAAACCCCCTCTCAATCCCGCGGGAGGCTCAGTCTCCCACCGGGCGGCACGGCAAAATCTCGCGCCGATCGGCAAACCTCGATCGTGACCCCCTTTTCGGGGTTCTGTAATCCGTACGTCGTTGTGGCCTTTCCCACCGACCGGCAAACCTCGGTCACGACCATGGATTAGTTTACTAAATGATACAACATAAGCACAAACACCATACAACCTTAATCCTAGCGCCGAGATCTAACTATAACGGTATAACTAAGATAATAATAACCATACAACTATAACATAACTATACTGTAATATAAGTAGAACCATCTCGACGGCTGGCAGCGGCGGGAACATCCTCCCCACCGTACAAGGAGGTAGCGCCTTGTACTTCGCTCTCACCGGTCAGCCTTATTAGCTTTGTTGCCGGTCTTATCCTGCTTCCGCTGGCCGTCTGAACCCTGACTACACGCACTTGGTCGTCGGTTCCTGGTAGCGTCTCTGTTATCACGCCCTTCACCCACAAGTTTCTGGGAGCTTGAAAATCAACCAGTAAGACGACATCGCCGGTTTTGAGGTTGTCCGTCTTCAAAAGCCACTTTTTCCGTGGTAGAAGGTTAGGCAAGTATTCCCGCAGCCACCGCTTCCAAAAGCAGTCAGCGAAATTCTCGGCAATTTGCCACTGCTTCCTTAAGCAGGTACTTTGACCATGGTATTTTTCGAAAGCGATGCGACCAGAAGAGCAGCCAATTAAAAAATGGTTCGGAGTTAAAGCTTCCTGATCGCGCGGATCGAGGGAAACGTGGGTAAGTGGTCGAGAGTTAATGGTGTGTTCGACTTCCGCAAGAAGCGTTAACAATGTTTCTTCTTTTGGTGCTTGTTCTGTCAAAACTACCTTCAGGGCCGTCTTTACGGATCGCACCAGGCGTTCCCAGGCTCCACCCATATGGGGAGCCTCCGGTGGGTTAAAATGCCACTTAGTTCCATACTGTCGCACATACTCTTTTTGCGCGTCAGAATCCAGTCCTAGTATTGCTTCTTTTAGCTCGCGACAAGCTCCTCGAAAATTCGTGCCATTATCTGAATATATGACACGTGGTTGACCCCTTCGCGCTGCAAATCGTCGCAAAGCCATTATAGCTGAGCTCGTGTCTAAGCTGTGTGCTAATTCAATGTGGATTGCTCGAGTGGTGAGACACGTAAACAAAGCGCCCCAGCGCTTTTCCCGACGTCGACCTATCGTGACAAGCATGGGTCCAAAGTAATCCAATCCACAATGACTAAATGGACGCTCGCGATAGGCCAGTCTTGAGTGAGGCAAACCAGCCATTAGGGGGGGTCTCGGTTGACCCCGATTCAATCTACACCTCTGGCATTTCGACACCACTGAACGAAGAGCGCCTCGTACACTAGTCACCCAGAACCTTTGTCGGACTTCGTTCAGGACAGTATTTTCACTGCCATGATTCGCCTCTATGTGGTAATTATATAACAACAACCTAGTTACCGCGTGTTTACCGTCCAGGATAACAGGTTGACCTTGGAAGTTTGTATTCGGCAGTGTTCCCACACGACCTTGCACACGTAGTATACCTTGATTGTCCATCATAGGTAATAATTTGATGATACGGCTACTCAAATTAACGGTGCGTCCCAATTTTAAGGCTGTGATCTCATCCGGAAAGCATTGTCGTTGGATCTCTATAATCCAGGACTTCTCTGCCCTCGCTAGATGTTCCATGGTTAGAGTTATGCCCGCAGTATATGGTGCTCCTCTTTTCTGTCGTAACCGTAACCGTTTCCATTTCTCCGCTGCCATGAAGACACGGGCCGTGCTGTATAATAAGCGTTTCCAAAGGGAGAACCGCGATGGGTCCGGAAGGGGTAAGGCGTCTGTCACCATTGTTGCGTGAACGAAAGCTTTTCTTTTCTCCGCTCTTGCCAAACCAGATGACTCCGGAGTCGCCAGGGGCACCTGCACCGGCCATTCAGATTCGGGCAATCCCAGAAACTCGGGTCCAGAAAACCAGCGATGATTGTCATTAAGGACCCGTCCTGCTCGTTTCGTTGCATCATCCGCCGGATTCACATCAGAAGGGAGCCACCTCCAATCTGTCGGATTTGTCTCTTCGCAAATCTCAGTCACTCGGTGCGCTGCAAAGGTTTGGAGGGTCCTTGGATTGTCGCGAATCCACAAAAGCACCGTTCGTGAATCCGACCAAAACACGCGTCTTGATATATTAAACTCGTGCTCTCTGCTGATGGTCTTAGCGAGCCGACTAGCTAGCACGGCTGCTTGAAGCTCGAGCCGAGGGACTGAGAGAGGCTTCAAAGGCGCCACACGGCCCTTTGCCGCCACTATGTTTGTCCGGATCGAACCGCAGCTATACTGGAACCGCCAATAACCTACTGCACCATATGCTTTAACGCTGGCGTCACAGAACATATGCAACTCAATCAGAGTTACTCTTCCGTGCCAGACGCCGTAGTATCTGGGAATCGACAATGCTGCCACCTTCTGCAAGTCGTTTATCCATAATTTCCACTCAGCAAATTCGCTGTCGCCTAAAGGTTCATCCCAGCCGATGCCACTTATCCACACGCATTGCATGTTAATTTTCGCCAAAATCGTCATCGGGGTCAATAGTCCCAACGGGTCAAATACAGCCATGACTACCCGCAAGAACTCTCGTTTCGTCGGTCTTCGCCGAAAATGAAGAAGCTCGTCCGGAATTCTACCCAGTCCTACATTGAACTTAAGTGAGTCCGTGCGAGCATCCCACCGGAGACCGAGAACCTTTTCCGGTTTGTCTTTGTCTCCTGTTAGCTTCAGGTCGACGAAACCTGACGCACGGTCGGACGGTGGCGCAGCTGCTAATGCATATTGACTATTACTTGCCCATCCTCGCATTCGAAATCCTCCTTCGTGGTTAATCTTGACAATCTGTGCGATTAGGTCGGCTGCTTCATCCTCTGTTTCGGAACAATGTATGAGATCGTCCATGTAGCAATTTTTCGTTAAAGCCGCTACTGCTAGAGGCATGGTCTTCTCATGCTGTTTTGCATTCATATTTTTGACATACATCGCGCTACAGGGGGACGACTTGGCGCCGGGTATTAGAGAGGTTACCACATAATCGTCAGGTTCCTTTTCTCTACTGTTGCCTCTATACAAGAAGCGTTGAGCGTCCAGGTCTTCATGTCGGATCTTAATTTTAAAGTACATATCCTCGATATCCGCCTTGTATGCCACCTTGCGCTGTCGAAAGCGCATCAAGACTCCTAACAGGGGCTGTAGGAGGTCTGGTCCCACTAGCAGGCGGTCGTTTAGACTTAGCTCGTTCGTCTTGGCAGCTGCATCGAACACCAACCTGAGTTTCTTAGGTTTGTTAATATTTCTGACGCCAAAGTGAGGCAGATACCAAACCCGTTCACCCGTTCCTTCTTCCATAACCTGTTTCACATATCCGTTTTCAATGAGTCGCTCCATCTCCTTATAGTAGAGAGTAGCATAAGCCGGGTCACGGTCTAATCTAGCTTCTAATTGTTTCAATCTTCTCAGAGCCGTAGCTCTACTATTAGGTAGACGTATCTCATCCGTCTGCCAGAGCAAACCTGTTTCCCACACATCTCCCGTGCGGCGAGTCGTATTTCTCAGGATCTCGTTTGCCCGTTTTTCTTGCAACGAACTGCCAACACGTGCAGTCGTTCCTTCCAGATCTATCCTGAAATAATCTTTTACCAATTCTTGTAACTCATAATCAACCCGCGCCGATGGTTGATCCCCGTCTGAGCCGTCGTAGAGCGCGTGCTGGATTATCATTCCATTATTGGTTCGTGGCCGCGCTTGCATACCATGAATTGCCCAACCTAGTCTTGTGAGGGACGCCACTGGTGCATTTCTTCCTCCACTGCGTATATCCCGGGACACAATCAGCTCCCAGTTATCTTGTCCAATAAGGATTGTTGGAACGGCTTGCGCGTAAGGCTCGATGTCCAAACCGCAGAGATGCGGGGTGCTCGTCAAAAGTCCTAGCTCGACTGTTTGGGATGGCAGGGAGAGATCGTGAACTGTTTGAACATTCTGAAGAGTATGTATCCCGAACTTCCCTTCAATTTTGATCGAGATTTTTTCACTCTTGGTTTCAAGCGGTCCTGCGTTACTTATACTGTGTATGGCTAATGTCACGCAGGGGCCTCTCGCGCCGACTTTTCTCGCCATGTTTTGGTCAACGAGGGTAGAAGTGGAACCTTCATCCAATAACGCGAATGTTTTCATGCCCCCCGCGGGTCCCTCAATTCTTACGGGAAGAATCTTCAGTAAGGCCCGCGGGCACACAAGTCAAACTTGGTTAGCTTGATTAGCAGTGCCCACACGTTCGCCGTTCTCTACGTTGGTATGATCGGTACGAGAACCTTCTTTTGGTCCATGAAGTAATCGATGGTGATTTTTTCCACAACCACGCAAAGAGCACCCTGCCGCTTCACATCGAATGCATCCATGATCGGCAGAGAGGCATTTGAAGCAAAGCTTTTTCGATCTAACCCACCTCCATCGTCGAATAAGTGGTTCGCGTGAAAATTCGCGACAAGCTGTTATCGAATGTCCGCTACGTCCACAATAGGCGCAATCTCTCCCGCCACGGGGTCCGGCCACACATGAAGGGTTATTTCGAGCCGGGTCCGATCTTGATGCTCCTACCACGCTGTATACGAAATTATCTAGCCTTCCATGTTTAGAAGCACCTCTGCTGAGTTGTCGCTCCACTACCGGCCTCACTCTTCCTTCTCCCGAGCTTGACGTCGATGCTGTCCCAGCAGCGCAGGCCAGTTCTGCCTCTTTGTAGAGGAAATCAGATAAGGCGACTAAACGAGGCACTTCGGTAGTGTAAGAGGCTAGGTCTCTATTATAACTATAGACTAAAGCAGATGGCATTTTCGAAAGGACCTCTCGAATTAGGTCCGGGCTATACAAGTACCCGACATGTTTTAAGGTCTGCATGGCCGCGACACTATTGCGAAGCTTTGTTGCAAACGTTATCAAGTCCATTTTCCCCGTATTTATTTTCGGCAATTTCCTTACGTCTTGAACAATCCTATTTACGATTTTATCAGGGTTCCCGAATCGCAATTGCAGCGTTTGCATTATGATATTTGCACTACTAGCCGTAATCATTAGCGCATCGACCGCCTCCTTCGCTTCCCCTTTTAGTGCTTCGTACAGGCGGGATACATTTTCCCGGTCGGAATAACCACCCAGCTCAGATGACAGCTCAAAACTTTGCTTAAAGCGTAACCATTCCAGGCAGTCGCCGGAAAATTTCGGCAGGCTTTGCGCCGTCGTAAGCCTGTTCACCAATTGACCCGAACTACCGCTGGTTGAATGCGTTTCCCTTGCGGAATCCATAGCTTGCGATATCAGTCGAACCATGTCCACACCGGCAGCGTTCCGTGAGGTGTTCGTATTCTCCGTGTCGCGCAGGATTGTTCCTTCGCACGTCGCGACACGACGTCCGACTCCATGCGAATCTACGCTGTCTTGGTCTGCGTTTCCCCTCCGCTGCTCATTGGGGCTCGATATGCGCGGAATTGTATCACCTCCCCCTTCCATCCCGCTTGCACATTCGAGATCCACGGCCAAACGTTCGTTTATTAAATCCACCTCAATTTGCTCTCTTGCCGCGAGCATACGTCTTTTGACAAGTGCCCGCTGTTCAGCCGCGGCAAGTAACATGCGGCGTTTCCGCGAACCGGGTAGCGACGATGGCGACCGAGGCCTTAATGTTGGATCCGTCGTATTCAAGGAGTCATTAGGTCGCAACCGTTCCTGGCGGGTCACAGGGTCCTCGGCTGTATCCTCCTCTAAAGATGGAACAACCACGTTGCTTTCGTCTCGTTCCGCTGACGAACTCCCGTCTCCGTCGTTTTCATCACGTGACCGCCGCTTGGCCATCTCAACGTTAAGTGGTGGAGCTCGTCCTCTGCCTCTTCTTCGTCCGCGCACCATATCTTGTGTCGCACAACGTCACAGTGCCCGTCGAACGTCACCCACTTTCACTCGGCCCCGAAGAGTTCCCGGGTTTCGGCACCAGTTTGTTCTCGAGGTAAAAAGGGTGAATTACCGGGCCACTGATTTGTCACAATCTCACTTTATTATCAATTCGACAGAAAAATACAGGACTACGTTAATGTCGTGCCGGTCGGCAAACGTCGACCGTTTCGCTCGAGAGCTCAAATCTAACTGGCCTCGCGCCGATCGGCAAACCTCGATCGTTCCGCGCGAGAGCCCAAAAACCCCCTCTCAATCCCGCGGGAGGCTCAGTCTCCCACCGGGCGGCACGGCAAAATCTCGCGCCGATCGGCAAACCTCGATCGTGACCCCCTTTTCGGGGTTCTGTAATCCGTACGTCGTTGTGGCCTTTCCCACCGACCGGCAAACCTCGGTCACGACCATGGATTAGTTTACTAAATGATACAACATAAGCACAAACACCATACAACCTTAATCCTAGCGCCGAGATCTAACTATAACGGTATAACTAAGATAATAATAACCATACAACTATAACATAACTATACTGTAATATAAGTAGAACCATCTCGACGGCTGGCAGCGGCGGGAACAATATTGTTAATAAAGACATTAATTGCACTCCGCAAAACAAGTACCGTTTCACGAAGAACCCCTACCCAGGTAGTACTCAATATGGGAGTCAACACGACAGTGATACTTCACAAGTTTCGGCAGCGCGATGTGCCGGTCCTTCTCTCTCTCTCTCCCTCTCCCTCTACCTCTCTCTCTCCCTCTCCCCCTCTCTCGCCCTCCCCTCCCTCTCCCTCTCTCTCTCCCTCTCTCCCTTCCTCGCTCTCCCCCTCTCTCCCTTCCTCGCTCTCTCCCTCGCTCCCTCCCTCTCTCTCTCCCTCTCCCTCTCTCTCTCCCTCTATCTCTCCCTCTCTAGAGAAAGTATATCGCTCATTATTAGACTGCGGATGTTTATGCAAATGCATATTTTTATAGAAAACAGGTAGACCAATCGGACCTAGACAGAAATTTACGTCATGATTGGGTTATTACAAAAATATATTTTTTATTTTGCATATTTTGCATATTGCATATGTTTTGCATAAGTGCATAAATTTTGCATAAGTACATATTCGACTATTTCATGCTACGCCAGAATAAATCAGATAGATGTGCCAAATATGTTGCACATAACCTGTTTGGTACATGGACTAAACCGAATTGCTGAGGAAGTGCGACTGCAATTCCCTGCTGTTAATAAATTAATATATGCTGTTAAAAAAGTATTTTTAAAAGCACCACACGCGTCGAAATTTATAAAAATAAATTACGAAATATGCCATTGCCACCAGAACCTGTAATAACAAGATGGCGATTCTGGTTGGAAGCAGCATTTTTTATACAAAGCATTTAGAAGGAATAAAAGACGTCATAGAATCGTTCGATGAAAAGGAGACTTGGTCAATTAAATCGGCGAAAGAAGCATTACGATGTCAGTATTTACAACAAAATTAAACATATCTTCAGAGCCATTTCTAAATGTTACCTGAGGCCATGAAGAAATTGGAAACAATTGGATTACCTCTAACGGAATCTGTTGATTTGGTAACTACAGTTACAGAAAATTTAAAAAGTATACCCGGTGATCATGGAGAAAAGGTTACACATAAAATGGAATCTGTATTAAAACGAAATGTACACTTTAATGTATTATTAAAAATAAGCATGATTTTGAAGGGCGATCACGTTGAAGGACCACGAGAGGTTGTGGCACATCATTGGGGTGAATTTAAATATGCCCCTATAACATCATGTGATGTAGAACGGTCTTTTTCACCGTATAAATTAATTGTAACAGACAAGAGGTATCAATTTACAATCGACAATATAGAAAAAACTATTGTTGTATATTGTAATTCAAATTGAAATAAATAAAACAATAAAATAATTACTATTTTACAGATCCGTACATACATTCCCTATACATATATTTAGCATATACCTTGCATACATCGTGCATATATTTTGCATATTTCCACATATTGTAAATGCATACAGATCCGCAGTCTACTCATTATTAACAGTACCACTAACCAGCGTCGATGCGGAACGAGCATTTTCAACTGCAGGTAATTGAATTGCGGGCTCCTTCGGTGCACGTTTTCCAAAATAACACACACTAATAGCACCGAACTACCCGTAGTAGCAATATTCCCAAAAAGCCGTTACTCTTCGTTAAATCTGTTAGCATTTTATTGACCTATTGTACATATTTGGTAACCAGAAGTCGAGTCATCGTCGAGTTCTTAATTTCCGCCTGCTTTGTTCGAGTCAAGACGCTGGTTTATGACTACGGTACTCTCTTGGGACACGCGGATTCCCTGCTCGGGATACAAGCGTACCTGCGAGTGACTCCCGGTTTGGGGGCGGTCATTTACTCTTTCCTCCATTCCATTTGAAAACACGGTTCCATCGAACAGTTGCTAAAATGAAAATCGGCAGTGTGCTGTTGAGAGGCCGTTAACCTCGTCAGCTGTTCTGAACTAGTCTTCCTACGTTCGCGAGCATGGACGGACGTGCATCAAATGTGAACTAGTTGCGCGTGATATGTGGATTTTTGTGAATCACTTGTCTGGATTTCATTCAACGTTTGTGGACCCAATGGATATGTGTGAATAATTTTACTGTATTCGTGAATAAATTAATAATGTCGGCCGGATTATGCAGTGAATTGACATTGACCCCTTCTGCTCGATAATTTCATAGAGCGAATAATTAAAATGCTCTTGTGAATTTTACGAGTAGGCTGGTTCAATGTTGTACACCGAATAATTTGTGAATACAGGAATCATTTTCACCTCGCTGGTGCTCTGCATGAGAACCAAGGTAAGCAAGACCTTCTCAGTATTGACGGTGTTAGAGTGTGCGGTGGTCGTGTATCTAACAGCTGTTCGTGCCGCGCGCCTTCGGGGCCGCTCGCGACTGTAATACCGCGGTACAGCGTTCGCTTTAAATGATTTTAATTCCGTCAATTTTAAAGTGTCTGTCTTTTCAAAAATAGGTTCGCAAAGAGGAGACTTGGAGCTGTCACCTCATTTTTTCGAATTTTTAAAGAAGTCCCTGCTATAAGAAAATTGCATTTGTTTAAAACATTTGCAAAATAAATGGTGAAAAAACCATTTTTTCCAAATCGAAATATTTTCAATAGATACTCTTATATGTTCACAATAAGCTCGTAAAAACTCATTTTCCTCGGTACGTTAGTTCTAGTGTTATAATTTAATGAAAAAAAGTTGACACTTTTCTTTACACGTCTGTAAAACCAACATTTTTTAAGATTTCGAAGAATCCTTCGAGATTCGTTCATAGGTTACTAAAGACTACAACTCGAAAAACTTCTGTCGCGCGCGGCCGTCCCTGCCGATAAGCCTCTAGGTCGCGCTCTGATTGGTCCGTGTTTTTCGTTAATAACTCCTTAACAAAGCCGAAACGGCCATTTTTGCAATGGAAAATGTCGCTTCAAATGGCCTCAGGAATCTCCCTTTTCAAGGATCCATGACATTTTTGGGACACCCTGTATAGGAATCGGCGACGGATCAGGTACTAGCGGGAAAGGCGTTGTTTTTGTCTGCCTGTCCATCTGGTGACGAGCGTAGGAGGTAGCCGCCACATTCTTTTTCCTTTCTTCCTGTATATGTACATTCAGAAATAGCCAACACAAAATCTTTCGCCTAATGCAGCTAAAACGAAATTTCTTAAGCCAATCCAAATTTTAGAGACTGCAAAACAATAAATCACCCGAAGCGTCTCCTTCTTGGAAGCACTCTGCTACTGACTATCACCCGTGCTTCCTGGCTTCTTATCGACTTCACCAAAGCATCAACTGTGACTGGTGCGCTACCTGGTCACGAAAATCATACTAAGCATTTTCATACTGACGACAAAACACTGCCCGAGCGCACATGTAGAACATTCAGTACACTGTCCTAGAGCAGACAAATACCGTCACTCAATTTCATTCAATTCAAGATTAGCGAATTTACTACAATTTAATAAAGTTATTTGTTAGTTTAAAGCATTGACTTTTACGATTTCATTCATAAACGCACAACAAATCTCTACAGCTTCTTTTGAATAACGCATTGTGACCATAAGCTTCTACAAAGAAACTATAATTTTCAGCTGCAGTTTTCTGTGAAATGCAATAATGCAGCGCAGCAGCTCCCGCAAATGCTGTTCTACGGCACGAAATTCGACATTTTCAGTGCAATGAAAACGCTTGCACATTTATTAGTAAGCAGCAGAAACTTATTCAAGTACAGTGGGTGTAAAATGTATTCGCAGATTTTCGACCTATTCAGGCAATTTTGTCCTTTTGTAATCACCTATAAATGTTCGTAACCCATGACAACGTTAACAGATTTCGATGAAACTTTGTGAATGTGGATAACTTACTTAGACCTATAAAAGAAGTCCTTTAAATTTTCATACAGATAGAAAGTTAAAAATTGTGACCTTCACTTTTTTCGCCGAAATTATGACCAATAGCAATTTTTAGAAAAAAATATTTATATGCTATCTAGAAAACTTCTAACATCTCAAAAATATTGAAGTCGTTTGATCCAATTTGAAAAAAAGTTATTAGATTTTTAAAGGTATACGATTGTTCCGTCGCAAGAGAACAAGATATAAGGCCCTTATTTCGGGTTTATTTATGACGTCTTCGTGACTTGAGGCCGTTCTCGAGGATTAGGGAACTGATGCACATTTGGCGACCAGTCGAGCCATTGCCGGGCCTCCCTAGTTTTTTCTTGCCTCCTCGAGAATTACGCGTTGTAAATCGATTACCGACGAAGGACATTCCCGACCGAGAACGGTTCAAGTACGGTTCTCGGGTTACATGACATCGCCCTCGGAGGCAGTCGCGTACGATCCCACGCTTTCCCAGGACAGGCTAGCTTAGGGCAGATCAAAAGGTCCGCAAGAATGCACTGATTGGGAAATGCATAACTCGGCAGAACCAATCAGTGCACTCCTTCAGCATAGCAATGGGTGTCACCATCTTGACACCCAGAAACGGAGGACCGCCTTCACGATACGATGAAGGGTCCTTCCGAAAACCGCGATGGTCAGTTAGTCGCATCTAGTCAGTCGGAATCGAACAGTCGCGATCGAACAGTCGCGATCGAACAGTCGCGATCGAAGAGTCGGAAAGGAACACTTACTTCCTTGCACGTATCGAGACAAGGCAAGGAACAATACGGATCATTGTGATCGGATCCGCACGCGTCTAAGGCAGGGCCTGCTAGATAGCCTTACTGACGAATCCTCTAGCAGGCCTGGGATGAAACGCTGAACTCACGAATTAACACGTAACCCTAATCATTTGAACTAGTTACCCAATATTAATTTGGCGGGTAATTCAAACGGTGATTTCGGGATCGACGCGTCCATACGATTGGGCTTGAGATTTACAACCTCAAGCGGGCACGAGTCAACCGCGCGTCGAGCTCGAGATTCACACCGTACGAACAACGATTACTTCGTAAACCCACCGTAAATACCTAATATGTGTTCCCCGTTTTATTATACTTATAAATGTCGACACGGACTCGAATTTATTGTTTTTAATTCTTATTTGATCGTTTAGCATTTAACTTGGAAGTTCTTCAGTCAAGTAATTTGAAGTACTCATACCTTTCTTTTCACAGTACTGCGATTGATAATCATTTATATGTGATTCTCTACTGAGGTTCGATGAAAGTTTTTATTAAACACCAGTCGATGGAGGTTTCTCGTGACTTTATAGTCATCAATTACCCAGATTCATTGAAACCAGCCCCAACAATTTTCCTGTATATTTGCAGAACAAGCTTTTTAACCCTACAGTAAGCGCGGCTTATTTTGTGACATGAGAGGGCGCGCGCGGTCTGTGGGACCGCATCGAATATTAATCATAATGTTTAAGATGTTTTCGTTTGCAAGTGCGAATATGTTCATACAAAAGAATATAAAAGTCTTTAACAAAAAAATAATGATATATTTTTCATAAAAAACATTAAATAAAGCATCGTTCCACAAAAATTTGAACTATAAACAGAAATTCAAAATTAACCAAAAGTATATTCTTTGACTAAAGTCTTGCTTCACTCTCTTCCAAAAGGCGTTGGAGACGCTCCTGCTCCTTCTCGTATGTGTACTTCCACATGTTTGTTAGATATTTGATTTGACTCGTTCCCTTCGAAGATTCTGGGGTAAGTGCTGAGCGGTCTAACACAGTCCTCTTACCAGAAAGCACCCCCGTGCCTTGCCCACTCCGTGGCCAGCTCCTTCAGGGCAGAGTCCCAATCCTTGTGCAACGCACTCGTCGCTATCTCTCTCTCTCTCTCTCTCTCTCTCTCTCTCTCTCTCTCTTTCTCTCTTTCTCTCTCTGTATTTCTCACGGAGTCATTCCAAACTTTCACTCATCTGTTTCACATAAACATTCCCGTGACGGCCGATAGCCGGAAGACCCAGCGCGGTCGCCTGCCATCGTCCATCGACGGTTCTGTTTAGTCTCGAGCACCCCTCTTTAGGGCCTCACGCAGGCCAAGATCCTGCCATAAATCCTTCCAGGCCTAGAGTCGCCTCGATACAAACCCTTGGCATGGCTTAAAACACATTGACGCTAACATGTTCATATCACAAACCACAATGACAAAAGCATATAATAACAGCGGGCGCGCGCGGTGTCACAGACCGAAAATGCCTACAACTTATACAAATGGCAATAATTAATCAGTTGATTAGAAGTTACCTTTGTGAAGTTATAATACTCAGCTAGACCGAGAATGCGAAATGTGGTCACAATAACAATTGAAATATGCTACAACAAATGATGGTGCGGTCTATGAGACCGCGCGCGAATACTGGTGGGTTAAAGGCTTATCGATATCCCGCTATACTAACAATCATCAAACTCGAACAACTCATCGCTTGCAGCCAAAATTGATCACCACCATCTGAGGATTAATTCCTTGTTTCTACGTATAACAATCTATATGCATTTCCACCAGAGACTCAGAGGTTCTGAAAATAATTGTTCAAACTGTTATTAAGAACTGACCGCACTGACCTCGACGATTTTTTAATATGTTGTACAAATCAACATTTTGAACAAGTAATTATAAAAATTCGTTTATACATTTATTATTTAAATGTGTTTTTATTATTTATACAATTTTCTAAATAAATGAATTTTTATAATGTATACAAACTCTATATATTTATTAGTTGAATGATTATTTATTATTATCAGAGGTTGAAAATAGTTATTATAGATTTCGGTTCTTGAAACAGTGATGAAGATCCGAAAAAGTTTCATAACTGTTGTAAATCAGAACCGATATTACCTTATAAGAGATATCAGACTTTTTCGGTTCTCCATAACTATTTTAGTCAGAAGCAATATACAGGGTGGCCCACACAACTTGCACACGTCTATAACTTTCAAAGTATGCGTTGCACGAAAAAAATTACATAAAGAAGTTGCATGATCTGAAAGTGTACATTATGTAGTGTATTTTTTTATACGTCGAAACGTATTGGAGATTTGAAGGTCGACTTTGTTTTTTGAATGGAATACTATATTTTCTATGCCAAAATATAGACGAATCGAATTCTGAGGAAAGAAGTATTACCATCATTAGCCCTAAACGTAATAACTAACGAGTAATTTCACTTTATTTCATGAAAATTTTCTTCGCATAATATTAAGTTAGAAATTCAACCTTATCATAGGTCCTTCTGGTAGATTTGGGACGACACGAGGCTTCGTACAATAATCCAAAACAAATTACCCAAGATTAATTTGGCGGGTAATCTACCGGTGAAGTCGGCGTGATAATCCGCGACGTCGTCAATTTTTATACACGCCCGATATTCGCGATCGAACATTTTTTGGTTCAAACTAGACATGCCATATACGTTAATTATACTCATATTTTTAATAATATCTTTATGAAACCAAACTTAGTAATTTTGTAGCAATCTTGAAGGCATGAGTGGTAATACAGAATTTTATAAAGTTTTCAGGAATAACAGAAAAACTTATTTTTTAGGACTGTGGTTAATATAACATTGACATGAAAGAAATGTTCACCACACCAAAAATTCCTGAACAATAATAAAGATGCTAAACCTACAAACCTAATAAACAAGAACTAAAATTTTTATAGTGTCGTTAATAATCATGTTGATATAACATAGCACTCGGAAATAAATATTAGTTTCTGTTTTTGTGGCGTAAGTTACTACGTATGTTCTAATACTGAAGATTAGGAGAAAAATTATGTTATATCTGTATCATATTTCAAAGAAGTTAGTAATACTGAAATAACTTAAGTGTAAGGTAGTTGAAATCAAGAAATCAACAACAAGGAAACATAATATTAACCTATAGTCTTTCTATACATTCGAAATTCATGGAAAACAGAGTACCGAAATATGTTCGTAATTATGGGTAATGTCATCCTCGATGAATAATTGTGATAGAAATGCTGTTTTGCTTGGCATTCCTATTTTAGTCAGAATATTCCTCGACATCATTCCTGCATTTATACGGATATTGCTCACTGAACTTTCACTACGCTGCTTCCTCTACTACGCATTCGTATTGCGAAATCGATACTTGTCATATTTCACTTCGTTGCGTTAATTGAATCGTACACATACCGTACCTTCTACAATACGCCAGCTACTGCAGCAAATTGATCCAGTAAATTGTTCTATTCATTTATTTTTGATCAAAAGATTATGCGATTACATTTACTAGAGAAAAATATTTTGCATGCAATACAATACTGTTTCAGTAAAATATGTATATGACAATGCTTATATTACAACGGAGGGATAATACGTAAACTTGAAACTATATACAGGCTGGGGCACTAACTATGCCCAGTTTGAATATTGCCGTTATTTGTAATAATATGAAAAAATGTTATATAGAAAACTTACACGGTATAGAGGGGGACATATTGTGACACAAACATTTTCTGCGTGGGTGGAGGCATGGAGGAGATTTCAAGGTTAACTCTTTTTTTTTAAATGGAATGCTATGTTTTTTTTATCACGATGTGATAGCCATTGTTGAGACGAACTCAGCGAGTTATTATTGAAGGTCATGCAAGGTCAAATATGGTAGTAAAATAAACTTTATTACGTTACGGGAGATGCTCGAATTGATGACTGTTTGCGTCAATGCAAAGTTGCAATCTTCGTATCATATAATTTTTTGCACAATCTTTCAAATGTTCGGTGCGAAGGATGTGTACGGTTTGGATATCGTTCAGCATACAAGGATTGAGCTCTTATCGAATTTTGTCGCATTTCTCCATAAATGAGGATCATATCCACTTGCTCTTCGAGAGAAAACTTCATTTTGATGATCACGCAGCTACTTGACTTAACAATCGACCGAGACTGACTGACCGATTAATGTTAATGTTACGAACTGGTGAGATGTTTACATTACGAGCTGATGAGATGTTTGCATTTCTAGCTATACGCGATGTATTGCCACAACATAAACAATGTTACAAAACCATTCGTTTATGTAAAAGTGAGGATCTATGAAATAATGCAGCATGCGCTAGAATAAGTTCAGAAACGATAAGACATGCACGTGATGCAGGGATACGAAGATTGCAACTTTGCAGTGACGCAAACAGTCATCAATTCGAGCATCTCCCGTAATGTAATAAAGTTTATTTTACTACCATATTTGACCTTGCATGACCTTCAATGATAACTCGCTGAATTTGTCTCAACACTGGCTATCACATCGTGATAAAAAAAACATAGCATTCCATTTAAAAAAATAGAGTTGACCTTGAAATCTCCTCTATTCCTCCAATAAACGCAGAAAATGTTTGTGTCACAATATGTCCCCCTCTATACCGTGTAAGTTTTCTATATAACATTTTTTCATATTATTACAAATAACGGCAATATTCAAACTGGACATAGTTATTGCCCCACCCTGTATATTGGAATCAGTTTTATCTAATATTATCATTTTCTTAAACAATGTTCCTTAAGAATTTAGAAACTATTTTTATTTGCTAAATACGCCACCTGGATTAAAGCATTGATAAATAAATAAACAAATAATACTAAAAGTGAGGAAGGAAAGACAAGAGAGGAAAGAAAGAGATTCTTCGAATAAAATCGTTGTTATTAAGATAAAATTTATAAACAATGAAACGTTACTATAATATTGTAAACATATATTTTTTAAGACTGAAGGAAATATAAATAATTTCAAGAGAAATTCACAAAAATGTGAAGAGAAATTACTTTTTAACACAATTTATAAATGGAAAAAATCCAAGCTGGTTGGATGGTAATTCTACATGCAAAAATGAATCGAGAAAAAGAAAAAATTTTGCATTTTAAGGCTCCGTTTAAAAAAAATTGCTATTAGCTTATTTACTTGAAAAAGATGGGAAGAGTACTTTTTAAGAATCATTTAATTATTGCATCAAATGCTCAACATGTTGATCATGTTGCTGCATTTACAGCTCTGCTATTTAAATTAATTATTATGCACTTCTTGTAGTAAACAATGTGTATCTTTTAAATCGTGTCAAAAGCCAAATAGATGTGTGCTTTTAACTCATCAACTGTGTCCTGGGAGTACATTTTCGATTAAATAGAACCTCGTAACAAGAGTTGACATATAATGTCAAGGTCAACATTCTGAACAACTTTTCCCTGTATATGTACCCATCGCTCGGTCTTAGTTTCCAAGATATTCGCAAAACTCTTTAGTTAAACATAGGTTACAAGCACACTTTATTCTGGGACAAACTGGCATCAGATGTTAATTAAAATATACAGGATCATGTAAGGTAGAGGCACCAGTAGTTGACCAGTTAAGAGAAGTTCTCCACGCGAACAATAGTGATCACTTGCTCTGTCATCAAATAGCGAGAGTCGATACCTGAAGACACTCTTTAAGTCTTCTAAATTATGTAACAAGACCACTTTTTAAAAAAAGGTTAGTTACACATATTTAAAAAAACATATTTAAAAATTCAGTAATTACTTCAAAAGTTGACCACTCTTAAAAATGAAAAACCTAGTAATTGACCTTGTGTTCGTTAGTAGTTGACCACTTATACTAGAAAGAAGGTTAAAGCAATAATGTTAGAAATCATTTTAGTATCATTTAGTTTCAACAATTACCAGCACAAATTAAAATTAAAGGATAAAATAAGAAATAAAACAAATCAATTCTATAACAAATTCAATTCCGGAACAGAGTAGACGTTGCGAGTCAATATTTGACCGTGCGAGCAATCAATAGTTGACCATGCGGTCATCCTCTAAAACACAGTATGCTACAAAATTTAGAATTATGTTTTGTACTCCTAACAATCTTAGATGTAAAATGTATACATTATAAATCGTAAACAAATTTAAATGAGTCACGTTAGTAGTTGACGTTGTTTTATCGGGGGGTCAACTTCTGAAAATTGTTCAAATAACAGTATTCAGAATTTGACCACTCGATAAACTATTATTTTGAGGTTAGAATAACAGAAACGATGCATTTATCACTTATAAAACGCTGTGAGAATTTAAAAAGTAAATAATTCAGTGGCGAAAAGTTCACAACGTATAGATTGTTTACCTGAACCGTACAGCTGTTCTTAACAGAAACGTTAAGGAAATAGAAATATATCGGTATATTACTTGCCTTCATGAATTTAGACGTCCGTTGTTACTATGCATACTTCACTTCGCATATAATTGTTTTAATATTTAACCAACAGATATTGTGTCATCCGAGGTTCGCTTTCATCAAAAGTGCAGAACTTATAATAACCTTACTTTTTGTGTTTTTCTAAAAACTGGTCAACTACTGGTGCCTTTACCTTATAGGATGTCAAAGAGAAGGTATAGTTGAAGTTGGTTAGTGTTCCTAGCCTAACAGATGAATCTCGCCGCCTCCTCACGAACCTATTGTAACTCCAACCAACTACAAATCGGTGAACTCGTAGAAGAGCTACGTACAACACGTATATAACACGTGTTGACTTTATAAATATGTACCCAGTGTTGATAAGGTCTGTTCTAACTATGAAAATTATTTTGTTAACATAGTATTTTGACAACATATTTCAAGGTCATGGTCATTGGAGCTGTGTCTTCTTTTGTCAATATTAACCCTAATTGCAAATTAGTAGTTCAAAACAACGCATCAATATTTCAAGATTTCTTAAGTGTTTCTACTTTTTAACTTTTGATGAACTTATTTTCGTCAACAATATCGAAAATTCGCCGTCTAGTCAAGCGTTTGCTACGTGATATCCGCATGGCAATTGGTGTGACTAGCTAAAATATTTCACAATGAAATTGCTATTACTGGGGAAGTTATAATCGCATTGTTAGGAACAAGAAAGCACCGATGTGTCCCTGAATTATTTACAAAAACTCGTTCAAAAACTGTTCGACTTATTTTTGCATGTAAAACCCAGCCAATTGCGCCACGATTTTTGCGACACTCTATATATGCCAAATTAAAGAACAGCAGCAACGATATGCATGAGAAAAATAACAATAGCAGAAGTACGGCAAACGAAAAAGCAAAACGTATTATCCAAAAAGAAGGGAATTAGTTGAGGGATTAAGAGAAGGTGGTTGAGACAGCTAGTAAGAACGAGAACGTGGGTGGATCACCGTCAAGATAGTTGCGTGGCAAAGAGCGTAGAGGAGATGCCAGTACGAGCGTGAGAGGTGATAAAGGAAGAGTTACAGGTACTAGAGGAGAGGAGAGATGAAATTGGGGGAATGTTAAAGAAAGAATTTAAGCAGAATGGAAAAAGGCGGTTAAAGCATGAGAGGATAGGAGACGTGGAGAAAATACTGGAAGCGTTTAAGATTTAATTAAATGAGATTAAACACGGATGGAGGAGGATGGGACAAGCAATGGGGAAAGTATGGCAGCAATCAAGACAAGGCAGTGAAACGTACTGAATTCTAGAAGGGGGAGAGCGAGTTTCTGTAGAAGTTGAGGAGAAAGCAGATGGTAGAAAATGACCTAACATACGCGGAGAGACGGGTGCAGTGGAATTCAAGTGTAAAAGTGTAGAACGGAAGAGAAGGAAGAAAATATGGAAGATGTAGTTTGGAGGGAGATGGCGGTAATGGGATACCAAAGAAGGGACCTGGTTCGCATGAGGAGAGATAAAAGAAAGTTAGTGAAGCATAGAAATCGAGGGGAGGAGGAATAAAGAAGCGGAGACGGGGGTAGAGGATAATAAGGAAGGAAAGAGAGAAGAAGGAAGGCAGCAAAATGCGGATCAAAGAGGGAACAGAGGAAGAGGAGGCGGAAGGAATTCTGAGGAGAGCAAACAAAGCAGCAGGCGCGACTGAACGTGTAAAAGCGGGGTCAAGTTAACAAAAGGTGGGGCGAAATAACAAGGAAAGGGGTAAGCAAGCGAAACAAGCGGCGAAGTGTTGAAAATGTGCTAGGTGTGAATACGAGCAACGAAGCTGAGAGAAAAGGAAAGTACCATGAAAAAGAGGACATATGTATGTAATCCAAGACGGAATGTACTTGCAGTAGAACTCCGTTTATGTAAACTACATTTATATGATCAAAATAATCTAGCAGGGTAAGCATGGTAAAAAATTTTAATTTTGTTTTCTGCTAAACAATGTCCTAACAATTGCCTAAAACAGTATTCTGTAAAATTTCCGATCTCTACCAGTTTGTTTAAGGGTTTAAGGTTTAAGGGTGAAAAGCTCAAACTTTATCTTTTATTTTCTCAGTTATTACTTGAGATATTTAGATGAAATAAAAGCGAAAATGAAGCTACAAATTAGCTTTATTTCAGATATTTTCATAGTATTAAATTAGTTCTGAAGGATTGAAAAAAATGATTTACTTTTCACGGGTGGATTTCTGCAATCAACCCTTTGGTGGATTTTTGCAAACAATCCTTTGAGTGATCACCTCTTAAAAAATCAAGAATAATGTTCTGTCACGCAACTATTATGAAATTCACGTATTATGAAACGCAACTTTTATGTATAAAAGTTTTAACATAGACAAACGTGCGAAACATTGTTAATGAAAGATTTTCAGTTAATTCATATAAGGTTTTATTTTTGAGAAAATCAATTTTGACTGTGCATCGAGAATACGTCTAAACATTTTAAGAAAATACGGTGAGTCGTAAACAAATTACTTAATACATATTCGATAGGATATTGAGTGTTTAATGAATCTTGAAAACACCTCACAACATAACCAGTTGATTGTGGAATAGAGTAGCTATGTTATTTAAAGAGTTAATTATAGTAAACTACAAATCAAGTTAAATAAGAATTTAAATCATTGCTCCACATTCATAAGTCGAAATACATTAACTTTAAGAACGTAAATTTATAAATCAATTCATCGTGTAGTTATTAAATATCTTTTAGACAAGATATCATTTTTTAGATTAGCTAACAATATTAACACAAAAAATAACCAGATGAGTCAAAATGACTTGTTTGTTCCTTTCCCTTTTATAAGTATTGAAATAAAATATGTTTTCATGAAAAATGTTGTAATAAACTTCTATGTTCGATCATATATCACAGTAAAAATCGTAGGAAATCCGTATGAATTCAATGTTGTTATTATTATAAAGCAATAAATTATATGTCCTTTACATTTAATAGTTCCAGTGTTAATAAAACTATGACCATTTTAACTCATTTCTATTCGTGTGTATAAACACCAAATGACATGCATTGACTTATATAAGACATATACTATAATATAATATAATACAAATAGATAAATGAAATAAATGTAATACACACACTTATTGAAATACAATCATGTTGTAATACTTAGCTAATTGAACGTTGAATTAAAGATATTTTCAAATTTACAGTAATTGGATATTAAATCAAGGTGGACAGTAAGGTCTTGTTATATTCACATGGTTGTTCAGATAACCTACTCCCGAGACGAGAAATTATGCCGAATATAATGCGTTAACGTAGAGCAGGCATGTCCAGAAGTAGCTCATTTGGAGGCAAATTCGAGGGAGACGCCTACTTCTCCCGCCCGCGCGTCTCGCTCCCCGTGGCGGCCGTAGTCCTCCGAGCTCCTCAGACCCGTGCCTACCGTGGGTCCGAGAGTTGCCCGAACGCGCCACACGTAGTACATACCGCAAGCTGTAGGCACGGGTCTGAGGAGCTCGGAGGACTACGGCCGCCACAGGGAGCGAGACGCGCGGGCGGGAGAAGTAGGCATCTCCCTCGAATTTGCCTACAAGTGAGCTACTTCTGGACATGCCCGACGTAGAGCAATATATACCCGTATTACTCCAAACCTTTAAGTTTACGACTAGTGTACAGCTTCATCACGGGTGGTTTTATGATTCTGGCCGGCAGTCGCGTCGTTCAGATTTTATATCTTACAGTCTAACGAGAATGAAGCTCAAGGATGATATCTTAAACACGTTGTTTATTACGAGAAAACATTGTTTTTCTGAAAATTCTTTTTGATGCAGAAGTTTATTACCACTAAAGAACAAGGAAAATCTTCGATTGCGATAAGCTTCTTTGGATAAAGTCATGAAAATGTGAATGGCGAACATAAAACATTATAGCGTTCAACGGCACACTTTATTATTTTCATTTTAATTAAATTGATCACGATAAACGTGATCTTTCGAATATGAAATGAAATAAAACCATTACATATTTAAAAAGCGATTGATCTGTACGTTTAACCCTGATGTTTCATTCGGGTCAAAACTGGGAAATAGGACAAAAATGTATGAAACGAATAAAACATGACTTCTGGTAGTGTTTTCTAATTTATAAACTTCCCATACCTATTACAGAAAATAGTATAGCAATTTTTAACACAAGATAATTGATTTATTAATAGTTTCCTAACACTAACTGTTAAATAGGGGCACAGAGCATTACGCATTAAAGAAATGTTAATATATATATAAAGTTTTATTGTTCCCCTCGGGGTTACAATTCCATTTACATCTCCTTATCTTCTTCCTCTGCCTTCCCTTCTTCCTTACCATAGAGAAACATCTATATACAAAAGTATACCTTAAAATCTATCTTACCAGCTACTCCGTACCCTTCCCTACCCACGGACCCCCCCCCCTTCCAGTCTCTCATCACTCATCACGTGCCTTCTAGCCTCATTTTTCCTCCCATCCTCACCCGTTCTTCTACCATTCTCCCTTTCCCTCCATTCCTCCAACCTCCTCATCCACTTTTCTCCTCTCCCCTCCTCATCACCTGATATCCTCTCTCCTCGTCCGTCCTCAAACACACTTCCCAGACATGCTCCCAAGATTCGTTCTCCCAGCCACACACTCTGCATTTTCTTTCTTCCTCACCCAGCTAGTACTTTCCACCTCTCATCCCATTTCCTCATCTAAACCTGGCCACCCTCTGCCATCTGCTTTCCCCTCACTCTTTCTTTAAATAACCCGGCAGCCCCTCCCCCTTCACCATACCGTACCACCTATTATACCTTGATTCCCTTATCCTTTCCCACCTCTCTTGCTCCTGCCTTTTCTTCTCCTTTTTTACCATCTCCACCTCGCTCCCCATCCCTCCCTCCTCTAACATTTCATGTACCTTCTCCTCTGTCCACTCCATTCCCTCTAACCATTCCCCTCTCACCTTCTCCCAGCCTACCCCTATTTTCCCCTTCCTAACCTTTCCCCTCATCTCATCCCAACATAGTCGTGCCAACTCACCCCCTTTGCCCCCTCCCAACTTCTTTTCATACCCCCACGCCCTCACCCCTGCCCTCCGCCTCAACAGCTCCCTCTGAGACTCCTCCCTCACCATGTATCCTGGCGTACATCTCTCCAACCCCAACACCCACTTTAAATATCTCTCCTGCAACCTTTCCACGCTTTCCCTCTCTTTCCTCTCCCATATTTCCACTCCATAATTGACCACCGACCACACCAGCTTGTCAAATAACCAAATCCTTCTACCCCAGTCTTTCCCGAATTTCATCTTCCCTATCCCCCACACTTGCCCCATTATTGCCGCCCCTTTCTTTAGCCTTGCCTCCACATGCGCTTCCTGACCCCCATCTCTTCTTACCTTATATCCCAAATACGTGTATTCCCTCACCTCCTCTATTTCCTTACCCTTCCATCTCCATGATACCTTCTTCCACCTCCCTCCTCCTCTCCTGCACCTCATAATCTTCGATTTCCCCATGTTCAATTGCAACCTCTTTTCCTCTAGAAACCGATCCAATACCCCAATCATTCCTTTCATGCTCCCCTCGTTCTCCGCTAACATCGCTACGTCATCCGCATATGCCAGGTTGAAAATTTTCCGTCCTCCTACCTTTACTCTTCCCCACCCACCCCTCTCTAGCACCACATCCATATCCGCTAACAGTAAGGTGAATAGCAACGGGCTAAGCGAGCACCCCTGCCTCACCGCCCTTGCAGTCCAGAAACTTTCTCCCTCCTCTTCCCCCACTCTCACCTTGCTCCTAGTCTCTTTTAGCACCTCCTCACATCTCGCTACTAATCCTTCCCTCAAACCCCTTTTTCTTAACGCTCTTATCAGCGTTTCTCTATCCATCGACTCAAACGCTGCCTTTAGGTCTATAAACAATATCACCATTATTCTCTCATTTCTTAACACCTGCCTATTAATCAAATAATTCGAAGCATGGATATTGTCTACACAATCCAATCCCTTCCTTAATCCCGACTGACATGCCGGTAACATTCCCTTTCTTTCTACCTCCTCTCTCACCCTCTCTGCCAACACTGCTGCATACACTTTGTATGCCGTCTGTGTCAGCGTTGTAGTCCTGTAGTCCTCCACCTTAATAATCTCTCCTTTCTTGGCTATGGTCACAACTACCCCCTCCACCCAGTCCGCCGGCTAGCCTTCCCCTCTCCGCACCCTATTACACACCCTCCATAACCATTTCTTTACTTCCAACTCTCCACGCTTCCACACTAAATTTGGGATCCCACCCCCCTCCGCTGCTTTCCCTTCTTTCAGGCCTTCTACCACCCTGCCCACCTGTTCCCTCTCTATATCCCCCTCTCCGTCTTCCTCCCTTCCGTCTCCCCCTCCCTTTCTTACCCTCCACTCCACCCCTCCCCAATAACTCCTTGAAGTGTCTGTCCCATTCTTCCATTCTAATTCTCTCATCCACTCCCGTTCCCTTTCCCCTTTCCCTGAGATTAAGAAAGAGATTAAGAAAAAAGAGAGTGAAAGGTGGGAAAAGGAGGTGGAGGGGGTGAGAACAGAAAGTCAGATATGGAAATTAATAATCTCTTCACACGAAACCCTGTATTTCCTCTTCTTCTCCGTATACTCTGTACCCTCTCCCCCTCCCCCTTTCCACCTCCTCAATTCCTCCCTTACTTTCCTCTTTTCCACTCTACATTCCTCGTCCCACCAACCTTGCCTCCTCCCTTCCTTTTCCCTTCCCCTTGTCTTCTGTAACACCTCGTTTATTCTTTCCTTCAATCCTCTCCAATCTTCCTCTACGCTCTCATCACCCCTCTTATCTTTCCAAATCTTTCCCTGATTTCTTTAGCTTTTGCCTCCGACCAGCACACCCCACTTCCTTCCTCCTCCCTCCACCCCCCCTCTGTATACTCCCCTTCCTCCCTTAATCCATACCGTCAGTGGTAGGTGATCCGGCTCCACCCTCTCCCCAACCCGTATTTTCTCTACTCCATCCCTTGTCTCAGAATTACCCAGCACGTAGTCAATCACCGAACTCTCTCTCTCGCTCCTACATACGTCCATTCACCTTCCTCATCCCCTTCTACATTCCCATTCAAAATTCCCCACCCTCTCTCTCCCAGAAGCTCACAAAATTTCCTTCCGTCCGCACCCACTTTCCCGTCCTTGGACCTCCTGCTCCCTTCATCCCCCCTCTCTTCCTCTTCACCTACTTTCCCCCTTCCGTCCCTGTCCTCACATTAAAATCCTCCCTCCTATAATAAAACTTACACCTTCCTCTGTCCCCTCAATACTTTCCCCCAGCTCCTCCAACTTCCTTTGCAGGTCCCCATTTATGTACACTCCTACAACCCTCAACTCTTCTGTCCCTACCCTTATTTTCAATGCCATCAACCCCTCCGCCCCTTCAACCTCTACTCCTCTCACCTCTAATTCCTTTCTCACTCCCACTACCATGCCTCCCATTGCCCTCCCCCTTTTCTCTTCTCTTCTTGCCCACTGTTTTACCCAAATATATCCTTTTGTTAGCCTTCTTCTAATTTGCCTCCATCCCCTTTCCTCCACCCACGTCTCTAACATAACTACTACGACCCACTCTTCTAACCCTTTCCAAAACCCGACGTCCTTGTTCCTCAGTCCGGAACATTCCGAAATGTAATTTCGACTGCATCCCCACCCTTACTTACTCTCTCATTTCCCCCTCCTCCCTCTAGCCCCTCCCCTACTCGTTTCCCTGCACATCAACCCACCTCTCCTCTATTTCATTCCATCTCCTCATTTTTCCATTAACCCACATTTTCATGTTCCCCACCTGCACATTTTTTCCCTTCCCTGTCCCTTGCCGTCTTCCCCTCTGCCACTCATCCCTCCACAGCTCCTCTTTCTTTCTCTAACTTCTCTTCTCTCACCTGCTCCTTTCTCAAAATTCCCGCCTTCACACCTGCCTCTGTCCCCCACTAGGCCGCGCCACCTACCGCTCCTTCTCTCTCTTCCCGCTTACCTAACACTATTGCCTCGCCGTCCTAATCTATAGGCTCCGCTCACCTATCACCTCTCTTTCCCTCCCTATCCCTCCTTCCTGCCCGTTCCCTATATCTCTCGCCTGCCCTTGCACCACTCGCACCCTTCTCCACCACTTTCTCTCCTCTCACACCTTTTGCTCTCCACTCTCTCTCTCACAAAACCACATTCCGCTTTCTACGCACGTCAACCTCGCACGCAAGCGGAGAAGGAAGTCCAAGAAATGTTAATATTTTATTTATAAAATAACTGTAAGACCAATTATCTAAAAGAAGTAACATCTTACATAGAATTATTTTAATAAAATTTTTTTTTAATATGCCACGTTCTTTAGACGGACTAAAAAGTATAATTTAAATAAAAAAAATAATTATTTAAATAAAAAAATTTTTTAATTTATCACGCTTTTAGGACGGACTAAAAAGTATAAAATAATCTTTCCTAGCCCCATACAGATAGTCCTGAAAATTTGTGATTGTGAATTTTTAATGGATATGAAAATACTTGTAAGATATAAAATCAGAAACGTGAGGCGCAAGGTAATAGTAAGGAGTGTAAAGAGTAGCTGCCGTTGAGGAAACTCTCACAACAGTTCATATCATTTGCAGTGCAATGAAATTGTTAGTGACTTAGGTGAACTATTCATGCATCAATTATCTATTGCATGCGCCCCACGTTTTTCGTTTTAATCTTACAAGTATTTTCATAGCTATTACAAATTCACAATCACAAACTTTCAGGACTATCTGTATGGGTTTAGGATTCTGTATGAGGCCAGGAAAAATTATTTTATACTTTTTAGTCTGTATGAAAAACGTGGTATATTAAAAAATTTTTTTATTTAAATAATTTGCATTATCATCCAGTTCTGGGCTATGTTTAAAGTTTCAAGTCTCTAGCTCATCGGGAAGTTAGTTTAAAATCAATTGCAAAATTTGTACCGAACAGACAGATAGACAGTTAATAAAGAAGCGAGTTAATAAAAACGTTGTGAAATCAGGCTTTACGCAGTAGGACAACATAATTTAAATGAATATGTTTTCCTCAAAGGGTAGAAAGGTAAGAATAAAGAAAACGATCTTCTAATTTCAAATATTACACAGAAAATACCAAATATTTACTTTGACGTGATCAGGAAACCCTAGTTAGCAGTTATATAATTACCGAGTTTCTGGGGATTAAATTGCATTAGCAAATATTCTATTAGCAACAATAGGAATACTAATGCATCTAAAAGAGGTATCTTAAACAATATATTTAAAAAATTAAGCATAAGCATCATCATTAGATAGCTGACTTTCCGGGCTCAGTGGTAGTGGTCTATACATATACCTGCACAGACATAAATGGAATTACTGAACGCTTTGGCACATCACGTGTAAATGGATTTCAAGTTCATTATTAATCCGTCGATGTCCAGAAATCCGAGAACAATACATACGAGTTTTCCAGAGGAAAGTTTCTTCTCCAACTGGAACCATTACTAACGTACTAGAGCAATAGAATATACAAGCATCGTTACATTCAGAGAGCTTCGCGATATTAAGTTATTAACGAGCATTTGGCCATCGCAAAGGATCAACCACTCGAGCATCTCGATCGTGAGCTCGAGCCAAAACATCATGTATAATCAAAGGTTCATTATAACCAGGGAGAAATGAACTAGCGGCTCGTGAACTGCCTGTTACTTTTCCGTTCCACAGAGGCGTAGCTAGCAGGTTACTCTTTACACTTCCTATACTTTAAAAATTGCTGAGATGAATATTGTAATTTATTTGCTTGCCGCCTCTGATTTCATTTGATCAGAAATCAGTCTGGAAATTAACTGAAATCTTTCGAGAATATTGATTAAACGTAAGTATTATTATCAAAAACCACTATGTCGATACTGGGTTCAATCTTAAAAGTCGTCATACTAATCTTATATGTATATTAAAGCATAGTAGGATCTATAAATGTCTACAGCAAAATATAAAACTGATTTAGGAGCATACGCAGAGATATAAGACTAAAAAGGGAAACTCATCTGGTGTTGATAAGCTTTTTAAACAACAATATGGTAACCACTGGCGAAATGTGTATGATTTCCCTAGTAGCATTTACGGTTGGCCAACGGTGGCCAACGGTTGGGAGTTAGTTGGGATATGGTTAGTGGTTTTGCCTACAGATCCCCAACGTAGGGCCTATGACGAAAAATTACTATACCTACAAATATTATGGTCGGTTAAATAACGTGAAATTTACAGACACCAGAGATGTTGCTGCAACCAAAAACATGTTATATTCCAAATTGATTTTTTTTCATATTTCTAAATACACTCACAATTTGTGATTTTTGCGCGATAGTTGATGCACCAAAGTTTTATTGTGTGCAGCCTTGGAATTTATTTATTTCTTTAAGTTTCTCCATTTGACAAGGGGAAGGTACGGGTGTTGCATTCGCTTTTAGAATGACAGTATGCAGAGGTCTTAGTGCTCGTATAGCGTAACGAAACTCTTTATGTATCATGATTTACATATGTCGACGTATCTAGTACCTCGGATCATAGCATCTAAACCAGGGATGGGCAATTTTTCCTCAATTGAGGAAAAACTAGTGCCGCCAGATCAGGGGAAGGTGAATTTGAAAAGTTACCCTCTCTCCGATTACCGGGTAAAGCACGCATGCGCGACGGGAACGCAACAGGCAGTGCCGCCAGACGTAATCCATTTGGATGTCGTTTCCGCCCCTACGACGCTCCTTCCACCATCCCATTCCACCACCATGAGCATACTCCAACGACCCTCACTAAGACCGTAGACTGTTCACGTGACGTGCCGCGCGCGACTGAGGCGACACATAACGGTAGCGGTGGCATCAGTGAAGCCATTTCAGATTTCATTTAGTAGGTAATAGATACGATACGCGGCAATAACCTATAATCTGCGATATGTCCTGTCATTTGTCCACTCACCCGTGTTGCGTCTTATGTCCCCATTGCGCACGCGCAACGTGTCATCATTCGCTCCCCACTCAATTCCTGTTGCGTTCCCGTCGCGCATGCGTGCTTAACCCGGTAATCGGAGAGAGGGTAACTTTTCAGAGGCACCTTCCCCTGATCTGGCGGCACTGGCACTTGAAAATTATTAGTCCTCTTAAGTCCAGTTCAGCCAAAAGGGGTTATATTTGGAGCATTATTTTTTTGTAATGTGAAGGCTAGTGAAAACTTTTTTGCGGTATACTAATTCTAGATATCCTGAAGTTTAACAACACGTAACATTTATGCTGTGGCGATGAGTGGTATATGTTTAAAAACACTAATACATGCAAAAAAGTCATGATAATCCAAGAACTTTTAGTCAAGCTTGCAGATCGGTAAAAACACGTACAACAAAATTTTAATATTGACAAAAATATGATTAATATAATGTACATACCTTGCGTAACAATATCCATCACAAATTTCGCCACAAAGATCACTTACAAAATAAATATTATCACGAGAAACAGATGCGTACGAACGGAATGCTGCGAATAAACAGATGCCTATCGAACAAATGCTATGTTCTAAGCGCAGGCACGGATGACTGTATGGGTAATCAATGATAAGGGGTGCACCGCGTGATTGCATGTTTATGTATCTATTCTGGGACGCAAACGCAACCCTGTATGTAAATATTTACAATTTTGATTTTTGGCCAGGTTTTCAGCTCAAATACCACTCTGTGCGTCGCTGGTATTTCGTGATTTTCGCTGGATTTTTTAGATGTCCCTAAAGAAAGTAATTAAGCGGCATACAATCTTCAATAAATAACAAGGAACTTTCGAATGTAAAATCCATGCAAAGAATAATGACACCGACTATGATAACAAACCAACTGATTATTTACATTGTGTCATTCGAGAAGTATTTTATTTTCTGTGGCGATAGTTCAACATTCAGTTTGAAATTATTGCCACGTGCATGAAGTGTGCAGAAGGAAGTGATCTTTAAAAGTTATATGTTTATGCTATTCCTCAAGAAATACTTCAATGTGTATCACTTGCACTTGTCGATCGATAATGCAAATGTATTAATTGCAATGGAGAATGTTTTGAGCATTACTTGCATAAATACTCATTTGCAGGGTACATCTCAGTAACTATTAGTTGTTCATTTCATATACCCTTATAGCTTTTTATTCAGGGTTCAATTCTCTCTTCAACCGCACAATTAAACTTTACCCTTTACAATAAGGAAACACCAGGTGACCTTCATATCTCGATATGAAAGTAAAATCGAATGAACTGATTATTACATTATATGCTACGTTTAAAACTATATAACTGTCGTTTCAACAATTTTTTCATATACCAAATAGTTGACATGTAATTTAGGTGGTACACATAACTGAGTCATCCTGTAGACAACATTTTTAAATGCTTTGTATGAGCGTAAAAATTTCGATTTTTTAAAAAATGTAAATTGGCAAATACTATGTTGTAAAGAGATGGAGGAAACACAGGGTGAATCTCGCTCCAGAAGCGGAAAAAGCGACGTTTTCGATTAGAGCCGCTACATTTGCTGGGCACTTTGGACGGTGGCCAGTTTCACTTTTCACCGGAAGTTGTTTGACATTTCTTAGACGGAACGCTAGGAAAAGATACATCATTTCTTTGATTCTTATCCAGCTCATTTCCCCTTTGCCGGCTTAAAGCACAAAGTCGGTCAACCATTTAACCAGTTGTAAATGTCTGACTTTCGCTTTCTTCGTAATATGTAAGCATGGGCTAACAATAAGTACATATTGTCACGAAAGCTCGAGTCGCAACGCGTTTCGCCGTATAGTTCCATCAAGGTACACACACCATCTTGGAATTCTGTCACCAAGGAGATGGCACGTACCTCCACTCATCTGCAATACAACTGCGGAAGCCTCGTTTCGTCATCATGCTTACATGTTTGTATCCATGTACATACTACTTATTCAATTGGCGTAGCAGACAATTTCATCCAATATTTTACAAGCTTCTAATGCAAAATGGTCACAATTTGCAACATCTGTTTCCTTCACCACTAAGAGCAGCTAAATTACTTTAACGATAATCTCGCTGAATGTAATAAGATTGCAGTAGATATTAATAGTAAGATTAATATAACTAAGTAAGACAACAATTTTATTTAAGTCCTTCTGCTCCGCTGTAAAAGCCTCTACAAGTTCAAATAAAATTTATTTTAACTTGAACTATTTACCACATACCAAATCGAAGTAAATCGAAGTTGACCTCTCCGAATTGAACTTTTGTAACGCTTAATAAGAATACTGTGGATTGTTATGCAAAATAAACATTTCCTAATTTAATCGCAAGATACATATGATTAAACAACAAAATGTTAATCTTAGGTATGAAACACCTAAGATTCATGACTATTACGCTACATTACTGAATCAGTAATGGTTTTACGATGTAGTTTCTTATTTTTGATTTTTTATTTTACAAAAAAAATCCTTTCTATAATCCGGATTCAGCTATAATTTGTTTCTCTGTCAAATGAATTGAATGTCAATTTTTTCAGTACCATAACAGCTGTTAGGTAAAATTGCATTGTGTGTTGAGTGGAAAACAGTTTAAATAGCATTTGAATTTACCGCCTATATTCGACCCTGGGTCCATGAATCACTTGGTTATGATTGATCTATTTTGAATGTGTCGTTCCTATGCATGTTATGTTTACATTACAACCTTCAAAAGTTCCAGTTCAGTTTCTGCCGGCGTGTAGCCAGCATGCTTTCTCGATAAATTCCACTTATTAATTTTCCGCTATAGCAAATATGAAAAAGTTTCGTTTTCTCTTCTGAAATCAGCATACCTTGTGTTACACTAAATACGGCATTACAATTAAATTATGTTACAGACGTAAAAAAATCTCATCTCTTGAGAAAGACCCACATCTGGGTCGAAACGTTGAGTTTCCATAGAGATTTCTAATTTGCAAAATTGCTAATTTCTTTCAATGATCGAACCTGTGCGCCGAAATTCGAAACACAATTAATTAATCGCAAGTGATAGAAATTTAATAAAAATATTAAATTCTTCTCGCGTCTTCACAGTTTTATCTTTCACCAGTTCAGTTTTATCATAAATGCATAATACGTGTAGTCTAATAATAAATAATACGTGTGATAACATTTATCTTGTAGTTAGGCTGATATATTTATGCAATTTGCTATATTGTACAATTTTAATAAGTCTACTCATATAACATTTTCCTGTATGGTTGTTTTTATAGGTTATGATAGTTATAATGTGCATTGTTATACCTTAAGAATGCAATAGTCATATTTCAGACTATTTTTTCCGAAAGATATCTGAACTACAAATAATGGTTAGGCAACTGATGTTACCATTACGATGCTTTTGCAGATACATGAAGTTGACAGCGTATAATTGTTCAACCTTCAATATGACCAAGAACAGTTATGTAAGAATGGTTTTGACGTACATCGAATGTAAATCCATCCTTTCCGATTGTGTATTGACTTACTAAAACTGCTGAATAGCATTATGCGTGTTATCATTGGACTGTGAATTTTTATGAAAAATATAAACTTTATAAGCCAACTGTAAGAAATAGAAATTAAATAAAAATATGTCAAATAATTAATACGTCAAAAATAATATAACAGTATCCTTGAATTCTAATGTCCTTACAGATTTGTATTTCACCCAATTATTTTTGTCATAAACAAATAAAATCCGTAATTTAATTATTACATATTTTTAACAATGAATTTTCTAATGCTTAGAAGAATATGTGAAGGCAAAGCTAACGTCGCTATGATGATTTTAATTATTGATTAATTAAAGATAATGAATGGGAGACATATTTTAAGCAGTATGAAATAAAAAGTAAGAAATGATTTAAGATATATAAAAACACATTGAAGCGAATAAAACATTAGGAGGTAATAAATATTGTTGAACCCACTTATGTACATATTTTATTGTGTTTTCACTTGATTTATAGTTATTCATATTTTGTGAGAACAATTACAAAGAATGTATTAATTCCTGAGGATTATATGAAAATTATCATTCATCGATTTGATAAGAACACGAATTGACTTGCAAAAGAAAACCATTAACTTGAGAGTGAATTTCTGTGGTAACGGTTCCCATCTCTGTTGCATCGATTGATCAACTCTCCGTTATTCATGCCTTTAACTTGTTCTTCTTAATTCTCATTCACTTCTCGCATGGACTAATTCGTAGACTTAAAAAAAACCGAATTTTAAACAAATAACTAATTTAAACACCTAGACATTGAAAATAGTCGTTATAATTTGACTCATTACAGTCATTATAATTTAAATATTAAATGATATTTAATATTTATTGTAATGAAAGCGGTTCAGGATTTTATAGTTGCAATCTAAGAAAATTTAGGGGATAAAACGGGAAAATTCAGTACATGGAAGACGTCAAATAAGTAATAAGACTACGTGTATAAAACGCGATACGAGATTTCGACTATATAGGTGTATGAATATGTATAAACGCTATATACAATATGTAAATAGGTATGCAAGATGTACATTCAAGAAATACAGATATTTTCACTGACGTCTGAACACATTTTAAAAGACAATAACTTTTTTAAAATTGGTCCCAAAAACTTGGGTATGTTGAGAAGTTAGAAAGACTATTTCACTAGATGCCTTGCCACAGAAATTGGTTAAAGTTTCTTTGATGTCGGTTAACATAGTTTGGAATTGCAAGTTAAAAATTACAGTTTTTCTAGAATTTACGGTGAATAATTTTAATATCTTACGATGTTTATTGCCTTTTTCTGTATCAATAGATTTATACTAAACATATTTTGAATATTTGCAATACTGTGGAACCGACCAATTGCAATTTTCTCAACAGTTCATTTATGCGTCATCTAGTAAACTAACAAACTTCTCAACTAAACTAAAGACGTTTGGTTCAATGTTACAAAAATGACTATGTGATTCCGAATATGAATGGTTGTCACTGTACAGTGTACATATGTCTAATCAAAATCAATTAGTTAGCGCGAGCTATTTGTACACTTCTAAATAAGCTACATACCATTCTTCAGTTGTGACAAGGTAGAATCGCAAATTTGAGACAGTGCAACACGAAAACCACAGTACACAAAATACAATATAAGTCTTTTGCAGTTGTCCAATTTATGCTGACGCTCAGACGCAAGAACATTTACTGGCATCTGCGTCTTGGAATCCCCTTCTACGCGCAGTTTTTTCGTTCGGCAGCGAAGAAAGTGCTATTTCTGCTGTGGGGAAGACCACTTCCCTGAGAGATATGCAAGGGAATGGTAATGGGAGCACGAGGAAGTCGGCTGAACGTTGTATGAACTTGTACGCTTGCAGAATCAAACTCTACACCCTCGAATATAAAATAGATGGTCGGATACGGAGAAAACTACGTATTCTAAATTTTCAGCATCCTAGCCTGGATATCGCTTCAAATCGATTTTTCAAGAAATAGTATATTCTACTAGTAACACCCTTCTGAAATACTCTCGTAAAGTTTTATTTAGAGGTACGTAAAATTGCTGGGTTTATATTGGGTTGTTCGGAAACTAACTTCGATTTTCCAAGGAAAAATGAAAGATGACTTTTTACTATTTATTTATTTATTCGACGATGCAGTGACCATTTTGTTCTGTAATCTTCTGTCATTTTTCTGGCAACTTGGACATCCCATTTTCGTAGAATTCCTGTTTTTTATTAGCAAAAAATTGAGTTGTACTATATTACACTTTACACCTAGATTTAAAATAATATTTAAATCGCTTAAAATGTGTTAAAGAGAACGAAATAAATGGTAATCAGATTGCACATCCACTGCGTAAACAGTAAACATGATATAATTTTTCCGTTGCTAACATTGCATTTTTACCCTTGTAGTAATAAACAAGCAAGATGCGACGAAAATGCTTACTTTGATTTTCCAGCTATAAGAAATGTCAGCTATCACGATACACAATGATTTTGCGATTTAAAATAGGGCTAAGTCCCTAGTAGCATTTATGGTTGGCCAACAGTGGCCAATGGTTGGGAGTTAGTTGGGATATGGTTAGTGGTTTTACCTACAAATCCCCAACGTAGGGCCGACGACGAAAAATGATGTGAATTTGCCAACGAATATCCAACGTTGGGCCTACAGATATTATGGTTGGTTAAATAACGTGAAATTTAAGACGGTGATACTACATTGGCCCAACGAAAATCTGCCAACATTTAAATATATCGTCTAACAGACACCAGAAATGTAATGTTGCTGCAACCAAAAACATGTTATATTCCAAATTCATTTTTGTTCATATTTCTAAATATACTCACAATTTGTTATTTTTGCGCGATAGTTGATGCACCAAAGTTTTATTGTGTGCAGCCTTGGAGTTTATTTATTTCTTTAAGTTTCTCCATTTGACAAGGGGAAGGTACGGGTGTTGCATTCGCTTTTAGAACGACAGTATGCGGAGGTCTTAGTGCTCGTACACCGTAACGAAACCCTTTATGTATTATGATTTACATTTGTCGACGTATCTAGTAACCCAAATCATAGCATATGCAACCACGAAATGTCTATAGTTACGGCGGTAGCGTATCAACTTACTGCGCAGAGGATCCCAGGTTCAAGTCTGACGAGGGTACGAAATTTTTTTTCTTTGCTCCAATTTTTACCGTGGAGATACAATGTTTGAGTATTATTTATTATATTCTGTGAAAACAACCGTAAAAGAGAAGATCAGAACAAACGTATTATAGCGAAGTAGGCTCCACGTTGGGTATGATCGTTGGGCCTACGTTGGCCGCGATCGTTGGCCCAACGAAAAAAATAGCGACATTTCTAACGGTTGGCCAACGAATACTGCAATGTAGGGCCAACGAAATGCCAACCATAAATGCTACTAGGGGTAATAATAAATGGAAGAATTGCCATCTCTGTATGAAAAACGAAATTACGTTCTGAACAACCCAACACCTCCGAAAGTGCAGTCACAGACCAGGTATAGGAGTAGACCAATCACCAAATGTATTTTTTTGTCTCGCACCCGAGGGTCTCTAGACTCTAGAACCCCCTTACCATACCCGTGTCACATCCTACCGTATCGGTCGGAACTAATGTTCTACATTAGGGGATACTATAAATAATGGAGCAAACAAATAATGTTGTGTCCTTTGAATACCGCTACAGCTGGTATAGGAATGCATCGCTGGAGACGTTTCTACGTGGGAATACGATTCAGATAAATCATATATAATATATGTACATGTCCATGTTAATATATATAAAGTAAAGGCACGAGTAGTTGACCAGTTTTTATAAAAACATAAAAAATAAGGTTATTATAAGTTCTGCACTTTTGATGAAAGCGAACCTCGGATGACACAATATCTGTTGGTTCAATTTTAAAACAATTACATGCGAAGTGAAGTATGCATAGTAACAACGGACGTCTAAATTCATTAAGGTAAGTAATATGCCGATACATTTCTATTTCCTTAACGTTTCTGTTAAGAACAGCTGTACGGCTCAGGTAAACAATCCATATGTTGTGAACTTTTCGCGACTGAATTATTTACTTTTTAAATTCTCACAGCGTTTTATAAGTGATAAATGCATCGTTTCTGTTATTCTAACCTCAAAATAATAGTTTATTGAGGGGTCAAATTCTGAATACTGTTATTTGAACAATTTTCAGAAGTTGTCCCCCCGATAAATCAACGTCAATTACTAACGCGACTCATTTAAATACGTTTACGATTTATAATGTATCCATTTTACACCTAAGATTGTTAGGAGTACAAAACATAATTCTAAATTTTGTAGCATACTGTGTTTTAGAGGATGACCACATGGTCAGCTATTGATTGCTTCCACGGTCAAATACTGACTCGCAACGTCTACTCTGTTCCGGAATTGAATTTGTTATAGAATTGATTTGCTTTATTTCTTATTTTATCCTTTAATTGTAATTTGTGCTGGTAATTGTTGAAACGAAATGATACCAAAATGATTTTTAACATTATTGTCTAACATTATTATACAGGTTCCTGGCAAGAATTTAGAAGAAGTTAGAACACCGCGCCGCCTATTGGATGTTTGTTTATCATATGCGTTGAACACCCACCATCTATCCTGCGCATGCGCTCAACAGTAGACCCTGCAAATATCCAATTTGGCAACGCTCTAACCTGTGAAAAACGCTTAAAATTGCTCATGTTTACACGTGTATAACTTTTCAACCAGCGAACTCCGGTAACCAAAACCTGATTCGTATAGCATCGCATACGGAAAACTTGAAAATTTGTAGTCCTCTTAAGTCTAGTTCTGCTAAAAGGGGTTATATTTGGAGCATTATTTTTTTGTAATGTGAAGACTTGTGAAAACTTTTTTGCGGTATACTAATTCTAGATATCCTGAAGTTTAACAACACGTAACATTTATGCTGTGGCGATGAGTGGTATATGTTTAAAAACACTAATATATGCAAAAAAAGTCATGAAAATCCAAGGACTTTTAGTCAAGCTTGCAGATCGGTAAAAACACGTACAAAAAAATTTTAATATTGACAAAAATATGATTAATATAATGTGCATACCTTGCGTAACAATATCCATCACAAATTTCGCCACAAAGATCACTTACGAAATAAATATTATCACGAGAAACAGATGCGTACGACGGAATGCTGCGAATAAACAAATGCTATGTTCTATGCGCAGACACGGATGACTGTATGGGTAATCAATGATAAGGGGTGCACCACGTGATTGCATGTTTATGTATCTATTCTGGGACGCAAACGCAACCCTGTATGTAAATATTTACAATTTTGATTTTTGGCCAGGTTTTCAGCCCAAATACCATTCTGTGCGGCGGTTAACACCACTCGCAGGATTTTCTTAAACCATCTATTATCATCTACCATTACTGGGATTGACGTGGAATTAATATATAGACTTAGAGTCAAATTAGAAACAATTTCAAGGGGTTACAAAATGGATTTAAATAAATATGGAACATACACTATGGACACTGCAAAATTATATATTAAACTATATTCCTGGCACACTAGGTCACCCACCATGCATAAGATATTAATCCACATTAATTGTTGAAAATGTTATTTTACCCATTGGAAAACTGTCAGAAGTTGCAGCCGAGGCAAGAAACAAACAGTTTCGCGGTTACGCAGAAAATAATGCACGAAAATGTTCTAGGGAAGCATGTAATACAGACGTGCTCAATAGACTTTTAATTACTTTCGATCCTTTGGTATCCAGTATGAGACAGATTAGAAAGAAAAAATCAAACCCCCTTTTAAGCAAGACATTGGAATTGGTTCTATCTTCTGAACATCCATCAACTGAAGAAGAACAAAGATCAGAAGAAGAAGATGATGATTGTTTGTTTGACAATGAGCGTTTATGAGTTAAACAGTTCCTTCAAATAATTCCTTAGTAAGTACATACTTTAAGGAGATATAGCGAATGCTAACATGCAGGATGTGAGAAATGCTGCGATTTTCGCGCGCGCGCGCGATGGCCATTTTTTCATAAATCAAGTGTAAAACACGTATGTGTAAGAGTTGATCAGCTACAACCGCGAGGGTCCCGGGTTCGATTCCCGGCGCGGAATTCCTCATTTTTCATAAGATCCTACATATACAGGGTGGCCCACATAACTCTGAACAGCTCAATATCTCGAAAACTATGCCATCGATTTTAAAGTTCTTAGTCTTAAATTGCATGGAACTGAAGGGCCTTTCTGACTACATAAACGTGAAGTGCCCTCCCTTCCCCTTTAACGGGGGAGGGAAGGTACCTTTGTAATTTTAAATGGAACCCCCTATAACATGTTACATATTTAGATTCTACCGGAAAAAACAAGTCAATTTTGTCTGAAACATTTTTTTGTCAGATACTTCCATGATGAGATATAACAGTTTGAAGTTTCGAGTTGTAGGTACTTGAAGCTCTCGGAAATAGCGTTATGGAATTATACGCGCTTGAGTCCATTGCTTATTCATGAAGAAACACAAACAATAATATTTACAATTCTTGAGTTTGACTCACTTATCTATGAAAACGTTTTCAGTTTAGAGCTGTTATTCAAGCAGTAACATTGTGATTACGGCTTCTTTTGACACAGAAGTGAATATGTTATTAACGTTAGGTGAATGCCAAAAAAATTATCGGCGTGCAGCAGTGATGTTTTTTGAACGTTATGGGATCAAAAAATGTCATGCAACATTTCATAATTTAGAAAAGCGGCTTCGCGAGCACGGTGAATTGTGTAAAAAAACTCGCAATAAACCTAAAGCTGTCACTAATGAAAATAATAGTGCCAGTATTCTTGCTGCAATTACATTAAATCCTCATATTAGTCAACGTACACTTGCACAAACATCACATATTAGTCGTTCATCGATTCAACAAATTTTGAAACGGCAAAAGTATCATCTATATCGCATGGTTTTATCACAAGAGCTTTCGATAGCAGATTACGATCACCGCGTAAGATTTTGTGAGTGGCTGCAGGGTGTTGTGGAAAATGACTTTTTGTGCAAAATACTTTTTTCCGATGAGGCCACTTTTATGAATTCAGGGCATGTAAATAGACATAATTTGCATTATTGGGCCGTGGAAAACCCAAATTGGATGCGATGTGTTCCCTTTCAACATCGATGGTCTTTAAATGTTTGGTGTGGCCTAATAGGAGATTTTGCGATTGGACCTTATTTTTTTCAAGAAACTGTAACATCTGCAAGTTATCGTGATTTATTAAAAAATCATTTGCCTACGCTTTTGGAAGATGTGCCACTGCACGTTAGAAGAGAAATGTGGTTCCAACAAGACGGCGCTCCTCCACATTTTGCAATCATCACCAGGCAACTTTTGAACGAAAAATTTGGGAACAAATGGATAGGTCGTGGGGGACCTCGTCAATGGCCTCCTCGATCCCCCGATCTAACACCATTAGATTTTTTCTTATGGGGATATGTAAAGGACAAAGTTATGTTTGAACCACCGACGACAAAAGAGGATGTGAAACAAAGAATACGTGACGCTTGCGCTTCAGTGACTCCCGAAATGTTAAAAAATGTTAGAACAACTTTGATGTTTCGAGTAAATAAATGTTTACAAGCCCGTGGTGGACATTTTGAACATTTAATTTAAAGTACATCTTATTTCTTCACGAATAAGCAAAGGACTCAAGCGCGTATAATTCCATAACGCTATTTCCGAGCGCTTCAAGTACCTACAACTCGAAACTTCAAACTGTTATATCTCATCATAGAAGTATCTGACAAAAAAATGTTTCAGACAAAATTGACTCGTTTTTTCCTGTAGAATCCAAACATGTAACATTTTATAGGGGGTTCCATTTAAAATTACAAAGGTACCTCCCCTCCCCCGTTAAAGGGGAAGGGAGGCCACTTCACGTTTATGTAGTCAGAAAGGCCCTTCAGTTCCATGCAATTTAAGACTAAGAACTTTAAAATTGATGGCATAGTTTTTGAGATATTGAGCTGTTCAGAGTTATGTGGGCCACCCTATATACAGGGTGTCCCAAAAATGTCTGAGTTCCTTTACAGGGGAGGTTCCTGAGGCCATTTGAAGCGACATTTTCCTTTGCAAAAATGGCCGTTTCGGCTTTGTTAAGGAGTTCTTAACGAAAAACACGGACCAATCAGAGCGCGACCTAGAGGCGTATTGGCAGAGACGGCCGCGCGCGACAGAAGTCGAGCGATGGTGATACACCGCGGTCGAAAGCAAGGAACAAACAAGAGAAGAACATTTTTCGAGTCCTATGTCGGATAGTTCAAATTTGAATGTGTTGTAGTGTTTAGTAACCTATGAAGGAATCTCGAAGGATTTTTCGAAATCTTAAAAAATATTGGTTTTACAGAGTGTAAAGAACTTTTTTTCTTTAAATTATAACACTAGAACTAACGTAACGAGGAAAATGAGTTTTTAGGAGCTTATACTGAACATAGAAGAGTATCTATTGAAAATATTTCGATTTGGAAAAACTGGTTTTTTCACCATTTATTTTGCAAATGTTTTAAACAAAGGCAATTTTCCTATAGCCGGGACTGTTTTAAAAATTCGAAAAAAACGTGGTGACAGCTTCAAGTCTCCTCTTTACGGACCTATTTTTGAAAAAGCAGGCGCTTTAAAATTGACGGAATTAAAATTATTTAAAGCGAACGCTGCACCGCGATATTACGGAGGCGCGCGGCCCCTTGTTTGTTCCTTGCTTTCGACCGCGGTGTATCACCATCGCTCGACTTCTGTCGCGCGGCCGTCTCTGCCAATACGCCTCTAGGTCGCGCTCTGATTGGTCCGTGTTTTTCGTTAATAACTCCTTAACAAAGCCGAAACGGCCATTTTTGCAAAGGAAAATGTCGCTTCAAATGGCCTCAGGAACCTCCTCTTTGAAGGAAATGAGACATTTTTGGGACACCCTGTATAAGCATTTTTCAAAGATACAATATGTATACATAGCACGCATAAAGAAGCATAACTTCACACAGTATTTTCGCTTTATTATATCCTTTTTCGTCACTGTTGGCGCCTAAAGACGCTTTTAAAGTTTGGTTTCGTGGTACTGATGGCGCCTATAAACCCTTAACTTAGTTCGGTCCGCTGAAACACTAGGCGCCTATAGGTTCACTTTGCATTGAAAAATGCACGCTGAAGAAAACTTCCGCGGTTCTCAGTGTAGGTCGCGATTGAATTTATGCCGTATGATACGAGCGGTACGCATCAAGTCTGTAAATGTTGACAAATGGGGACCTAGTTCCAATGACTTTACCTTGAAATATGTTGTCAAGGTCAACATTCCGAACAACTTTTCTCTATACATGTACCCAACTTATTTTACATTGGTCGCAGCACTGAAGCGTACAGCAAACGATGTTTTATTGTGTACGCGTCTCTGAAGCGACGCATTGTGGACATAGGGCCTAAACCTCAACCAACTTCAAATCGGCGAGGTAGTTTTTCGTCAAGTATGTGGTGGCTATCTCCTATGCTCACTAACAGATGAACAGTGCGACAACATCTCTCTCGCTACTATAGCATTTCATCGATAAAAGTCCACAACACGGGCCTGCGCAGGGTCGTTTATACGCGAGGGATATCACTGTTTGAGGTTTGCCGAACGTAGAGAAGAACAGCCGATCTCGAGAGGCCTCGGTCACTGAGAAATGTAAACATAACTAATCCAAATGTCCAACTTCTTTATTTTTCCTTATTTTTTTATGGGTCTTCGATAACCATATTTTTGGCATTTTTCTGTTACGTACGGAAAATTCATCTACGTGATTTTTTGAGCCTTCTTGAAACCACATGTTGCTCTGCAGTGGTCCGCTAGTTTATCTAAAAAACCAACTCTCCCACGGGGGTGCTGCATCTGGGAAATTCTCAGGAATTTCCACCCAGATGCACGCCTACTCCCACTCAAATTTCTAGACAATTTCGGGATATATAAAGCCCACGATTCCAACCACAAACGGGCACAGTTGAAACCTAGTCACGTTGCGACACGTTACATATAGCAAGATCGGGTATAAAAGTCCTTTTCGAGCATTAACTCAACAGTACATATTCCATCGCACAAATAGCTAGATAACCGTAACCCCCGCATTTCTCAGTCACGCATCACCCGCTTAGCCCTCGGCTCGTAACATTGTAATAAAAATCATACCAAATATGGTATAATTCCGATGATATTTACTTGTGTAATAGACAATTAAAGTTTCGGGCGTGAGGAAAGATAGCGTATGGGAAAGAAAGAGACGCGAAGAGTCGCAGTCGGCGGCACAGTTCAAAGGCTCGCGCGTCCTCACAATTTATTACCAAGGAATAACTTTTTTATTATTACTTAATTTTTTACGAAGCTTTTGCTAATAGATTTGTGACATTGTTCTGATTTAAATGATACCAAACACGACATAATTCGGATCATATACAGGTGTATGGTCATTATGTATAGGTGAGGTACATAACATCGGTGAGGCAACAGTAATGCAATGACGACACTTTTCCATTTTTAATTAATCTTTTGGGAGACTTTTACCATCATATTTGTAATATTTCTCTGATCAAAATTTTTCTGATTATACATACATATCTATTTTTTTAATTGACGATGGCGTAAGTTTTGGTACCAGACAAAGAGATTAAATGATAAAGACATTAAAGACACACTCTCCTGACTGGAACATTTCGCAACTTTGAAAACGGGCAGAACCTCAGCTACATCTACATTAATCGTCTTATTTTCTGCGAATTGGTCGATCATACATAGTACGAATGCAGAGAAGGGAAAACCTAAGATAATCCAGAAAAACCCATATCGAGGTTATAAATTGGGGATGTTTTATGACACGGTCACGGATTTACATTTTGGATTTAGGCACGTAAATGCAACTTGCAACGGAGGGCCGACAACTGTTGTACGGTGAATTTATGGGACCGGACATATTTTGCAATTGTTCGTATTATCCAATATATTTTCAACGAGACGATGCGACTAGCAGTGTTCCCTTCTTTACTACTTACTCTCTTTGTATTTCACCAAAACTTACTTCATCGTCAATTAAAAAAATAGATATGTATGTATAATCAGAAAAATTTTGATCAGAGAAATATTACAAATACGATAGTAAAAGTCTCATAAAAGATTAATTAAAAATGAAAAACTGTCGTCACTGCATTACTGTTTCCTCACCGATGTTATGTACCTGACCTATACATAATGACTATACACCTGTATATGATCCGAATTATATCGTGTTTGGTATCATTTTAACCCCTTAACCTACAATTTACGTTCGAGAATTTTGGGCCAAAAACGTAAACAAGCTCGCGCAGCCTTCGAGCCATTCGCACGACTAGTTTAGTACGATGATCGGGCTATGCCCGTAATATTTATATTTGGCCCGATCATTGTATTACGGGCTATGCCCGTAATATCCACTTTTGGCCCGATCATCTACTACGGGCTATGCCCGTAGTTTTAGGTTAAGGGGTTGATCAGAACAATGTCACAAATCTATTAGCAAAAGTCTCATAAAAAGATAAGTAATAATAAAAAAGTTATTCCTTGTAATACATTGCGAGGACGCGCGTGCCTTCGAACTGTGCCGCCGACTGCGACTCTCCGCGTCTCTTTCTTTCCCATACGCTATCTTTCCTCACGCCCGAAACTTTAATTGTCGATTACACAAGTAAATATCATCGGAATTATATCATATTTCGTATGATTTTTATTAGCAAAACGCCAAAAATATTGTTATCGAAGTCCCATAAAGAAATAATGAATAATAAAGAAGTTGGAAATTCGGATTAGTGTGGTCTCACCTGTATACCCGAGCCGCATGGTGTCATATTTCTCGACGACCGAGGCCTTTCGAGCTTCACGGCGCCTCAAGGGGGTACAACCCGCACTAGTGGGGATATCTCCGGGACATTTACGTGCGAGTCATTTGGGACATTTACCGATGACATACTGTATTTGATTCTTCCTTTCTTTGTGTACATATATCATTGTACACATATATAATTGAATACAAAATGAACGAACAAATTCAAAATCTTGTAAAATATGGAAAGTGTGTGGGTGATTACAGTTTAGAAGTTAATTTTGATTTGCATGTGACAATGGTCGAAGGAAACATTTGTAACACTTTGAGGGAAACAAAGGCAGCTGCCAAATGTTACGTATGCGATGCCCAGATCTGTTGAAATGAATTCGATCAAAACCTATGATATACCCTTTGACAAAAATAACTTTAGGTTCTATTTATTTCCTTACACAGCTAGATTCGAACGTTTGAGCGTCTTCTATACATTGCTTACTGATTAGCTTTTAAATCATGGCCAGCAAGACGGACAGTTTTCCCGCTTGGGAAAGCCAGTCTAGTCGTACCATCCTCAATGGCACCTGACGTGACATAGGCCAGGCATGTCCAGAAGTAGCTCACTTGGACGCAACTTCGAGGGACACGCCTACTACTCCCTCCCCGTGGCGGCCGTAGTCCTCCGAGCTCCTCAGACCCGTGCCTACCGCTTGCGGCACGTACTGCGTGTGGCGCGCTGCGGCGACTTTCGGACTCACAGTAGGCAATGATCTGAGGAGCTCGGAGGACTACGGCCGCCACGGGGAGCGAGACGCGCGGGCGGGAGAAGTAGGCGTCTCCCTCGAATTTGCCTCCAAGTGAGCTACTTCTGGACATGCCGGACATAGGCTCGCACAGCGTCAGGGCCCGAGGACCCTATAATTTATGGTTCAACGACTAAGCAACAACTAGTCCGTTTAGCGACTTTCCGGCGACATCAATGGTTTCACGCTGTCCAATTCATCCCCAAATTCTATCATATCTATGGGCGTTGCGTAATTTTAAAAACCGCCCTAACAAACATCCATTGGTTGAGACCCAGTGCCCTACTTTCTTATATTTTTGGTGGAGAGATTGCACCTCTACGACTTTGCGTTTTCCGACGACTTTGGCAGAATCTAATCATACATCTGTTGTACAACATGATTTATCTTGCGCTAGTTTTCAATTCTTGTTATAATAAATTATTTGACTAAGTTAAGCTACAATTTTTGGTACAATTTATTTCTTTACACCTTCGCTGCATTAGTTTGAAAAGTCGCGCGTCATATTCATAAAATATTAATTGCGAGATCGTGCGTACCCGAAATGTGTTTTAATTTTACTGACAAACTAAGTGCTCGGATTAAGTTCGTTGGGGAAACTTTTCTAATTGAATAGAAGCATATAATAAGTAACACTTTCCAATGTGCCATTTTTGATTAGGGAATGACGTTATTAGAAAGACAGGTTAGCTGTGCTGATAGGTTTGTTATTAAGTTCGTGGGGTTGTGGTAAAGTTCGAACAGGTGGATCTATCCAAGTTTGTTAGTCTCGCATAGGTTCGCACACATTTGAACAAAGCTTGCACCCATTTAAATGGTTCGTGCATAGCAAGGTGTGATAAGCAGAGCTTCAGAATATGGACATAGCTATAGGCATGATACTAGGCGCAAGTACTAAAAATGCTTTTAAAACATTGATTAAAAAACTCGAAAATAGTAGCCTAGAATTGCATACTTTTAACAAATATACGCATTTCGCTAGAGGAAAGTAATCAAATATGAAATAGCTCTTTATTGGCTGAATATTATTTTTATACAATCAATCGCAATAAATAAAAGATTGTTATGGGTGTTTAGTCGTGCATTCATACTCAATTTTCAGAACAGTCTTTTTCTAATTTTGTGAACCATTCTGAAGGTGAGATAACATTAAACGACCATAATTTGCAACAAATATGGAGTAAGTATCCAAATATAGAATACTAAAAGCCGACACATTTTCATTGAAAGCAAACAAAAAGTACTTTTATCATTTCCATTGGTTAGTGCTTCATGGTTATACAATCATATTTCAGGAAAAATTGAACAATAAAATAGTCGGTTAATATATATTTATTTGTCAGACTTTCAGAAAAGCTATTATTTCGTATTAGGTTACTCATCGTGTCTGGGCACTTTCCTCTATTAGCACAAGAGGTAGAATTTTAATCATTAATAACTTGGAATTAAAATTACTATTCCAACTTTTTGACAGTTCTTTTTCATTTTATTTTGGAATGCAGACTCAGTTTCTAGTATATAGGGTGGGCCACACGAAACGTGATCAGCTCAGATTATATGGCTGTTAGGGGTTCCATCGGAAGTTGTTTTTAAGAAAATGACATGGTTTCTAGGAGAGCTTTAAGATGATTGTACCAAATTTTGTTGTCACTCCTTTTTTTCCAGAGTTATCAAGGCCACCTTCAGTTTTCTTATAGGTAAACTTACAATTTTTTATACCCATCTTTTAGGAGATACTGAGACGAATCCGGCAAGCACCATAAAAAGTATTTCTTCTTTATCTAAACCAAAGAAACATAAAAAAAGATCATTTATCTTAATTGAATCGATGCTCAAAGTGGTGTCTACTAGGGCTGTTACTTTCCTTCGAAGGTCGAAGATTTCGATGCTTCGCTTTCAGAAACTTCGAAGGTGATGAGAATCGAAGTTTTGAAACATCGAATCTTCGATTCGTTTCCAGTTAACGGATAAAACGAAATAAATTTTCATAATTTGTTTCTATATTCATTATTTGAATTATTTCAATAATTTATCGTTAAGATAATATATTTATAATTTGAACTATCCTTTCGATAGCACATTGTTAAAATAATTGTTTTAATAAATAAATGTTACAATTTGTTTCTATATTCATTATTTGAATTGTTATTTCAATTATTTATTGTTAAAATAATTGTTTAAATAAATTTTTACAATTTGTTTCTATATTCATTATTTGAATTATTTCAATAATTTATTGTTAAAATAATATATTTATTACTTGAATTATCATTTCGATAGCTCATTGTTAAAATAATTGTTTAAATAAATAAATTTTCACAATTTGTTTCCATATACATTATGTGAATTATTTCAATAATTCATTGTGAAAATAATTATTTAAAGAATGTACAAGTATTTACATAATGAATATAGAAACACATTTCTATAAATTATAAATTTTTATAATTTATAGAAATGTGTTCGTATATTAATTATGTAAATACGTGTACATTGTCGAAACACTTTTGTTTAAACATCATTGTTTAAACAATTATTTTAACAATAAATAATTGAAATAAGAATTCAAATAATGAATATAGAAACAAATTATAAAATTTATTTTTTTAAACAATTATTTTAACAATGTGCTATCAAAAGGATAATTCAAATTATAAATATATTGTCTTAAAAATAAATTATTGAAATAAATCAAATAGTGAATATAGAAATAAATTATGAAAATTAATTTCTTTTATCCGTTAACTGGAAACGAAGCGAAGTTTCGAAGGTGCGAAGGTTCGAAGCTTCGAAGCTTCGAAGCTTCGAAACTTCGTTTCTTATCACCTTCGAACTTCCCTTCGTTCCTGCGGATCCTTCGAACCTTTGAAGAGTCGAAGCTTCGGAAAAGTAACAGCCCTAGTGTCTACTAGCAGCAATACACTCGTGTAAACGGTTAAGAAATGACTGCTTAGTTCCTTTTATGACGTCTGCATTGATGGTTAAGCATGCATCGATAATTCTCTATCCCATATCTTCCGGCTTTAATCGAGATTCTTTATCAACATTTTCCTGCAATGCACCCTATAAAAGGAAATATAACGGAGTAAGATTGGGAGAACGAACTATCGAGTACTTGAGTGTTGCTATTCATTGCATAATGTGCGCGGCAATCGTCATGTTAATACCACATCTTATTACGATACTATATCGGTATTTCATCGAAGAGAAATTATAATTAATTTTCAAGGAATGCAGCGTATTTCTGCCCGTTTAGTGCACTGTTAATAAGGTAACGTCCAAGTATCCAGTTCCCGATTATACCGCACCAAACATTGATGCTGCATGGACGTTGTCTTTCCAATTGTCGTAGCCAATGAGGATTTTCTACCGACCAGTAATGCAAGTTTCTGGTGTTTACTTGATCATGATTCGCAAATGTCGATTCGTCCGTAAACAGCACTGTATTTAAAAATAAAGCTTTAGTTTGTACTCGTTCCAGTATCCCCTAAAAGATGGGTATAAAAAATGTTTAGGTTTACATATAAAAAACTAAAGGTGACTGCTGCGGATAGAGAAGTAGATGCATCCCTTCTACCTTTAGAGCAAGTGTGTGAAGTGGGCGAAGCGTATTGAACGTAGTAATTGGATAAGAATTTGGTGTATTAGATATAGTTACATGCGTATTGCAAAGGACATAGGCGACGTTCACATGTACTCCTTTCTACGTAAAGGCGGGCGAATCTCGACGGCGGAAATGCAACGACAAAGGTGTCGTAATGCATGGGCACGCCAAACGAATAAAGGCCGCTAGAAAACTTCATCAAGTGGAGGTTTATATGTATGTTGAAGTTTGAATCTCGCGCTCTCTCAACGTCGAGAGAGGACGTCGTGGTCGATACACGATCGATTCCCCCTCTTATATAGTTGGTAGTCGTTGCCTGCGTCCGACCGCATATAGTAGATGGTAGAGTTCTCGTCGTCCTGGTGGACACCCGACAGTTAATCTTTATTATATTGGTATAGTTTATAACAAATAAATATATTATTCTCAAAAGGTTATGAGCCCAGGAGTAACTCTGGTATCAAAACATTAAAAATTCCTAGTGTAAAGGAAATAATAAAAGTTGGCCTAAAGTGAGCCACGTGTCAAACATAACCTTAGTACGAACGCATCAAGTGTCGCGTCGTAATAATAAAGATGTCGGAAAATAAGATCGATACAACCTCGATCATAAACTTTGATGGTAAAAATTATCATCAATGGAAATTCCAATTAAGTTTTGTGCTCTACGAGCAAAAGGTCTTTTCGGAATTACGAAAGGCGTAGAAGTGAAGCCGACGGTATCGGCCACATCGACACCGGCAGAAGTCGCGAATCATAAAAAATGGATAAACGACGACGCATACGCCATGTTTTTATTGACCTCAGCAATGGATTTTTCGCAGATAACAATAATCGAAAATTGCCAGACGTCGAAAGAAATCCTGGATAAGCTGGATGCAGTGTGCGAGCAGAAAACCGAAACGAGTAAAATGTTGGCGCACGAAAGATTTTCTCAATACAAAATGAAACCGAATGATTCAATCGCACAGCATATTGCGAAGGCCGAAAATCTTGCCCAACAGTTGAAGGATTCAGGCGAAAAGGTAAGCGACATTGCAATTATCACCATAATTCTCGGAAGTCTGCCTCAGAAATTTAGAAGTTTTCGTCAAGCATGGTTGTCTATGGACGAGTCGAAGCAAACGATACAGAACCTCGCGTCGCGTTTGATAGACGAGGATACTAGTTTAACCACGGCTGATGATTCAGACAAAGCTTTTGCTGCATCATCACGTGTTAACAGAGTATACAACAAAGGGGATCAGACACAGAGAACAAAATTCGATAAATCAAAAGTAACTTGCTACAATTGTCAAAAGAAAGGTCATTTTGCCAACGAATGTCGAGGAAAGAAAAAGTGGAGAAGCAAGGAGCAGCAAACTTCACAACAAGGAAATTATTCTGCATTTAATACATATGAAAACGACGATTCATTGTTAAATGTCAACGAGACGTGGATCCTTGATAGTGGTGTCACGTCGCACATGACAAACCGTCGTGAATTTTTTGCTAACTTCCAGGAACTAAAAATGACACTGTAGTAGTTCTGGGAAATGGGCAAGAATTAGCCGTAAAAGGAAAAGGCAGTATTAAAATTAAGAAATTAGTATATGGGAAGTGGCATGACTCAGCAATCACTGAGGTATTATATGTTCCTAATCTAAACAAGAATTTATTCTCAGAAGGTGTTGTCACCAAGAAAGGCATGGAAATTGTTAAAGTAGACTCAGTAGCTAGCATCTATGAAGACCAAAAGCTTGCCGCTACTGCTTTACGTAGTAGAAATAACCTGTATTACATGCAATTTAAGACAGTATTATCACAAGAAGTAAATGTGGTAACAAGGGAGAATCTACAAACTTGGCACGAAAGGTTAGGACACATAAACATCAAATACATTGAAGAAATGGTTTCTAAAAATTTAATTAAGGGTGTAGACATATCAGACTCTGAACGATTCTTTTGTGAAGCGTGCATTTATGGGAAACAGCACAAATTGTCATTTGGTCAATCAAAACACATAAAATCGAAACTTGGAGAATTCATATACAGCGACCTGTGTGGACCGATGTCTGTCCCATCTGTCAGTGGAGCCAGATATTTTGTACTGTTCAAAGACGATTTATCAGGGTATAGAGTTGTTTCTTTATCAGACACAAAGACGACACTCTAGAATGTTTCAAGGAATTCGTTAAACTTTCAAAAAATAAGAACGGTAATCCTGTGAAAGTTTTACATGTTGATAATGGGCGTGAATATTGCGGGAAAGAATTTAAAAGTTTTCTTTCATATCAAGGAATAGAATTAGAGACAACTGCACCCTACACTCCCGAGCAGAACGGGAGAGCAAAAAGAGACATGAGGACGATAGTTGAAAGTGCAAGCTCAATGTTATATGCAAGGGATGTTCCATTATACCTATGGGCAGAAGCTCTAAACGCAGCAGTTTACATCTTAAATAGAACATCAACGAGCCAAGCCCCTGATACAACACCACTCGAAATGTGCACTGGTAAGACCCCTGCATTGGATCACATAAAAACTTTTGGATGTGAATCATACATGCACGTGCCTAAGAAATTACGTAATAAGCTCGCACCGAAGAGCAAGAAGTTGATGTTCGTTGGATATGAAGGCAACTCAACAAACTATTGTTTATACGATGTAGAAACCAAGAAAATTAAAGTCTCACGAAATGTCTCATTTAATGAAGATACAGCACCGCCCGAAGAAAGAAACAATATAGCGAGAATACTTCATGATTCAGACGACAACGAATGTACAACATCAAGGAAAAATGAATGTCAAAGTGAGAAGGATAATTCTCCAGATAGTACAAAGCCCGACGGATATATGTTACGGAGTACATTTTGCGGACATTCAGATTCCAGACACTTTTGAGGAAGCCATGAAAAGCGAGGATAAAGCCAAGTGGCAAGAAGCAATTCGTGAAGAAATCGATGCATTAGAAATGAACAAGACATGTGATATAACCCTCCTACCAGAAGGAAGACACGCCATAGGCTCGAAATGGGTCTTTAGTATCAAAGAAAATAACGATATGAGTATTCCCCGTTTCAAAGCAAGATTGTGTGCTACAGGATCCGCACAGAGAAAGGGTGTTGATTATACTGACACTTTCTCACCAACAGTAAGATACGATTCAATAAGGATCTTATTAGCACTAGCGGTACAGCAAGATCTGAAACTAAAGCAATTTGACGTCAAGACCGCATTCCTCAATGGGGAGCTACAGGACGAGGTATATATGCTCCCACCGGAAGGAATAGAGGTCGCAGATGGTATGGTCTGTAAACTTAAAAAATCATTGTATGGCCTTTAGCAGGCAACTCGTCGATGGAACGAGCGATTTGATGGATTCCTAAAATCTATTGGTTTCCAGCAAAGTAACGCTGATAAATGTGTTTACCATGGACAATTCAATGGTTCAAAGATATTTCTAGCTCTATATGTAGATGATGGATTACTCATGGGTGATAATGAAAAAGAAATCGAATCAATTATATCTCAGCTAAAAACAAATTTTAAAATAACAGTTTTCAATAATGTACGTTGTTTTGTAGGAATGGAGATTCTTCGTGATGAAGAAAAAGGGTTTATATTCATTCATCAGAAAAATTATAGTAATCACATTGTCAAAAGGTTCGACATGGAAAACGCAAAAGAGATTTCCACCCCTGCAGGTGTGCACACACATCTGTCGATGTTGGCGGATGATGAGGCACCCTGTAAAGTACCATACAGGGAGGCCGTTGACGGGTTGATTTTTGCAGCAATCGTCACCAAGCCGGACATTGCGTTTGCAGTGGGAGTGGTAAGCAGATTCTTGGATAAACACGGGTATCCTCACTGGAACGCGGTGAGACGAATAATAAGGTACCTCAAGAGTACCTGTAACCACGGAATATTGTACACGAAAACCAAGGGTACAGACAAAGTAAATGGTTATTCCGATTCGGACTTCGTAAGTGATGCCGATACGAGGAGGTCCATGACTGGGTACATATTCAAATTAAATGGTGGACCTGTGACCTGAAGCAGCCAGCGGCAACCGACAGTATCCCTGTAGACTACCGAGGCGGAGTACATCGCCGCCTCATGTGCAGCGAAAGAAGCAGCATGGGTTCGACAATTACTGGCATACGTTGGTGAAGGTACAATCGAACCAACCTTGATCATCATGGACAATCAGAGCGCGATCAAGCTGATTTGGAATGCGGAATTCCACAAAAGAACTAAACATATTGACATACGTTACCACTATGTTAAGGAAAAATTGCGCGAGCGGTGACATAAGTGTGCCCTATGTGCAAAGCAAGCAACAGCTTGCAGACATTATGACCAAAGCAATTCCTCGTAGTCAATTCGAGGCGCTGCGTGCTGACATGAATGTGGTAGATCCGCAATTATGTATGATGTAAGTTTTGTTATTGTTCAAAATCTTTTCACTCGCCTCGGCTCGTTTGCATGGCTATTTCGCGATATTATTTCTTGCGGTGGTTCTTGCCCGATACACCGGAGAATCGGCATAAGAACTACCAGCCGCGGTAGTTTTTGTGTGTCTCGCACCGAGCTCAGCTGGTCGCGCTAGGTGTCGAAAACCAGATGAACGACCGCAATCGTAATCCGCTCTGCCGAGCGTGTTTATATATCGAATGTATCTGTCTCGCGGGCCATCGCTCCTATAGCTTACATTTCAAATTCACTGCCCATCTTCCATTGTTTCCTTAGACGCACCGGCTGTCAGGGCATTGCCCTCATGTGCTAACGAACTGTCGGTGCTTTCGTACCTGCAATTTCAAACTTCCCACTCCTTCTCCTTTCCTAACCGATGGCCCAAAAGCAGTATAAATAGGCCGACGATAATCGCTTGAGGTCTGCTTGTCTTGTACGCGACTCACTGCGACTACGATCGACTGATCACGCGATTTATATACTTTGTCAAAACTTCTGTGGGTTTCACAGAAGTATTCTTTCGTACTTTCGTGGGCTTCGCGACTGTTCGACCCTCCGCCTCCGTCTATTCTATCAGCTCCGTTCTTTACTTACACCTGTACATTTACCGCATTCAATTCTGTATATATCTTTGTCAATATAGCGTTTACTTTCATATATCTCTCTTCCTTTCGTCATATTACTTACCTACCTAAATCTACCTATTTCTCGTTCACCAACTCTCTGTCCTTTTCATTCTCTCTCCCTTCTGTTACCACGACGTGGAAACTCTCACGGCTAGATCTTTCACAGTTATCGACAACGTAAACATGATTGTGTATGAGTATGGGTGATACGTGCTGAGAGAAAAGAGTTCTTTTTGGAATATAATGTAACCAGAGAGCACTCAATCAGTGGGAGTGATGAAGTTTGAATCTCGCGCTCTCTCAACGTCGAGAAAGGACGTCGTGGTCGATACACGATCGACTCCCCCTCTTATATAGTTGGTAGTCGTTGCCTGCGTCCGACCGTATATAGTAGATGGTAGAGTTCCCGTCGTCCATGTGGACACCCGACAGTTAATCTTTATTATATTGTTATAGCTTCTAACTTATAAATATATTATTCCCAAAATGATATTTTGGCTATAAGTACAGATGATGAGATCACAAATAGAATAGTGAAAGAAATTAATAAGCAAATAGTGTTAGTGGAGACCAAAGAGATTAATTTCTTAAATATAAAGGTTGAAGAAAACGAATTAGGTTTAACGCTACATCAAGGGAAATATATAGATAAAATATTAGTTAAATATAAGTTAGAAGAGTGCAATCCGGTCACGACACCAATGGATCCGCAGCGAAATCTAGATGTTTACGAAGACTCTGCGGAGGTAGGTAAAGGTCTGTACCAAGAAATGATTGGGTCGATTCTGTATTTATCAGTAGCAACAAGACCTGACATATCGTTTTGCGTAAGTAAGTTGTCGCAATACAGCCAAAATCCAAAATTGATTCACCTAACAGCATTAAAAAGAGTTTACAGGTACCTGAAGGGAACTAAGGAATATATACTGAACTATACAAGAGGGGGGGGGGGGATAGTATAAACGTACGCGCAGATGCAAGCTGGAATGTTACACGGGATGCGAAATCTTACAGCGGATATTCGTTAAAAATAGGAAATAATATAGTAAGTTGGGAAAGTAAGAAACAAAATTTAGTAGCACTTTCGACATGCGAATCAGAACTCATAGCAATATGCGATAGCGTTCAAGAAGTATTATGGATATCGAGCTTAATGAAAATATCTAGTTAAATAATAGCATTAGCTTACCAATAAAACTAAATACAGATAGTAAAGCGGCAATAGATTGGATTAGAAAGGAAAATGTAACTAATAGGACGAAACACATAAACAGGAAGTACTATTTTGTAAACCTCTTCTCTATCCTTTGTACAGGCAAAATGTAGGGAAATGGGTGGACCATCAGCTACGTTTTCCTGTATTCGTGAGCCCTTCTCTTTTCAATGCTGGCTTAGTAGAAGCTCTTTGTGATTACCTGAACTCGCTGCAGAGTGGGTTAATACAATTGAAATCGATGATGAATCGTCCCCATCCTATACTATTCATTTGGTGCAGTGACGTACTATCTACGCCGATATATTCGTATCTGAGTATCTGGAACACACAATTTCGGTTCCTATAGAGATACTTCATAATAAAAACCCGATATTAACACTTTGACTACCATGCGAAGTTTATGCGTTTCACAGAAGTTTCACCTATTTTTTTCGTAGAAGCGATCAGCGTTATAAATTACAATTTTTCGTTTCCTGACAATGAAGTTCCCATCTTACACTATGTTTAAATATCGCGTTAGTTTGAAACGTGCTTGAATTTCGCGATTCTCGCGATCTATATTCGTTGGTGACCTCCTCGATGTTATTCTTCCGAGGAACCAAATAACCAACAATATTTCAAGTAAAAACGGCGTGACTTTCTGGCTACCAGCTAATGTCAGCCGATAAACACGGCGATCGGTGGATCAACGTACAAAACGTTCAAATCAAACTCGTGTCGCGAAGGTATAGAGAGACAAAGAGAACAACATACAGACGTACATTGAACAGAGACAGGCGAGTAAGAGAGAGACAGCGCCGCGTAGCGGGGCAGCTGACACTCTCGCGCCGCTCCCAGTTCGCGTCGACACTTGCTCACGAGACGTGCGAGGAGTAACTCGCTCACGAATCGTGCAGGCAATCACTTGCTATTGAGGCGCGCTAGCGATCACTTGTCATACGAGTCTTCGCAGCGGTAAAAGTTCTCCAGTCGAGCTGTTGGATACTTGTTACAAGTATTTGACGGCGAGCTTTGGGACGACTGTGCGAAGATCTCGCATTACGAGATCGTTCCACACGCTGTCAGAAAGCCATAAAACAATAGCAATATTTATAAATCGAGCTCTGGATTTTCCGAGTTTCGTACTCAAACAGTGCACGGTTGTAGCTTCACCGCGCACAAGTGTATTTCGGTGTGATTGACGCGAGATTCGTGTTCGTTCCCCGAATTCACTGCCCGCCGTTCAAGAGAAACTCTTTATTAACACACTCACGTTATACGCCGCTTCTATTGTGCGCAGATAGTCGATCGTGTGCGTGTAAGTGTTCAAGAGAAACTCTTGGAAGGAATCGTGTTTCCGATTCCGTACAGCCACCCGTGTAACACGGAGGACACTCTTTCCGAGTACATTTCCTCTGCCATAAGCTCTGGCATACGCTGTGACGTCCCAGTGCTGCAGAAGAACGGATACTCGGATTGTGAAGGTCAATTTCCCTTACACCCTTGCCTTTCCTACGGGATTCGCATATTATTCGGTGTCGGAATTGGCTGGTCCAGCCACAGGTCTCGCAGGTAAGGCCTAGTCTGTCCCCCTCTCCTCTGGGTGAGCGAGCGCGGCACAGCTAGGCAGGCTTGATCCGGTTCAACCAATATAGTCACACCTGCCATATACGCCGTCGTCATTACGACGGAGATAGTATTGAGAGTGGGGATAGTGACTGGTCTGAACACGCTTACAATACGCCCCCTCTATATATCTCTATATATAGTCGCTTTTGTGCAAGTAAGTGGTGAGTTGGACCACGTCTTCCACCGAGATTTCTATAGCCGCGTGACGTATTGAGTCACTCACGAGCTTTGAATCAAGGTTGTTGATGCACGGGTTAATTCGGCTGGATTATCGAACTTGGAGCCTTACAACCTCCCTGTAAGATTAACCGCCACCCTTACGCTGACGCCCACGCAGTAGAATCGGTTTAACCGTGACTACGCTAGTGCGAGCGGACGGATTCTCGATTATCGAGATTCATCAAAACCAATACAGTCCACTAACTCTGCGTTCTGAGCAGTTTGGCTGTATTCCCCCTCCTTCGATAGCGATTATCGCCGTCAGGAGCGTACGGGAAACAGCGTCACGAACGGATACGTATCGTATCGAATAGGTTTTTTCACATCTTCGTTCGTTAGTATTAATTTCAGACGCCAACGTCGCTAGACGTCCAAGGGACCACCGGAGGAGACGGAGGACCTGCAGACCGCCATCCACCAAAGGGGATTATTTTGATTCAATAAACGGCCCACCATTGGGTGGGTCACTATCAATATAACCTCGCTGTACGACAATTTACTTTCCCTCAAAAACTCCTATCTCCTCATATTCAAGCCACCGTTGAAAAGTCGTTGGAGTGTATTATACAGTCCACCTTTTTAACACACTATAATTTAATTAATTTCAGCATTAACGCAATGATATTTTGTGGCACTTATTTTATGACAATCATTTTCATGTAAAATGTTTTGCTTGTGAACCCTTAAAGAGATAAGACGCGTAGTGAGCTCCGGATATAAACATAGTGTATGAATATCTAAAATGACATGTGTTCCGTACCGATCGAAAGCGAGACGTCGACAGCGCGTCGACGTCGAGGGCAACGACCGGCCGACCGAGAGGACCGCCGAGGTCCTCAAAACAAGCGGGCGCGACCGCCAAGCGTTCGCCCGCAACGGCGGGTTTCAAATCAAAACCGCGCTTCTCGCCGCCGAACCGCTCGGTAACCCGCGCTCCGCGCCCCGCGACCCCCTCCCCCAGGTTAATATAGGGCACCGCGCACCGTTGCGCGCCTCAGAAACGTGTCTAACGTTAGAGCGCATCAGAGTCAAGCTACGCGAAACAGTAAAACGACACCTAGTCAAGGCCCTAGCGACCGCTGCTCTCGCGATTTACGCCCTGCGTAAAAATCATTGTTGCTTCGCGCCCATGCGCCCGCTCTCTGCATCTGCAGCCTGTAAATAGTTCTTGTAAATACATTGTAATATAGTTGAAGTTTAAGTTTACGTGTCTCGTTGTCGTGGTGTGAATCAAGTGCATGTCAAAACATTGAAATTCCGTCCCGTTTCTCCAACCGGCATTTACGTTCCGATTTATCCGGAACAACATGTGTGAATTGTGATGAGTGTATAAGTGTCAGTGTGTGAACCATAACTACCGGACATAAATTACTATATATAAATAACCATACAAAACTACAGTGGTCAAAAATTGGCGATGCAACAAACCAGTAGAGGTCCATTCTTCTCACTAATATACAACACCACCAGCACCAGCATCACTACAACAACCTCATCCTCACCATCCTATTACGGTAAACAGTCAACACAACAAGCTATATCTATTACGACGACACGAGTCACACATACCAACTCACCTCAATTAAACACGATCACCTTCAAGACTTCCAATACCAACACATTAAGGAAACCGGTAATTCCGATAGACCCATCAATACAAGTCGACAGTATACAGCAACAGACCGATTTGGATATCGCAGACTCAAATATTTCATGGTGTTCAACCTGGAGCCTCGCGAGAAGTTTAGGGAGATCAACTGAATTTCGTTAATTCGCAAGGTGGTCGAGAGATGCTCTAGGAATTCCTTCCTTAGTGGTAGATTCGGTAGAATGGACGGTACTAGTTTGAGAAAGTTGAGATTTGGATGAAATATCTCGATTGAGCAGTCTAAATATATTCTAAACAACAAAAAATACAAAAAAACGCACTGAATATTTTCGCCTTCGCGATAACAATGCAGTACACGCACGCGGTCGCTACGCAATCTCAAATAACGAACCGCAAGTGCTACGAAATTATTTATCGAAATCGAAAATGACGGAGAATCGACACAGAACGCACGGAATCGGAAATGACCGGAAGCTAGATTATGTGCCTCGCTTGGCCTAACGCGTGCGGTTCGATCTACGTATAACACTCGACTCGTCTTCGCGGTACCGCGCGAGCACACGCGTCGCCGGCGAGGTGACGTCACAAGTCACCTGTACAGCTTCTGAATATGTCCGTTTCCTCGGATTCAAAACGTCTCCAACGGCAGAACGTACACGATGCACACCAAACAAACAGTTCTCAGCTCCACAAGGATTCCGTGTCAAACCCGTGACGTCCGTGTCCCACAACTACATACATAGTGTGTCTAACACATGGCAACGGACACAAATTCGAAAAGGCAAAAGGAATAGAGAAAATGTACAAAGCAATGCACTTGCTGCAAAAAAACAAGCCCTTGATTCAAACGCCAACAATATACAAAACTCTAACAGATTCACCGTGTTAAGTCAAATAGAACCTGAAACACTTCCAATAAATAATAATGAAAAAAGAATAAAGAAATCGCCCCCTATATTCATGAATTATATCAACAACTACCCCCTTATGATGGAAAGCATAAAAACGCCTCTGTATGAGACGATGAATTCGCCTGCAAAACGGTCTCAACAAACTCTATTAAAATAAATACAGACACATCGGATGCTTACAGAAAAGTAATCCACTTCCTGAAACAAAATGAAGTTGCATTTCATACATACCAATCAAGAGAAGAAGGAGCTTACAGAGCAGTCATTAAAAACCTACACCATACCGTATTAACAACAGACATAAAAGAAGAACTACAAAAGAATGGATTTAAAATTCGAAATGTTATTAGTATCTAGCTGGAAAATCAAAGATCCGTTACCATTATTTTTCGTGGACCAATAACCGAACGATAACAATAAGGAAATCTACAATCTGAAACACCTTCTTAACGCTATAATAGAAGTAGAACCACCACGCAAAAAGAAAGAAATACCACAATGATTTCGATGTCAAAAATACGGATATACAAAATCTTATTGCACAAATCCATTTTACTGTGTGAAGTGTACAGAAAACCATCCCACCAATACCTGCAACAAACCAAGGGATACTCCACCAAAATGTACTCTGTGCGACGGCTCTCATCCTGCAATTTATAAGGTATACAGTGTATACAGAGATCTCCAAAAACCAAGAAGCAAAACAGAGAACAGAGCAACAACATTTCGAAATCAAACAATAAGGGAAAATTTGAACTATGCCCAAGCGACAAAAAGCAATGTAGAAAAAGCCGACAGCAAAAATAACAATAATAACATCGAGTTAATACTTAACCAATTTCTACATAAAGAAGCCCTCTGTAATCAGCTTATGAATCAAAACAATATCCTAATAAACCTATTAACATCCCTCATCAAAAATAAAACCACATAACAACAATGGACGGCGATCTTAGAATTGCTCTGTGGAATGCGAACTGCCTACTACGACGAAAACTGGAAATAGAAGCCTTCCTCAATGTACAAAAAATAGACATCCTGTTAATTTCAGAAGCCCACTTTACAGACAGAAACTACTTTAACATCTTCAGATACAAAACAACATACTCCACACCCAGATGGAACTGCTCACAGAGATACTGCGATAATTATAAATGAATTTTACACTATGAATTTAACAAATACGAAAAAGATTTCCTCCAGTAAAAAAGTATTAAAACAAAAGACACTTATGGCACACGAGTCGTGACTGCAGTATACTGTCCATCACGACATCAAGTAACAGAAGAACAGTTTGATAACTACTTCAACACATTAGTAGAGTTATTCATAGGGGGAGGAGATTTTAACGCAAAACCTCTACAGTGGGGTTCAAGACTTATAAACCCCAAAGGTAGAGAAATGCAAATAACAATGTTACGTAGAGGATACAATCATGTTAGTATAGTATCGGTTATCCAAGCGTTTAAGGAGTTGGACTACCATGCGGTAGACCGGGGTTCGAATCCCGTCGGGGTAAGAAAGTTTGGGAACTGAGGCTATATCGCCTTCATAGTAGCGGCCCTGATCTACTATGGAGTTCGTCGTCTCTATTTGAGATGGTCATATGGCTAAAATTCCTCTTGCTCCACCTCCTCGTGGTGGTTCCTGGGACACACTGCGGTCTGTGCTAACGGAGCAAGAGGTGCAGGGGAGTAGAGAAGCCTGTTGATTTGTGTCATCCTGATGGGTCTGAGAGGTGGTTTCTGACGGTGGCACAAGGAGGGCGAAGTACCCCGTCGGGATTGTTGTTTTCAGGAATGGGTGTACGTTTGCGGGCATGCGATTCAGAGATCGTATGCCAGCACTCGCACACACCATATTCGACCACGGCATGTAGAGGGGACTTAAATAATGATTATATGGATTCGAAAAATAATAATAACGTTTACGGTGCAGGGGGCATCGGATCCCTCAGTACCGGCGTTGAGAGGGGAGGCGAGCACCCCTCTTCAGCGTCGTCATCCTGTGACCGCCAGTCGATGAGCACGGACCTCTGGGTGCCATCGGAAGTAGCAGCGACCATTTACGACTCCCCCGTAAAAAGGGGAGATGATGAACCGGCTATGACAAAGGATATGGAGCAATTTTTTTTGTAATGTGGAGACTTGTGAAAACTTTTTTGCGGTATACTAATTCTAGATATCCTGAAGTTTAACAACACGTAACATTTATGCTGTGGCGATGAGTGGTATATGTTTAAAAACGCTAATATATGCAAAAAAGTCATGAAAATCCAAGAACTTTTAGTCAAGCTTGCAGATCGGTAAAAACACGTAAAAAAATTTTAATATTGACAAAAATATGATTAATATAATGAACATACCTTGCGTAACAATATCCATCACAAATTTCGCCACAAAGATCACTTACAAAATAAATATTATCACGAGAAACAGATGCGTACGAACGGAATGCTGCGAATAAACAGATGCCTATCGAACAAATGCTATGTTCTAAGCGCAGGCACGGATGACGGTATGGGTAATCAATGATAAGGGGTGCACCACGTGATTGCATGTTTATGTATCTATTTTGGGACGCAAACACAACCCTGTATGTCAATATTTACAATTTTGATTTTTGGCCAGGTTTTCAGCCCAAATACCATTCTGTGCGTCGATTAATTAAATATATAATTACCCACACCGGTAATACAAGGGATAATTACCCTAACCGATAAAGATCCAATATCCCTACAATATTCTCCAATATTAATAATATATGTAGGATTTTAGGAAAAAGAGGGCAGCGGCCACAACGGGATTCGAATCCGGACTTTTCTATTTGTAGCTGATCAGCTCCTGAACACACCCTCGGAACCTTCCGACTTTCAACGATATCAATCCTCAGTTCCCCACACTCGGCCATCCTGCAACGACATTCGCCCTCAAATCATTGTCACAGCATCGTCATAATCTTTTTCGTGTTTTTGGCTACAAGCGCCATGAAACACAACTCGCAGTTTTTTCTTGCTTCGCTCACGAGCAACACGGTCGTTACGCTCGCTTTGTTTTCGTTTTCGTCTGTCATCGCCATTAGCATCATCATGCGGTGATCGGTGTTCCCCCCATTCCGATTCCGACCCTAAATGTAGAATTTTAGGAAAAAGGACCCCGCGATTTGTAGTCGATTAGTACACCTACGGAACCATCAGACTTCTCCCAATCCCCATACGTATTTGGTCTGGGGTTCCTGGTCCGTCACATATGATTGTTAGGATAAACTATCTTTACGAAATAAAAAAAGAATAAAAAACATCATCCAGAGTAGTCTACAATAATATTTGTCAATATGAATTAAATTCATTCACTTCAATGTCGTTATTCTTTTAGTGTACTTGATATTAAAGCTACCAAATAATAAAAGTAACTGGTATACATCTATTCTCTTATACAAATGTTAAGATTTAATTTATTCAGATTATGCTTAATTATTAGGCATAAAAATCGAGTTACATCAAGAGGGCTTTACACGACCGAACTTTTGCCACATTTTTGTTCCATAAAACAATACAAATAATTGTACACCAGTTTTTAAGGAATCGTTGTAAAGAAGAGTCTTTAATTTTCAAATCTATGGCAGTTTTGTGGCGGCTAGCTCCTACGCTCGTCACCATATGGCAGTGGTGGGCACGGACGGAGCCCCACAAACGCCTGCTTCTCCCACCACCTCTCTTTTATGCAGTGCGCACGTTCGTTGCTTACGCTGATATCTCGTGTCTTCGTTGCCCCATTGTACCGCGCTTGGTGGAAGGGGACAGAGGGCGCTACGGTATGGACGGTTTTGCCTCAATTGAGGCAAAATTGCCCATCCCTGCCATATGAACAAACAGACAAGACAACGCCTTTCCCGCTAGCACCTGATCCTACACCGATTACTATACATACCGTCCTAAGCTGTCTTTACTATATCCCTGTGTCTAAGGCAGGGCCCGCTAGATAGCCTTACCGACGAGTCCTCTAGCGGGCCTAGGACGAAACGCTCCCTTTCCTTTCCCTGCTCTCACACATTTTCAAAAAGCCACCAAAGTTTCGTTTACAAGAAAAATTTTTGAAAATGGTTGGAGATGTTGGAATTTACAGCACTTGTTTGGAAAAATGGGTCTTTAGTTTCTCATCTGCTACATCATGTAAAAATATCTTAGAAGAAATGTTTGTAGAACACTGTTTGTGAAAGTAGAGAAAGTAGAGACAATTTAAATATAACACTTTTTTTTGTAAGCAACTTGTAGCTGAATGCTACATTAAAGGAAGTACATTTTGTTACAGTTTGCTTCTTTTTTTCAAGTCTGTTGAATCTGAATGTCCCCAATTTATCTGTCTTCCAATTAGACCGAATAATCAATGTTGTACTCATTATGCGGTATTGATAAAGTTTGATGATCCACTCATCCTTTGTCTGTGTGACTGCTTCATACAAATCTTTTTTTCACACCCTCGAAGCTTGTCCATTCCATCATAATTGTAGTAGATGGTGAATAATTAGTATGTGAAAGGCACATGTGGCTTATAATATTATATTATATATTTACTTTATATTACATTAAATTAAACACTACGTTTTCTTTCTCTCTCGACACACCTTCATATCACGCGGGCTTCTCTTTTCTATCCCCTCTCTCAATAACGTAGTAAGGCATTCGGAGCCCATTCCTCATCAATAATGTCTCATTACTGTATCGACACGAAACGCGGATAACCATGCGTCTTTTTCATACATAACCGCTATGCATATTCATGTATACATATGTACTACAATTCCGTGTCTTCTAATATCAACGGACTTCCATCCGTTCCTTCGTTCAAAGGAGACGCAAAAATTTTCATCTCAGATCAATTCCCCTAATTTTCCTTTGTAATACCTTCAATCGTCCCTCTATAATCGTCAGCGTTACTTAACTTTCTTTGATCATACATCTTTTCGTGGATGTCATTTATGCACTACACACTTCAGTATTTGAATACTACCATGTACTATAGGGATGGGCACAGTAGGGGCCCCTCAAACGCCTGCTCCTCCCACCCACCTCTCTATCATGCGCGAGGCCTGCGCATTGCTTGCGACGGGCGAAGCACTTTCATCCTCTCTATGGTAACAACAGATGCTGGTGGGGGACAGTGGGCACTATGGTGGGGAAGGTTTGTCTCAATTGAAGCAAAAATGCCCATCCCTGATGTACTACAAAGCATTCCAATAATTGATTTTGTTGAAATTTGACTGCTAAACCTCTATAAAGTAAGTGTATAACTAACTGTACAGAGAAACTGTTTATCTAAATGCACAATACTCTTAATAATTTAAAAAAGTAACTTAAAGAAGTTATTATATACGGCAATAGCTGGGGGAACGATGAGTTTTATGGGATAAAGACGTTGTTTTTCCTTATTTGCATGTAACTTTAGCTTGAACTTTAATGTAAATTAGTTTAACATACTGAGTAAGGTTTTCAAACAATTCTTAAATGAATTTCGTATTTGTGTTAAACTGTACATTCATTGTACTTGTAACTTTATTTTCATTTATGTTACTTATTTATTTATTTATTATTCGTTTTATTTTATAGTTCAACACGATGTACAATTCCGGAAACTGTCACTAAAATAATTTTTAGTAGAGATCTTATGATTGTTAACAATCAAAAGATACTAAAATATTCAGCAGAAAATATACATTTCTTTAAAATACTATAATAATATGTGCGTAGTGAACTGTATGAATCTTTAAATTACATTGAATTTATTTTTAACATTATTCAAATTTTTATGTGTATCTCGAACAATTTGAAATTGATTAATTTAAAATACATTAGTTAATTTTATGATTTTAAGAACTGGATTAAAAATATAAATGCAGAAATTTATGCGTGCATTATGATAAAAATGTTTTGAAATACTATTATGCTTAACATTGTATATACCTATGCATATGTATGTATATAACAATGTATGAGCTTAAATAGGGTATGCCCATAAATTTTATTATTTTAATTTTCGTGCAATATTATTTATTTCTTATTATAATTGCATATTATTTTATGTTATGTGTTTGTTTTCCCTTTTCTTCTGTTCATAGTTCACTTTTAGTTACATTCAACGATAGGAAATGCTTAAAATGGATTTAAAACATAAAGCAAATATTATTAAAAAATACTTGAAATGTAGATTCACACGTTATTGCTACATTCGATGTAAAGGTTCGGAAACGTTCTATTATCCTAGTGACAATAATAACGATACGATAATTAGTAGCATTAGTAGTGACGTGTATAGTACTTACCAATTGAAACGCCAATCGGTATCGCACAATCAGGAACTCTGAATCATCCTGCACACACAAGTAACGACATACGTGATTAGTTGCACGAGAACAGAGTAGTAAAATATCCATTTTATTAAATAATGAGTCCATGCAGCGTACTTTCGTGTTCTGCTTTCTAGTTATGTCAAAATTATTGAATATTACAATTGATATCTTTACAAAAATATCTATGAGTAAATATCTTTCTGTATTTTCATATTCCATTTGTAATGAAAAATATAGATTGTTAAAAAGGTGGACTGTATAATACAATTCAACGCTTTTCAACGGTGGCTCGAATATGAGGAAATAGGAATTTTGTGGGTAAGTAAATTTTTGTACAACGGGTTTATATTGATAGTGACCCACCTAATGGTGGGCCGTTTATCATATCAAATCCCCGGAGATGCAGGCTGTGGTCCTGGTCGTCAGTCTCCTTTGCGGATCGTCCCTTAACCCTTTCGCTGCGAGCACCGACTATAGTCGGCATCCACCTGACGACCTGTGGGTACGAGCGCCGACTATAGTCGGCATCCACGTGACGACCTGTGGATACGAGCGCCGACTATAGTCGGCACGCAAGGACCTGTGTATACGAGAGCCCTCGTGCAATGTGCACACCTTTCGGCGTGGTGCCCCGTTCAGGGGCATTATTGCGTCGGAGCGGACTGCATAGCGAAAGGGTTAAGGTCGGGTTCTACACAGCCGTCCGATATCGGACGCGTTTTTGTAGTGTTTATACATTTCTATCCGAACTTTGAGGTAACTTGAGAAGCGTTCGAGATGCTCGAACAAAGGCCAAGGAGCCGAAGATCGTGTCATTTGCTACCCTAACCCCACGGGTTCCGAGAACCTTTTACTCCTCTCTATACCTCAGGAGATACCTATACTAGAGTCGGACGACTGGCCGGCAGTGATGGTATATGGTCTCGGTTTTTTCGCGCATGCGCGACTAAATGCAGGAACGTACCGTACGTCTTATGTTTGTGGGGAAAGTAGGGGAGAACTGTTATTGGCGGGAAACCGGACAGAAGAGTGCAAGACGACACGACGAGACGACCGTACTTCGAAATTTTGGTAAGTTAATGTTAATATATTCGATTTCATAATAGCAACTAGTATTGGAGAAGGAGCTACTTGTCAATTCATATTTGAAAATCGAAAAAAAATTTGCGAAACTATGCGGGGTGACTAAGGTACCCCATTTTAGCCCAATTTTGTACTTTACTGACGCTAAAATCGTCGCGCACTATATATACAGTGGTATAACAAATAAGCAATTGGAATTCGTAAGTGAAGAAGAAACGGCATACGACATAATTAGGAAGTTCGACGAGATGTACTTGAAAGAATCGACAGCACTGCAGATTGTGTGCAAGAATAAACTGGAAAAAATGAAACTCAGTAACTATAGTGATTCGGTGACATTTTTTAGTGATTTTGAAAAGGCAGTAAATGAACTGAAAAACGCTGGTGCAACAGTGAAGGAAAAAGAAAAGTTAAACTACATGCTCAATACGTTGCCGGAATCGTACAGCTATATAGGCGATTTAATAGATGCCCTAAAGGAAGAAGATCAAACTGTGGCGTACGTGGAAGACAAAATGCAAATTGCTGAAATGAAGAATCAAAAAGACGACCAAACTGGAAGAAGATCAAATGCACTTATCGCCGATAAGAGTAAAACAGAGCGAGTTTGTTTCAAATGTAGAAAAGCTGGTCATTTTGCACGAGATTGTCAAGATGGTGGTCAAGCGGGAAGGAACGGTAATTCTTGGCGTGGGTAACACGTGGTCGCGGCTGAGGCAGAGTCAGACGAGGATACTACAAGTATCTGACAAAAAAATGTTTCAGACAAAATTGACTTGTTTTTTCCTTTAGAATTTAAATATGTAACATTTTATAGGGGGTTCCATTTAAAATTACAAAGGTACCTCCCCTCCCCCGTTAAAGGGGAAGGGAGGCCACTTCACGTTTATGTAGTCAGAAAGGCCCTTCAGTTCCATGCAATTTAAGACTAAGAACTTTAAAATCGATGGCATAGTTTTCGAGATATTGAGCTGTTCAGAGTTATGTGGGCCACTCTGTATATATGTGTGTGTGTGTGTGTGTGCGCGCGCGTGTGTGTGTATTAAAATGTAATATATACATACGTACATAGAATATATAATATATAAATATATAATATTTATGTATCTATGTACAATATAATATAACTTACTCTTCTTCATCATCTTGGGAATAAGAAAGGGAAGTGTACTAAAATAACTTTAAACGAAATATATAATAACAAATCCACTACTTTCATCCCAATAGTACCCCACAAACTTCGGACGTAGCTTCGGTGCTGCCGAAACTCGCGCATGCCCGTGAAAAGCGCCAACATTCCCATCACTGGCTCCAAGCACTATGGCCGCCACGGGGGGAGAGACGCGCGGCCGGGTCAAGGAGGCGTAGCCTTCGAAAATCGGCCGCCCCGAGCAAGTGAATCCGAGCGCTGTTACACTATGGTATTTATGTGGCGATAAGGTGGAAATCCTGGTCGGAACCCGCCCGCTATAGCCGCGCTCTGATTGGTACGTGTTTGTGGCTAATAACTCGAAGAAAAAGTGTTTCGGCGCAATTTGACAAAGGAAAAAGGTGCTTAGAATCAACACAGGAGTTTCCCCTTTCTTTTTCCTACACTCTTGTGGGACACCATGTATAGCAGTTCATACAATAGATTGTTCTTTTCAAGCAATACAATGTTATACGCACAATAGGAAAGAAGGTCGTTCTGCGTTCATGTAAAAATTAATTTCAAATAGATACAATTTTTACATTAATATTCATCTCTTATGAAATCGATATTGTGAATATGGTTATCTATATGTCTAACCTAGATCCTAAACAAAATAGTATTAAAATGTTACTAATGATACATAATTAGACTGTGGATTTTTATGCATTTATGATATGTATAGATTTGTAAAATGCAAAGCAACGTATAGGTACATTAACAAAAACTAATAGCATTTTTATTTTACTTTTACCATGAGAAATCTTGTAGTTGCCGAAGGGAAGTTCCTAATTCTGATTTTTATCAAATAACGTATGAAAATTTGCATAAAGATAAGGTAGTTACCTTACGATAGAAGCTTATAAAAATGAGTAATAGAGTCTAATGGACAATAGCCGCGTCGAATCGTTGGCTTAGGACTAACTATGCACGAAACGTGGCGAACGCCCATCGACCAGCCGTCGTTCATTTGTCTTCATAATAGTCAATAGGACCTTCTGTCAACCACCCTATTATCTCATTTGACTATTGATTTATCATGTGGCCTAATTAGTATGTGTAGAAGGCAGTCAGAAATTCCGTTTAGTACACCTCTAATGGCAAGTAGTCAACTAAACAAATTAAGCGTCTATCATTATAATGAATCATTAAATATTTCGCGTGCAAGACCGACCAATTAGGTAAACAGGATAAAGGGTAGAGTGGGGATTGCCGGGTAGATCGGTGTTATGGAAACCGCGAAGGATCACTGTCGCGATGGCTCCCGTGCCGAATCGTAATAATTTGTATACGCTGTGCGTTTCAAGTGTAAGTCGAGTTGTATCGCCAGGGCCGAGTTTCCAAGCGACTATAGGGGTGCAACATCCGCCCACGAAAGACAGTAAATCGACTAAAGTGATACTTCCCCTTATATTTTGCGAAGTGGCTCGTATTGTTTCGCGCGAGGATGACACGCTTCCCATCTCGCCCTCAATCGATGTTACAGCCGTTTTGGGGAAAATATCGCATTTCGCGTTAGCCATCGTGAGGGAGTTTTCTTCGGAGGAGCCGCGTCGAAAAGTGTAAGTGTAGTTTTCGCGACGTTCCGTCGAATAATCCGTCTCGTAAATGTCGGTCGCGTAGAACCGCGACGACGCACAGTGGATTGAAACGCGAAAAACGTGGATAAAAATCATTTTCCTGACAAAAAGAAAAATGTAAAATTGTATTATTACTTTGTTGGTAAATAAATGTGGCATCATTTTCTGCATTTCATTTTCCGAAATTCCATATCTGTATCCCACAATTAAATGCTGAAGTTCAATAAAAATGCATAAGTTTAGCTCCTCTTGAATTTTTTAGAATACCCTTTCATTTAGTACGTTATAACTTAATACACGTACTAGTGAGGATTTTTTGCATGTACTTAACTGAAAGCGTGTTCCAAGACGAAAATAATAAGCATGGATTTCGTTTGTTTTTGTTGTATATAACACCTACAAACATTGATGAAACAAAGAGTAATACTTAAGCTTTTTCCCCACTCAAATAGGTTTATAAACCGATTGCCGTCGATTGCTGCGTTAAAATTTGTTACACGTTATTGGTAGATATGTATACGATAAAACTAAAAAGGTTTCAGCTGCCAATAGCTGCCTGTTTGTACGCTGTATCACAAAAACGATGACGCGAGAGAATGCGCGGTTGCGCCGCGCCGTTCAGGTAGTCGCTATGGTGTTCTTTGGCATTCAAAGAGGAAAGCCATTTCCAAAATAAAACCAGCCAAATTTTGTCGTAAATTTAGATTAGGATCGAGGATAAAAAACCTAACTCGTAACAGATTCGATAATACAAAATGGGGTTTTTCAGTAGTCAAAAACGCTAGATAAAAGATCGATCTAGGCAGCCTCAAAAGTCCTATTTTATCGTTTACGAGGCTTAATTTGCATTATTCGCAAGCATACAACTGCCCATGTAGCTATTTTCATATATCTGTGATTGTGAATAATGCAAATTACGTCTCATAAACGTAAAAATAAGACTTTCGAGGGCGATTGCGGCCTAGATTGATCTTTATCTAGCGCATTTGACTACTGAAAAATTCCCGAGATGAGAACGTGCATCCCGCACCCCTGCAATTCCGTAAAGGAGTCTATCGTCTTAACAATTTTATCAGAGGAGAAATCATATATCGACATCTTCAATTTTAAAAATTTTCCAACAATTTTGAATTTCATCTTCTCAATTTTGCTATAAATGCATAAAGATCCGCTGTCTAATAAATAATATAATATAAATATAAATAGTAAGGCAATAATGGGCAAAGAATGCCTGGTATTGTGGTTGGAGCGCCGATTGGTATTTGTTTAGAAACGGAAGGAAATTAACATCAAGTAAATTATACAGAATTTAGTATATAATAACTTAAAAATATTCCATTATTAATAATAAAATAATTAATAATATGTACGCCCAAATTCGAGAAAACCGTTTCGAAAAAACCTTATATAACTTTTATGGGTTTGGAATTAAACAAAATCTGATTATTAATTTGAATTCAGCACCTCAAAATCTATAAAACTGTACCATTTTTATTAATTTAATCTTAGAAGTAGCTTCAGAAATTATTTTTGTCCGCGTTTTTTGCGTTTCGACCTACTGTGCGACGGCTATAGCGCGCTCGCACGGGCGAGCGAGAGGAAAGATCGCGTGCCGTCGCACGCTCGCTTCGTTCCGTGCCGGGAATCCTCGCGATAGTCCTATTGTAATTGAGCCTGCGTTCACCTGCGTCCGCGAGAAATTGTGCCGAATACGCCGAATTTAATGCCGAATTACCGTATCCTCGCGGTGAAGAAGAAATTGAAAACTACGCGCCGCGGACGTCCATCGAATCGCTTAATTGTATGAAAAACGCGGGCTCTCGGGTCGCGGCCACGCGGCCGCCCTCTTTGTAACCCCTTGATGACGACTGAATAATTTAGAGGCAATTCCGTGTGTCATTTTTTTGCCTGCAAGATCCGTTTTGCCGTAAGGGCCGGTCCCCATCCTTCCCGCGTCCGAATCTCTGAACCTTCGCGAATAGCGTAGCGTAACTCGAATTCCCGATTCGATACCCCGCGTGCGGGAAATTAGGCACTCCGTCCACGGGGCGTTGCGTCAGAGACGCGTACGCGAAAAAATATCGCTTGCTGTACGCTTCAATGCTGCGACCAATGTAAAATAATAGACGTCTGTCCACGAAGCGTAATCGTGGCGTAATCGTCGCTACCTGCAGTCGTCACGCGCGTAGCGTACGCTGCCACGATCGTCTGTACGACAAACAAACAGAAATGTCGAGTGACGAGGAGGACGTGATACTTCTTTATAATTATATTCGACACAAAAGAAGAAGAAGGAGAAAATTCTGGTTGCACCCTTACATTCGCAATAACATTAACTGCAGAATATTTATGGCTGCAAGAGAATTAGCAGAAGACGATGCTAACTTTCAAGCATTCTACAGAACGCATAAAGACACATATAAAAATCTTGTACGAATAGTGGGTCCAAGTATAGAAAGGCAAGATACAAATATGCGAGAATGTGTAAGTCCTGAAGAAAAGATTTTGATAATATTAAGGTAGGTAAATAAAATAAAATTGTTTATAATAAATTATTAATATTATACATATCAATTGAGGGCTGAATGTCGAAATCAGGTTCCAGAATAATTGTCAATTATACATATACTATACTAAAATATACATATAGTAAACTAGAGTCAAAGGTATTTTCCCTAGTAGCATTTATGGTTGGCCAACGGTGGCCAACGGTTGGGAGTTAGTTGGGATATGGTTAGTGGTTTTGCCTACAGATCCCCAATGTAGGGCCGACGACGAAAAATGATGTGAATTTGCCAACGAATATCCAACGTTCGGCCTACTGATATTATGGTCGGTTAAATAACGTGAAATTTACGACGGTGATACTACATTGGCCCAACGAAAATCTACCAATATTTAAATATATCGTCTAACAGACACCAGAAATGTAATGTTGCTGCAACCAAAAACATGTTATATTTCAAATTCATTTTTGTTCATATTTCTAAATATACTCACAATTTCTTATTTTTGCGCGATAGTTGATGCACCAAAGTTTTATTGTGTGCAGCCTTGGAGTTTATTTATTTCTTTAAGTTTCTCCATTTGACAAGGGGAAGGTACGGGTGTTGCATTCGCTTTTAGAACGACAGTATGCGGAGGTCTTAGTGCTCGTACACCGTAACGAAACCCTTTATGTGTTATAATTTACATTTGTCTAGTAACCCAAATCATAGCACATGCAATGCAGAGGATCCAGGTTCAAGTCCGACGAGGGTACGAAATATTTTTTCTTTGTTCCAATTTTTACCGTGGAGATAGATTGTTTAAGTATGGAGGAAAGGAACCTGTGGACTGGCCGCCGTGTATTTTACCACCGGGTCGCCACCTTGGAAAACGAAGGATTGTCGTGGAGTGGCCGGTGTGTATTTCACCACCGGGTCGCCACCTTGAACAATGGACTGGCCGACTTGTATTTCACAGTCGGGTCGTCATATAAGGAAAGAGACCTGTGGACTGGCCGCAGTGTATTTTATCACCGGGTCGCCACCTTGGAAAAGGAAGGATTGTCGTGGAGTGGCCGCTGTGTATTTCACCACTGGGTCGCCACCTTGAACAATGGACTGGCCGACTTGTATTTCACAGTCGGGTCGCCATATAAGGAAAGGGACCTGTGGACTGGCCGCCTTGTATTTTACCACCGGGTCGCCACCTTGGAAAAGGAAGGATTGTCGTGGAGTGGCCGGTGTGTATTTCACCACCGGGTCGCCACCTTGAACAATGGACTGGCCGACTTGTATTTCACAGTCGGGTCGCCATATAAGGAAAGGGACCTGTGGACTGGCCGCCTTGTATTTTACCACCGGGTCGCCACCTTGGAAAAGGAAGGATTGTCGTGGAGTGGCCGGTGTGTATTTCACCACCGGGTCGCCACCTTGAACAATGGACTGGCCGACTTGTATTTCACAGTCGGGTCGCCATATAAGGAAAGGGACCTGTGGACTGGCCGCCGTGTATTTTACCACCGGGTCGCCACCTTGGAAAACGAAGGATTGTCGTGGACTGGCCGGTGTGTATTTAACCACCGGGTCGCCACCTTGAACAATGGACTGGCCGACTTGTATTTCACAGTCGGGTTGCCATATAAGGAAAGGGACCTGTGGACTGGCCGCCGTGTATTTTACCACCGGGTCGCCACCTTGGAAAACGAAGGATTGTCGTGGACTGGCCGGTGTGTATTTAACCACCGGGTCGCCACCTTGAACAATGGACTGGCCGACTTGTATTTCACAGTCGGGTCGCCACATAAGGAAAGGGACCTGTGGACTGGCCGCCGTGTATTTTACCACCGGGTCGCCACTTTGGATATGGAAGGATTGTCGTGGACTGGCCGGTGTGTATTTAATCACCGGGTCGCCACATTGAACAATGGACTGGCCGACTTGTATTTCACCGTCGGGTCGTCATATAAGGAAAGGGTCCTGTGGACTGGCCGCCGTGTATTTTATCACCTGGTCGCCACCTTGGTTTGTTGGATACTTTATACCGTGGACTGGCCGGTGTGTATTTCACCACCGGGTCGCCACTTCGGAAATGTAGGGACACGAGGACTGGCCGACGTGTATTTCACCGTCGGGTCGCCGCGTGGATTGGGAATATGGATAATTGTTATCGGCGCTCGTAACGTTATATAGAAATTGATATACTTTGAGCGGCTAAAGTACATATATCGTTGTGGGAATACTAGTTCTAGGATAGAAATGTGATGTGAGTATGGAATTAATAGAATTGAATTCCTCAAAAATGAAGTTCAATATATTCAATAATTAAATAAGGGTTACAATTTTATATGTGTAACGTGTAGTCGCGGATACTAATATCCCTAACTCTCGGTTTTGACGCACTGAGAATTGCTGGGGTTACGGTTATCTAGCTATTTGTGCGATGGAATACGTACTGTTGAGTTAATGCTCGAAAAGGACTTTATACCCGATCTTGCTATACGTAACGTGTCGCAACGTGACTAGGTTTCAACTGTGCCCGTTTGTGGTTGGAATCTTGAGCTTTATATACCCCGAAATTGTCTAGAAATTTATGTGGGAGTAGGCGTGCATCTGGGTGGAAGTTCCTGAGAATTTCCCAGATGCAGCACCCCTGTGGGAGAGTTGGTTTTTTAGATAAACTAGCGGACCACTGCAGAGCAACATGTGGTTTCAAGAAGGCTCAAAAAATCACGTAGATGAATTTTCCGTACGTAACACCATAATACTAGATGGTTTCTCTAAATGGTACATCTTCTAATAAACCTGGTAGGATATGTTCTAAAAATTCAGACGCACTTCTGCCCAGTTTGCGTGCCGTTGATAAAATACGGCCCAATTATCCTATTATTTAGAATACCACACCAGACATTTATGATCCATGGTCTCTGCGTATCGAGTTGTCTAAACCATCGAGGATTTTCAACCAACCAATAATGCATGTTCTTGAAGTTCACCTGACCATGAGTTGTAAAGGATGCTTCATCCGTAAACAATACTGTTTGGAAAAACATTTCATCACTTTCATATTTCTGTATGCCCCATTGAGAAAAGTGTACGCGGTTTTCAAAGTCTCTTCCATGGAGCTCTTGGTGAAGAGATAAATGGAAAAGATGAAATTTTTGTGTACGAAGAATCCAGAATATGCTTGTCACACTAATACCGGTTTCACGTCCATGTTGCTTTATACTAACATGCAAGTTTTGATTAAGTTTAGCGATGATATTTTTCACATTTGCTTCATGATTCATGAGTAACAGTCTTACGTCTTACACGAATGTTTCTGTTGACACTACCACAAAATGCACCGGCACATGGCTCAGTTTCGTATTGGCCACGATGGTACAACCACGTTTCCATCACAACTCATACTTATTTATATTATAAGTAATAAAAAAAAATTCCTTGTTCCGCTTTTATTACAAATAGTGCACAGCAAGTAAGTCTACCTTTCAATTTCTTTTCCATTATTGGTTTTCTACATGATGGTGACTGAATATTAATATCCCGATGTATTTGCATTATAATAATATAAATTTTCAGACGCATTATCCCTTGAGAATGATCCACACCTTGGGTGATTAATAAAATTGCAAATTTGCTATAAAATTTCAAGAAGATCGTACCTTCGCGCCGATAGCATTTTCTTTAACATAACTACCACAAAAGTCTCACAAAATATTTGAACAATACTTGAGTATGCAGAACGTGATGGACAAGAACGTTCTGCAAATTCTGTCTTTGTAAATTCGTATTGCCTCTCTTAGACACTCTCGAGCTTCATCGTAAATTAAAACCATTTGAATTTTCTCCTGTTCTGAATAACGCATTATGGATCGTTTGTCGGTACACTGAGAAATCTAGCAGTGAGCAAACTCTTAAATACATATCTCTCTTACTCTGTATGTACACAGAGGAACGATACAATGTGTTTATTCACAAGTTCAAGTTCATGGTCGAATTTCTGTTTCCATTGAAATCTGAAATGTCGCTGAAAGTAAGTTCTGCATTAATTAGCAAATTTTAGGGTTCACGGTCATTTCAAGGTCGTGCTATTAAACATGTATGAATGCACAATAATGTTTGCTATAACATACAACAACCAAAGATGTGTGTATGTATGTAAAAAAACAAGAGTGACCTTGAAAAAACTATTAAAAAATTACAATTTATAAAAAACGATTCTTCCATCTGATTCGTCTTTTGAAACCATTTAGATTACGTTAGAAACATTTTTGGAATTTTCAGAGGTAGAGGAGATATTTAGGTGTCCTGTTTTAGACAATTTTCAACCTGTATTTTCAAAATTTTCGGTGTAGTTCCACATAAAAAATTTGTAAATAACAACCTTTAGTTTTTTCTCTGCAATTCCGACAAAGTGCAATTTATTTAAAAATTTCTTTTTCCCAAAACGTAGTAAACTAACTGTTCTAACTTTTGCAAAATATTGAAGTCGCATGGTCCAATCTTAATATTACTGTAAGTCACTGCATGTACATAATATAAACTGATAGCGGTGAACAGATTTATGATTTACGATGAACTGATACAAAAATAGTGAGATCGATAGAGCTTTCACGATGCAGTACTGTGATCGATGCACACTACCAGTACAAATTATAAATACACTATTCTACACACGAGTATTCAATAGAATTAGAAACTGATTAAATGAGTAAATAAGTGTTAATAAATTGAACTTAGCACGAACGCATCGACTGCATCTAAACGTAAGTATTATAGATGTCAATGAATTGTTAAACACAGTTTAGTGAAAGGTACAGTTGTATACTCAAAATTTGTCGTACTATTTATACATACAGATATTCGTTTCTTCTTTGTAATGTAAAAGACATATTATTCTAGTTTTTGGTACTAGTTGGTTTATGATTGAAAACTAATGAATTAATAGATTCTATTTAAAACATGAAGCGTGGAACTTTTTCTAAAAAAATGTTCTAACAAGTACCATTGAGAATAGATAAAAACAAGTTGTTGAAAGTAAAAGTTTTAATTTGAACAGAACCTATGAAATATCTATGTAAACATCTTTCTACAACAGCAACAGGTATTTTGTTCAGCAATTTAAAAGAGTTCTCAATCATTGCTACGAATACTGAATATTATTTGAGTGATGCTATTACACAAATATTAAATAATTATTACAAGTAATTTGATATTCTGATTACGTTACTTATTTGTGACAATTATGTAAATAATTCAGAGCACAAGGATGATCGTGTTTCTTTTATAGAAGCTTTCTTAATAAGCGTTCTAAATAAATTACATTTATAACTCTTATTATACAGATTCTAAAATATCTGTCCAACGAGAACACTTTTTAAAAAAGTTCCTGGGATAACATCTCTTTCCATAATAATTCCACAAGGAACAGACACAGGAATAATATTAGTCTACAGTGGTTGATAAATGGATATTTTCAATTTGTATACGCGAACATTACATAAAGAAGGTAAAATATATTCAGTGTAACTGGGATCTCATTTACAAATTGATTGTTGTGAACACATCAATTTGGGCAAGTTACTCTAACGATTTGATCATCCACTATTTTCCTCTATTTTCGTAAACAGAGTACAATGTAGTCAAAAAGTATTTGAACTCTTTTCCTTTTTCAAGAAATAGTCGATATTTGAACTGTGATAGTTTCGTTTTAAAAAATGGCACAACAATATACCTACGACTCATATTAAAACTTGAAACCTCTTCATTTTTATCTAATTGTAAAATACTTTTTGGTGTAAAGTGATAACAATTAAAACAGGCGTCAATGCTTTGAAAAATTTTACTCGTAACTGAAACCACCACAGATAGAGAGATTGAAGCTTCCCCTTTTCAACGAATGTTTAAACCTTGGTCTATGATTTTCCCGAGTCGATTTATTGAGCTTTATTTTGAAAAGTGTATATGCTATCATCTTTACAATAATGCAAGGTACATTATGCAGTTCTTCTATGACCAAACTTGTCCCTTATTTTTGTTCTATAGAACAAGTTTTATAAAGTCGTCGTAAAGGGAAAGAATCAATTTCCAAATCTGTAATAGATCCATTCAGAAACAAAATGTTTGATGCTTTTACAGACGATTCAATTCGTACCATTTTCCACCAAAAACGTGTCCTCAGTTTTTCACCTGTTGTTTCATGTACAGACGTCTCAGAAAAAAATGGATAATATACATATATATATATATATATATATATATATATACATATATATATATACATATATATATATACATATATATATATATATATATATATATATATTATCAATTTTTTTCTGATATATATATATATATATATATATATTATCAATTTTTTTCTGATATATATATATATATATATATATATATATATATATATATATATTGTCACGCGCGTTGCTTTCGGCCGCGATCGGCTTCGGCAACGGCACCGGGTTTTTACAGGCCTTTCGACCGGGCTACGGGCGGCCGCGCGAGCCGTAGTCCACCCGGGACAAAATTGTTTCTCTCAGGCTTACGAGATCGGCAAAATTACCAGTTCGGTCTATTTCTCGGGCGCCAGACACGCGAGGTGTCACGCAAAATTCGGCAACGCGAAATAAGCCTGAGAGGACCGGCCTGACGAATAGCTCAAGAGCGCGGGCACAGGGTTCTACGCAAAGGGACGCGAGGCGTTCCCCGCAGCGGGAATGGATCTCGGGAAAATTACGAATGCAATTTAGCGGCTATCAGATATTTATTATAATAACGAAATTCTACAGACGGTCGTGATAGCCGAACGCGTCACAGATGATATCGCGGGAGATATTCGGCACGCACGCGTTTTCCCTCCTCGACTCTGTCCGGCAAACCGGCAAGGAAATCTGCGGCGGATTCGAACCGCCCGCGATCTTGGTTCTACGAACTATCGACAGCGTAGCACGAGCGATACGGCACGACCATTTCTTCCGCGTTCCCGCGATTCCACCGCGTCGTCCCACGCGGAGACGTCACTATTGTCGCGCGGTCACTTCTCGCCAATAAAACCCGTACGCGGCCTCGCGATCGTCCCGATCGCGATATCTAAGCGGCGTACGGTCGCCAAAATATATCGTACACGCGGCCACGCGTCCCTAATCTCGGCGCGATTTTCCGGCGGCTCGTACGATTCGCCAAAAACGCGACGCTATCCCGGACCACGCCAAATCGTTACCGAGCCCTCACGAAACGAAATCGCTAACAATTAACGTAGGTAGCTTACCGTCGGCAGCAACGCTAATCTCAGACCCTCGTGGTCGGCAGCAACGATATTACATTCGCGGTTATAAAATACGATCGAAGACGCTACGATAATATTCGCCAAAAGCCAACGACAGAGTGATCGACGGTCGATCGTCGACGACTCCGTAACGGGGGAGCAAGGCGTCCCCCACTTCCCTATTCTCTCTCCTCCCCGGTTTTCCCCGCGGCACCCCTAACGCTAAGCGCGCGGCACGGATCGGTTCCCGGCCCTACGGTTTTTGATCAGGATCGACGCATTTTCCGCGGATCTTGCTGAATCTTCTGGACGAGGTGCGGGACGGTGCGAGCGGCTCCGGATTGGACTTCTGGCAATTCCTCCGGGCGAGGCGGCAGCGAGGGGGAGACGATGGTCGCTCCTGCTTTGCCAAATCCCTCGTTGGCGCCTCTGGGTTGTTCGGCCCGTGTTCGCCCGATCCCTCGCAGTCCTCGTCGCGGTCCGCTTCCCTCGGGCCTTCCTATTTTGAGGCTGTGTCCTCGGATACTCCGTCAGCGGGGAGAGAGTTGATGAACCCGGGCCCTTGGACCCGGGCTCCGGTCCTGTGGAATCACTCCGCGCCGAAGTGGCGCGACGCTCAAATCGTGAAATAGGTGACCAATCCGATGCGGATCGTCTCCCGGAGAATCGCTCATGATGACCGAGTTCTTATCGGTCTAGCCAGAGGGCGGTCCGGTCCTCGGGAAAGCGTTCGGAGGGACGTAGGCAACACTTGCCACGTCACAATATATATATATATATATATATATATATATATATATATATATATATATATGTCCTTTAATATTTGTAAGATTTCGTGTACAAAAGTTTAGTAGAATAAAATTATTTTTTATTAAACCACTAAACATGGGAATCCAACAGCAGTTATCTTTTGTTAAAAAAAATTCTGTTCGAAGTTATAGTGGGCCCACAGTAATATTCATAGTTTCTAGAACTGTTGCAATATCTTCAATAATGTCTGTCTCGGGATCATGGACAAGAGTGTTAAAAATTGCTAGCGCATCCTTAAGTAATAGTCGGAGAACTGATTTAAGATGTAGTGGGCATTTGAGAGGTCCAAATAGGAGATCATGAACATAACTAAGGGTTGACGAGTAAGAAGCTAAGGAGCACGATTTTAATTTCAAAGAGAAGAGGCTACCTACTTTAACGGGACGATAAATATAAAAGTATTTACTTACACTAGTGCGATATCCAATACTGCTTGCTTCTAAGTCTGTACGAACGGTCGTAATCGGCAATTTTGGGACACTACAGACAAGCGGTACTTCCCAGCTGTGTATAAATTAGTATTTACGGGAGTCGGGGACCAGAAATTAAGTTATTGCAGTGAATATTTGGCAAATACATGGGCTCCTGGCATCGTGGTTCCTAGCTCAATAGATACCGGCACGTCATGAATCTCAGATGCGATGCAACAGTGAACGGTTCAGCTGTTCGTTCGCCCCTCTTGGGGCCAGTAGCCCTGCAGGCTATTCCTCGGGACACTTTCGGCACATTACACTGGAACAGGCGGTAGCCCTACATTTATAAAGCGACAGCTCACGATTGAGAACTGAAGCCTGTATTTGTCAGCCGTATCGCCGCCCCATTCGTGTTCTTGTAATACAAGTCTTGTATACAGGGTGTCCCACATAAATGGGAACACCTAAATATCTGTCGTATTTACAGTCCTATCAGAAAACATCAGAGGACAAAGTGACACTATCGGAGGGGGCAAATATAATGGTAAAGAAAAAAATTTTTATGTCGTGTTTTTTAATGAAATTTCAAGGTCACCGATGTTTTTTTCAATGGAATAGTATATTTTTTTACAGTAGCATGATAAACAATAAAAAACTGAATTTAGTGGATACCACCATTTTGACCTTGAAATGTCCTTGAGCAAGAATAATGATGTTGGAGCGGATAAAATGTGAAAGTTTAAAACTTACGTGTTTCAGCAAAGATTACGCGTTGTTTACGGCGGGTTGACCTTTACAAACCACAATAAATGTTTGAAATAATTTTCATAGTAAACAGCGTATGTTTATGTTAGAGTATGTATCATTGAGATCGTTAACAGAAGGTTAATCGGTTAGAATAATTACGTTGTTCCTTCTGCATTATTCGAATTCGAAACGTGAAAGTGATAACAATGCATTATACTGTACAGGAACGAATCGATATGGCTTTCACTTATGGCGAAAGCCACCGATCTTTGAGGCAAGCAGTACATTTGCATCGTGAAAAATTTTTGAATCGTATTTGTCCTTCGTTACACGCATTTTCCGTTGTGGTAAAACAATTTAAAAATACCGGTAGTGTAAGTTCTAAAAATCGTAGTAATTACTGCAGCATGTGCTTCACTTACGTCTCAGGAAATCGACCATGCCTGCCGATCATTTAATGCAAGATTGCTATATTGCATAAATGAGGATGGTCAACATTTCGAACATTTATTATGATATGTAAAGGTCAACCCGCCGTAAACAACGCGTAATCTTTGCTGAAACACGTAAGTTTTCTTGCTCAAGGTCATTTCAAAGTCAAAAAGGTGGTATCCACCAAATTCGGTTTTTTTATTGTCTATCATGCTATCGTAAAAAAATATACTATTCCATTGAAGAAAACATCGGTGACCTTGAAATTTCATTAAAAAACGCGACATAAAACTTTTTTTTCTCTACCATTATATTTGCCCCCTGCAATAGTGTCACTTTGTCCTCTGAAGTTTTCTGATAGGATTGTAAATACGACAGATATTTAGGTGTTCCCATTTATGTGGGACACCCTGTATATTGAGACAACATGTGACAAGAAAGTTCGTCGAATAGAAATATTTGCACACAGACTCTCGCGCGCGTGAGTCACACTACAATGTAATCCTTCTATTTTATTTCCCCGATTGCTACATTTATTTGTACAATTGTATTCAAAGTGATCAAACAATTGTAAAATTCATCATTCAGTAATTGCATTTCAATATACAGCACGAGTCACTTCACTGTACCAATTAACTATACCACATATAAATGACATGTTATATGACAAAAATGTTACAAATAAAAATTATTTTAAGTTTTGCTATTTCACTGATATGTGATGGTGACCTTCAAGTTTTTATGTTACAATGTAAAATATTTAAAAAGTTCTAGGCGAGTGAAGTTGATCGATTTCAAGCCCGTGTCACAGGTTAGAGCGCCTCTATATTCCTTTGTATTGACGCGTTATCCAATCACAAGAGTTGCTACGTCACACCACAAGAACATTTACAGCTACTATTTTACAGCGGCAATTCGAATTCCTGATACTTAACACTAGGTTTACGGGCGTTTCTTATATACCTATCTCTACGAGCACCCGTCAAATTGACGGGTAAACGAAAATACGCATTTTCCTTAAAAAATCGATTTATTCTAATTAAGTCTGAATTGAACAATATCAGGCTTCACATTTAAATAAATAATTAATAAGTTAAAAGTCTTTTTTTTTTAAACTATCACGGGAATGGTAACAATAATATTAACGATGTAGTGTATCCTTCTAACTCTCCACTTTCAATATACTCAGAACTTGCACTGTCAGCTTCGCTTTGGTCTAATTCATACTGATCTTCTTCGGAGGTATCCTCATGTTCTTACGGTGCGAATCTCGAGCTCGACGCGCGGTTGACTCGCGCGCGCTTGAGGTTGTAAATCTCAAGCCCGATCGTATGGACGCGTCGATCCCGAAATCACCGATTTACTACCCGCCAAATTAATATTAGATAGCCGATTCAATGATTATTTCGATTTAAGAATTTGAGAGATTTAGCGTTTCGTCCCAGGCCTGCTAGAGGATTCGTCAGTAAGGCTAATCTAGCAGGCCCTGCCTTATACGCGCGGGAGTTCACGACGATGACTCCACTCGAATTCTCTGAAGTTGAAATGATTGTATTAGATCTTGATTGAATTAGACGTCGACTTCGAGAGACTCGCTGATCTCGCTCGAAAGTGTCCTCAATCGTTTTCGTAGATCTATACGTTCAACTGTTCGATCGCGACCGACTGACTGTCGCGGTTTCGGGAGGACCCTTCGTTGTATCCGCGGTCCTCCTTTTCGGGGTGTCAAGATGGTGACACCCATTGCCATGCCGAAGAAGTGCACTGATTGGTTCTTGCCGAGCTCTGCATGCCCCAATCAGTGCATTCTTGATGACTCTTAGATCGGCCCCAAGCGAGCCTGTCCCGAGGAAAGCGTGGGACCGTACCCGACTCCCTCCGAGGGCGAAGCTAGGTAACCCGAGAACCGTACTTCTAGGTCGGGAATATCCTTCGTCAGTGATAGATTTATGACGCGTAACTCTTAAGGAGGCGAAATAAATACGAAAGTTAGGCGATGGCTCGAGTGGTCACCAAATGTGCATCGAGCGCCTAATCCTTGAAAGTGGCCTCAGAGTCACGTAGACGCCATAAACAAATCTGAAGAAAAGACCCTTTGTACGGTTCCTTGCGACGGAACACCTGAGAACAATCTTCAGAGATGTTGACAATTTTGTTCAATTTTTTATTATATCTCCTGGATTTACTCATGACTGCTAAAGAAGGGGGATTAGTCAAAATAAAAAAATACCGTACCCAAATTCAATTACCCTATTGTAAATACTTACAATAAGCGGAGACTGTCTACAATGAATGAAACTTTTGCACACTGTCTTTGAAAAACGTTCTTACACTGTCACGGCAGCAATCATATTGAAGATCGCTCTTGCTTTAGAGGTCTCATCGGCAATAGGCATAAGCGATTTCGTTGAAGACCCAAATAAACACTCAGGCCATACAATCCGCTTTAGTTTACATTATCGATGCGCGATTGATATAATGAATTGGAGGAGGAGAAAATAAAGACTTTACTTTTATTCTTATATTTATTATTTGACGAACGAAGCAAACATATAAGGATCGTTTATGAAATAAATTTGACGGGTTTCGTAGAGATAGGTATACTACATAGAAATTTCAAAGATTGGAAAGCTTTAGGAAAAAATAATTGTGTGTATATATTCTTTGGACGAAGTGATTAATTTACGATGCAAAATGGTTCAAATTAATACTATGGTTTTTGGGGTATTTCATTTCAAAATTTGAAATCCGTCAAATTGACGGGTCCTGTAAATCTAGTGTTAATATCAGAAAAACCCCTCAATTAGTTAAGCTCACGAACACGGATAAGTTGCAATTCTTAGTCGCTTGCGTGACTGGGGGCTCAGCCAGACTAACCGAAAAAAACGAAAAATAACCCAGTCCAACACAGTATCAGTTACCTGAAATATAATTGCATTTCCGTATGTCGAAACCCAAACAGTAGAAATTTGAATTACTACGAAAAAATCACCACTCGCACGTGTCTGAGCTGCCATCTAGCGAATCCGCTCATTACATCATACCCGCTCCTATGTATGAAAACCAATATGGCAGCGTTCTAACTTGACAAACGCGCTTAAAATCGAGCAACTTTACTCGCGTATAACTTTTGAACGAGTGAACTCCGCGCACTGAAATTTCAATTCCGCGCATAAGAACTTAGAGTCGCATTATTTTCTGGTGAAATTCTATAATATTACATTTAAAAAAGTTGAAAATTTTTGGTCTGGGTTAGGTGTAGTTTAACTGATTCTTCTTGCGTACCTACCGTTTAGAAAATTCTGAGAGAAACGTGGCCGTGTAATTGCGTGAGCTGCTCAAGGAACAGAGACTCATGGCAGAAAAAATGATTAACGATACTCTGTTCCAGGTTGAAATGTGCAGTCTAAACAAGTCACAGAACCAGTTACACTCTCCATCAGTGTCAAATCCTGCTTCAACATGTCATTAACATTCATATAATTATGGTGCAGCAAGTACCAGCTGGACCAACCTTCCACAACTATGAATACCATGTACAGTAGCCTCTTACTTCCAGAAATTCGGCAAATTCATTTTTATACAATTTAACTATGTACTGATATATAAAGTAATAAATCTTATTTAAAAACATTTGGTTTGTTTTCTTGTCTTTAAATAATCCTTATGTAAAACTTCACATAAAGCATAACATGTTTCAGGTATAATATAACTACGAGTCTGAGATGATAATTACGTTAAAAATGTAAGATCCTCATAACTCCTAGCAGTAGCAGGAAATCTTAAGTTGCAGTTAATCTTTCGTTGCGGTGAAATGGCGTTTTTCATTACAGTACCTTACTTTGTAATTAATGGAGTAGTTAAAGAGCGGAGCTTTAAATAAGTTTCTGCACTCATTCGTGTACAGTTATACCAATATTAAGCTGCAAACTGCAATCCATTTTACAAGTTTACATATGAAAAAACTGATCTCTTCTTCAATCATTGTGTACACCATATACCTCGTTTTACTTTTTCGTAATTGTTAAAAAGGTGGACTGTATAATACACTCCAACGACTTTTCAACGGTGGCTCGAATATGAGGAGATAGGAGTTTTTGAGGGAAAGTAAATTGTCGTACAGCGAGGTTATATTGATAGTGACCCACCTAATGGTGGGCCGTTTATTTTATCAAAATAATCCCCGTTGGTGGACGGCGGTCTGCAGTTCCTCCGTCTCCTCCGGTGGTCCTTCGTCCGTCTAGCGACGTTGGCGTCTGTAAAATAATGATCGAACAAAGATGTGAAAACACCTATGCGATACGATACGTATCCGTTCGAGACGCTGTTTCCCGTACGCTCCTGACCGCGATAATCGCTATCGAAGGAGGGGGAATACAGCCAGTCTGCTCAAAACGCAGAGGTAGTGGACTGTATAATTTTGACGTATCTCGATAATCGAGAATCCGTCCGCTCGCACCGGCGTAGTCACGGTTAAACCGATTCTACTGCGTGGGCGTCAGCGTAAGGGTGGCGGTTAATCTTACAGGGAGGTTGTAAGGCTCCATGTTCGATAATCCAGCCGAATTAACCCGTGCATCAACAACCTTGATTCAAAGCTCGCGAGTGACTCAATACGTCACGCGGCTATAGAAATCTCGGTGGAAGACGTGGTCCAACTCACCACTTACTTGCACAAAAGCGACTATATATAGAGATATATAGAGGGGGCGTATTGTAAGCGTGTTCAGACCAGTCACTATCACCACTCTCAATACTATCTCCGTCGTAATGACGACGGCGTATATGGCAGGTGTGACTATGGTGGTTGAACGGGTCAAGTCTGCCGAGATCGTCGTCACGATCTCTCTCAAAGGAGGGTGACAAGGCTAGGACTTACCAATCAAGACCTGTGGCTGGACCGGTCAATTCCGACACCGAATAATATGCGAATCCCGTAGGAAAGGCAAAGGCGTACTGGAAATTGACCTTCACAATCCGAGTCTCGGTATCTGCTGCGCTGGGACGTCGAAGCGTATGCCAGGGCGAATTGCAAGAACGGAGCTCGGAAAGAGTGTCCTCCGTGTTACACGGGTGGCCGTACGGAATCGGAAAACACGATTCCCGGCGAACGGTGAATTCGGGGAACGAACACGAAACTCGCGTCAATCACACCGAAATACACTTGTAGTGCGTTGGGGCAGTAGCCACGTTAGATATGTCTAGGCAGCTATCGCAATTTATTTATATCGCTATTGTTTTATGGCTCTCTTACAGCGTGTGGAACGATCTCGTAATCGAGATCGGTTCCGTTCGCACAGCCGTGCCGAAGCTCGCCGTCAAAGACTCGATACAAGTATCCGACAGCTCGACGGGAGAGTGGATTACGAATTAATTGTTGCAAAAAAACTCAGTTAATCCAGAGTTTTAAAAACTCTTGGGAGGGCTTGATTCTCTGCTAGCGAGAAGAACGGTCTCGTAACGAACTCCGTTCTGGTCGCACAGTCGTGCCAAAGCTCGCCGTCAAATACTTGTAACAAGTATCCAACAGCTCGACTGGAGTGCTCGCCAGCACGATTCGTGAGCGAGTTACTCCTCGCACGTCTCGTGAGCAAGTGACGACGCGAACTGGGTGCGGCAACGAAGCGTCGCAAGAGTGTCAGCTGATCCGCTACGCGGCGCAGTCTCTCTTTTATTCGCCTGTCTCTGTTCAACGTATGTTTGTATGTTCTTCTCTTTGTCTCTCTATACCTTCGCGACACGAGTTTGATTTGAACGTTTTGCGCGTTGATCTACCGATCGCCGTGTTTATCGGCTGACATTAGCTGGTAGCCAGAAAGTCACGCCGTTTTTACTTGAAATATTGTTGGTTATTTGGCTCCTCGGAAGTATAACATCGAGGGGGTCACCAACGAATATAGATTGCGATAATCGCGAAATTCAAGCACGTTTCAAACTAACGCGATATTTAAACAGTAACTATTAAATACGCCTGCTAACGCTAAGACGTTGTCTCTCGATGCCACATTCAATGAAACTGTGAAAACTGACTTGTTTGCCGTATCTGCACTATGGACATTCGGTAGGCCTGCCTTGCCGTCCTTGATTTCTGAAACGTTCGGTAGGCCTGCAGAGGCAAGCCAGAACAGTCAGAGCTGACAGACTACCGGGTCGGTAGTGTGTAACACATATTTCTAATCGAGTTGAAACTCCTACAAGGCACTCGACAGGATGTCAAAATCATATATACAAAACTTTATACAAAATGTGGACATTGCAGTAGTAGTGGGGGCGACCGGACCTAACGGCCGGCCCTCGCCCCCGTCTCTGACCCCAAACGATTCCAAATCGGTTGAGGCCATCAAATTTCGGAGAGTGTCTTTGATAACATGTGTCAAAGCCAGGATCACATAGATTATGTACCGGCAAATTGCAATCTAGTAGCATCGATATATTTTTGTTCATAACTTTCTAATTAAGATCGAGCGACGGATAAAACTATTGCTCGCATGGTATGTCCACGCGATGAGAAAGTCCATGTGATCGATCGAGCATACCATCAATAATGTGTTGCGCATGACAGACGAAGATGCGTTTATCCTCAGTATTACTATTATATTATTATATTACTTAAATTGTTTAGTAGCCAAAATATATATTGTTAACTATTATAGAACGGTGCTTCTTATCATCTACCGACCCACAAAAAACTTTAGAAGGTCACTCAGAAGGGTGATACTTTATTTTCTGTAATGACTTCCAAACAATCATCAACAGATTGAATTGTAGTCAACAGTCGAATTAGATACTGAAATAGATTTTAGGATCAATGCATAGGGTGATCGGTAATTGGTCGGACAATCGAAATGGGGGGATGATAAAATGTTTTCATATGAGGCTTTGATCGAGAAAATTGAGTTTGAAAATCCGCCAAGTTCGCGTGCTTGGCATGTGTAAAATGTTGAACCAGTAGGTCGTGATCAGATGATTCCTATTTAATAGCAAGCATGTTCGCCGAATTTTCAAACCCAATTTTCTCAAAATCAAAGTCTTATATAAACATATTTTATTCCACATTTTCAACTTATTTTTTTATCTAGAATTAACCCCTTCTCGGTTGTACCACCAGTTACCGAACACCCTGTATATAAAAAATGACGAATCGCCTATGGTATGACATACATTCAGCTTAGTATTGATTATGTATCTACAACGCTGTACTGTCACTATTTCCCTAAGGGCCTGAAAAGTTATGTCTCTTCATCACTTCGCGTCGCGTCGAGAGGATGCTAACGGCAATGTTGGAATTGTCAATCCCGAGGGTAACGTGACCAATAACGCCAATCTAAGAACTGTACCTTTCTGAACAGTGACAGATCCATTGGTCGTTTATGTTTTGCTTGCTCCCCAATCTGTTTAAGAATGCTTTCGTACCCTAGGGATATTTCAAAGGGATTTACACGATAAAACTGATGAAAAATGCATTCCTCTCTGCGTTTCTTCCATAAAACGTTAAAGGCTTGTAAACCCATAAACATCTTTCAAATCCGATTTATCAGAACAAATAAATTCGTTCCCATTGTCGAATATCATCAAAATATAATCACAAAATAATTACAAGAGCACAATAAATAAAATACAGTAGATCCTCTCACATCCGAAGTATGTATATGTATCTCTCCCTCTCCTTCTCACTCCTCTTTTCTCCTCCCTGGTCTGCTCTTCCCTCTCACTCTCCTTAGTTTCCTCATCCACTCTTCTCCCCTCCCATCCTCAGCTAATAACTGTTTCACCTTCTCACGCAACCCTTCTTCCATTCCTTCCTCTCCTCTGCACTTTTCTAATACGTGCTCCCACGTCTCTTCTTCATAGCCGCACCTTCTACACCGTCTTTCCTTACATCCGAAGTAATAGATAAACATAAGTGTTCGGATAATGGAATTTCCGAACATCAGAACAATCGCTTTTACAATATTAAATTTCATTTATTTAAATTAAAATCAACGGACTTTACAATTGGTGTAATATTTAATGGCTGCTAAGTCACGTATGTTTTTCGACGTAAATAACTGTGTAGAATTCCATACTTTTTCTGCCTCAGACCATCCTATTTGAAGTTACCTTTAAATCACCGACAATGATTTCATCTACAATCATTTCAACGACATGATTTCACCGTCATCGAATTTTGTCGACACATTCTTTTTCGTGCATTAAAAAAACAACGAGGCAAATAATAAAAGTTATCATAACACAGTTATTTTATTGAATAATATATTATATACGTATAAGTGTGCACGTCAAATACATATAAATATAGTGAATATATACTTATATAATATGTAGTTGTCTGAAATCTTATTTTTACACCTAACAATTCAGACAAGAATGTTTGAATTTTTAAATTTCATCGGTAATTATTTACAAAGAGGTACTCCCCTCCGATTTTGATAAAATTTAATTTATTTATAGATTTCGACATTTTGAACAACCTTTTTCCTATACATATGATAGGGGGTCTCTTTTGGCATTTGATATATCCGCAAAAAACTGTTGCTATTACTGCATTGAATTTTCCGTATGCGTGCACGCTCCGTGGCAACGCTGCGTGAGCCTGGTCTGACTAACTGTTTGCTCTTTTTTTAAATACATTGCGGTGATCGAAGAAGAAACTATACAGGGTGGGTCCGAAGAAACCGAACACCTAAATATTTCCGTTTCTTTTCGTTGTACAAAACAAGTTCTTAGAACAAAGTTACACTGTTTGAAGAGCCACATGTAACGGTGTAAGGGAAACAATGTTCAAGGTCATTTGTTTATGAGATTTCATGGTCATCGATATTTTTTTAAATGGAATGATATATCTTCGTTAACGTAATGTTGTAGCTGACAAAATAACGAATTCATCCATGTAACACAATATGACCTACAAATGACCTTCAATCCAGAAAAATGGAATAAATAAAATTCAACGTGTAAGATTGTTAAAAAGGTGGACTGTATAATACAATCCAACGACTTTTCAACGGTGGCTCGAATATGAGGAAATAGCAATTTTGTGGGAAAGTTAATTTTGTACAGCGGTTTTATATTGATAGTGACCAACCTAATGGTAGGCCGTTTAATTTATAAAAAAAACTGTGGTTGGCACGCGGTCCTCGTGCCTGGTCTCTCCCTCTCTCTCTCTCTCTCTCTCTCTCTCTCTCTCTCTCTCTCTCTCTCTCTCTCTCTCTCTCTCTCTCTCTCTCTCTCTCTCTCTCTCTCTCTCTCTCTCTCTCTCTCTCTCTCTATCTCTCTCTCTCTTTCTCCATTGTAAGAAGCATTAAGTATTCAATTTGTACATTATTTATTTTAACTTGTTTCAAATTTACTATTTCGTTTTTAATGCGCGTGATTTCTTCATCTATAATTTGTTGCGTTTCTTTAGTGAATGTAAATTTAATCGGGCGACAATACCATGGAGATATATGTACAGCGAAGCGCGCAGCTTTAAACAATGATAATTTGTAAAAATGGAAGAAGGTGATTCCGATTCTTGCAGGATTATATAAAAGAAAATATGCTGAGAATAGTCCACTTTGTAAAATTCTGGGAATATTCGAGAGTCAAAAGATATTCCATGTGAATTACTAAGAATTTTTAGGATTTCCCCCAATGGAATCAGCATTAAATTTGTTTTAAATAACAAACAGTAATGCTTAATTGTCAGTAATAATTTGTAATTTAAAGATATACTTTTCATTTAAAAAAAAAGTGGTGGAAAAATATTGAAAAGAGTCGTTAGGACATGTTAAAGAAAGCAACCAATTTCTTCCATGAAAAATGCTATCTTCAAAACATCCAACTTTAACTGTCGACAACAGTAACAATTTTTATTGCAGTTTATTACTTTTTTCATTTTCGAGATTGCTGGAAATTGAGAAAGCAAAACATATTCAACAGACATCTATGTGAGATTTTTTGGCAAAATGTCCCCATATTTCTGGATCGGAACCACTGTGTGGCGTAGTCACGGCTATACCGATTCTACTGCGTGTGCGTGAGCGTAGGGGTGGCGGTCAATCTTACAAGGAGGTTGTAAGGCTTCAAGTTCGATAATCCAGCCGAATTGCCCCATGCTCCGGCTACCTCGATTTCAAGCACGAGCGTGACTCAATACGTCACGCGGCTGCCAATCTCGATGGAAGACATGGTCCAACTCACCACTTACACGCACTAATTATTATCTGCGCACAATAATAACGGCGTATAGCGTAAGCGTTGTTCAACCAGTCGCGATCCCCACTCGGAATACTATCTCCGTCGTACGAGCGACACACAGAGTGGTATTTGGGCTGAAAACCTGGCCAAAAATCGAAATTGTAAATATTTACATACAGGGTTGTGTTTGCGTCCCAGAGTAGATACATAAACATGCAATCACGCGGTGCACCCCTTATCATTGATTACCCATAGTCATCCGTGCCTGCGCTTAGAACATAGCATTTGTTCGATAGGCATCTGTTTATTCGCAGCATTCCGTTCGTACGCATCTGTTTCTCGCGATAATATTTATTTTGTAAGTGATCTTTGTGGCGAAATTTGTGATGGATATTGTTACGCAAGGTATGTACATTATATTAATCATATTTTTGTTATTATTAAAATTTTTTTGTACGTGTTTTTACCGATCTGCAAGCTCGACTAAAAGTTTTTGGATTTTCATGACTTTTTTGCATATATTAGTGTTTTTAAACATATACCACTCATCGCCACAGCATAAATGTTACGTGTTGTTAAACTTCAGGATATCTAGAATTAGTATACCGCAAAAAAGTTTTCACAAGTCTTCACGTTACAAAAAAATAATGCTGCAAATATAACCCCTTTTGGCTGAACTAGAGTTAAGAGGACTAAAAATTTTCAAGTTTTCTGGCGGTCTTTGGAATATCTCCAAAAATATTGATCATACGCAAAAATGTTTCGGATGAAAGTTGTTCAGTACCGAGGGGGGCATCATGTGGTGGAACTTTTATTTTTCCCGGTTTACACTCCAAGGTGAGGTGAAGGTCAACATTCTTTTTCTAAATGGAATGATATGTTTTTTATCCACCATCACATAGTGCGTTTTAAGATGAGTTCAATTACCTATGACTCAAGGTCATTCAAGGTCACACTTGCAGGGAAATACAGAAAAGGCGTGATCGTTTTATTTGTACTTCAGTTTAGTATGTGTTCAAAATGATTACCTCTTACTTCAATGCACTGAACAATTCTTTGTTTAAACGATGCTCTAACTTTGCTCAACATTTATCTTAGCATAAGCTTCGCATATTCTGACTTTCTTGTTTTCACGCGTCGTAGGCTTAATGGACATTACGCAGTTTTTCAGCACAGAACCTGAACAGAGGAAACGCTGTTTTAGTCTTTCAAATGCCATATACGATTTTGATGGTCGATCTGGGTAGCGTTGTGCATACAAATTAGCTGCCATTCTGTAATTTTTCCTGCATTCTCCTAGTACCATAAACATATCAAAACAATTTTGATACATTTCCATTTTCACCAATTATTTAAGTACTATCGTTCAGTGAAGGATACCTTAGCACGAATAGTAAAGACAGTATACTGACTATCTTGCAGAAGAGCACAGTAATACATAAATACGTTTGTTTTCATTTCATCGATAATGACTTTGATGTTGTCCTGAGTAATGCTGATACTGAACACATGTTGTTGTTTTGGTGTGAATTTTCGAAGGCACGAACTAAAGCACAAATAAAACGATCACGCCTTTTCTGCATTTTCCTGCAAGTGTGACCTTGAATGACCTTGAGTCATAGGTAATTGAACTCATCTTAAAACGCACTATGTGATGGTGGATAAAAAAACATCATTCCATTTAGGAAAAGAAAGTTGACCTTCACCTCACCTTGGATTGTCCACCGGGAAAAATAAAAGTTCCACCACATGATGCCACCCTCGGTACTGAACAACTTTCATCTGAAACATTTTTGCGTATAATCAATATTTTTGGAGATATTCGTCTGTAACGCATTATAATTTCCACCCTGTATATACATATATTTTATTATAACGTTATTGGAAATATTAATTAATTGCATTAATAAAAATTATTGCAAAGTTGTAAGAAGCTATTAAATGAGAAGTTTATCTATCTACAATAATTTACATATTTTATAGTTGATCGTAAATGTCAATCTAATTATTGTGAATAATGATTACTAATAGCTTTCTTAATGAATATAAATTACTTTTTAACTAAATTAAAAGGAGTTAATTCAATTTAAAATAAAGACTATGCATCCACGAAATTGTAGTGTTAATTATTATCATATTAAAGTACTATTTAATATAAATAACCCATCTAAATAATGTACTTATTATACCCCTGTAGGCTATAATTATAGTTTTAGTTGTTTTCTACAGTGTTAGAAACGTCGATATTTAATTAGCAATAAGTAACAACCGTTAGAGATTGGACGTCTAATTTGGTTTCACCCTACATACGCCCTGTTTTGATACCCTATGTTAACAGGCTGACCCAACCCCTGTTGATCCCATAAACAACATGGTCTAAATTTGAATCTTCGCCGGTTAGTGGGGATTTAATTAATTTTGTCAAAGCTTAATGAAGGTTGCAGTGTGCGTAGTGAACTTGCCTGACCCCACTGTATGTGTGATTATACAATCAATCTTCACGTTGATCTAAAAAAGATTCATTGAAATCAGTAGACTAACTGTTGTTTTGGAATTGTCACGCAAAGAGAGAGAACGCAACAAAAATAAATGTAATGTGTACTTTAAGCATTTATAAGACAATTTTATTTTCGTTTTAGCTCTTGACAATAACACCAATTGTAATATAAAATTCTACTGAATTCAACTTACTTTAAAGTCTACCAAAATGAAAACTTACTTAAACATACATATTCGCAGTCTAGTCATGACTTACATACATACAGGGTGAGTCACCTAACGTTTGTACCTCACATATCTTTGTTGTTTCTAAAGATACGGAAAATATGGTAAGGACAAAGTTGAATGGTACAATGGGTCTGACACGATGCAAAAAAAAATTTTGTTTTTATGTCATTTTTTTTAGAGATATCAAGGTCACCTTGACTTTTTTAAATGGAACCACCCTTTATTAAACACCTACAATGATCGTTCCTTTCATTAGGAATTCAGTGACTATAATTAGTCCAAGGTCATTTAAGGTCAAGGACAGAGAAAACGTATAAGATTTAACATCGATACATGCTTGTAAACGGACTTCGAAGGAATGTTGCACACTGTCTGCGACCTTGAATGACCTTGAGTAATTATAGTCACTGAATTCGTAATGAAAGGGGCTCTCATTATAGGGTGAGGCAGTAACTATTGCCACCTCGAATATCTTTGTTGTCTTTAAAGATACGTCAAATGTCTGAAGGACAAAGTTGAATGGTTCAGTGGGACTCACACGATACCAAAAAAATATTTGTTTTTATGTCATTTTTTAGAGATTTTCAAGGTCACCTTGACTTTTTTAAATGGAACCACCCTTTTTTAAACACCTACAATGATAGTCCCTTTCATTACAAATTCAGTGACTATAATGACTCAAGGTCATTCAATTTCACGGACAGAGTGCAACATTCCTTCAAAGTCCGTTTACAGGCATGTATCGATGTTAAATCTTATACGTTATCTCTGTCCGCAACCTTGAATGGCCTTGTGTAATTATAGTCACTGAATTCCTAATGAAAGGGACTATCATTGTAGGTGTTTAATAAAGGGTGGTTCCATTTAAAAAAGTCAAGGTGACCTTGATATCTCTAAAAAAAATGACATAAAAACAAAATTTTTTTTTTGCATCGTGTCAGCCCCATTGTACCATTCAACTTTGTCCTTACCATATTTTACGTATCTTTAGAAACAACAAAGATATTTGAGGTACAAACGTTAGGTGACTCACCCTGTATAATCTTATGAATAGTATAATTCTTAGACAGTACTATATGATTCTTAAAAATGAAAAAGTGATATACGTATAAAAATACAGTCCAGTGTTTTCCATCACTCTAAGTTTTTGAGAAATTTAATTTAGGATGAAAAGTCAAATTTCCAAATTTTGGGTTATGTTTTTTCTTTAACATAATAGCTATACGAATTATTCTTACGCACGGCGATTCTGTAGATTCTTCTAAATACTTACACTGTTCATAATATTATAAACGTTCAAGTACGTTTTATCAATGTTGAAAGGTAGCGGAATACTTAAAACGCACTAATTTTTCGGATATTTTTGTATTTATTTTGATAATTAACCTCTCAGGCACGACGCGCTACTATAGTAGCTTTCACGGATGTCATCTTTTTGAATGACGCGCCACTACAGTGGCTCACTCTAGTAGCTCACTCGCTCACCGTTTGAATTAAATGATCGTCTTCTGTTTTGTTTCACACTTTTTTGTCTTCACATCGATTTATAACGGTGTTAACAATATACAGTCAGAATGCACAGTCTTTGTTTTTGATACGCCTGTGTCAGGTATGAATTGTTGCTTATCATTTAAATAAATAAACCATTTGCTCTTATATACCAGATGCTCTTTTTAACATGACTTTTTAATGCGCAGTGAACAGCATTGCCCGTCACACATTGTAGGTTGTATCGTTTACACGTAATTCTCGTTGAACTCTGCCGTACAGAGAAACAGGCCCGCGCAAAATTCAGCCGTGCCTAAGAGGTAAAGGGGCTTACTCGGGTAAAATTTAGTAGTTCGAACCAATAATATCACAATATTTATCCACATAACTGCCAGTAAATGAGGACGGAATGTCAGCGCAAATGGTGGCATATTATTTAAAAAAAGCAGTTCTTAGATCATTTCTTCATAAAGGTTAACATACAAATTATGTATTAGGTATAATACATATTTTTACATTATTTTGAATATAAGTACTTATTCTTTGTGTAAAAACTTCTATTCGATCAGAATCGGTAGAATGATATTGTCTTAAAACACTTCATAGATGTGAAATATTATTTGTTGTTGCTGATATTAATGGGAGAGTAAAAGGGTCTTAGTATGGAATAAGTAACAGTAGTATATTCGAAGTTAACATTTATTATTAAAGAGAAACAAGAGAACAAACAAAACTTTGCATTTTACTATTCATCATATTTTTAAAAATAACGGAGGTTGTTTGTGAGCTCAGAGCATTTACTACGTTTTTTGAAGAACGATGTAATAGTTTGTCAATGTAAGACGATATATAGAAAAGTATTGTGGGATTAGGACCCCCCACACCACAAATACCGTAGGAAATTAGGAAGAAGGTGGGAGGGTTCCGTGGGTGAGCGCGTTAGTCGATCGGCTACCATCGCGAGGGCCCGGGTTCGATTCCCGGCGCCGGTGACTTCCTTTTTCCCGAGATCCTACACTTGTGGGCTCGTCCGGGATGGGGGGAGCACCGATCACCGCACAATGGCGACGATAACGGACGAAGACGAAAACAAAGCGAGCGTAGAGAAGAGGTCGCAGGTAAGCGAAGCTAGAAAAAAGTGCGAATTGCATATATTCAGATATATGATTATATGCTATTTGGATAACTGTTACTATTCTGAAACGTTAATTGCATGTTCAAAACGATTATTTACCAAAACTTCTTTATTTATTATTTTTATAAAGTAATACTTTAGCACAACCTAGCACAACTTAGCACAATTGAGAAAATTGAGAAAAACGAAAAGTGCGGGGCTACTAAAAAATCGTTTTTCTCAATTTTTGGTGTTACTTTTTATATTATTGTTATAATATTCTAGCACAATCTTAGCACAACCTAGTACAACTTAGCACAATTGAGAAAATTGAAAAAAACAAAAAGTGGGGGGCTACTAAAAAAGATCGTTTTTCTCAATTTTTAGGCTTATTGTTTATATTATTGTTATAATATTCGAGAACAATGTAGCACAAACCTAGCACAACTCAGCACAACTGTTGAAATTATTTATTTCAACAAGTGGGGGGCTAACTTCTATTAGGCGATCGGCTACCACCGCGAGTGCACGGGTTCGATACCTGGACGGTGCCTTCCTTTTTCCTGAGATCCTACAGTATCGTACGTTTTACTAATACCATACCGTGCCACTTGAACATAATTGTGACGTACTATGTTACGTTCCCGACGGGTTCGTTGCACGCGTGTGTTTCCGTACTGTCAGTTGAATAGTACCTTAGAGCCTGCCTGGGCAGTTTTGTCTCAATTAGGAATGCCAGAGTACAGCCTGTACACTTCCTTCTCCATCATCAAATTCCTCTCTCCCGATTCTCTGCATGAGGCAGATATTAGTGGCACAAGCGGATACGTGATGGCACATTATTCCCACTACGACGAGGATCGAGTCATATTTAGTAGTAGAAGGGGAAACATTTTGGGGAAATACAAGGCCGTCTGGCATCCCTGATCTCAATAAGACAAAACTGGGGGAAGCAGACATTTGAGGGGAACTTACGTTGCCTAGTGCCCAGGCCTGCTTTAGAGCAACGCGTGCCGAACATACGACAAGGAAAGAAATAAGAGAATAATTTAATATTATTAGGTCTGGAATTACGCCTCATTAAGCCTCATCCACAAGATGGTCGCATTTGTGATTAAGAGACAATTATAGAGGACATATATGTAGGATCTCAGGAAAAAGGAAGGCACCGGCGCCGGTAATCGAACCCGGGCCCTCGCGGTGGTAGCCGATCGACTAACGCGCTAACCCACGGAACCCTCCCCCCCTTCTTCCTAATTTCCTACGGTATTTGTGTTCTGGGGGGTCCTAATCCCACACTCGGCCGTCCTGCAAAGACATTCGCCCTCGAATGTTCATTACAGCGTCATCTCGTCTTTTTGTGTATGTTTGGCCTCAGCGCCATCAACACAACTTCTCTCACTCGTCTCGTAACTCGTATTTCACAATTCGCACTTTTTCTCGCTTCGCTTACGTGCGACCTCTTCGCTACGCTCGCTTTGTTTTCGTCTTCGTCCGTTATCGTCGCCATTGTGCGGTGATCGGTGCTCTCCCCATCCCGGACGAGCCCCCAAGTGTAGGATCTCAGGAAAAAGGAAGGCACCGGCGCCGGTAATCGAACCCGGGCCCTCGCGGTGGTAGCCGATCGACTAACGCGCTAACCCACGGAACCCTCCCCCCCTTCTTCCTAATTTCCTACGGTATTTGTGGTCTGGGGGGTCCTAATCCCACACTCGGCCGTCCTGCAAAGACATTCGCCCTCGAATGTTCATTACAGCGTCATCTCGTCTTTTTGTGTATGTTTGGCCTCAACGCCATCAACACAACTTCTCGTACTCGTCTCGTATTTTCGCAATTCGCATTTTTTTCTCGCTTCGCTTACGTGCGACCTCTTCGCTACGCTCGCTTTGTTTTCGTCTTCGTCCGTTATCGTCACCATTGTGCGGTGATCGGTGCTCCCCCCATCCCGGACGAGCCCCCAAGTGTAGGATCTCAGGAAAAAGGAAGGCACCGCGCCGGGAATCGAACCCGGGCCCTCGTGTTGGTAGCCGATCGACTAACGCGCTCACCCACGGAACCCTCCCCTTCTTCCTAATTTCCTACTGCATTTGTGGTCTGGGGGGTCCTAATCCCACATATATTAAAATAACTTTGAGAATTGTTAAAACAGACGATAAGCCGAGTCTGTTAGAATCAGTTTAATTAAAATATGCTACGACATTATCGTTCAACGGCTCTCCTATATCCGTACTGGTTGGTTGGTTTTTACTTTTCCCTACAAGTGCTGTCATGTACCTAGAGATGGCGTTGGTTAGAGCAGTAGCTCTATTTGCCCATTATATCCGCACTAAACGGTGATGTTTTAGAACAGGTCTGGGCGCCACTGGCCCGTAGAACAGATGTTGGTGCTTCTCCTCTTCGCCTGCTCCGCAAGACAGTCCCCACCATGACTACTCCGACTTTTCTATCGGCACGAGCCCTATGGCCGCTACCCTGGCAGGCTACTCACACAACTACTACGTATACATGTACATATATACAAGCCATTGCAGCAGTGGTGGGGCTCATGCTGAAGAAAAATGTCAAAGTGAACATGGTGGGGACTGACTCGCCGAGCAGGCGAAGAGGAGAAGCAGCGACATCTGTTCCGCGGGCCAGCGGTGACCAGGCCTGTTTTAGAGAATTACCCTTACACCCATATATACTTATAGACCCGGCTTCAGATAACGTCCTATGTTCCAAGATTAAAAGATGACGTAGGAGGCCAAGTGCTATAGTCTGTTGAGAAATCGCAGTACCTTGGTGGTAAAGTGCTAGAGGGGAAAGGGGAATCAACATCGCATCTGATACTGTATAGATATTTATGGAAACTGTAACTGTAATATACATACATTTATTTCATTATTCGTTCATTCTTACTTTGCTCTAGTTATTATAAATATGCATAACTCATTTTGTTGATTATAATTTGGAAAAAGATAAATTTTAATGTAGAAGTTGATAATATGAAATCTGTATTTATTTCCTCACAACTTTATTTAAAAAAATACTAGTAAGAACAATATAGGTACATGTATATGTCGAATACAATCCGAGTTGGGCATTATTTAGATAAATAATTATTCAAATAACGATTCGCGAATAAAAAATACTTTATCTTCATTCGTTATTCAAAATTTTTATTTAGATATAAATTTTGCTCAACTCTATATACAATACATAATATTATATATAATGTACGCAAGGTAATATAAAACAACAATAATGTTAAGTATAAAATACTTACTTGTGAAAAGATATATTTGTATCACGGTTTCGTCGTTCTCTACAATTTTTTATGCAACAAGTGTGCACCATTTTTCTATATTTTTTGAAATACCTGAACAAATATAATCGTTTATCTCGCTTTTATATGCGTAGCTGCTCTTCTCTCTTTGTTACTGGTGACGCTTCTACCGCAGTACGTGCATCGTCTCATGCGCTATCCACCATTTTGAATCATCTAAGAGGCCACCAGATACTCTTTAATCTTGGAACATTGCATTCAATGCACACACTATACCTATGCCGGGTCTATAAGTATATATGTTCTAAGGAATTACCGTGCTCTGCACAGAAATTGAAGAAGAGTCATTCGTCCTCAACGGGAAAGTATCTGGGAGGGGTAATTTATGATCCTGAGTGTCCACGGCGCTTGCTCTTCCTGGGTTCTACGAAGACGAATAATTAGCCATCGTGGGAGCGTTTCAAAGCCTGCGTTTTATATCTTACAGGATATTTTAACTGATGAAAAATAGGTGTTTTGTTTGCTCATTTTTTACGGTTAATAGTTTCGATTTTTATAATATGTCGTTACCGAAATAAACAAATGATTATATTGTATTTGGAGGACGCTAATTTCGCTTAATTATGGTTAATAGTCGATTTCCGATTTCCACAGAAGCGAAATTCGTTTAGGTGCACTTCAAAATTTACGAATTTTCATGCTTATTTGAAAGTAAAGGACAGATAATGTTGTCAAGATGGGGATATTTACTTTGCTCGACCTTTACTTTCAACATTTATGCATCGCAATTTTCCGCATTTACGCGCCTGTCTATATCGCTGAGCAAAACGCGTTACAGTAACGTCTTCAAGTGCGAAATTCGTTCTTGTAATGCTCTTCTTTCTCAGATAATGAGAGAAATAAAAAAGGTAAGTGTTTGATTTAAATATTGATTATAAAGGTATTATTGTCCCGTGTTTCTAATTAAGTAATATCTTTTATATGATGTAAAAGAAAAGAATAGCAAAAGGAAAATCTTTAAATGAAGCTGAGAAGACCGTAATCACATCTTTACGAAAACGAGGGGAATCGAATGGAAAGATTGCGAAGGAAATAAACCTTCCAAGTCCGTAGTTACCGTTTACGGTGAAAAAAAACATGCTACAAAAGGTAATACGAAATTTACAAAACGAGAAAACGACACTGTCATAAGTGAAGCGACAAAAAAAATTAGTTGAACGCTAAATTGTTACTCAATTACAATTGCCAATTTACTTCGGGACGCTTATAATCAATTTTGCACAACGCATCAAACGTTATTTTAAAAAAAACTTCAGAAAAAGCCTATGTTGAAGAAACATCATGAGGCTACCCGGCTACAATCTGCAACAAATTGTATGCATTGTACCGACGAATGGAACGGAGTCATTTTTTCCGATGACAGAAAGTTTAATTTAGATGGTCCAGACGGATGCTCCTCGTACATATTCCATTCATCAGTCGAGTGAGAACATCATCTGTCCTTTATTTTCAAAGAAGCATGAAAATCCATAAATTTTGAAGTGCGTTTAAACAAATTTCGCTTACTGTAGACCAGAGATGGGCAATTTTGCCTCAATTGAGGCAAAACCGTCAACACCGTAGCGCCCTCTGTCCCCTTCCAGCATGCACGGTACAATGGAGCAACGAAGACATTAGACAGCGTACGCAACGAACGTGAGCGCTGCATGAAAGAGAGGTTGATGGAAGAAGCAGACATTTAAGGGGCTCCACCCGTGCCCACCACTGCTGTAGACTGTAGAGAGAGAAGAAATTACTCATTTTAAAATTACAATGGTATCGAAATAAACTTGAAAAAAATTAAAAAGGAAAAAGAAAAAAAGAAAATGAAGCATCACTTTAAGGAAGTGTAAACACAAATATTACGTGGAACAAAGTTCTTTTGGCACGTTAGTTATTGCAACCGTGACAAACTATGACTTGAAACTGTAACCACGGATTTTCCGATCGCCGATCACGCGTCTCGCTACTGTCTCATGGAAGACCTAATTTACGAGATAATGGGTGGGTGCTGATCTTTTAGAATCTAGTTGTGTTTACTGTCCATTTAGGAACACGACGGACTCAGATTGACAAAAAATTCTAGAATACAGCGCAAGGTCTTTTCAATATTTCAATGGTATAAACCGTATTTATAAACATTTAAATTTGATTTGTTTTGATAAGGATAAAGTCTTCCACTATAAACTGTTGTTCAATAATTCATATTGTTTTAAGAACAAATGCTACATTTTAAATAGTGCATTTCTCTTTATAAACCAATTGGAATTTTTCATCAGGGATATTTCACCTAAAAATATCGTGAAATATTTCAACGTCTCATTTAGTAATTACTTGTGATAAAAAGTTCGGAAATTTTATCTATCTTTAGACACCTCAGAGTGGCTTATCCTTTTAATAATTTTTAACAGGTAGTGGCGAGGGTTTCTAGTTTTAAATATTTTAACCGGAATTTGATTTCCGAGAGCATTGCCAGATTAACTGTTATAATTCTGGAAATGTCGATAGGTTTTTGCAATTTCTAGAATGGCTTGTTACGAGCCTGGGCCGAGCGGTAGCGCGCGTGGCCGGCGAGCGGTTTATGGTTTAAAGAGGAATATGGTTTTAATTGTTAGTAAGGTGCACGGACGAACCTGATGCGAAATCACGGAGCCGCTAGGATGTTTGAGAGACTTTGTGGACGAACCCGATGCGAAATCGTGGAGCCACTAGGAGGTACACGCGCAGACGAACCCGATGCGAAATCGGGGAGCTTCTGGGAGGTTGGAAGACGCGCAGACGAACCCGATGTCCCCCCTCATGGATCCGGGTAGGTGGTGCCGCCGTCGAGGTCAGGCAGGAGATGAAGTATCTTGGCCTGATCCTCGACAGTCGCTGGTGCTTCGAAGATCACTTCGCGAGCTTGGCCCCCCGAGTAGAAAAGGTGGAGGTCGCCCTAGGGCGACTTTTGCCTAATCTCGGGGGGCCCGAGGGTAAGGTTCGCCGCCTCTACGCGGAGGTGGTTTGGTCAAAGCTCCTTTATGGAGCACCCGTATGGGCCCCGCAGCTTACGGTCAGCCGCCGTTCCACGATGCTTGTCAATCGCATCCAACGGCGGCTGGCTGTGCGGGCCATACTCGCCGGTTCCCCCCCCCCCCCCCTTTGTCTACTGGCCACTGAGCGGGCGGCCAATTATGGCCACGTCCGCTCGGCCAGAAGGGAGGAGATAGACGGCGAGGAGCTCGCGAAGTTGAAACGCCAGGCCTGGGAAGACTTGCTGGCCCAATGGCGTCAGCAGGTGGTTGACGCCAATTCGGGCCGGCCCGTATCCCGGGCCCTCCTGCCCATTCTTGAGGAATGTTGCGGGAGGCGTGTGCGGCTGACCTTCCGGGTCACGCAGGTGCTCACCGGACATGGTTGTTTCGGTCAGTACCTGTGTTGGATCCGGAAGGAACCAACAACGCAGTGCCACCATTGTAGCGAGGACCTGTACACGTCGTTGCATACGCTGCAGGAATGCCCAGCGTGGTCGGCGCAACGGCGTGTCCTTAGAGGTCAGATCGGGTGGGACCTTTCCCTGCCGGCTATGGTCGACCACATGGCCGGCGGTGGGGGTCCCTGGAACGCAGTGGCCTCCTTCTGCGAGAACGTTATGTCGCAGAAGGATGCCGCGGAGGGGAAGGAAAAGGAAGCCGACCCCCTCTCCGAGAGGAATGTGTGGAGGTGGGCGGTGGCAAACGCCTCAGCGGCGGCCGCCGTCCCACCTCCCTGACGCTGGGGGGGGGGGGGATAGTTGGGAGGTGGTGTTTCCGGCAGTGGGCGTGAGGGGTTGCCCACTGCCGGAGTCTGGGGGGAGGACGGGGCTATCCGCCCTCCCCCTTGGGGTAGTTACGGACCGGGGCGCCGCGGCGAGGAGCCCACATCTCTTTAATCCTCGCCCGACACCCCGGCCCGGCCGCAGCGCCCCCCCCCCCTTACCGTGGGGGGGGGGGGGGGGAGCGACATGCGCTGCGGGAAAACGGAGAGTGAGGGCCGTGGAAGATAGGGCCTCCCTCTCCGTCGCGTATTGCAGGTGCTCGCCCTAGGGTCTAACTAGGGGCGAGCCCTCCAGGGGCCGCGGGCGACACGCCTTGGGGGGCGTGTTGTCCAGACCGACGGTCCCCGGGATGAGGGGGCATTGCGCGGGTGACTGGCGCAATGGCCTGGTAGATGCAATTTGGGGGGGTCATGCCCCCCCCCCCGTGAATGTGGCGGCGGCTTGCCGCCGCCTTAGCGGGGGAGTGGTCCAGTAGTGTTCGTTCCGAGTTCCTGGCCACTCCCAAACCGCTTAGGCAGGTCTCCGCAGGGTTTTTAGTGGGTATACCCTCCTGCTCCTTCCATCCAGGAAGGGGGGGAGTCCCACATATCACCGTCCTTCCCCCAAGGGAAAAATTAAAAAAAAAGACGAACCCGATGCGAAATCCGGGAGCTGCTAGGATACGGACGAACCTGATGCGAAATCAGGGAGCCGCATAGGTTGGATAACAGTTTGGGTTCCTGATACAAGATCAGGTAGCTCCTAGGATATGTTAGTAACGACCTCGTAACTTTAATATTATAAATTAATTGATACAACCCGAGCGGTAAGATTGTATCATGTGGGAGCGGTCAACTAAGAACTACTGGATCTGAATGGTGGGTTAAAATCAATTGTTACTCAAAATTACCTTGAACTAAATTGTATATTACAGAAAACTGGCACTGTTACAACTGTTAGTGTCGCGATAAGAATTGAGTGTGTAAGAAAAATGTTATGTAGTTACCTAAGTACTACTGCCTGTTGGATGACGCACTGACGATGCGGGGAACACAGAGAGATTGAATTAATTATGCCAAGATAGATTAATACCGTACTCCTGGAATCTATAAGGTTACTTGATTCGAAAGGGTGACTTGGCCCGATCTCACTAAATACAACCAACTCCAAAACGAGATTCAGCGTAACGACGTGTATAGCCTGTTTGTACTTTAAGTACTGCCCCCGAGGGTTAAAATTCGAGGGTTTATATACCGTAAAATCTAAGTGCGGATGCTCTCAAGATTTCCATATTAGGGAATCTTGTGCAACTGTCCCTGTACTGAATCATGCTTTGTGCCGGCTGCATCCAGCTGGAGCATAGTCATCGTTTCTATAAACAAAGGGTGGAATAGGGCATTTTCCGTTCTCAGGAAAGCGGTTAGAAAACTCTGGTTGAAATAAAGCAGAGATAATTCTCTGTACGTAACAGGCTATTGAAGAAAAAGGGGGAGCTGTACGAGCAGGACTCAAAATCGCGTTATCGAAATTCTGATTGACTAGCTATATAACTAGTACGTTAACACGCAGAGACTGGTATTTGTGCTAAAAACCTGCCCATAAATCGAAATTGTAAATATTTACATATAGAGCTGTGGTTGCGTCCCAAAATAGATAGATAAACATGCCGTCACGTGGACTCAGTATCTGTGGTAACCCAACCAGTCACAGGTGCCTGCACTTAGAACCTAGCACTTGTTCAATACGCACGCCTCTTTTCGCAGCATTCCGTTCGAAAGCATCTTTTTGTTGTGATAATTTTTATGTTGGAAGTGATTTTTGTGGCGAAACTTATGATGGATATTGTTGCACAAGGTATGTATATTATATTAATTATGTTTTTTCAATATTAAAATCTTTTTATACGTGTTTTTACCGATCTACAATCCTGACTAAAAGCTCTTGGATTTTCATTACTTTTCTTGCATATATTACTGTTTTTAAACACATACAACTCATCGCAACAGCATAAAAGTTGCATGTTGTTAAACTTCAGAATATCTAGAATTACTATACCGCAAAAAAGTTTTCCCAAGTTTTCACATTAAAGAAAAATAAAGCTCCAAATATAGCCCCTTTTTTGTTATTTGGTTAATTTTTTTTTTCGTTTGGTCTAGTTTCTGTGGACCTTGAGAAAATTTATGTACTCCAAAGTACCAACAAGAATTTTAAAACAGTTTATAAGCGTAAATGGCTCGCGTGTAATAGTACAGAAAGCCGTTTCCTGGAAAAGCATGAAAAATGACTAAATGTAGCGTTCCTCACAGTTCCAAACGTCGGCCAAACAAAGAATTCGGAGAATTAAGTGACCGATCAAAGCGGCGCAAGACAATTCACCTTAGAATGAATGTCCCTCTCGATAAATTAACATACGCGACACAGATGAGTCAGCGTTCTGCAGGTAATATTGATACCGCGAAAGTAATTAAAGATTACCAAATTCCCAACCAGTGCAGCGAAGTTTCGTAAAGCAGCCGCTATTGGTAATCAAAAAACTACTACGAAGAAACACTCGCCTGAAGAGGCTCTAGCAATATTCGTCAAAGCTAATTTGACCATGAGTCAATACGAGGAGATCCATCAGGCCGCCAACAGAGATGTATATCGATGTTATACGTACGTGCAAAAACTAAGCAGGATTGTTACTCACAAAAATACAACTTTGAGGCTGTGTAAATATTTGGAACTAGTCATCATTACATGCTTGTATGTAAGTGGGGTTGTGATGGATCCCAGCAAAGCCAATACAGTATTTCATCGGTAATTGTCCCAAATGTCTCCGACATAATTGTCCCTGAGATATCCCCACTAGTGCGGGGTGTACCCCCTTGAAGGGCCGTGAAGCTCGAGAAGCCTTGGTCGCCGAGAAATATGACACCATGCGGCTCGGGTATATCGGTGAGACCACACTAATCCGAATTTCCAACTTCTTTATTATTCATTATTTTTTTATGGGACTTCGATGACCATATTTGTGGCATTTTTCTAATAAAAATCATAGCAAATATAATATAATTCCGATGATATTTACTTGTGTAATAGACAATTAAAGTTTCGGGCGCGAGGAAGGATAGCGTGTGGGAAAGTCTTATAAAACAATAAGTAATAATAAAAAAGTTATTCCTTGGTAATATTTTGTGAGAACGTGCGAGCCTTTGAACTGTGCCGCCGACTGCGACTCTCCGCGCCTCTTAGGTACAGTCGTGGACAAAATTAAGTGGACAGGTCTAATGATCAAGAAAAAATCAACGCAATTTAAAAAATAATTTTAATAAACTAGAATTGTACGGTACATTTAAGTTAACAAAGTGTACTTTAATGAAATAAACAACAATATCAATAATAAAAGTTAATATAATAGAATATATTATCATTAATCAAAATTGTATACAATTTTTGGTGGTCAAGGTTAAGTGGACACTTTATAAATATTTAGAAAATAAGCAATTAGTATTTGGTATTGTAACATCTTGCTTTAATTACTGCTTCTAATCGTCGTGGGATGATTTCCACAAGTTTTTCGAGGTAACTTCGATCAATTTGTTGAAATTTTATTTGCAATTCGTTTAAAAATACTGTTTTATTATGACGTCTTCCTAATGGTATTTCCGAATCTAATAAGCTCCATAAATTTTCTATAGGATTAAGATCTGCACTTTGGAGGCCAATAGAGAACATCTATCCCACAATCTTATAAAAATTTTTTCGTTTTCTTCGCCGCATGCTTATGATCATTATCCCGTTGTAGCATCCATCCCTCATCGAAATCCATTTTTAGGGTTCACTATTCCATATTTTCATTTAAAATTTCAACAAACATATCTGCATTCATGATGCCATGGATGGGTGCTAAATTTCCAACCCATACCAAGAAAAACATCCCCATACCATTATGGATCCCCCTCCACGTTTGATGGTAGGCAACACATACTGCTTCTTGAGAGCTTCATTCGGTTTTCTCCATACGCGTGTTCCCCTTTTTTTTATTTAATGACTCAAATTTGCTCTCGTCACTCCATATAATTTTTTTCCAAAATAATAATGACTTATTCACATATTTTTTTGCAAAAGCTAAACAACTCTTTTTATGAAGTTTACTAATGTGTGGCTTGCGTCTAGCTAAACAACTCTTCGGATTAACTTCTTTTAATCTTCGTCTCACAGTTCTTGAAGAAATATTTAATTGTAGAGTTTCAACAATATTTCGTGATGTTATCGATGGAATACGTTGAGTTTCTCTTACAATTTGTCTATCATCGTATGAATTTGTGCTACGTTCTCGTCCTCGACCGATTCAATTTTCAACAGTATCATACTGTAAATACTTGTGATAAATTGTATGCACTGTACTCTTAGAAACTTTGTATTTTTCAGCCATTTTACGATAACTTAGTTTATTTTTGCACTCTGAAACAATTAACTTTCGCAGGTGCACGGGAAATTCTTCTCGTCTCTTAGACATGCTCGGTTTATATTTCTAATCTTGTTTAAACAAAAGTTCAATGTCTACTGAGGACGAATGACACCGCACAATGCGAGAGTCAAACGTTTGTTTACATTTTTTCCGTCCCAACACAGAATGTCCTCTGCGTCCACTTAATTTTGTCCACGGTCTCAAAGACATCCATACAAACAAATATGCATAAATATTAACAGAAACATTATATTTATGCTTTTACATACTAAATAAATTCTTTCGTTGTGTATAAACATTTTTCATGTTAAACATCTGCAATAAATTTACAACACAATAAATGAAAATAGAGATTATTCAGAATTTATGTTCTGTCCACTTAATTTTGTCCACGACTGTATGTTTACATTTCTCGGTGACCGAGGCCTCTCGAGCTCGGCTGTCCTTCTCTACGTTCGGCAAACCTCAAACAATGATATCCCTCGCGCATAATTGTCCCTCCGCAGACCTGTGTTGTGGACAATTATCGATGAAATACTGTATAAGCAAAAATTTGAAGATTATAGCGACAGTGATGCTAACATTTTTCTGAGTTCCCTTGTGCCAGTGAGACTAATGTGTGACAAACAAATTATATGGCTGAACCCTAACCCATCAACACCTAGATTTTGCAGGTCTATTAGAATGAGATTTGTCAAAGAAAATATAGACATCACTAATGACAATATTGAATACGTGGAAAACCATATTCAAATAAAACACATATTACTGCCCACAATGGTAGATGGAAAAGTGTGCAATGCTGCCACTAACACTTCTTCAACAATGCGCTGCTACAAATGTAATAAAACATCAAAAAGCTTTAATGACTTGACAAAGGGAAGCACAGAAAAACCAGAAACATTTAAATTTGGGCTCTCAATACTGCATGACAGAATTAGTTTTTTTTTTTAAATTTTTGCTCCATCTTTCATACAAAGCAAAGGCAGAAGTACATACGAGTCGCGTTACATTAAAAAGTGACCAAGCGAAAATCCAAACTGAAAAACAAAACATGCAAAAAGAAAGCAGGATAATATCAATGACGGTAATACGTCACGTAGATTTTTTAACAATTCTAAAGAAGCAGCTGCTGTCACAGGGATAGACTTCGAACTAATCAATTTTAAAATAATATTAGAAGTGTCATCTTCTGGCTTCGAAATAGACGTGGAATAATTTTCTACGTACACTGTGAATATGGCGAAGCACTACGTAAAATATTCTTGACAAGCTATTTCACCAACAGTGGATAATGTTATAAATCGGCCAGTTATCGGAAGAAGCTGCGAAAGCCAGGAATAAGCATTTCCGCCAGTACAAGGAAAGCTACTCTCGAAAAGTTTCCAGAACGGAATATAATGAAGATGTTCTTAATAGGCTCTTGGTGACCTCAGACCCCTGCTTATTTATTTATTGTCTTAGACTCTCGGGCATCCGGACGGTTCCAGTATGCAAGGCTGCATTAGGGCCAGTGGAACCTTTTCTGCAGACCCCTACTTAAGTAGCATAAATCGTAAAAATAATAGGAAAAAGCAGTCCTTTACAAAGGAAGCACTGGAATTTTTGAAACCAGATATTGATTTCGATGATGATTGTGACAAAGAACAGACATAGAACATAGAATAGATAAAATGTAATTTTATACGAATTGTATATTTTGATTATATTTTCTTCGTGTGTTTATGATTTTTTTCATAACAAATACAATTTCATATTGAATTGAAAAAGCTTATTTTCATTCGTAGCTGCTAATATAAATTGCGGCGGCTTTGGCGCTGTCTTACGGCCTGGCTTGGCACTACGCCTTAGTTTTACATATGTACACCCATAAATAAAACTTACTATCAGTAGTATGTAGTTAGAAATGACTTTTTTTATTCATAAACTAACTGTATAACGTAGGAACAACAAGAAAATATTTTTGGCCAGGTTTTTAGCACAAATACCAGTCTGTGTGTCGGGTATTAGTATAGATATAGAAGAATAAAATTTATCGTCAAGCTGTGGTGATTAACTTTTGTTATGACATATTTCTTTCATTAAAAAGCTCTTTAACAGAAGTGCATTGCCAAAATTTCGCGAGAACGACTAAAGATCCAAAAAAGTTATAATTATCAGTGACTGTGAGCAAGTTATTGTACAGATTGACACAATTCTAGAATAATTATTTATTAATTATTATACAAAAGAACTTAACAATGTCTCATTTGAACATACCAATGATCAAACAAGTATGTATGTAAGGAAAGTACATGGCACTTGCCTAATATTATTCGAATCATCCCGCGTAATAGCGAAAGTCGGTAAGCCTGACATCTATAGGGAGAACGCAGAATGAAGAGTGAGAGGTGAGGAGAAAGACACGTGCGAGAAACGATTATAGGAAGCTGCGATTAAAATAAATTGTAATTGTAAGAAATTGTAATTATAAGAAACGAACAACAGAGTGAATAATAAACATTGAATGTTGTTTCTTTGATTTCCAGAGAAACAATTCAGTTTAATTATTTATAAACGTTCCGTAAAGAAAGATCATTATATGTATAATTAGACCCTTTCTAAATTTAACATTTAAGAGAAGAAATTACCAATCCAAATTTTTTTAATGTTGCAATATTTGTCGAGGCTTGCTTCGAAGTCATCATGTTAATGGGTTACACCTAAAACCTTATGGATTTTGAAAATTTTTTACTGTATATTGTTTTAGTGTTCTTTTCTGAAAGTCTCCAGTTAATGTAGGTAAAATCAACGAAGTTACAAATATTAAAATTATGTTCCCTGAAAAGCACTTGACCAGAACTGGATCAAATTAGATTTAGGGCCGTCAAAAATGATTGAATCTATGGCAAGAAATATTTTAATCTGTATCATTTTCTTCTGTCTTAATATTTTACATGAACATAGCAAACTACTTTTGCAATATCTTATTTAAAAATTATGAAATTTTTTATTCCTAATATTTTAGTATGAAGTGGTAATGGCTACAATAAAATACTTTTAAAAACAGCTTAACATGCCGTATATTTGTAGCGAATTTGATGATTTTTTGGGAAGCGAAATGATTGAAAATATAAATATATAAATATATAAATATATAAATATATAAATATATAAATATATAAATATATAAATATATAAATATATAAATATATAAATATATAAATATATAAATATATAAATATATAAATATATAAATATATAAATATATAAATATATAAATATATAAATATATAAATATATAAATATATAAATATATAAATATATAAATATATAAATATATAAATATATAAATATATAAATATATAAATATATAAATATATAAATATATAAATATATAAATATATAAATATATAAATATATAAATATATAAATATATAAATATATAAATATATAAATATATAAATATATAAATATATAAATATATAAATATATAAATATATAAATATATAAATATATAAATATATAAATATATAAATATATAAATATATAAATATATAAATATATAAATATATAAATATATAAATATATAAATATATAAATATATAAATATATAAATATATAAATATATAAATATATAAATATATAAATATATAAATATATAAATATATAAATATATAAATATATAAATATATAAATATATAAATATATAAATATATAAATATATAAATATATAAATATATAAATATATAAATATATAAATATATAAATATATAAATATATAAATATATAAATATATAAATATATAAATATATAAATATATAAATATATAAATATATAAATATATAAATATATAAATATATAAATATATAAATATATAAATATATAAATATATAAATATATAAATATACAAATGTACAAATGTACAAATGTACAAATATACAAATATACAAATATACAAATATACAAATATATACATAATGGACTCCCCGTAAACTACGGGGGGCACATGATATTCTCAGATTTATTAACTATAAATACGGGAGTATTTATTATATTTAGTATATATATTTTTTTTTTTAATGCATTAAGACTCCCGTATTTATAGTTAATAAATCTGCGAATATCATGTGCCCCCCGTAGTTTACGGGGAGTCCACTCCGTCGACAGTTCCCGTCAGAACCTATAAGTGTAAGAGTGTGGTCCGCAGCCTGGCGTCAAGAGTGGGGTCTCGCAGATCCCCCTGCACCCCACTGTCTAAATCATTGTCTTCTTTTCGCGGATGAGGAATACGTTTCTCGAAACTGTGCTATAATGTTAGGTCTGCTGTATTCTTTCTATCCAAATAGAAATATGGGAAAACATTTACACATTCAAAAAACACAATACCATAACAATTATGTTCATAACAATTAATAAATAGTAAAAAATATATAATTTGTAATATGTAACTGTTCTGACGCGGAACACAATGCACAGTAATAAAATAATATGTAATATTTTTATTGCTACGTTCTCTACGTATATATTGTGTTTTTACTTTTATTTATCTTCTTATTTCTGAAGGATAGTTTATAGAATTTTAGTATAATGAACATTATTCTACAGTTTGAAAGTAACTTTGGAACTGTGAATTAATACTTAAGGGAAATTCGAGCTCGTATATCTTCGTTGTCTATATCGTATGAAGTGTCGTTTAAAAAAGAAAATGATTGCTTAAAGTTTGCTTTACAACTTAATATTGTCATTAGATTTGTAAGGATTTGGTTCTAAGTACGATAAACTAAAAAATATGCATTTTGTTATGTTATGCTTCTAGATATTTCTGTAGAGAACGTATTTGAAACAGCATACTTTGCTTTTAAATGGAATAAGAATACTTTCATCCAAATGGTGCAGTTTCTTAAATGGATTGCTTAAACTTCATCGAAAAATGTTTACGAAACGATGTCCTTTCTTAAATTGCAGCTTAAACGGATTTCTTAAAGTGCATTCATAAAGAATGCGGGAAATCCAACGATGGTAAGAACCGTAAGAAGATACTAAAAACCTCAAATCAAGTTGGATAATGGATTGGTTTCTTTTCCGAAGAAAAACGTAACGAAAAAGGTCGCGCAACGAACACATTGTGAAAAGTGAGCTCATTGAATGTATGGTAGAGCAACGAATTAAACTTTCAAAATTAATTGATCTTGGTGGAACTATCTTAATAATTAATGGTGTTTTATTAAATCCAAATATATGTCAATAGCTGAGTAATATTGTCATATACAATAATAATGTCATGATTTTGGAAATCCCAGATAAGTACAATTAGGAAGATTGGTTGTCACAATTATGTATGAAATTGTATTTTTCTCACACATAAATTAAATAAAATTTCGGAAAACTTAAATAAAAATGTACATATTGTTGTTTAGATATTTGTTTAGGTAACACGTTAACATAGCAATTTAAATACTACTATTTTATTTAAGACAATTCAATATTGAATTTTTATTATATTACTGTGTAAAATGAAGTCACAACAGGTTTTATTTCTGATAACTTACTACTAAAAGTTGCAATTTATTATAAATTGAATAGTGTATTGTCAAAAGCTGTTCAGTGGAAAAGTAAACAGGTATAAACTAACAGTATACGTATAACCAAATATTGGTATGTTATGCAAATTAAAGACAGGTTAACTCAGCTTATAACAGTATCTGTTTCGGAGTGAGTATGCGAATCAACATGGTAATAATGTTGGGGTAACTTGTGTGTATTTGGGCTCCGCGATTGAATCCATTAGCATTATTTGGATCATCGTGCGATAGAGACAGTACGCCAACTTCATTTTCCACAATGTATACTAAACTATCTGCAGTTAATGCTTATCGTTAGTGATAGGAAATATTGATACCGAACATATTTGCAATAATTACAAACGCACACAGATATTAATTGATATTTTCGTTGCAAGCGACAGAAATCAGCTTCATAACAGATTCTTTCACGCAACGATAGAGTGGGAATTGAGTTTTCAAATTGTTGGAATATCTGGCTGCAAAAATAAGCCGAGTGTCGAAGGATACTGACGCGGTTCCGATCCAGAAATACGGGGACATTTTGCCAAAAAATCAACTATATCGCATAGATGTCTGTTGAATATGTTTTGCTTTCTCAATTTCCAGCAATCTCGAAAATGAAAAAAGTAGTAAACTGCAATAAAAATTGTTACTGTTATCGACAGTTAAAGTTGGATGTTTTGAAGATAGCATTTTTCATGGAAGAAATTGGTTGCTTTCTTTAACATGTCCTAACGACTCTTTTCAATATTTTTCCACCACTTTTTTTTAAATGAAAAGTATATCTTTAAATTACAAATTATCACTGACAATTAAGCATTACTGTTTGTTATTTAAAAGAAATTTAATGCTGACTCCATTGGGGAAAATCCTAAAAATTCTTAGTAATTCACATGGAATATCTTTTGACTCTCGAATATTCCCAGAATTTTACAAAGTGGACTATTCTCAGCATATTTTCTTTTATATAATCCTGCAAGAATCGGAATCACCTTCATCCATTTTTACAAATTATCATTGTTTAAAGCTGCGCGCTTCGCTGTGCATATATCTCCATGGTATTGTCGCCCGATTAAATTTACATTCACTAAAGAAACGCAACAAATTATAGATGAAGAAATCACGAGCATTATAAGCGAAATAGTAAATTTGAAACAAGTTAAAATAAATAATGTACAAATTGAATACTTAATGCTTCTTACAATGGTAGATAACAAGATTTGTAATGCTCTTACAAATACAAAATCCGCAATGCGGTGTTATATTTGTGATGCTACTCCTACTGAAATGAATGATTTAGATAACATAAATTCAAAAATTTGCAACGATAACAATTATTCGTTTGGATTATCCACTCTCCATGCGTGGATCCATGTTTCGAATTTTTGTTACATATTTCTTATAATATTCCCTTCAAAAAATGGAGTGCAAATACACTTGCTTTGAAAACAATTCGAAATGAGAGAAAAAAACAGATTCAAGAGGAATTTATGAAAAAAATGGGATTACTAGTTGACATAGTAAAGCAAGGATGGGGTTCAACGAATGATGGAAATACTGCAAGAAGATTTTTTCAAATCCAGAACTTACGGCCAGCATAACAGGGATAGATGCACTACTCGTTAAAAAATTTCACGTAATATTACAAGTCATTTCATCTTCGTACGAAATAGACGTAGATAAATTTCAAAACTATGCCTACAATACAGCAAAGTATTGTGTAAGTCTTTATGGCTGGTATTACATGCCGGCCTCGGTACATAAAATACTAATTCACGGGAAAGAGATAATAAAACATGCACTAGTGCCAATTGGTCGATTGTATGAAGAGGCCTTAGAGAGGAGACATAAAGATTTTCAAAATTATAGAAGTAATAAAAGCCGAAAATTTTTACGCACTGCTACAAATGAAGATATATTTCATAGATCATTACTAACTTCTGATCCATATATATCTTCCTTGCGTATAAAGTCCAACAATAAAAAACCTAAAACCCTGGACTCAGAGGCTGAGGAACTAATAATTAAATAAAAACTTTTAACACAGAAGGTAAGAATAATTAATTTAATTCTGTGTCACATAATTCTCAACTGATCACGAATTAAACTTATTGTATTTATTATTGCTTATATTTTAATTTGTGCTTTATACAGGTACCATAGACTTTGTGAATTTTAAAAACTTACCTGGAGATTCTGGAAAATACAGAAACAAGTTTACTCAACTAGCGATTCGTTAAACAAGTAGAAGAGTATTATTAACTAATTAATTAATTTGGACCTGTTTATTTAAAAAAAAAAAGTGCTAAAATTTGTTATACTTGTACACATATTTAAAAATTGCAAGAAAGGCTATTAAATAAACATAAAGTATATTACATTTTACAGTATTAAAAATGAATTCTTGTTAATATTCTTCACTCCAAATTTCACTTCGATATCTTTAATAGTTTAAAAGTTATACCAAAATGTCCCCGTATTTCTCGATCGGGATCACTGTGCGGCGTGGAGTGGAGAGGTTATGGTGCGGTGAAATAAAGACACGGGTTGGTTTATGTTATAAAAGAGGCCGTGTCTTTATTTCACCGCACCATAACCTCTCCACTTTGCGCGGAGCGTCAAATTTCTATCTGTTGTGACTGCAATAATAATATTGATGATAGTTGTTAATTCCACAAATCTTTTTTTAACTCACTTAGGTAACGTATATATTATATTTATATTACATCACTATAGCGATTTAGGTGGTTATAATAGCATTGTAAAGAGACCATACCGAAAAAATGCACTTGTAGATTAAATAAAACATATTGTCCTTTATTTTGACCTCAGTTCTTTAAATAAACAAAAACCAATGTAATTATCTTTTCGAAAAATATGTATAAAAGAGTAAAAGATGAAATTTAAATTAAATAATAATATTTAAGTTTTGTAGGATAGAGACGATGATGTATGTATGTGTGCGTGTGTGTGTGAGTGTCCGTTGGCCCCCACGAATCATGCGATCAGCGGGCGCGAATCGTCCGTTGGCGAGATCGTCGCGCGATTGGCAAAAGACGATCGGCCGAGGCTTCGTGGTCGGCGCTGTGCGAGGTGAGAGCACTCTCGGTAGAACTGTTAAAGATTAACGACATAACGCAGAAATATATATTACATTAATCCTCCTCAGGCATTTTCCCTCTTACAGTTTTAGTATTTTAGTGTTGTATAGCACCATATACACCCAAGAATGCAACTGTGTCGATCTAAGATTAACCCTCCGTCTGCAACCTGGGTCGTTTATGTCGGGAGCGATATTTCACTGTTGAATTTCCTTTTTTCAATAAATATTTTTTCCCATTGATGTTTTAAACATTTGACATTCCAACGAATACATATTGAAATAGGGATTTCTTTAAAACCTAAACAGTAAAATAATTACTCGTGAACATAAACGACCCAGTATGCCGACAGCGTCGATGAAAGTAAACTTGGAGACGAAGGGTTAAATATCTGTCTAAAGTACAATATACAAAGTTTACCTTGTTACAACAGAAAAAAATGGTTGATGAATAACTTTTGTTTATAGAAGTTAATAGTTAATTCGACCTCTGATCAGGAGTTATACTGTTCCAGATTTAAAGTAAGATTTGCTTTCTGCGACCAGAATGTTCTATCATATCTTCAACGTCTCAAGGAAAAGTATGGTGCATGCTTGGCATTTAACACTAGATTTACGGGATCCGTCAATTTGACGGATTTCAAATTTTCAAATGAAATACCCCAAAAACCATAGCATTAATTTGAACCATTTTGCATCGTAAATTAATCACTTCATCCAAAGAATATATACACACAATTATTTTTTCCTAAAGCTTTCCAATTTTTGAAATTTCTATGTAGTATACCTATCTCTACGAAACCCGTCAAATTGACGGGCTAGCTTATTTCATAAACAATCCTTATACGTTTGCTTCGTTCGTCAAATAATAAATATAAGAATAAAAGTAAAGTCTTTATTTTCTTCTCCTCCAATTCGTTATATCAATCGCGCCTCGATAATGTAAACTAAAGCGGATTGTATGGCCCGAGTGTTTATTTGGGTCTTCAACGAAATCGCTTATGCCTATTGCCGATGAGACCTCTAAAGCAAGAGCGATTTTCGGTATGATTGCTGCAGTGACAGTGTAAGAACGTTTTTCAAAGACAGTGTTCAAAAGTTTCATTTATTGTAGACAGTCTCCGCTTATTGTAAGTATTTACAATAGGGTAATTGAATTGGGGCACAGTATTTTTTTATTTTGACCAATCCCCCTTTTCTAGCAGTCATGAGTAAATCCAGGAGATATAATAAAATATTGAACAAAATTGTCAACATCTCTGAAGATTGTTCCGAGGATACCTCCGAAGAAGATCAGTACGAATTAGACCAAAGCGAAGCTAACAGTGCAAGTTCTGAGTATATTGAAAGTGGAGAATTAGAAAGATATCCTATATCGTTAATATTATTGTTACCATTTTCGTGATAGTTTTAAAAAAAAGACTTTTTACTTATTAATTATTTATTTAAATGTGAAGCCTAATATTGTTCAATTCAGACTTAATTAAAATAAATCGATTTTTTAAAGAAAATGCGTATTTTCGTTTACCCGTCAATTTGACGGGTGCTCGTAGAGATAGGTATATAAGAAACGCCCGTAAACCTAGTGTTAAGAACCCTTCGCTGCCGTCGTCTCCGTCGACCTCTTAATGTACCACTTCGCGTGAGATGCGAATTCATCGCTCACCGCGAGCAAACGACGTAAACCAGGGAGATGAGTACAGATTCTCGTAGTAAGAACCTTTACGACACCCACAAAAGTTCGCGTCAACAATTGATTCACCATAATAACCTCTCTTAACGATAGCTTTTTTTATTAACTTAACTTGTAACTTTGTTTTCGAAGTCTTACACTGTCTCGAGGATGAAAAAATTATTGTACTGTCATGATTCTGATAAAATCCATGAGATTGTAAAGTTGAGTAAGTCAACTGATGACATCGAACAATACACTACACAGCACCTTCACTTTGCATTTCTACAATTAGTTCTTAAAACTAGTACAGGTCCGAAATATTGTTCAGTGGAGGTTAAATTCGTAATTACTTAATTCATAACTACTCAATTACGTTATTTTAAGATGCATGCTTTATTGTTAGAGCAAATGCAAATAAAGACACGTCAACAAATCGAAAGCTTCCAATGATGACAAGAAGTTTTGATATTACTGTATTTCGATGGTTTAAATCATTCAGAAATAAGAAAATACATATACGCGGATCAATTTTATTTCTGTAGCGGCACACGGTCGGCGACCGTAATAACCATTCGAACAGTCCGCTTACAGATGTCAAGGTTTAGGCGAGAAAAACCTTCCCTGATATTTGCAAGCCCGGAAATGATTTTACTCTTTTATTACTTTTACGTGCATAGCAGACTTCGCTGATGAAAACGTTGCCAGCCGTGTACCGTTACGGGACTACCCGAAAGTCCCAAAACATAGAGCCACCTAAATTGGCGACAAAGAGTCCCTTTTCCCCGCCGATCAGGGCGGTGTTTTAAGGGAAAAGGTAACTCCACTCACGCGCCTTCAGGGAGCAAGCTCCACCCGCGCGTTCTCGGAAAAGGCGTTACCTTCTTCCGAGATTTTGTATACAAGGTGGCCCACATAACTCTGAACAGCTCAATATCTCGAAAACTATGCCATCGATTTTAAAGTTCTACATTTTAAGTGCCTTAAATTGCATGGAACTGAAGGGTCTTTCTGACTACATAAACGTGAAGTGGCCTCCCTTACCCTTTAGCGGTGGAGGGGAGGTACCTTTGTAATTTTAAATGGAACCGCCTATAAAATGTTACATATTTAGATTCTACTGGAAAAAACAAATCAATTTTGTCTGAAACATTTTTTTGTCAGATACTTCCATGATGAGATATAACAGTTTGAAGTTTCGAGTTGTAGGTACTTGAAGCTCTCGGAAATAACGTTATGGAATTATACGCGCTTGAGTCCATTGCTTAGTCATGAAGAAACACAAACAATAATATTTACAATTCTTGAGTTTGACTCACTTATCTATGAAAACGTTTTCAGTTTAGAGCTGTTATTCAAGCAGTAACATTGTGATTATGGCTACTTTTGACACAGAAGTGGATATGTTATTAAAGTTAGGTGAATGCAAAAAAATTATCGGCGTGCAGCAGTGATGTTTTTTGAACGTTATGGGATCAAAAAATGTCATGCAACATTTCATAACTTAGAAAAGCGGCTTCGCGAGCACGGTGAATTGTGTAAAAAAACTCGCAATAAACCTAAAGCTGTCACTAATGAAAATAATAGTGCCAGTATTCTTGCTGCAATTACATTAAATCCTCATATTAGTCAACGTACACTTGCACAAACATCACATATTAGTCATTCATCGATTCAACGAATTTTGAAACGGCAAAAGTATCATCCATATCACATGGTTTTATCACAGGAGCTTTCGATAGCAGATTACGATCACCGCGTAAGATTTTGTGAGTGGTTGCAGGGTGTTGTGGAAAATGAGTTTTTGTGCAAAATACTTTTTTCCGATGAGGCCACCTTTATGAATTCGGGGCATGTAAATAGACATAATCTGCATTATTGGGCCGTGGAAAACCCAAATTGGATGCGATGTGTTCCCTTTCACCATCGATGGTCTTTAAATGTTTGGTGTGGCCTAATAGGAGATTTTGCGATTGTACCTTATTTTTTTCAAGAAACTGTAGCATCTGCAAGTTATTGTAATTTATTAAAAAACCATTTTCCTGCGCTTTTGCAAGATGTGCCACTGCACGTTAGAAGAGAAATGTGGTTCCAACAAGACGGCGCTCCTCCACATTTTGCAATCATCACCAGGCAATTTTTGAACGAAAAATTTAGAAACAAATGGATAGGTCGTGGGGGAGCTCGTCGATGGCCTCCGCGATCCCCCGATCTAACACCATTAGATTTTTTCTTATGGGGATATGTAAAGGACAAAGTTATGTTTGAACCACCGACGGCAAAGGAGGATATGAAACAAAGAATACGTGACGCTTGCGCTTCAGTGACTCCCGAAATGTTAAAAAATGTTAGAACAACTTTGATGTTTCGAGTAAATAAATGTTTACAAGCCCGTGGTGGACATTTTGAACATTTCATTTAAAGTACATTTTATTTCTTCACGAATAAGCAAAGGACTCAAGCGCGTATAATTCTATAACGCTATTTCCGAGCGCTTCAAGTATCTACAACTCGAAACTTCAAACTGTTATATCTCATCATGGAAGTATCTGACAAAAAAATGTTTCAGACAAAATTGACTTGTTTTTTCCTGTAGAATCTAAATATGTAACATTTTATAGGGGATTACATTTAAAATTACAAAGGTACCTCCCCTCCCCCGTTAAAGGGGAAGGGAGGCCACTTCACGTTTATGTAGTCAGAAAGGCCCTTCAGTTCTATGCAATTTAAGACTAAGAACTTTAAAATCGATGTCATAGTTTTCGAGATATTGAGCTGTTCAGAGTTATGTGGGCCACCCTGTATATGTATATATCAATACTGGACATGGAATTTCTTGTCACCCTTCGACATTTGCACGTTTCAAAAGATGTATCACTAATTTTAGATAGTATATTGTAGTTGCTATTTCTTTGTAATATAGCTTGCACTTTATGGTTCATCTGAAAGAAATGATATGTATGTCATTCGGATCTAACTTTTTGTCCGCAATCGTCGGGTATATCTTTTACATTTCAAATAGCAGCAGTCACTAAATCCGTTGAATGGATTAAAGGTAAACCCGCTGCCTCTAGTTGTTTCATTGTCTCCGATAATTCATGAAAATGCGTTTGTATAAATGTCAAATTTTGTCGCAGATACTCAAATCGCAATGCTTCTTTGGCTGCTTTAATCGATGATGCCTCCTGTTCATTGAAAGATTCAATAATGTCCTTGATTTTGTCTAAATGGACTGCATAAAAAGATGCTGCTTGCAACCATGTTCCCCACCTCGATATGACAGGTTCTGGTGGTAGTGGAAGATTTTGAAATTGCTGTTTATTACTTTGCACGCATAATGGTGCTTTTAGAAATACTTTTTCAACAGTTTATATCAACTTATTGCCTGCTGGGAACTGTAATTGGACCACTTTGGCTATTCTATTTAATCCGTGCACTAAACATGTCACGTGCAACCAGTGTTGGGATATTGCACCTTTTTTCGCGCATGCGCGACCAAATGTAGGAACGTGTATACGTCCTAAGTTTGTGGGGAAAGTAGGGGGAACTGTTATTGGCGGGAAACCGGACAGAAGAGCGCTAGACGACACGAGACGACCGCGTTCCGAAGTCAAATAAAATATTTTATTTTTTTATTATATATTTGGTTTGTAAAGTTATTTCAGTACCGTTCCCTATCCCCAAAATAAAGGAAAAGAGTGAGTATATTATACATGCATACACAATTATAATATATTTATATATTATATGTACATACACATTAAATTTTAATATAACATATACATGTTAAACATTCATTTTTGAAAATCGAAAAAAAAAATTTTGCGAAATCATTCGGGGTGACCAAAGTACCCCATTTTAGCCCAACTTTGTATTTTACTGAAATCGTTGCGCATGCGCGAAAGAAAGGCGCAATATCCCAACACTGCGTGCAACATGTTTGGATAAAATACCTTTAACTTAACACTCCCATTAATATTCGTACACTCTTAAAAAGACAATAACGATTTTTGAGATGTTAGAATAATTAGTTTACTACATGACGTGAAAAAGAAATTATAAAACAATTGCAATTGGTCGGTATTGCAGAGAAAATACTAAAAGTTGTGTTTTACAATTTTTTTATGTCGCTTATGTTGAAAATTTAAAACATCCATTTTGTAGATCTGTATCAATTGTATACATTTTCAAATTTTCATCCAATTTGGATTACGTGGAAAACAGCGACATGCATCGAATGACGTAAGAATCCTTCGATTTATTACAGTTTAAGGCCGAAAATTGTGAAAAGCTGCAATTTTTACAATCTTCGAACAGTTGTAGCTCATTGCAACGTTTGCCGATTTTGGTGAAATATTCAGAGTGTATACAGTTGACACACATCTATAAAACGTATTTGTTGAATTTTCAATATGGACACACATAAAAGAGTTATAAATAACAACTGTTTAGTATTTTCTTTGTAATTCCGACAAATTACAATTTTTTCAAAATTTCTTTTTTTCAACGTGTAGTAAACTAATTGTTCTAACTTTTCAAAAAAAAAATCCAAGTCACATGATCCAATATTAAAACCGTGACCGTCTTTTAGAGTGTACGAATATTAATGGGAGTGACTGTATATGTCGCGGAATCTGTAACGAGGAGCAGTATCGTTTTTCGCCTCCATTCAATAGTATCCTTATGGCGGAATGTAGAAAACGTGCAATAGTTGCATGATTTATTTACGATAATTGCTTAGAAGATACCAAATGAGGTTGCATTTTTTCATTTTCGCGAAGTTTACCTACAACTAAATTTGCAATATACCGACCGCTCACATCTGTTGTCTTGTCTACAGAAATCCAAACATCATTGTCACCAATATCATTCCGAACATTTTCAATAACCAAATTATAACACTCATTCAAATAATTTTTGAGGAGCGTCGATTTATCTGAAATATCTTGACCCGTGTATTTTTGTAGAAAATTTCTCCACACTTCATTGTTGAAACATTTCTAAGGCATGTTTACAGCCACCATAGCTTCACACATTTCAATATATATAAATAATTTTTTCTTGATGAATTTGCGGTATTTTCAGGATTGTTATTGGAAGTACTAGCCATAGACTTATTATAATCTATAACATCGTTTCTGTGCACACCTGTGTCTAAATGCTGTCTGATTTGTGATTTTCTATAGCATCGCATTTTGTTTAAATATCGCGTTAGTTTGAAACGTGCTTGAATTTCGCCATTGTCGCGATCTAAATTCGTTGGCGATTCCTCCGAGTTTATTTGTTCGAGAGGCCAATAACCCATAATAATTCAAGTAAAAACTAATGTCAGCCGATAAACACGGCGATCGGTTGATCACCGTGCAAAACGTTCACTTCAAACTCGCGGCGCGAAGGTAAAGAGAGACAAAGAGAACAGCATACAAACATACGCTGAACAGAGACAGGCGGATAAGAGAGAGACAGCGCCGCGTAGCGGATCAGCTGAGAATCTCTCGCGACGCTTGCCGGTTCGCGTACACTTGCTTACGAGACGTGCAAGGAGTAACTCGCTCACGAATCGTGCTGGCGAGTCACTTGCTCTCGAGGCGCGCACGCGAACACTTCTTCCGAGTCTTCTCTGCTGTCAAGATTCTCCAGTCGAGCTATCGGATATTTGTAACAAATATCTGCCAGCGAGCTTTTGCACGACTGTGCGACCGGAATCGAGATCGTTTACGAGATCGTTCCTCCCGCTTTAAGAGAGCTGACAAGCCCGAGCAAGAGTTTGCGAATTCGGAATTCGTTTAGATTTTGGATATTTAACCTGTCGTTCCCTTTCCAGTCGAGCTATCGGATACTTGTACCAAGTATCCGCCAGCGAGCTTTTGCACGACTGTGCGACCGGAACTGATCTCGTGTACGAGATCGTTCCACACGCAGTAAGAGAGCCGACAGGTAGTACAAATACCTAAATCGAGTTCTGGATTTTCCGAGTTTCTGTCTGTCACTGCCCGCCGTTCAAGAGAAACTCTTGATTAACACGCTTACGTTATACGCCGCTTCTACTGTACGCAGATAGTCGATCTTGTGCGTGTAAGCGTGCAAGTGAAACTCTTGGAAGAAATCGTGTTTCCGATTCCGTACGACCACCCGTGTAACACCGGGGGACACTCTTTTCGAGTCCTGTAACTGTTATAAGCCCTGGCATACGCTTTGACGTCCCAGCGCAGCAGATACCGGAGACTCGAATTGTGAAGGTCAATTTCCCTTACGCCCTTGCCTTTTCTACGGAATTCGCATATTATACGGTGTCGGAATTGACTGGTCCAGCCACAGGTCTCGACTTGTAAGTCCTGGCTTCGTCCCCCTCCTCTGAGTGAGAGAGCGCGACAAAGATCTCGGCAGGCTTGACCCGTTCAACCAATATAGTCGCTCCTTCCGTATACGCCGTCGTCATTACGTCTGAGCTAAGATTACGAGTGGGAATAGTGACTGGTTGAACACGCTTACAATATACGCCGCTTCTATTGTGCGCAGATAGTCGATCTTGTGCGTGTAAGTGGTGAGTTGGACCACGTCTTCCACCTAGATTTCTATAGCCGCGTGACTTATTGAGTCACTCGCGAGCTTTGAATCAAGGTTGTTGAAGCACGGGTTAATTCGGCTGGATTATCGAACTTGGAGCCTTACAACCTCCCTGTAAGATTAACCGCCACCTTTACGCTGACGCCCACGCAGTAGAATCGGTTTAACTGTGACTACCCAGTGCGAGCGGACGGATTCTCGATTATCGAGATGCGTCAAAAATATACAGTCCACTACCTCTGCGTTCTGAGCAGTTTGGCTGTACTCCCCCTCCTTCGATAGCGATGATCGCAGTCAGGAGCGTACGGGAAACAGCGTCACGAACGGATACGTATCGTATCGAATAGGTGGTTTCACACCTTCGTTCGTTATTATTAATTTTCAGACGCCAACGTCGCGAGACGTCCAAGGGACCACCGAAGGAGACGGAGGAGTCGCGAACCGCCATCTTCCACGGGGATTTATTTTGATAAATAAACGGCCCACCATTAGGTGGATAACCTCGCTGTACAAACAATTTACTTTCCCTCAACAACTCCTATCTCCTCCTATTCGAGCCACCGTTAAAAAGTCGTTGGATTGTATTATACAGTCCACCTTTTTAACACATTTGCTTATCACATATTATACAGTGAACGTCTTCTCCCTCTGCAGTAATAGAATTATCCCCTAAAGTTGCAATCCAGTTGAACCCCATTAAATGTTTGCAAGTTTTCGCCTTATGCATTTTCTCAATATTTGAATTCTTAATGGTTATAAGATAGTTTACTAATAGTTTACTTGGTCTACTATGTTTATCTTTTATCTATTTCGTATATTTTTGCTTAATAAACTTATCCAAATATGCACGTATGCAAAATTTATGTATTTTATGCAATAAATATGCACTTATGCAAAATAGAAACTATATTTTTAGGTTCCCCTAATGACAAAACAAAGTTCTAGTAAGGAGCCTGGCGGGACGTGCAGATAGCAATCTTGGTCATCATGTGGAAGGAATTGCGGAAATGAAGGAGAAACAACGAGGATTCTTTCACTTTGTCTTCGGCGTCCTCTTCAGCACATCCATCAAGATTTACGATGACAGCAAAAAGTCTTATTGACACTTGCGTCGAATTAACTACAAAAAATGGTGGACCTCTAAGTATTGTGGAAGATTCAGGTTATCGTAAAATAATTTACCCAATATTAGAGACATTAGAACCACGCATTACAATTAATATAGACAACATTCGGGAGGTTGTTATAGATCAGGCAAGTGAAGTGCGAAACGTAATAAAAGCGGAAATTGTTAATAATTTAGTTTCTATAGAAATTGACGGAGTAACTCGTCAATGTAGATCATTCATAGGTATTAATGTGCAATATATTAAACATCAAAAAATAATTATAAGAACTTTAGCATTAATGGAAAGATTTGAAGAAAACATATTCGAATTTTTACGAGTAACTCGAAAGTTAAAGATCTGTTCGAATATATTCGAGTAATTCGAAAAATTTCGAGCTGAAAATTCATTTTCGAGTAAATAGAAGTTTCACGAGGGCTCGAATATCCGAGCCGGTTGATTTTTTCAAGTATCTCGCATTCTTTTCAAGCAGTTCGTCGATTTCAAGTAGCACGGAAAATTCAAACGCTTGACTCGGCTCGACAGACCGCACATTACTCGACTCGAAATTCGAATACTCGAATAAATCGAGTACTCGCACACCCCTAGGGTGCGGTGTGTTGCACACACGTTGCAACTTGCGGTTCAAGATGCCACGCTAAATTTTAATGTGCAATGTCTGATACAGAAAATTCGCTAGTTCGTAAGAAAACTCCGTAGTTCTACTGTCACAATACTTTTAAAATATATGAAATTGTCTAAACCTATACTAAATTACCCCACTAGATGGAATTCAACATTTTATATGTTAAACATCCGTATTAGGTATTCTAATGTATTCTAGTATGTTCGAGTATATTCTAGTATAATCTAGTATATTCTACTATATTCTACTATATTCTAATAAATTCTGGTATATTCTGGTATATTCTAGTATATTCTAGTGTATTCTAGTATATTCTCGTGTATTCTAGTATATTCTAGTATATTCTTGTATATTCTAATATATTCTAGTATATTCTAGTGTATTCTGGTATATTCTAGAATATTCTAGTATATTCCAATATATTATACCATATTCTAGTATAATCTAATAAATTCTAGTATATTCTAGTATAATCCCGTATATTCTAGTATATTCTAGTATATTCTAGAATATTCTAGTATATTCTGGAATATTATAGTATATTCTACTATATTCGAGTATAGTCTGGTATATTCTAGTATATTCTACTATATTCCAGTATATTCTGGTATATTGTAGTATATTCTAGTATATTTTAGTATATTCTCGTATATTCTACTATATTCTGGTATATTCTGGTATATTCTAGTATATTCTAGTTTATTCTACTATATTCTACTATATTCTAGCATATTCTAGTACATTCTAGTATATTCAAGTATAGTCTGGTGTATTCCAGTATATTCTACTATATTCTAGTGTATTCTGGTATATTCTGGTATGTTATAGTATATTCTGGTATGTTATAATATGTTCTACTATATTCTGGTATATTCTTGTATATTCTAGTATATGCTAGTATATTCTAGTATATTCTAGTATATTCTAGTATATTGTAGTATATTCTGGTATATTCTAGTATATTCTAGTATATTGTGGTATATTCTAGTATATTCTAATGTTTTCGAGTATATTCTAGTATGTTCTAGTATATTCTACTATATTCTGGTATATTCTAGTATATTCTAGTATATTTTAGTATATTCTCGTATATTCTACTATATTCTGGTATTTTCTGGTATATTCTAGTATATTTTAGTATATTCTAGTATATTTTAGTATATTCTCATATATTCTACTATATTCTGGTATATTCTGGTATATTCTGGTATATTGTGGTATATTCTAGTATATTCTAATGTTTTTGAGTATATTCTAGTATGTTCTAGTATATTCTAGTATATTCTAGTATATTCTATTATATTCTAGTATATGCTGGTATATTGCAGTATATTCTAGTATATTTTAGTATATTCTAGTATATGCTAGTATATTCTAGTATATTCTGGTCTATTCTGGCCTATTCTAGTATATTCTAGTGTATTCTGGTATATTCTAGTATATTCTACTATATTCTAATGTATTCGAGTATATTCTAGTATGTTCTAGCCTATTCTAGTATATTCTTGTACATAGTAGTACATTCTGGTATATTCAAGTATAGTATTAGAATAGTCCGAACATAACAAAATAGAACAAATGTTACTAGAAGAAGATGCAAAGCAACGTAGTCCCCCAAATTCAGTATTTAGTATAAGAGCCGCATGAATTGTATTTTCACAACGTCCAGCAGAGAGTAAGCAGAGATAAAAATATTTTAGGGTTCTGGGACAAACGTACTTTTTCCGAACTGCGCACACTTGCTAATATTGTACACGCAGTTCCAACAATGCAAGTGTCCGTTGAAAGATTATTTTCAGGATTGAAATTCATATTAAATTATCAATGATCGAGATTAAATATGTAACGATATTTTAGACGACACTATTGGTCGACCGAACAAATGCAATTTTGTAGTTACAAGTTTATACACGAGCGATTGTGCGCGTGCACGTGTGTGCGTGTGGACGTACGGCTGTAAATTCAATATTTAAGTGCGGACTGTATGTGTATGTAATATTGAGATGCGTATTGTAACATTTGAAACACTAGTAAAGTTAGGGATCTTACATTTATGAGCAGTACTTATGTAAAATTCTATGTTTTCATTATTATATAATAGCTATTATATTTTGAGTTAGTTATGAAAAAGGAAAATTGCAATACAAGAGGGATCTCTGAAAATTTAGTTATTAAAGAATAAAAAGAAATTTAGGTAAATTAGTTGAATTAAATAAATGAGAAAGATTGAAATAAAATAAAGAAAAAATCGTTAAATGTATTTCTTTACTTTACGTGTTGTTTTCGCAAAAATATTAATGCGTCCTCTAACGTGTATGAAACCTGTTAAGGTTCAAAAATTAAATGAAAAACTGTAAGGATAAAATTAATACTAAATGTATGTTCATATTTGCTGTACTTTGCATGTATGTAGGATCAAAGACGATAAATATAAAAATGTATATAATTTAACACAAAAATCACAACTAGTACAATGAATTAAACTTTTTCACAACTTTTTCACGTCTCAATCTCCGTTTGAGATTTACAATTTTTCGTCTCGAATCATTCACGTCGTACTTTTTTATCTGTTCTGAAAACCGCAATCAATTACATTGTTTTCAACAGATCGTCGCGTCGTTACCGTTACTATCATCGTAGTAGTCGGCGGTATTCGGTACGGTAATTTGGTACAGTATCATCCCTGTATGGGGGGAACCGATGCCTGCATGGTGACAGACGACGAACGCAGTGAGCAAGCGTTGCGAAGACGGTCGCACGTGAGCGAAAGGACGACGAAGCGAAGTAAGGGGCACATCCAGGAAAAACTGCTAGAGAGGGCAGTAGGATGGTGTTCCCGAAAAGTGACGAAGTTGGTGACGAGTTGTGTTGGTGGAGCTGAGGCCAAAAAAACGATAGCACTTAGACGGACATTCGAGGGCGAATGCCGGAGCAGGATGGCCGAGTGTGGGATCAGGACCTCCCAGACCAAATACTGTATGGAGATTAGGAAAAGTAGGAGGGTTCCATGGGTATGTGTAAGAGTTGATCAGCTACAACCGCGAGGGTTCCGGGTTCGATTCCCGGAGCGGAATTCCTCATTTTTCCTAAGATCTGTGACGTTGCAGATTCTGCGACGTCACTTCTCCGTTAAATTTCGCGGCCAGAAAGGCAGTTCGTATGGACCGGACCGCCACCTAGCGTACCGAACCAACACTCACGAATCTCGAGAGCGTTCCCCGAGGAAATTCCGCGTAAAACGAAAGAGCAGCGGGTAATTTGAAGGGGATGACCCACTTGGACGCTATCCGATTGGACGCGTCCCGATTGGACGCGTTCCTTTCTGACGCCGTGCCGATTGGACTCGACGTTCGGACGCCATTGCGGTTGGATTTCTGACATTTGGGCGCCGTGCCTTTTGGATTCGTGACATTTGGGTGCCGTAAATTTTGTAATCATTGCTTTTCGAATTCTAAATATGGTGATATTTTATTGTGAAATGTACGGTTGGGTCTGGGTTAGTTCTGGGTTAAGTCTGGGTTAGTTCTGGGTGAGTTCTGAGTTATGTCCAACCGGTACGGAGTCCAATCGGCATGAAGTCCAAACGGCACGGCGTTAAAACGACACGAGTCCAATCGGCACGTAGTCCAAAAGGAACGCGTCCAATCGGGACGCGTCCAATCGGATGGCGTCCAAACGGAGGTGTCCCAATTTGAATTGCGCGTGCCGAGTACGGCCAAGTTACAGGACGTGCCCCGTGCACCACCAGCCCCTTTAGAGGTTCGAACGGCGGCTCGCTCCGTGGGATTCTATAGTCGCGACCTGCTGGCTCACCAAAACGTCCCGTCGACGGGTAATAAAAGGGCTGCCGATGCACACGGGTTGAAAGACCCGGAGACGACACAGGCCTCGAACCCCCACAACACCGGACTTTCTTCATAGAAGAACTCCACCATGGAGGACCTGCTGCCGTCTCACTCCGCGGGAAGGGGTTCCAAATGCGAGGGTGGTGTGGACGCGCCCTGGGATCGTCTTGGACGCCCGGTTTGCCGCGAGGCAATCGTTAACGGAAATTCGGATGTCGTCCAGAGCCAGGGAACATCCGTGGGATCCCACCAATTACTGATTTCGCGTGCGAGATCCGCCAATTAGGGAAACCCCATAATAAGTAGGGTGGGGATTGCCGGGTAGATCGCTGTTAGGATCACCGCGAAGGATCACTGTCGTGTCGAATTCCGTACCGGAAACCCGGATCAGCTAAATAAAGAGTGTCGAGTGCCGGATCGTTATCGATAACGTTACCAGGGAACGCCGCCTGCGAAAACGGTAAGTCGCTTCAGTGATCCTTCCCGTGACATCTCGTGTAATGGTTCGTATTGTTTCGCGCGAGGACGAAACGCTTCTCGTCTCGCCCTCGATTTTGTACGCGCCGAAGCGCTTCTCGCCTCGTGTTCGCGTCTCACGCCAATTGCCGGCGTTTTGAGGGAAGATAGTATTTCGTATTTTAGTAAACAGGGAGTTTTCCTCGGAGGAATCGCGTCGAGAGGAGTGAGTGCGGTTCTCTGCGTCGTCTCGTGTTCGTTTTGTAGGTCGTGAGCGTGTACCTCGCGTCACCGGGTATAGCGTGCGCGTAAGAACGAGCGAGCTCGAACATCGCGTGCCGTCGCATGCTCGCCGCGTTCCGTTCCGGGAATCCACGACAGTCGTACCGAAATTGCGCCGAACATCTGCGTTGCGAATTATTAGAAAAGTCGAATGCCGTCCACCTGTATTTTCCGGACTTGCAAGAAACAACTAAACCCGCGTAACGAACTTCCACCTGTTCCGATTAATCTGTATGAAGAGCGCGGGCTCTCGGGTCGCGGCCACGTGGCCGCCACTTTGTAAAACTGCTACCATCTAGTCAAGTAAATCTCGACAACTATGAACTGTCGTTTCTTATCCTACGCGATCCGTCCTGCCGTAAGGGCCGACCCCGTCCTTCCTGCGTCCGGACCTCTGACCCTTCGCGAGTCGCGTAACGTCGCATGAAGCTCGGTAACGTAAATTCTCGTTTCGATTCTACGCGTAAATTAATCGTTTCGCGCGGTATCCTTGCGATACCTGGCGCCCGAACATCGTCCGTAGGTATTGTTATCGAGTCTTCGAGTCGCGTTTTTGTGCCGGGTGGACCTCGTCCGTACGGCCGGCCGAGGTCCGGTCTACGCGCCTATAAAATCCCGGAGTTGACCCTTCTCTCGTCCGCGAAAAAGGGCAACGTCACAGATCCTACATGTATACTTGTATACTTTAAGTGTTGTGTTTCAATTTTTTCCATAATACATGTATATTCGTATATCTCTGAAGTAAACTGTCTAGAGTGTCTATCTTATCTTACTAGTAACCCGCTTCGAGCGGGTTAAACCGCTCTCTTTAGACTCTAAAACCTGTTCTTTCGGGGTTAATAATGCTAATAGAAACCTTTCTCGGTTAATCGGGTTTCGCATCCTTGCTCCCAGGTGCAAGAAACCGGGATTTTTTGCATGTACTTAACTGAAAGCGTGTTCCAAGACGAAAATAATAAGCATGAATTTTGTTTGTTTTTGCTGATGAAACAAAGAGTAATACTTAAGCTTTTTCTCCACTCAAATAGGTTTATAAACCGATTGCCGTCGATTGCTGCATTAAAATTTGTTACACGTTATTGGTAGATATGTATACGATAAAACTAAAAAGGTTTCAGCGCCAATAGCTGTCTGTTTGTACACTGTATCACAAAAACGATGACGCGTGAGAATGCGCGGTTGCGCCGCGCCGCACAGTGGGGCAGAACGGCGAAAATGCGGAAAAAACTCTATATCTCCGTAACGGATCGTCGTATCGACCTGCCGTTGGTCTCAATCGACTGGGGGGGGGGGGGGCAAAAATACATCAATAATGAATGATATTTGATATATTTTTCAATAATTGATAAGTAATTTCATAAATAATTGAAATTTAAATTTAAAAAAAATTTGTTCTGATATGCAATTTAAGTAATATCATTTTATAATTAATATTGAACGATGAAACGTATTCAATATCATTTTTAACATGCATATTCTATAATAATAATTATGATAATACTGCTTTATTCAGCCTTACAGCCAAGAATTGGACTTGCATTACAATACCTATGTTTACAAACTATCTCACAATTGTCTCACTAAACTACCCTACAAAATATTCTATAATAAATACCTTTAAATTTCATAATAATAAGTCCAGGGCTTCTTCACTGATGGGGAGATGTTTCTTTTTCGGTTCTGGCCTCAACTGCGTGATGTAGGGATTCGATGACTCTAAGATTTTATTAAATATATCTTCGTTAGTGGCAATGCGGGAACATTTCCTTGTAAAGTGAAGCCGGTAACATTTGTAATCTTTGTTCCTACTTTCTTGAGCTTCCTCGGAGAGCATTCCTATTGGCAAAGCTGCAGCTTTTATTATTTCTGCCCCATGCATCAAAACTTTATGCACTGTAGAAGGCATATAATACCACGGATACAAGTTAATCGCCAATTTCACCGTTTCTGTCGCATATAAGTTCAATTTTTGAGTATCGATCACAGAGCTGCCATTGATCACTTCCAATATAAGACCGAGTCGGCGAATCAAGTTTTCATCTATTTTTGTGATGTCACCTGTCACAGAAGGATTTCGAAAAAATATCCCTGACATCTACAAGCGGGCAGTCTTAATGCTTATTATAGGCGCTAATCGTGTGCCACTAGAGTATAGTTGTTTAATAAATTTACTCACCCCACAAAATGTATATTATTCGTAAAAGAATCTAAGAGGCTACATTTAAGTAAAAATGTACGTTTCTTTTTTGAAAACGCATTTATAGCGAACGGTAGGGCATTACATGTTTTGGAAACTTTGACTTTGGGGTAATTTTTCTGAGCCCCGTTTGAATTACCACACAAATTAATGGTTTACTATTTCGTCACAAGACATGATCTCTCGATTAATATGGGTTTGAAGAAAATCAGGTTCGTCCTCGTTGAGATTTTCTTATGTGGACAAAATTAAGTGGACAGGTCTAATCATCAACAAAAAATCAACGCAATTTAGCTTAACAAAATGTATTTTAATGAAATAAACAACAATATCAATAATAAAAGTTAATATAATAGAATATATTATCATTAATCAAAATTGTATACAATTTTTGGTGGTCAAAATTAAGTGGACACTTTATAAATATTTAGAAAATAAGCAATTAGTATTTGGTATTGTAACCTCTTGCTTTAATTACTGCTTCTAATCGTCGTGGGATGATTTCCACAAGTTTTTGGAGGTAACTTCGATCAATTTGTTGAAATTTTATTTGCAATTCGTTTAAAAATACTGTTTTATTATGACGTCTTCCTAATGGTATTTCCGAATCTAATAAGCTCCATAAATTTTCTATAGGATTAAGATCTGCACTTTGTGGAGGCCAATAGAGAACATCTATCCCACAATCTTATAAAAATTTTTTCGTTTTCTTCGCCGTATGCTTATGATCATTATCCCGTTGTAGCATCCATCCCTCATCGAAATCCATTTTTAGGGTTCACTATTCCATATTTTCATTTAAAATGTCAACAAACATATCTGCATTCATGATGCCATGGATGGGTGCTAAATTTCCAACCCATACCAAGAAAAACATCCCCATACCATTATGGATCCCCCTCCACGTTTGATGGCAGGCAACACATACTGCTTCTTGAGAGCTTCATTCGGTTTTCTCCATACGCGTGTTCTCTTTTTTTTTAATTTAATGACTCAAATTTGCTCTCGTCACTCCATATAATTTTTTTCCAAAATAATAATGGCTTATTCACATATTTTTTTGCGAAAGCTAAACGTCTCTTTTTATGAAGTTTACTAATGCGTGGCTTGCGTCTAGTTAAACAACTCTTCGGATTAACTTCTTTTAATCTTCGTCTCACAGTTCTTGAAGAAATATTTAATTGTACAGTTTCAACAATATTTCGTGATGTTATCGATGGAATACGTTGAGTTTCTCTTACAATTTGTCTATCATCGTATGAATTTGTGCTACGTTCTCGTCCTCGACCGATTAAATTTTCAACAGTATCATACTGTAAATACTTGTGATAAATTGTATGCACTCTACTCTTAGAAACTTTGTATTTTTCAGCCATTTTACGATAACTTAGTTTATTTTTGCACTCTGAAACAATTAACTTTCGCAGGTGCACGGGAAATTCTTCTCGTCTCTTAGACATGCTCGGTTTATATTTCTAATCTTGCTTAAACAAAAGTTCAATGTCTACCGAGGACGAATGACACCGCACAATGCGAGAGTCAAACGTTTGTTTACATTTTTTCCGTCCCAACACAGAATGTCCTCTGCGTCCACTTAATTTTGTCCACGGTCTCAAAGACACCCATACAAACAAATATGCATAAAAATTAACAGAAACATTATATTTATGCTTTTACATACTAAATAAATTCTTTCGTTGTGTATAAAAATTTTTCATGTTAAACATCTGCAATAAATTTATAACACAATAAATGAAAATAGAGATTATTCAGAATTTATGTTCTGTCCACTTAATTTTGTCCACGACTATACTCGCTTCACAGTCAACGTGTTAAATTGGTAAAAGATTCATTTAAAGCAATACAGATGCCGCATTCGGATCCATTCGGATATAAAATGTACAGGGAAGATAGTTTATAATGTCAGTATTAAAGAAATCACTATGCCAGACTGGAGCTCGACGGAGCTTTTTTTGTAAAACCTGATAAACACATCGAACTACGAATTTCTAAACGCTTATCTTGTCTATTATTTTTCTCCATGATCTTAATGAAATTGGGGCAGGATAGACGTTTCTTTTGCTTCCTATACACAAAAATAGAAGACCTGAAAAGTTTCACATTGATATCTATAAAAATGTAGGTATAGGAACAAAAATTCTGTCGGCATTCGAAACTGCTGATTCTTACTCAGGTAAGAAAGTTCAACTTCAGTGGCCTTTCAGCAGCAAAAAAAATAACAAGAATAAACGTATAGGAACTATTTGTTTTGGCTAATAACGAAAACTAATTGACAGAAAAAATAGCCAAAATTCACACTTTTTTTGGACTTTTTTCCGCCTCTGCCCCACTGTGCGCCGTTCAGGTAGTCGCTATGGTGTCTTTTGGCATTCAAAGAGGAAAGCCATTGCCAAAAGAAAACCAGCCAAATTTTGTCGTAAATTTAGATTAGGATCGAGGATCAAATCCTAACCCGAAACAGATTCGATAATACAAAAATGGGGTTTTTCAGTAGTCAAAAGCGCTAGATAAAAGATCGATCTAGACAACCTTAAAGGCCTATTTTATCGTTTACGAGGCTTAATTTGCATTATTCGGAAGCATGCAACTGTCCATGTAGCTATTTTCATATAGCTGTGACTGTGAATAATGCAAATTACGCCTCATAAACGTAAAAATAGGACTTTCGAAGGCGATTGCGACCTAGATTGATCTTTTATCTAGCGCATTTGACTACTGAAAAATCCCCGAGATGAGAACGCGCATCCCGCAACCCTGCAATTCCGTAAAGGAGTCTACCGCCTTAATAATTTGATCAGAGGAGAAATCATATATTGACATCTTCAATTTTAAAAATTTTCCAACAATTTTGAATTTCATCTTCTCAATTTTGCTATAAATGCATAAAGATCCGCTGTCTAATAAATAATATAATATAAATATAAATAATAAGGCAATAATGGGCAAAGAATGCCTGGTATTGTTGTTGGAGCGCCGATTGGCATTTGTTTAGAGACGGAAGGAATTTAACATCAAGTAAATTATACAGAATTTAGTATATAATAACTTAAAAATATTCCATTATTAATAATAAAATAATTAATAATATGTATACCCAAATTCGAGAAAACCGTTTCGAAAAACCTTATATAACTTTTATGGGTTTGGAATTAAACAAAATCTGATTATTAATTTGAATTCAGCACCTCAAAATCTATAAAACTGTACCATTTTTATTAATTTAATCTTAGAAGTAGCTTCAGAAATTTTTTTTGTCCGCGTTTTTCGCGTTTCAACCCACTGTGGAGCGGCTCGGATACCCCGCCAAAAGACAGCGCGCTTTGGGCGCATTTGAAGGGGCAGCCATCTTTCTGACTTCTCGGAAAATCGGGAACCGCCCTGTAAGCTCCATCCTGAGTAGACGGAAAAAATGAGTTGAAGCCTATGGCAAAAGCTCAGAGTCGGATTAACGATAGTCATTTTATTATTATACAAAGTATTGTCTTTTTGTTATTCTTTCTCTAAATACCAGCATATTTTTCGTATAGGCTAATTTCGCTACTATAGCTAGACGTTCAGTAGCTCATTACTGGACGTGTTCGTGTACATCGGCATTGCAATTGACTATGCATACTTTACAAAAGTGATTCATTTATTCAGAGACTCCAATCTACTGAGTTGTATTATAATAAAACTACGATGCTGATCGGCATAACAATTCAAGTATGAAAAATGATAACGAATTAGATCACTTAATACTTACCAGTTACACATGTGTAACGACTACGATTTTCTATTTCACAATAAAAATATTAAATAAATGTAGTGCATGTCATCATTTTTAATTACAACGCATATACATACACTTGCGTTCAAAAATATAGAAGCTTCTTTCTATAGTGAATTAAGAATGAAAGCTTAACTGTCTATAGTGAAAAGCTTATTGCATATTTTGAATAGTTTAGTAAATAAAACTGTTTTCTTAATGTTACATTTTACCAATTCTTCGTTTTGATGAGGCTAAAATATAGAAATAATATTTTCATTTCTTACGTTTAATTCGATACTCTAATGTATAGTTTATGTGTTTTATCATTACAATATATAAGATTGCTATTGCAATAAACAATCTGTAACTGACCTTTTTAAAATTTTTTTGTTAAACTGCTTCCACATTTTTGAATGGTACTGTATATTCGGAAAATTTCTAATATTTTGTAAATTAAAATTTTTTTACATTTTATAAGTACCTGACTTTGATTAATTCTGTAACTATAGACGTTGTTGTCGGAACAAACGCTGGTAGAAAACAGTTAGTTAGTTAAATACTCGAAAATATTGATATTGCATTCAATCTCAAGAATATCAGCAAGAAGAACAAAATCTTCTCACCACAGATGTCAAAAGCATTTCAGAAAAGCTATGGAATGGAATCATGGCGTCAATAAACTCCTATTGTGCACCTGGTACCAACAGAATTCAATCTCTGGAAGAAATTGAATTGGTTTCAACTCGTCGCGATCAACATTGCGAACTAAAAAAAGAAAAGACCAGTCTGCGGGAAGATTTCCGAAACTTTTCTCCAACAATTCCATATCTGTTCTTATGTCATACATGGCCGTCGGGACTTTGCAATTTCTTCTGGCAGACTCACAAATAAGACTTAGGTAAGTTGTGCATACTAGTCCAAGTCAGTGATGGTATATCGTCTCGGTTTTTTCGCGCATGCGCGACTAAATGCAGGAACGTGCCGTACGTCTTGTGTTTGTGGAAAGTAGGGGAGAACTGTCATTGGCGGGAAACCGGACAGAAGAATGCAAGACGACACGACGAGACGACCGTACTTCGAAATTTTGGTAAGTTAATGTTAATATATTCGATTTCATAATGGCAACTAGTATTGTCGAAGGAGCTACTTGTCAATTCATATTTGAAAATCGAAAAAAAATTTGTGAAACTATGCGGGGTGACCAAGGTACCTCATTTCAGCCCAACTTTGCACTTTACTGACGCTAAAATCGTCGCGCATGCGTGAGAAAACCGAGACCATATACCGTCACTGGTCCAAGTCGCACGCGATGTCCTGACTAGCGAAGAGAATGGTGGGAAAAGCGGAGACTCGCAGCTGCGAAGATATCGGTCGAGCCATCTACTCTCGTAAGAATATTGTTACGTACGGAAAATTCATCTACGTGATTTTTTGAGCCTTCTTGAAGCCACATGTCGCTCTGCAGTGGTCCGCTAGTTTATCTAAAAAACTAACTCTCCCACGGGGGTACTGCATCTGGGAAATTCTCAGGAATTTCCATCCAGATGCACTCCTACTCCCACCCAAATTTCTAGACAATTTCGGGGTATATAAAGGCCACGATTCCAACCACAATGGGGCACAGTTGAAACCTAGTCACGTTGCGACAAGTTACGTATAAGCAAGATCGGGTATAAAATCCTTTTCGAGCATTAACTCAACAGTACGTATTCCATCGCACAAATAACTAGATAACCGTAACCCCCGCATTTCTCAGTGCGTCAAAACCGAGAGTTAGGGATATTAGTATCCGCGACTACACGTTACACAATTACAATTGTAACCCCTACTTAATTATTGAATATATTATACTACATTTTTAAGGAATTCAAGTCTATTAATTCCATATTCACATCAGATTTCTATCCCAGAACTAGTATTCCCACAACGATATACTTTAGCCGCTCAAAGTATATCAATTTCTATATAAAGTTACGAGAGCCGATGACAATTATCCATTTCCCGATCCACGCGGCGACCCGACGGTGAAATACACGTCGGCCAGTCCTCGTGTCCCTACATTTCCGAAGTGGCGACCCGGTGGTGAAATACACACCGGCCAGTCCACGGTATAACCTATCCAATAAACCAAGGTGGAGACCCGTCGGTGAAATACACGGCGGCCAGTCCACAGGTTCCTTTCCTTATATGGCGACCCGACGGTGAAATACACGTCGGCCAGTCCATTGTTCAAGGTGACGACCCGGTGGTGAAATACACACCGGCCAGTCCACGGTATTACCTATCCTACAAACCAAGGTGGCGACCCGTCGGTGAAATACACGGCGGCCAGTCCACAGGTTCCTTTCTTATATGGCGACCCGACGGTGAAATACACGTCGGCCAGTCCATTGTTCAAGGTGGCGACCCGGTGGTGAAATACAAACCGGCCAGTCCACGGTATTACCTATCCTACAAACCAAGGTGGCGACCCGTCGGTGAAATACACGGCGGCCAGTCCACAGGTTCCTTTCCTTATATGGCGACCCGACGGTGAAATACACGTCGGCCAGTCCATTGTTCAAGGTGACGACCCGGTGGTGAAATACACACCGGCCAGTCCACGGTATTACCTATCCTACAAACCAAGGTGGCGACCCGTCGGTGAAATACACGGCGGCCAGTCCACAGGTTCCTTTCTTATATGGCGACCCGACGGTGAAATACACGTCGGCCAGTCCATTGTTCAAGGTGGCGACCCGGTGGTGAAATACAAACCGGCCAGTCCACGGTATTACCTATCCTACAAACCAAGGTGGCGACCCGTCGGTGAAATACACGGCGGCCAGTCCACAGGTTCCTTTCTTATATGGCGACCCGACGGTGAAATACACGTCGGTCAGTCCATTGCTTCCATACGTTGGCGAGGTGGCGACCCGGTGGTGAAATACACACCGGCCAGTCCACAAAACCAAGTCTCCTAATTATATAACCTCGGTCACGCATCTCCCGCTTAGCCCTCGGCTCGTAACAATATAGTGGTTAAGTTTATATTTAGTTGTACAATGTATCTGACATGTAGACGTTGACCGTAACGGTCAGATTTATCGCTCGTAACAAAATAAAGTAACTTATTATATATGAGCCACCAATTAGTGAACAAGTGGCAACATGTCAGTCATGAACCTAGAATGCGACCGAAGAGCGACAATCCTCCAATCCCTTTGTACTGGAAAATCGCCGGCGGAAATGATTGCGTGGTTTGGCTACAAATTGACGCAAGTTTACGACCTAGTCAAGAAATTCCACTGATATCCTATTGCCACCCAAATCATTATGATGCCACCACCCATCTGTCTGTTACTTCTGCAGAGTGATTTCTTTCTTTCGTAAATCATGTAAGTACTAGTTTAGATAGTCTGGACCATCCAAATTGAAGCGTTTTTCATCAGAAAGGATCATCTTTTTCCATTTTTAACACCAATGTATTCGTTCTTTTGCAAACTCCACTCATACCTCTTTACGGCGACTTGTTAGTGGTGGTTTCTTCAAAATTTTAGATCTATTTTGACAGTTACAATTCTTTGTTAACCTTTGAATTGTCCTAACACTACGTGTTGCTACAGCTTTACCTGCTATTTGCCTGGCAGTTAAGGGTGCGGACCCCTGCGCGTAGCGCTCCAAGCGGCCGCCAGGGGAAGCTCGAATGAGAATGTGTGGCACACGCACACCGCTAGATTAGCCTATACGTATAAGAGCAGAGAGGAAACTCTTACGAGATTTCAAGCTATTTCAAGGTTCCGCGGGGCCCGTTTTCACGGCGAAAAAACGCGAAAGTAGGAGTTTTGAGTATACACGCCCACTAAATGAAAGATAAATCTAGTGCACTTGACTATAGAGACAGCCGACTTTTGCGAAATTGAGGCGTACTTTGGGATATTCGGCAGCATGTTGCCCATCAGAAATCGTTGTACGCCGCGTGACGTCACGACATGTTGAATCTTTAAGTATCTGGAGATTTAGGGTTCTTATAGAGACACCTGGATGCACGCCCGCTCGCGAGGGCACATACAATGCTGATGAAACGTCTATTATGTTATTTATTTACGTATTTAGGCGTAAAAAGTAGACTTCTAATACAGATATCAGCGCTCGTAGCGATAAATGCCGGAACTATGTCTTTCTCGAAGTCTGCTTTTTACGCCTAAAATACGTAAATAAATAACATAATAGACGTATCATGAACATTGTATGTGCCCTCGCTAGCGGGCGTGCATTAAGGTGTCTCTATAAGAACCCTAAATCTCCAGATACTTAAAGATTCAACATGCCGTGGCGTCACGCGGCCTACAACGATTTCTGATGGTCAACATGCTGCCGAATATCCCAAAGTACGCCTCAATTTCGCAAAAGTCAGCTGTCTCTATAGTCAAGCGCACTAGATTTATCTTTCATTTAGTGGACGTGTATACTCAAAACTCCTACTTTTGCGTTTTTTCGCCGTGAAAACGGGACCCGCGGAACCTTGAAATAGCTTGAAATCTCGTACGAATTTCCTCTCTGCTCGTATACGTATAGGCTAATCTAGCGGAGTGTGTGTGTGCCACACATTCTCATTCGAGCTTCCCGTAGCGGCCGCTTGGAGCGCTGCGCGCAGGAGTCCGCACTCTTAACCTCTGCAGGAACGAGAAGAAATATCGGAACGAACTGTGGCGTCGGTCCCCATAGATAGGCCTAGACACAAAACCATATTAAAACATACTCTGCCAGAGCCCTGTACTGATGAGCGCAACTTACTCAACTCTACGTTTTTGGCGACTAATGTGTAACGGCTCTAATCGCAACTACACTTCGAATTACCATGGAATACATGTTTTACTTTGGAGTATACAGATAGTATTCGTCAATGTGTGGAATCCTCTGTCCATTTAATATCTTGATTATTTCAAACTATACAAAAAAAATCTTACTTACAGAAGTTGTAGGGTTTAAGAAAGTACATAATATAGTATAAATGGTATTCTTCCAAGTGAATGCGTAGGGAATATATAGCGGTCACCTTTGTTTTTCAAATGGATTGTCCAATTTCTTTTTCATTTTTTAAAAGCGTTCAATTATATTCATGTTTCGAATTGGCGTCGTTATTTTGACGCACCATAGTTTAGTTATCTAAGGTTAAAAATGTTATACTGTTTTAAAGAGTATATACAAACATTTTAACTGACTGTATATAAATGTGTGGTGAGTATCGGGAAAGTTCAAGTTTACGAATTTGGTATTATCAGAGACCCTCACTTCGACCATTATAGTGACCCAAGTGAAGTGGTTTCGTTGTGAAGAACCGAGTCAACCGCAGGATGGTTTTCCGATACTGAATTTTGTCATTCTTACAAACCACAGACCTCATCTACTACCACCATTTTCCCTCACATGGAAAAACACGATCAGGCTGCAATGGAAGGTATGTTCGCAAAGTCCTCCACTCACTTTGACCTACTCTTGTCAAGGAAAGTGTTATTCTTGTTCGATAACGCGCATGGACCGTAGAGAGAAAAGCAGTACACCATTGCTTTCAATTATATATTTTTAATTATTTAGTATAACATCTCTTGTATGCACATCGTACGACGCACACGCCTCACATTTCACCATACAGTATTTCACCGGTAATTGTCCCAAATGTCTCCGACATAATTGTCCCTGAGACATCCCCACTATTGCGGGGTGTACCCCCTTGAGGGGCCGTGAAGCTCGAGAGGCCTCGGTCGCCGAGAAATATGACACCATGCGGCTCGGGTATATCGGTGAGACCACACTAATCCGAATTTACAACTTCTTTATTAATCATTATTTTATTATGGGACTTCGATGACCATATTTGTGGCATTTTTCTAATAAAAATGATACCAAATATGATATAATTCCGATGATATTTACTTGTGTAATCGACGATTAAAGTTTCGGGCGCAAGGAAGATAGCGTATGGGAAAGAAAGAGACGCGGAGAGTCGCAGTTGGCGCGGCGGGACAGTTCAAAGGCTCGCGCGTCCTCACAATGTATTACCAAGGAATAACTTTTTTATTATTACTTACTTTTTGATGAGACTTTTTCTGCGCCCTACCAGAGGTATGCGTGGGCAATATGGGGCGCAAAGTTATGTACATTATTTCATCGATAATTGTCCACAACACGGGTCTGCGGAGGGACAATTATGCTGGAGGGATATCATTGTTTGAGGTTTGCCGAACGTAGAGAAGGACAGCCGAGCTCGAGAGGCCTCGGTCACCGAGAAATGTAAACATACCTAATCCGAATTTCCAACTTCTTTATTAATCATTATTTTTTGATGGGAATTCGATGACCATATTTGTGGCACTTTTCTAATAAAAATCATACCAAATATAATATAATTCCGATGATATTTACGATTAAAGTTTCGGGCGCGAGGAAGGATAGCGTATGGGAAAGAAAGAGACGCGGAGAGTCGCAGTCGGCGGCACAGTTCAAAGGCTCGCGCGTCCTCACAATGTATTACCACGGAATAACTTTTTTATTATTACTTATTTTTTTATGAGACTTTTTCTAATAGATTTGTGACGTTGTTCTGATTAAAATGATACCAAACACGATATAATTTGGATCATATACAGGTGTATGGTCATTATGTATAGGTCAGGTACATAACATCGGTGAGGCAACAGTAATGCAATGACGACACTTTTTCATTTTTAATTAATCTTTTAGGAGACTTTTACCATCATATTTGTAATATTTCTCCGATCAAAATTTTTCTGATTATACATACATATCTATTTTTTTAATTGACGATGGAGTAAGTTTTGGTGACAGACAAAGAGAGTAAATGATGAAGACATTAAAGACACACTCTCCTGACTGGGACATTTCGCGACTTTGAAAACGGGCAGAACCTCAGCTACATCTACATTAACCGTCTTGTCTTCTGTGAATTGGTCGATCATACATAGTAAGAATGCAGAGAAGAGAAAACCTAAGAAAATCCGGAAAAACCAAAGTCGAGGTGTTACGGTGACGGATTTACATTTTGGATTTAGGCACGTAGATGCAATTTGCAACGGAGGTCCGACAACTGTTGTACGGTGAATTTATGGGACCGGAGACATTTTGCAATTGTTCGTATTACCCAATATATTTTCAGACGATGCGACTTGCAGTGTCCCTTTCTTTACTATTTACTCTCTTTGTCTGTCGCCAAAAAAAATATTGATTAATAAAGAAGTTGAAAATTCGAATTAGGTATGTTTACATTTCTCGTTGACCGAGGCCTCTCGAGCTCGGCTGTCCTACTCTACGTTCGGCAAACCTCAAACAATGATATCCCTCGCGCATAATTGTCCCTCCGCAGACCCGTGTTGTGGACAATTATCGATGAAATACTGTAGATTGCCGTATTTCCTAAAACTTGGAGGTGTTCTACGACCGTTGGAAGGAAATTCGAACCAGTTCCTCATGTTGTTAACATTACCAATTAAATGCTGATTGATGTTATTAAAACACAAAATAGCACGCTTCATGGGATTTGGATCACTGGATAAACGACTAGTTAAATTGTTAAACAAATCTTTAAATTAAGCGTATCGAAGAAACTAGTTGTGTGTTGTACGGTATTTGTAGCAATGCTACCAGTAAGAGAAGTTGTAAATAAAGTTGACGCTCTTTTGCTAAAAATTTGAGGAGCAATTTTATTAATTATATTAATTTGAATAATTTTTTAAATGAATGAAAAACGTAGATCACTTGTACGCATTCAGCTACAGAAAAACCATTTACACCAGATTATGACCCCCTCGAAAACATTCAGTTATTATCTGAACTATGTTTTTATACAATTCGTAGTAATTTGCATTTATAGATTAAGACCGGCCATCCTGCAAGGTAAAGGCACCAGTAGTTGACCAGTTAAAAGAAGTTTTCCACGCGAACAATAGTAACCACTTGCTCGGTCATCAAATAGCGAGAGTCGATGCCTGAAGACACTCTTTAAGTCTTCTAAATTATGTAACAAGAACACTTTTTAAAAAAAGTTTAGTTACACAAATTTAAAAAATACATATTTAAAAATTCAGTGACTGCTTCAGAAGTTGACCACTCTTACTACATTTACTTGACGTTTAATGTAGATGTAGCTGAGGTTCTGCCCGTTTTCAAAGTCGCGAAATGTCCCAGTCAGGAGAGTAGTTAACCTCTTTGTCTGGTACCAAAACTTACTCCATCGTCAATTAAAAAAATAGATATGTATGTATAATCAGAAACATTTTGATCAGAGAAATATTCCAAATATGATGGTAAAAGTCTCCTAAAAGATTAATTGAAAATGATGTTACGAGTCGAGGGCTAAGCGGGTGATGCGTGACCGAGGTTATATAATTAGGAGACTTGGTTTTGTGGACTGGCCGGTGTGTATTTCACCACCGGGTCGCCACTTCGGAAGGGTAGGATTACCGTGGACTGGCCGGTGTGTATTTCACCACCGGGTCGCCACCTTGGAAAAGGAAGGATTGTCGTGGACTGGCCGGTGTGTATTTCACCACCGGGTCGCCACTTCGGAAATGTAGGGACACGAGGACTGGCCGACGTGTATTTCACCGTCGGGTCGCCGCGTAGATCGGGGAATGGATGATTGTTATCGGCTCTCGTAACGTTATATAGAAATTGATATACTTTGAGCGGCTAAAGTATATCGTTGTGGGAATACTAGTTCTGGGATAGAAATCTGATGTGAATATGGAATTAATAGAATTGAATTCCTTAAAAATGTAGTACAATATATTCAATAATTAAGTAGGGATTACAATTGTAATTGTGTAACGTGTAGTCGCGGATACTAATATCCCTAACTCTCGGTTTTGACGCACTGAGAAATGCGAGGGTTACGGTTATCTAGTTATTTGTGCGATGGAATACGTACTGTTAAGTTAATGCTCGAAAAGGACTTTATACCCGATCTTGCTTATACGTAACTTGTCGCAACGTGACTAGGTTTCAACTGTGCCCGATTGTGGTTGGAATCGTGGGCTTTATATACCCCGAAATTGTCTAGAAATTTGGGTGGGAGTAGGCGTGCATCTGGATGGAAATTCCTGGGAATTTCCCAGATTCAGCATCCCCGTGGGAGAGTTGGTTTTTTAGATAAACTAGCGGACCGCTGCAGAGCAACATGTGGCTTCAAGAAGGCTCAAAAAATCACGCAGATGAATTTTCCGTACGTAACAATGAAAAAGTGTTGTCATTGCATTACTGTTGCCTCACCGATGTTATGTACCTGACCTATACATAATGACCATACACCTGTATATGATCCGAATTATATCGTGTTTGGTATCATTTTAGTCAGAACAATGTCACAAATCTATTAGAAAAAGTCTCATAAAAAAATAAGTAATAATAAAGAAGTTATTCCGTGGTAATACATTGTGAGGACGCGCGAGCCTTTGAACTGTGCCGCCGACTGCGACTCTCCGCGTCTCTTTCTTTCCCATACGCTATCCTTCCTCGCGCCCGAAACTTTAATCGTAAATATCATCGGAATTGTATGTATGATTTTTATTAGAAAAGTGCCACAAATATGGTCATCGAATTCCCATAAAAAAATAATGATTAATAAAGAAGTTGGAAATTCGGATTAGATATGTTTACATTTCTCGGTGACCGAGGCCTCTCGAGCTCGGCTGTCCTTCTCTACGTTCGGCAAACCTCGAACAATGATATCCCTCCAGCATAATTGTCCCTCCGCAGACCCGTGTTGTGGACAATTATCGATGAAATAATGTACATAACTTTGCGCTCCATATTGCCCACGCATACCTCCGGTAGGGCGCACATCGCAGCGCCATCTATACATGTATGACCAAATACATAATTTCCCCCCTTTGGTCATACAGGTTTTCTTCCCCTTAATATAGTACTGTAATTCTAACATCACATTACGAAACGCTCCACAAATTGGTATTAACATATGCACCAAACATAATACTATAAACTTTTATATAAGTTTCACCCTGTAATGCCTATATTGAACTTTTCTTCCATTTAGTGGTTTGGTCAATAGGTCAGCCTCCATTTATGCTAACGCGACATGTGTCATTTTAATAGTTCCATTTCTGACCTCGTCCTTTATGAAGTAGTATTTCCTGTTAGTGTGTTTTGTCCTGTTTGTCCCGTTGTGATCCAGTCCATGGTCTTTTTACTGTAAGTTTTTAACCCTATCAGTAACTCGATTATATTATTATAGATTAAATTACTTCTTAGCCCTTGCATCCATTTGGCTTCTTGTACTCCTTCGCATAAACGAGTTCAGCTTCACAATTGGAAAGTGCCATGAGATCTTCTTTTTAAATCCTTCAGCCGATTACTATATCCCCTATTTTGACCACGTAGCCACTCTAGGAGTTAGCATCTGCTGTACTGTCCCAGCTGGTATAACTTGTAATCTTTTGTTTTCTTCAAATACCTATACAGGGTGGTCCGTTTAAATAAGAACACCTAAATATCTCTTTAGGTTATTGTGATTCAAAAAATATTTGTTACGTAATGTGCATGGTGTCAATGGACCAAATATCTCGCACGAATATTTTTTTCCGAGGGTCATTTTTTTCGAAGTTGTCAAGGTCATCGATGTTTTTTGGTACATAACTACATTTTTTTATTGCATCGTGTAACTGATGGAAAAATACATTCAGATATGTATAATAACATGACCTTGAAATGGCCTTGATCCTCGAAACTTAAAGTTTTACCTAGAACTGATGTCTATTGAGATCGTAGGCTTTGACCAAGACTCTACATTAAAAGCGTGAATGTAAATAAACATGTTTACTGTCGCAATACTGATGATACCTTACGATTTGAAATTCCGATCAGTTTCAATTTATCTATCCGTGTATCGACGTGTTGTTTGAAATGAATTACTTAATGCAAGAGAAAGTTGATATGGTATTCATTTACGGTAAAGCTGATCATTGTTTAAGGGAAGCAGTTCAAATGTATAAAGATAAATTTCCAGACCGTAATTGTCCATCACTTTCTACTTATAAAAAGTTGATTAGTCATTTTCGTGAAACTAGTACTGTTGTGAAAAAGCGTGTAAGAACCAGAGCTGTTACGAACGAAAGAAACAAAATAATTATTGTCGATAAAGTTAACGAAACTCCACATATGAGTTTAAGACAACTCGAGCGCGAAAGTGGCATTTCTAAAACAAGCATAATACGGATGTTCAAAGAAGAAAAATTTCATTCCTATCATCTATCGTGAACTCATAGATTTTGTAAATGGTAAGAATTTTTCTCGGTGGGGTTTGCAGCAATATGAAAATGACGAATCATTTCTTAAATGAGTACTATTTACTGATGAAGCGTCTTTCACCAACCTTGGACAACTAAATCTAAGAAACATGCATTATTGGTCAACTGACAATCCACACTGGCTAAGATTAGTGGATAAACAAAGACCGTGAAGTGTAAATGTCTGGTGTGGCATATTAAATAATCAAAGGTAAACCTTACGTTTAGGGGAGGATGCTCCGATGACCTTGACCTTGACATATGTTGTTGAGGACAAGATTCTGAACAACTTTTGTCATTACAACTACCCGGTGTATTAAATTTCCCGTATTCTTCCACGCTCCGTGGCAACGTAAACCTGTTCCGGGGCCGCATCTGTTTATTTTTTGTTTGTAAACACGTTGTGGGTATGAGAAGCGACAATACCACACACACCCACCCAGTGTTTCTAAAAAGAAGGCTCTGACATTATACAATATAAAATCAACTGAGACGAATACAGCATACATGTATTATATTATCGCATCTGATAGTAAAACAAATTGCAAAACCTAACCCAGACCAATACAGTATACATGTATTATATTATCGCATTTGATAGTAAAACAAATTGGTATTGGTTTCAGTTGATCTTACATTGTTCAATGTAAGAACCTTCGTCTCAGAAACATTGGGTGAGTGTGTGTGGTGTCGTGTGTTGGTTAGGACTAGGGGGGGGGGGCGGAGAGCACGCAGACGAAATTATGAGTATCTCGAATAGTATCTATATGTGTTCGATAGTGCTAGCACATTTTTGCATCTTGAACATGTAATATCTTTACGAACCACTTTTTTCTCACACAAAAAGTTCCACAAGGAATCGAAATTGTATCTCAAATTTATAAATTCATGGAGATGCATATTGAAATAATTCAAAAACTCACGAGACTTACAAGTAACGCACAGACGTATACACTGATCGCTACTAGTCCGCACTGGATCGCACATGGGTCACATTCGGATGTATGAGTTCTTGCTATGTTTATGTATCTAAGGTGTAGCTCATTCGAAACTATGGTAGCCTTACGTAGCCACGAAGAATACAGAAGATTCAATATAGTACTAGCAATAGTTTTTCGCAAATATCTCGAAAACTAAGACCGAGCACCGGGTAGTTGTAATGACAAAAGTTGTTCAGAATGTTGTCCTCAACAACGTATGTCAAGGTCAAGGTCATCGGAGCATCCTCCCCTAAACGTAAGTTTTACCGACTTTATTTCTCTCTTTAGTGACTTTATTATGTCGTAAGAAATCTATTAATATTATTATATGTTTTCCGTTTTTTTCAGTGTTTGAAATTACACTCGTCTATTTTTGCTACAAATGCATAAAATCCGCAGTCTAGTTATAAGCTATAGGAGCTGTATAGACATTTATGTCTTTTCTTAACTCTCGAATCGAGAGCACGCAGACGAAATTATGAGTATCTCGAATAGTATCTATATCAAACTGAGAATTTTATTCTGTATTTAAATGGTCTAATGGATACATAGAATTCATTATTTCGAAAAAATCATCAATGCGTTTATCAAAATTGTACGTTCTTTTAAATAAAAACTATGGTAGCCTTACGTAGCCACGAAGAATACAGAAAATTCAATACAGTACTAGCAATAGTTTTTCGCAAATATCTCGAAAACTAAGACCGAGCACCGGGTAGTTGTAATGACAAAAGTTGTTCAGAATCTTATCCTCAACAACATATGTCAAGGTCAAGGTGATCGGAGCATCCTCCCCTAAACGTAAGATTTACCCTTCATTTTAATGTATTCTATAAAAAAAAGGTTAAGCACATGTTTCTGTTATTTTTATGATTGTGGTTAATTTAGTACGTGTGGAGAAGAAAATTAATAAATTTACAACTACAGTGTTTCAACTCCAGTGACACGGATTGCTAGTCATTCGGACGGTCAATACTATCGATTTAGGTAGAGAAAACGAGTGTAAGCATCGCAGTTGCCGCTGTGACGTAGTAAAACGTATGAGCACGTGTACTATGTATTTGAGTGTATCTATGGCCTTACATATCTCCGTGCGATTACCTTGGGTAATATGATGTTCCACGCGACAACGGGGACGATGGCACGTCAGATTTGCATTATAATATTTTTAATATAGAGGGTACGCTTCATACAAGAACTGACTTTTGAAAAAACTGGATTTCAAATTCTAGTATATTCAAAAAATTCATTAAACTGATTTCCGAATGTTTGCTAAAAAGAAGGACCAAGTAATATAATTAATATAATTATAATTATTTAATATATATATATATATATATATATATATATATATATATATATATATAAGACTACAAGAATACAAGAAAATAAAATACACTCTATACAAAGCAGGAAGGAAATATGAAATTGCTGCATATTTCTCGAACGAGTAAAACTTACGTTTAGGGAGGATACACCGATAGCCTTGACTTTCACATATGTTTTAGTGGTATGGCTCTGATCAACTTTTAGGTATTTGCTCAAAACCTTTTTTTAACTTGCCTTACACATACAGAGGACGAATCATATAAAACAGGCCATCTAAATATCTCTGTTGCTATCGTTGATGGGAAACAAATATGTTGAATTAAAGTTGCATGGTATCGAGTGGTACATAATCTGGCGTAAGTCATTGTTGTTATAGATGAATCTGTAAAGATCATATGAAGATCAACTTCGATTTTTTAAGTGTAATGATTTACTTTTTGTTACATATTATATCAGTAACGCATAACGGTCTTGCTTAGACTGCGGATCTTTATACATTTATAGTATGCGCACATTTTCAAAATATACAAAAGTATGTACAGTAACAAACGCTAACGACGTCTCTATGCCACGCCTATCATAAGGAATTTTTTAGATGACAAATTGAATTTTGTGTCTTATCCTGGATTTTATAAAATGAGACACGCAAATAAAAATTTGCAGATCCGCAGTCTAGTGATGATGAATAACAGTGATTTAACATAGGTCAATGATACTTCGGTTGCCCAACGGATGTTTTATATTTAATTTTCGCATACTTCGAGAGACTATCCTTAACAAAATGTGTCGAGGTCAAGGCCGTTGGAGCATTGTTCCATAAATGTAAATTTTACCAAATTACCATAAGAAGAAATACATTTTTCGGTTAGCTAGATCTCTTTACTTATGCAGACAATTCTTATTTTATTTAAAAATTCGTAGTAGATATTATTTGTCAACAAGCTCTACAATGAAACGTTTACTGAAAAATTTTTGCGTCCTATGTCTGTCGTTAGATGAGGCACGACGTTCGCTGGGTTAAAAGAAAAGTGGATTACTATTGCAACGATTTTTCCTGGTATTAGTGTCAATGAAATTAACTCCACCTTTCGCTCATTATTGTACAGCTGGGTGCTTACGAGTTGGCTTCTGGATAAGCACAGCTGCAAGGAAAGCATGCCGCTGGTTGCACCTAACCCGTACTGTGACGATAAACCGTTTAGCTAAACTTCGTTTGAAACGATCCCACCCGCCATGCTGTTCGTATGTTCGCTGAAACTCGTATTCGAAATAAGGAATTATTCAAATAAGTAACAGTCTTGAAGAACTGCTATATTTAATCTAATAGTAAATTCAATAATATGCAGTAATAATTTTATTATTAGAATGCGGAATTTGTGCATGTATAATGAAAATGAGCAGAACAAATGGAGAACAGGAAAAACATTTAAAGAATTTAAAAATGGTCTTGCATCCTTTTCATTCGATTACAACTGCTAAAAGAGGAATTTAATGAATACAAGTAATCAATACAACTGCCAATGAATACAAACAATTTTTATTTTGCGCAAAAATCCGCAGTCTATTTATTGCAATTTTTAACCTTAGGATGGCATTTTGCACCAGAGAATAAAAATCGGCATTTTACCGCTTGATTTCTGGGAAATCATTGGAAATTAGCAGCTGTACTATTAGGAGAACTAGAATGACTGATATGTGTGGAAATAGTTCCTGGAAAAATACAGTCGTGGACAAAATTAAGTGGACAGGTCTAATTATCAACCAAAAGTCAACGCAATTTAAAACATAATTTTAATAAACTAGAATTGTACGGTACATTTAAGTTAACAAAGTGTACTTTAATGAAATAAACAACAATATCAATAATAAAAGTTAATATAATAGAATATATTATCATTAATCAAAATTGTATACAATTTTTGGTGGTCAAAATTAAGTGGACACTTTATAAATATTTAGAAAATAAGCAATTAGTATTTGGTATTGTAACCTCTTGCTTTAATTACTGCTTCTAATCGTCGTGGGATGATTTCCACAAGTTTTTGGAGGTAACTTCGATCAATTTGTTGAAATTTTATTTGCAATTCGTTTAAAAATACTGTTTTATTATGACGTCTTCCTAATGGTATTTCCGAATCTAATAAGCTCCATAAATTTTCTATAGGATTAAGATCTGCACTTTGTGGAGGCCAATAGAGAACATCTATCCCACAATCTTATAAAAATTTTTTCGTTTTCTTCGCCGTATGCTTATGATCATTATCCCGTTGTAGCATCCATCCCTCATCGAAATCCATTTTTAGGGTTCACTATTCCATATTTTCATTTAAAATGTCAACAAACATATCTGCATTCATGATGCCATGGATGGGTGCTAAATTTCCAACCCATACCAAGAAAAACATCCCCATACCATTATGGATCCCCCTCCACGTTTGATGGCAGGCAACACATACTGCTTCTTGAGAGCTTCATTCGGTTTTCTCCATACGCGTGTTCTCTTTTTTTTTAATTTAATGACTCAAATTTGCTCTCGTCACTCCATATAATTTTTTTCCAAAATAATAATGGCTTATTCACATATTTTTTTGCGAAAGCTAAACGTCTCTTTTTATGAAGTTTACTAATGCGTGGCTTGCGTCTAGTTAAACAACTCTTCGGATTAACTTCTTTTAATCTTTGTCTCACAGTTCTTGAAGAAATATTTAATTGTACAGTTTCAACAATATTTCGTGATGTTATCGATGGAATACGTTGAGTTTCTCTTACAATTTGTCTATCATCGTATGAATTTGTGCTACGTTCTCGTCCTCGACCGATTCAATTTTCAACAGTATCATACTGTAAATACTTGTGATAAATTGTATGCACTCTACTCTTAGAAACTTTGTATTTTTCAGCCATTTTACGATAACTTAGTTTATTTTTGCACTCTGAAACAATTAACTTTCGCAGGTGCAAAGGGAAATTCTTCTCGTCTCTTAGACATGCTCGGTTTATATTTCTAATCTTGTTTAAACAAAAGTTCAATGTCTACCGAGGACGAATGACACCGCACAATGCGAGAGTCAAACGTTTGTTTACATTTTTTCCGTCCCAACACAGAATGTCCTCTGCGTCCACTTAATTTTGTCCACGGTCTCAAAGACACCCATACAAACAAATATGCATAAAAATTAACAGAAACATTATATTTATGCTTTTACATACTAAATAAATTCTTTCGTTGTGTATAAACATTTTTCATGTTAAACATCTGCAATAAATTTATAACACAATAAATGAAAATAGAGATTATTCAGAATTTATGTTCTGTCCACTTAATTTTGTCCACGACTGTATGTTTCCAAAGCTTGGCAAACAACGCTGTAAATCAGGCCTGGACACGGTGGGGGCTACTCATATGTTTGTTTCCTCCACTAACCTCTCTTCGATGTAGCGCGCACCTTCGACGCGTTCGTTGATGTTTCGAGCAGCGTTGCCATATGTGGGCCCCTTACCCCTCCGCTCCTCGCCCAGCTGCGGTACTAAGCCGGCCTTTGCTTCCTCCACTCTTCCCACAAACGCTCATGCGTACCGCGTGGAGCACGCTAACGAGTGTCCCAACTTGACCCAAACCAAGCCGTCCTGTCCGTGGCGTCGCGTAGTGCAAAAGAAACAAAAGAGCACACGTTATTTTCTCTACTCGATCCCACAGGCGGAAGAGTGGGGGAAGCGATGGCCGGCTTAGCAGTGCAGTTAGGCGAAGAGCAGGAAGGATAAGGGGCCTGGCGGGACGCGCAGATGGCAACGGTGGTTTCGAGTCTTCGTTGTCCTTTCTCCATGGTAACAACGCTTGCTGGAAGGGGGGCTAGGCGCTACAGTGGGGACGGTTCTACCTTAACTCTTTGGGGCACGCTGGGATTAAAAGTGTCCCACCTTTTTGATGCACCGTAATGCATGGTGGGACATTTTTAGTCCCACCTCGAAATATTGCAATAGCTGCATGCGCACAGGTTTATATTTCGTTTTGTTTACGTAAAGCAGTTGGTAATATCTTCAACAAATGTTACAAATGTATTCACTTGTGTTGGCAACGTTCAACATGCCAATACAGGTTCATCAATTGTTGCAAGCGGAAGATTTATTGCGACAATCTTTTTTTCCTTTTATGTGAGAAATCGTAGAAGTAAGTTAATTTTTATAAAAATTAGTTCCATATAAGCAACTGAAGAGCTTTATAATAAAAACTAAAGCTTAAATTTGTGGTGGTGGACTATTTGAGTCCCACCCTATAACAACAAATTTAATTAAACTATTAGTATTTTTTTTTTTTTTACATTATGTGACCTTTATTAATAAAAATATACCAATTTTGTTTCATTTAAAATGCAATGAAATTTCTATGCAACATGGGTCTATTTTATTATCTGAAATCCTGTGCCGCAAAGAGTTAATTGAGGCAAAATTGTCCAGGCCTGCTGTAAATATTCTCGAAGAATACCAATTGTGTAGTTATGAAAAGGGGCCACCATTCGAGGGTTAAGAAAAGACATAAATGTCTATGTAGCTCCTATAGCTTATAACTAGACTGCGGATTTTATGCATTTGTAGCAAAAATAAATGAGTGTAATTTCAAACACTGAAAAAAATGGAAAACATATAATAATATTAATAGATTTCTTACGACATAATAAATTCACTAAAGAGAGAAATAAATTCGGTGAAACTTACCTTTAGGGGAGGATGCTCCGATGACCTTGACCTTGACATACGTTGTTGAGGACAACATTCTGAACAACTTTTGTCATTACAACTACCCGGTGCTCGGTCTTAGTTTTCGAGATATTTGCGAAAAACTATTGCTAGTACTGTATTGAATTTTCTGTATTCTTCGTGGCTACGTAAGGCTACCATAGTTTCGAATGAGCTACACCTTAGATAAATAAACATAGCAAGAACTCATACATCCGAATGTGACCCATGTGCGATCCAGTGCGGACCAGTAGCGATCAGTGTATACGTCTGTGCGTTACTTGCAAGTCTCGTGAGTTTTTGAATGATTTCAATATGCATCTCCATGAATTTATAAATTTTACATACAATTTCGATTCCTTGTGGAACTTTTTGTGTGAGAAAAAAGTGGTTCGTAAAGATATTACATGTTCAAGATGCAAAAATGTGCTAGTACTATCGAACACATATAGATACTATTCGAGATACTCATAATTTCGTCTGCGTGCTCTCCCCCCCCCCCCCCGCCACCTAGTCCTAACCAACACACGACACCATACACACCCACCCAGTGTTTCTGAGACGAAGGTTCTCACATTAAATAATGAAAAATCAACTGAAATCAATACCAATTTGTTTTACTATCAAATGCGATAATATAATACATGTATGCTGTATTGGTCTGGGTTAGGTCTGGGTTAGGTTTTGCAATTTGTTTTACTATCAGATGCGATAATATAATACATGTATGCTGTATTCGTCTCAGTTGATTTTATATTGTATAATGTGAGAGCCTTCTTTTTAGGAACACTGGGTGGGTGTGTGTGGTATTGTCGCTTCTCATCCCCACAACGTGTTTACAAACAAAAAATAAACAGATGCGGCCCCGGAACAGGTTCACGTTGCCACGGAGCGTGGAAGAATACGGAAAATTGAATACACTATTAGCAATAGTTTTTCGCAAATATCTCGAAAACTGAGACCGAGCACCGGGTAGTTGTAATGACAAAAGTTGTTCAGAACGTTGTCCTCAACAACATATGTCAAGGTCAAGGTCATCGGAGCATTCTCCCTTAAACGTAAGGTTTACCATAAATTCCTATTTGGTTCCTACGACTTACAATTCATAAAAACTATTTTTATTTTGCATAAACATCCGCAGTCTACTTATAACTAATGCAGACGATTTCTATAATGCATAAAAATCTGCAGTCTGTTTATAATATTCACAATTTACTTAGAATATCGAGGATGAGATGTTAAATGTTAGTTATCTCAATTTTGGACCCAATTTTGCTTTATTTCAAGACTGATACAAATTGATGCCAATAATCTATTTATACATGAAGGCGTTCTGTGTATTTTCTAAGAGAATGTCTTAATGCGCGTAGAATGGTCTATAGCTGAAGGTCATTTGTGTTCGTCGTAGATCACTTACGATACGATGAGTAACAATTTGCTTCGAGGAAACGATCGAACACTTGCGTGTCTCTGGGTATTGGTGCATTACTGTTGCAGTCGCTTGTACAGATTGAATAATATAATCAAATATTTAACTACGGTACGTGGTATGAAGCTATTTATAAATATCATTAGCACTAAACCTACCAAGCAGTAAAAGTAACTCGCATGTGTTCGGTATCTTATAAAAATGACAATATTGAGTTTATTTGAAATTGATGCCACTTTTATTATAATACGTGCTTGAATGACGAAAATTATTCAATCATTTCCAATCTAATGATGCTTATAATTTCAATAATTGTAAAAAATATACAGGATGATCGGTAACTAGTGGCACAACTGAAAAGAGTGTTATTCTACATAAAAAAATGTCGAAAATGTAGAATAAAAATCTTTCATATGAGGCTTTGTATGTGAGAAAATCGACTTTTAAAAATCCATTATGTTCGCGTACTTAGCATTTGTAAGAAATAGAATCGGTAGGTTATGAACAGACGCGTCAAACAATTTCTATTCAACAGCAAGCGTGTCCGACGAATTTTGAAACTCGATTTTCTCGAAAACAAAGCATTGTATGAAAAAATTTCATTCTACATTTTTTACTTATTTTTTATGCAGAACTACATCTTTTTCGGTTGTACCATTAATTGCCGATCACCCCGTATAAAACTGCTCATTTAATCAAAATATCGTGTATGACAATTGTTGGTAACCATGATGTGCATATGTTCACACCTCAATGGTGAGACGCCTGGCGGAAGAAACGTTCGAGGAGTTCGCGCAGTTAGAAGACAAGAAGTATAGTCGCGCTATGTACCGCACATGTTTTCTATATATGTATCACTGTTAAATATATTAGGAGGTTGAATAAGTTCTCGCTGTTTTCCGAAAGGTGGTAATACCAGAACTGCGTGAATTTAGTTTCAGATAGTAACGTATCTATAATGAAGTACTACATATATGCAAGGTTAAAATTCAGTGTATGTCATTCCACTGAAGTATAAACAATTTTTCTTTCATTGTGCTAAATGTCGAATTTCATGCCAAAGAAAGAGTAATTGCGGGGAATTTTACTACACTATTTTATTAAAAAAAAATCTGCAGCTGAAGCACACAGAATTCTTGTTGACACCTACGGCGACCATGTTCTGTCGGAAACAATATGCAGAGATTGGTTTAGACGCTTCAAAAATAATGATTTTGATCTTGAAGATAAAGAACGCCCTGGCGCACAACAAAAACTTGAAGACGAAGAATTTGAGGCATTACTTGATGAAGACTCGTGTCAGATACTAGCTGAACTTGCAGAATCATTAGGAGTTGATCACACAACAGATTCGAAACGTTTGAAAGCGTTAGGAATGATTCACAGGAAGGACGTTGGGTGCTGTACGAGTTGAAGCGATTTTTCAGCATGACAACGCGCGGCCACGTGTTGCAAAACTGGTGAAAACGTTTTTGAAAACACTTAAATGGGAAGTACAACCCCACCCGCTGTATTCACCAAATATTTCCCGATCAGATTACCATTTGTTCCGATCGATGACACATGGCCTGGATGAGCAGCGCTTCCAATTTTATGAAGATATCAAAAAATGGGTCCATTCTTGGATTGCCTCAAAAGACGTGTCGTTTTTCCGACACGGAATTACTATGGTGCCAGAAAGATGGGGAAAAGTAATGGCTAGCGAGAGACAATACTTTCAAGAACATATTTTTTACCAATTTTTTAAAATAAAGCATTCATTTCATAAAAAAAAAACAGCAAGAACTTATTCAACCTCCTAATATCTATTCAGTTTATATTAATAAGTACTCGTGATTCAGTCGCCTCTATTTCCCAACAACAATCTATATATGGAAATAAATTCAGTGAAACAGATATTTCATGTACTTGTAAAATTAAAGAAATAATCGAAACAACCCATAGAGTCATTTGGAATTTAATGAAAATGCCAAAACTGAGAGAAAAGTGACTATGATACGTTACCAACTATATTGATTCACAAAGAAAGAACTGCTGTACCCAGAAAAACGTACCTTTAGCATATTTGTACTACATGCTTCAAATTCAACTTTAATAAGAGAAATTGGTCGTAAAATTGGTGCCACGACTAATATTCGAATTATAACGTGTAGTTGTTTAGAAATGTAAACATAATGAACGGTTGAAAATGAAGTAGAGGACTCTGCTACTGAAGCAGCATAAAGGACAAGTAGCGAATAAGCTGAGAAAAGAAACGAAAAAGGTTTCGCTTATTGATGAAAAACAGTTTAGTTCAAACGGCTTTGATTGTTTTGTTGACGACTACTATGTTCTACGAAAAGTAACATGGCTAAACTTCAACAAGAAATTAGTAGCGGTGACTTAATGATAATGGTAAAATAAATACATATATGGTTCAATTAAGTGAAAATGATTGGCGAAGGATATTTTTAGCGAACACGCAAAGCGGATTACTATCTAGAAGCGGATTTATTTTCCAATATCATTATTTTACGGTTCATCAAACGGAAGGTATTCAAAGATATTTTTCCACAGCGAACATACCAGAAATGTTTCAGACAAAAGTTGTTTGGTTTGGAGAGGCTCATAACGTATTGCACATAATTTTTGTTCAGATGGAGGTGCTGAGGATATTTGAAGGTCAACTTAGCTTTTTTAAATGGAACCATATGGTATTGAACAAGGTCATTTATTATTTATTAAACGTTACGGCGAAGTTCGTTAACGTTACATTCGCTCAGCGGTACGCCTAGTAGTGTGACAAGTAAACAGATATTTCGTTATAGATTACAAATATTCGTAACACTGTTATGAACCTAAATCGTGACACCGAAGAGAAAAAGTTTATTTTTCATAATGCTTTCTTACTCAAAACTAGCAAAGGTCGATATGATCTTGAAGGAGGTATAGATGGAATAATATACAGGGTGTCCCACATAAATGGGAACACCTAAATATCTGTGGTATTTACAGTCCTATCAAAAAACTTCAGAGGACAAAGTGACACTATTGCAGGGGTCAAATACAATGGTAAAGAAAAAAAATTTTTATGTCGTGTTTTTTAATGAAATTTCAAGATCACCGATGTTTTTTTAAATGGAATAGTATATTTTTTTACGATAGCATGATAGAAAATAAAAAACTGAATTTAGTGGATACCACCTTTTTGGCCTTGAAATGACCTTGAAGAAGAATAATCATGTTGGAGCGGATAAAATGTGGAAGTTTAATATTTACGTGTTTCGGCAAAGATTATGCGTTGTTTACGTCGGGTTGACCTTTACAAACCACAATAAATGTTTGAGATATTTTTCATAGTAAACAACGTATGTTTATGTTAGAGTATGTATCATTGAGATCGTTAACAGAAGGTTAATTGGTTAGAATAAGTACGTTGTTCCTTCTGCATTATTCGAATTCGAAACGTGAAAGTGATAACAATGCGTTATACTGTACAGGAACGAATCGATATGGTTTTCACTTATGGCGAAAGCCACCGATCTTTGAGGCAAGCAGTACATTTGTTTCGTGAAAAATTTGTGAATCGTATTTGTTCTTCGTTACACGCATTTTCCGTTGTGGTAAAACAATTTAAAAATACCGGTAGTGTAAGTTCTAAAAAACGTAATAATTACTGCAGCATGTGCTTCAATTACGTCTCAGGAAATCGACAATTCTTACAGATCATTTAATGCAAGATTGCAATATTGCATAAATGAGGATGATCAACGTTTCGAACATTTATTATGATATGTAAAGGTCAACCCGCCGTAAACAACGCGTAATCTTTGCTGAAACACGTAAGTTTTAAACTTCCACATTTTATCCGCTCCAACATGATTATTCTTGCTCAAGGTCATTTCAAGGTCAAAAAGGAGTTATCTACTAAATTCAGTTTTTTATTGTCTATCATGCTATCGTAAAAAAATACATTATTACATTTAAAAAAAACATCGGTTGCCCCTGCAGTAGTGTCACTTTGTCCTCTGAAGTTTTCTGATAGGACTGTAAATACGACAGATATTCAGGTGTTCCCATTTATGTGGGACACCCTGTAGAAACGATGACTATGCTCCAGCTGGATGCAGTCGGCACAAATCATGATTCATTACAGTGACAGTTTCAAAACATTTCCTTAACACAGACATTTCGAGAACGTCCTCAAGATTCCCTAATATGGAAATCTTGAGAGCATCCCCACTTAGATTTCACAGCTTATGAACCCATAAATTTTAACCCTCGGGGCAGTGCATAAAGTACCAACGGATTGTACACGTCGTGAACGCTGAATCCCGTTTTGGAGCTGGTTGTATTAAATGAGATCGGGCCCAGCCACCCTTTCGAACCGAGTAGCCTTATAGATTCTCCGAGTACGCTATTAATCTATCTTGGCATAATTATTCGGGTTACCCTGGGATCGTCGACAACTCTTTTCATCGACACGATTTAACTGGCATTAACTTTTGTCGACACTATGTTTTCATCGGCAGGGTCAGATCGTCGACAAATGTTTTCATCGACAGTCTACATTTAGCGACACGGTTAAGTTCATTCGTTTCACTGACATAATCCGTTGCATTTCAAATTACATAAGTCTTGGCTTAAAAAATGTTTAACTTATAATCCTCAAGCAGGGTGTGGGCACGGTGTCGACAAACGGTGGGCAGGGTGTCGACAAAAGTTAACGTCGGTCAAATCGAGTCGATGAAAATATTCTTCGACGATCTGACCCTGCTAGGGGGTCAGTCGGGGGTTAATCGGTTAGAATAAGTACGTTGTTCCTTCTGCATTATTCGAATTCGAAACGTGAAAGTGATAACAATGCGTTATACTGTACAGGAACGAATCGATATGGTTTTCACTTATGGCGAAAGCCACCGATCTTTGAGGCAAGCAGTACATTTGTTTCGTGAAAAATTTGTGAATCGTATTTGTTCTTCGTTACACGCATTTTCCGTTGTGGTAAAACAATTTAAAAATACCGGTAGTGTAAGTTCTAAAAAACGTAATAATTACTGCAGCATGTGCTTCAATTACGTCTCAGGAAATCGACAATTCTTACAGATCATTTAATGCAAGATTGCAATATTGCATAAATGAGGATGGTCAACGTTTCGAACATTTATTATGATATGTAAAGGTCAACCCGCCGTAAACAACGCGTAATCTTTGCTGAAACACGTAAGTTTTAAACTTCCACATTTTATCCGCTCCAACATGATTATTCTCGCTCAAGGTCATTTCAAGGTCAAAAAGGAGTTATCTACTAAATTCAGTTTTTTATTGTCTATCATGCTATCGTAAAAAAAATATACTATTCCATTTAAAAAAACATCGGTGATCTTGAAATTTCATTAAAAAACACGACATAAAAAATTTTTTTCATTACCATTATATTTGCCCCCTGCAATAGTGTCACTTTGTCCTCTGAAGTTTTCTGATAGGACTGTAAATACCACAGATATTTAGGTGTTCCCATTTATATGGGACACCCTGTATATGACACCGTAGAATATATCCTCAACTCACATATATTCGAAAGAAAGGTTCGGCGACTCGTTACAGAATGCCCTGTAAACCTTTAGAAGCCTCTCCAGGAAAAAGTGGAAATGAAGGAGCGGAAAGTGAGGAGAGGGGCACTAGAAAAGGATGCCGAAAAGAGGGAAAGTTCGCCCTAAGTTGGGCCTGACCGTAGACATTAAACAGGCCCAAGCGAAAACTGGAAAAGTCGGCGGAGAAGGTTAGGCGTGCGTGAATCTGGTCGCCAGACGTATGCTATGAAATAAAGAGTTTTCCAAAACGACAGCGGCGTAGGGCAACGCTAAGGCCGCCACAATCTTAATTTACGGTGAAAGTGGTCAGTGTGTGAGACAAGCACCACGAGAAGGAGGTTCAGACACTGCCTTTGTGCGGCTGTCCACTATTTTGAGCATCTGTTGTAGCAGATTATTTTGGATTTAAGGACTTTATTCACACTTTGAATGGACTCTGCTTTATTTTATTAATAAAGCTGAGAATATCCCGTTACGTAAACATTCGCAGTTAATTTATATTTTTCATCTTTTTTTACGTTTACGACCTTAAATGACTATACTCGTTGAAATTGTCGCGAGAAGGGCTAAAATCGTTGGAGCTCAAAAATATGTGGTTCCATTTAAAAAAAACTAAGTTGACCTTCAAATCTCCTTAGCACCTCTACCAGAAAAAGTTATGTACACTACGTAATTAGCCCCTCGGAACCAAATCACTTTTGTCTGAAATATTTCAGCTATATTTGCTTATTTTAGGTGACTCACTCTGCATACCTCGGATGCGTCATCAATGAAAGAAGATATTGATTGAATTTGCACTATATAACAAGTAATGTTTGTGGTAAAGTTCAAGTGACAGTTGTTCAATATTTATGATTCGGATACTCAGCATTGTTTTCAGGAAAAATCTATTACACTTGTATAATTTATGGTATGGAGATATATGGCAAGAAATAAAAGCGGAACATTTATAATTTCTAAGAGGATTTTAATCATATTTCAACGTTTTCAAACATCATCCTAACTTTTAAACTTGGAAAAAATAAATAAGATTCACCAACATTTTTCTAATAGGAAAAAGCGTATGCTTATGTTCTTTATGTAAGAATTGATTAATTCTTATGTCGAATAATATAATCATTGTTTCACTTTGATCGTTTAGGAATGGAAACTCTATAATATCATACACTTATCGTACCTACTTCAAAAATAGTTTGATATCGAAAATATAAGGGATCTCAAGAAAACTATAATATTAAACATAAAACAGTGGATAGATAAGCAGATACAATACTATAGATAGAAATACTTGTAAATAGCATCAAATATTGAGTGCGACAATAATTAACGCTAAGATTATAATGAAAAATTTGAAATGGATCATTTTGACCCATTTGGTAGTCCTAGTGTTAATACCAACTTAGCTATATGTATTAACCCAGATAGCCAAATCTGACAGTTTCTCGAAAACAAGGTGCCAAATAAAAAATATTTATTCTGTATTTTCAACTTATTTTCTCAGATAGAATTAGATCATAAGGAATCAAATAGTTTTGTTTCTGTTCAACTTTTGTTCCTCCGAACGAGTACTATACCATGTATTAAAAAAAATACGACTTGAATTTTTCAGACAAAGTCAATTTTGCGGCAACTTTTTTTACAGATCCCTATCGGTTCAAAGCTGTATAATCATGATAATGTGAAGCCATGATAAATAATCTTGTTACACACTGTAGAATCGAGTCAGCTTGCGTGCAAGTACTCGATATTCTAAGAAAATTTTGAACACGCACTGAAAGCGAAAGTCAGAATCATTGACCTGACCGTACCGTACGTCCCCTAGCGAGCTTGTCTTAATTAAACTTGTGGCAGCTACTTCCTATGCTCGTCAACAGAGGGGCATTACGACAACACCTTTCCTGCTACTACCTGAATCTTCCTCTGTTTGTACATATACCGTCCTAAACTGTCCTTACGACATCCCGCGTGTAAGGCACGGGTCCGCTAGATAGCCTTACTGACGAGTCCTATAGCGGGCCTAGGACGAAACGCTTCCTTCCCCTTTTTCCATTTTTTCATACTCCGAAAACAAGCTGCCGTAATTGGTGACCCCGGCAAACGAATAACAACGCTACCATCTGAGCAGAGGACAAGAACATCAACAAACGGCGGACAACAGCGGGAACACTGGAAGGCGACTACTCTGTCACTGCCTTGCCTCAACTACTGCTCAACCAACAGCGAGGACTTCTCCCTACTATGCGCTTCTGACGTCATCTTCGCAACATTATATGGTTTATCGTTTTCGCACCTACATTTGTGCGACGTCTCCGCATCTACATTTGTGCGACGTTTTTCCATTGTTTGTGCGACTATATGAGTCCTACAAGCAGCTTAGGAAGCTACTCAACTTGGTCGATTCAGCAGCATCACTGGCGGACACACTGACTTCACGCATTCCAGCGACCTCCTTGGATTCCGGCAAAGATCAGCGTAATTAGAGGGAAATTTGTCAAGATGTCGTTGACCACTGGCAAGGGGGCAATGTGGCGGCTACTCCCTATGCTCGTCACCAGAGGGACGTTACGACAACACCTTTCCCGCTACTACCTCAATCTTCCTCTGTTTGAATATATACCGTCCTAAACTGTCCTTACGACATCCCGCGTGTAAGGCACGGGTCCGCTAGATAGCCTTACTGATGAGTCCTCTAGCGGGCCTAGGACGAAACGCTTCCTTCCTCTTTTTCCATCTTTTCATACTCCGAAAACGAGCTGCCATAATTGGCGACCCCGGCAAACGAATAAGAACGCTACCTTCTAAGTAGAGGAGACGACAACATCAACAAACGACGGACAACAGCGGGAACACTGGAAGGCGACTACTCTGTCACTGCCTTGCCTCAACTACTGCCCAACCAACAGCGAGGACTTCTCCCTACTATGCGCTTCTGACGTTATCTTCGCAACATTATATGGTTTAACGTCTCCGCATCTACATTTGTGCGACGTTTTTCCATTGTTTGTGCGACTATATGAGTCCTACAAGCAGCTTAGGAAGCTACTCAACTTGGTCGATTCAGCAGCATCACTGACGGACACACTGACAGCACACATTCTAGCGACCTCCTTGGATTCCGGCAAAGATCAGCGTAATTAGAGGGAAATTTGTCAAGATGTCGTTGACCACTGGCAAGGGGGCAATGTGGGGGCTACTTCCTATGCTCGTCAATAGAGGGACGTTACGACAATACCTTTCCCGCTACTACCTGAATCTTCCTCTGTTTGTATATATACCGTCCTAAACTGTCCTTACGACATCCCGCGTGTAAGGCACGGGTCCGCTAGATAGCCTTACTGATGAGTCCTCTATCAGGCCTAGGACGAAACGCTTCCTTCTCCTTTTTCCATCTTTTCATACTCCGAAAACAAGCCACCATAAACTCTATTTCTGCACCTTATCTTGTTCCCGCCATCATTGCGAGCAGCGCTCTGATTGATTCGTGTTTTTCGCTAATAGCTCCTTAACAAAGCCAAGGCGGACATTTTTACAATGGAAAAAGTTACTTTAAATAACCTCAGAGACCGCCCATATGCAGGATTTTCAACATATTTGAGACACCCTGTATTCACGACTCATTTCTGATTTGATATGACTTGTTCCCCACAATTAGGATGCTCGGTTCACGTAATCCAATTATGCAGAGCAGTGTATGCAATTTTACGATCGATTTACTGACACATGACTTTGTTCTACCTTTCTATGGTAATGAAGGCTAGAGATAAGTGAACTGCACACGTTTATCTTGTTTTAATTAATAGTTTTGTAAGTACAGATATTATGTAGCAATTAACTTACTGAATGTGTATTTTGATTAAATAATCATGAGTATGAAATTGTTATTTTACTTGATAATTTTGTTTGGTTAAGGGCTATAAATTCTCAAAGATCTGCAGTCTATTGCTTATATATAGTACTTGAGTCAAGAAGGTGTGAACAGAAGTCTCATGACATGGTTAAGACAGTGATGCTATTATAAGAAAGCCAACCCTTGGTTTCATATTTCATAACGATCTGAAGTTCTTGTTGACCCAGATAAGATTAGATGAACTAAAAATCCAGGAGTTACTGACGTTCAAGTTCTAAATGGCAACTACCGATTTCACCCGAACTTCTATCTATTTTTACCTATATATTACGTTTTGATGTGTATGCAAATATACATTCTATGTATGAAGAAATTATTATATCGTAGACAGCTAGGATGGCGGCTAATAGCTATGTTTTAAACTTCTTCCACATAAAAGACTAATATACATACAGTCACGCCCATTAATATTCGGACGCTCCTAAAAAAACGATAACTTTTTAAATATTGGACCACATGACTTTGCTTATTTTGAGAAGTCAGAACAATTCGTCTACTACATAACGCAAAAAAGATATTTTGAAAAAATTTTAATTGTTCAAAATGGCAAAGAAAATACTAAAAGTTGTCTTTTACAACTGTTGTACGTGGGTCTATATTGAAAGTTTAACAAATACGTTGTATAGATCTGTGTCAGCTGTATACACTCTAAAAATTTCACTAAAATCGGTAAACGTTGCAATGAGCTACACCTGTTTAAAAATGGTGAAAATTGCAGGTTTTCACAATTTTTTATTTTCATCACGATTGTGATGAAATTTTAGAATGTATATAATTGACACAGATCTACATAACGTACTTTTCAAATTTTCAATATAGGCCCACATAAAAAACTAGTAAAAAACAACTTTTAGTATTTTCTCTGCAACACCGATTAATTGCAATTGTTTCAACATTTCTTCTTCATGTCATGCAGTAAACTAATTGTTCTAACTTCTTAAAAAAGTCCAAGTCGTATGGTCCACTATTAAAAAAGTTATCGGCTTGTTAAGAGTGTCTGAAAATTATTGGGAGTGACTGTATTGTACATCATATAGAAAAATTGTCTTATCACACCCTGCATAGATGCCTACGTTTAATACAGCTTATAAATAATACGATCAACAGCCTAACATAGCACCGCAGGAAAAAATTACACGTATCATGTATTTTATATTTTGTACTTTATATCATTATTTCAATGTTTATTTACACTATATGTTTAATGAATCTCCTCTCTCCTCTCTCTATGAAAATGAGAAGTTAAATCACTATATTTTCAACCCGAAACAGAAACCAGTTTAAAAAATCAAACAAAAAAGCGAAATCTTTGAGCATGCGTGGACACAGAAACAATTAAATATAAATCAAATACGTTTTACATGAGGTTCGAAAATGAATCCTTTTTTCAGTTTCTATATTCTATCAAGTCACGCCCAGATAGCACACGGCGTCTTAAAGACGTCCATTTTACGTCCATTTTAGGCCTGAACGTCTTAAGATCCATTTCTGGACGTCTTTAAGACGTCTGAAAGGCGTTGATTCAAAATCAGCCAAAATTACCCAAGACCAATTTTCCTGAAACTTTGCATATTTGGTAGCCCTTTGGGTCTAACATTGATTCCGTGCAGAAACTTTTTCTCCGGACGTCACGGTTACGGGGGGGGGGGGGGGTCGAAGTACGTATTTTGCGAAATCTATTATGTGCTGTAACTTTTAATAAAAATACGATATCGATCCGGCACTGATACCAAATAATCGTAAAAAATTCAAGCTTTCCAACGGTGTACACGTTTATGTAATTTATTTATTGCTAACATAATTTTTTCACGTTTTTCGTGTTTTTCAAGATGTAAAAAATTCAGAAAAATTGCAATTCCCAAAAAATTGTTTGTATATGATAAATAAGTCACAACCTACGGTATGTAGAATAATTTCAGAAGTGCGAGATATTATTATTTCAAAGTTTGTTCCTCATTTTTTGAGGAACATAACAAGAGAGAAAATAAAACAAGAGACATCAAATATAGCTCGTCATTTAAACAAAATTCAGGAAAATGAAGATAAAATATTTACCATTTGGGACGGAACATGTGTATATTTAAATAAAAGTACGAACTATCGCTTCCAAAGAGTATATATAACCACAGGAAGCGCTTTTTCCACGTTTGAAATGAATATATAGGTCGAGTAGTTGACCGCGCGCCTCAACTTCTACTCACATTTTACTTTATAACTCAAAAACGAATAATTTCCCCAAGGTATGACAAACCCCATTCAAAAGGGCATGAAATGTACTATTAATGCAACGTTTTTGGTTAAAATCAGGCGATACTTTTCTGGGAATTGCAATTTTTCTGAACTTTGTACACCTTGAAAAATACGAAAAACGTGAAAAAATTATGTTAGCAATAAATAAATTACATAAACTTATACACCGTTGGAAAGCTTGAATTTTTTATGATTTTTTGGTATCAGTGCCGGGTCGATATCGTATTTTTATTAAAAGTTACAGCACATAATAGATTTCGCAAAATATGTACTTTGACCCCCCCCCGGTAACCGTGAAGTCCTGGGAAGAAGTTTTTGCACGGAATCAATGTTAGACCCAAAGGGCTACCAATATGCAAAGTTTCAGGAAAATTGATCTTGGGTAATTTTGGCCGATTTTGAATCAACGCTTTTTCGTCTTTCAGACGTCTTTAAGACGTTCGAAATGGACGTGTTTTTAGACGTCTTAAAGACGTTTCGAGGTGGGCGTCGTTATATACGTTTGACGTATGAGCCGTTCACAGACCAAATCGATTAACTGTCTTTCAAGTTTCCTTAGAAAGGAAAGTCTGCTGAAGCACGTGATTGACATTCACACTGTTGCGCTGAAAATAAATTTCCTGACTAACTATACGAGTTAATATTATTATATGACAAACTCCGAAGAAAATTTTAAAAATGCGTACATATATACTATATTTTAATCGATTTTCTTTACTGTTTAAATCACGAAGTTAATCGATTTGGCAAATGTACGGCTCATATATACGTGATATATCTTCAATATAATGTGGCGGCAACCTCCTACGCTCGTCACCGGATGGACAGAGAGACAACACAACGCTTTTCCCGCTAGTACCTCTCTGATCCGTCGCCGATTCGTATATACAGGATGAGTCACCTAACGTTTGTACCTCAAATATCTTTGTTGTTTCTAAAGATACGTAAAATATGGTAAGGACAAAGTTGAATGGTACAATGGGGCTGACACGATGCAAAAAAAAAATTTTGTTTTTGTGTCATTATTTTAGAGATATCAAGGTCACCTTGACTTTTTTAAATGGAACCACCCTTTATTAAACACCTACAATGATAGTCCCTTTCATTAGGAATTCAGTGACTATAATTAGTCCAAGGTCATTCAAGTTCAAGGACAGAGAAAACGTATAAGATTTAACATCGATACATGCTTGTAAACGGGCTTTGAAGGAATGTTGCACTCTGTCCGCGACCTTGAATGACCTTGAGTAATTATAGTCACTGAATTCGTAATGAAAGGGGCTCTCATTGTAGGGTGAGGCAAGTAACGATTGCCACCTCAAATATCTTTGTTGTCTTTAAAGATACGTCAAATGTCTGAAGGACAAAGTTGAATGGTTCAGTGGGACTCACACGACCCAAAAAAGTATTTGTTTTTATGTCATTTTTTAGAGATTTTCAAGGTCACCTTGACTTTTTTAAATGGAACCACCCTTTTTTAAACACCTACAATGATAGTCCCTTTCATTACAAATTCAGTGACTATAATTACTCAAGGTCATTCAAGGTCACGGACAGAGTGCAACTTTCCTTCAAAGCTCGTTTACAGGCATGTATCGATGTTAAATCTTATACGTTATCTCTGTCTGCAACCTTGAATGACCTTGTGTAATTATAGTCACTGAATTCGTAATGAAAGGGACTATCATTGTAGGTGTTTAATAAAGGGTGGTTCCATTTAAAAAAGTCAAGGTGACCTTGATATCTCTAAGAAAATGACACAAAAACAAATTTTTTTTTGCATCGTGTCAGCCCCATTGTACCATTCAACTTTGTCCTTACCATATTTTACGTATCTTTAGAAACAACAAAGATATTTGAGGTACAAACGTTAGGTGACTCACCCTGTATACCGTCCTAAGCCATTCTTACGATATCACTATTTCTAAGGCAGGACCCGTTAGATAGCCTTACTGATGACGAGTTCTCTAGCGGGCCCAGGTCGAAACACGCTTTATATCCTTTACCTCCTTACCCACACGTTTCAGCCGCCGCCAAATAGGAGACCCCGCTGACGAGAGCACAACGCAACAACCGTAGCAGACGACAAAACTATAACCAGGAAGGCCCCTGGCAGGAGCCAACAACTACTACCGATCTTACTCGCCCAGGCCGCCGCCGTCGATATGATTTTCTTTTAAAATTCCAAAATAGACGTCTTAAATAAGTCTCTAAGACGTCCATTTTACGTCTTGAAAGTGTCTTACAAACGTCTAAAAGACGTAAAATGGACGTCTTAAAGACGTCCTTAAGACCTTTATAAGACATTCTAAAGATGTATTTAAAACGAGCAGTTTTGTAACATAAGTCGTTCGGAAGCCGTTCGGAGGACGTTCGTAGGATATTCAAGACGCCATTAAGATGACATTCAGGCGACTTTAAGAGGTCTTTCAAACGTCTCTGTGCTATCTGGGGAGCACCCGCAAATAACTCTAACCATGAATAAATACCATCTACAGATAAAAAGTTCCATTCCCTTAGTTTAATTACTTAAATACAAAACAGTTATTTTAACAAGTTACCCTTGAAAAATTGTCATAATTCAACGGGACTGTTAGGACATGCCATCGCACACACTGTGAAGAATGAATGATGTGTAAAGAATCGTAGAATGGACATAACTCCTTCAGGAAATGGGTGCGAATGATGAGGGTCGAATGTTTGGCCGACCGAATGCTCGGGACGGATAAATGGTTCTGAGTGATCGAACGATCTTTAGAAATTCATGTGGAGTGCGAGATGGGGGAGGAAAGAAAGAGAGGGTCGCATTGAGCGATCTAGTGAGATAGTGAAGCATTAAATGATGAACGAGTCCGTCAGAAGTCAGAGCTGAGAGCGTGAAATAGGGAGACAAAGTTTTCAGTATCTGAAGTTGAGATTGCAGTTATAATGACTACAACAGTAACTGGAAGTACCTTCGATATCATCGTTTTATACATACATCTGTATATAAAATGTATACAGGGTGAGTCATGTTACGATCAACTTTTTTTCAAATAACTGCAAATATTGATGTATTTTATTAATTTAGTGAGCCGCAAGTGCGAGTCATCGCAAGTTTCTTGAAAGAGATCACTAAGTCACCAGGATTTAGTGTCAAATTTGTATAATATGGCAACACGAATAATTAAGCGCGAACTAAAAAAAGTTTAGAGAAAAGAATACCTTTTCTCAAGTCGATAACTACCAGGCTGTTGAGATAAATACGGAATTTTTCGGGCATTTCCACAAATGAGATGTAGGTAAGACAAATATAAACAAAGCAATTGTTCATATAGTAACTCACTATGTTGTTCAGTAATCAGCGAACAAGTGGGAACATGTCAACCATGGATTGTGACTACGACCAAAGAGCGGCAATACTCGAACCGTTTTGCGCCGGAAAATCGCTCGTGCAAATCATTGTGTAGACGTTGGATGCGTTCGACCGTTGGCAGCCGGCTTTCGAACGTTCCAGAATCATCGGTTTGACGGTTGACCGTCTCGAACATTCCAGAATCATCGATTTGACGGTTGACCGTCTCGAACGTTCAAGAATCATCGGTTTGGCGTTTGGTTCGTTAGCAACCGTTGCGACTCAACGGTTTTTGTTTATCGCGAGGACCACGGTCCATCGCGTTTTCCGAACGAGTTCACCCTGAGCCGTTAAGTAATAAACGGTATTAATTATAATCGTGAATCACCCGCTCTTTCTTAGTTAAACCGATCACCTGCCTACAATTGCGTGGTTTGGATATAACAAGACGCAAGTATACGACGTACACATGCAATTCAGAAATTCTGATCAACAATAGGAGATAAATAACTGCATCCCGGGAAACTCACAGGAATTGTTCTGATCTCATGAGAAGTGCGGAATTCATGAGCGAATTGAAAAAAAGTTTTATATTCAGGCTTTACGAGAAACTCTGTTATCACTAGTCTCACGACTCGTAGGCTTCCTGTAGCCCCGACTGCAATCCCCTCCACTATTACATATAGAGGATAGTTGGGGCAAAGGTAAATACAAAATATCACAGCACCAAAGATACTCCAAAGATACGTCCTCATGGAGGTGATGACTTTCCCAGATTTATGCCAACGAACCTGTATAGCAGAGTACAAGTTTAATAATTTTTGAAAAACAATGGATGTTATTTTGAACATTTTAAGATCATTCCTACCTACCAAATCGGAATGTGTTGTTCTTGGAAATATTGTTGCCATGACTCTTTAATTAAGCACAATAAAAGAAAATATTTCAAGTAAACCTTATTGACTTCAACAACAGCTATCGAAATGAGAAAAGATATGAAAAGATATGAAAAGAAACGAGAGAGAAAACATCTTTCCAATTAAAAGTATAAAGTAAGGTTCTATAGGTAAAGGCTTTCTGCTCCATGTTCTGTTTCCTAAAAATTGGTTTCGAGCGGACCGGTGCTGAGTGGTCTAACACAGTCCTCTTACCAGAAGGCACCCCCGTGTCTACCCCACTCCTGCCCCACGCCAGCTCCTTCAGGCCAGAGTCCCAATCCTTGTGCAACGCACTCGTCTCCCTCTCTCCCTCTCTCCCTCTCTCCCTCTCTCCCTCTCTCCCTCTCTCCCTCTCTCCCCCTCTCCCCCTCTCCCCCTCCCTGTTTCTTATAAACATCCCCATGTCGGCCGATAGCCGGAAGACAGCGCGGTCGCCTGCCATCGTCCATCGACGGTTCTCTTTAGTCTCAAGCATCCCTCACGCAGGCTAAGATCCTGCCATAAATCCTTCCAGGCCTAAGAGTCGCCTCGATACAAACCCTTGACCTGGCTTAAAACACATTGACGCTAACATATATATGTATGTATATATATATATGTATATATATGTATATGTAAATATAAACATTGATCAATTAACTATTTAATTAAACTGGAATACGAATTCGACTGTATGTCTAGATATAGATAGTACATAGTGAATAGTCTAGGGTATAAAACTGGGACTTTTTCATTTTCTGAAAAGTAAGAATAAATACTCAATTACTTGTCGTACTTTTGCTTATCATTAGCAGAGTTAGGAAGGATAACGAATGGAATAAAGATCCATGTGCTTCGTATGTAACGTTTATTACTGTTGAATATTCGAGGTAAATGTCATAATCTTGACTACGAAATGATTGAAGTCAAACACTCGTGGGGACCATCTATTTGGCCAGATTAATAGAAGAGTGCGCATGTCAAAAAGCTGCTAACCAACTCGAAGTTTTCGATGTAGTCGAACGTCTTTGAACTAGTTTGAAATATATGTACAAAATTATTAATATTGTTATTGATATAAAATAATGAACAATATACGTTAATTTCCGTCTTTACGTAACAAACGCGTATACATTTACGATCCCAAAACGTCCTCAAATTCCAACAATTACAAAAAGTGAATGTATATACCATACACGACAGCGCGACTTCTTTTGTCAAGGGTCAGCATGAGTCTAAACCGCGAGTCTACCGAAAACATGGACGTCCAAGGCAACACGTGTGTATACACATGAACGCACACACGTGTTTCCTCATTTTATCTGTCATACGTCTTCCAACACGCACAAATACAAATCGAAAGCACTTTTAGTATTTTGTTAGTTAAAGCTTCGACGCAAGACATTAAGAATTGAAAGCAAAAGATTCGATTTCCGGAGTGCATGTTTTACTCTACAATGAACCGAACATTCGGCCACGAAAACGTGAAATTTGAAATAGCAGAAAAAATACCTATACCTATATATTAATAATAATATTATAATTGTTAATTCATATAAGAAAGTATGTGTAACATGTCTTCATAAATTGTATTCACAATAAACGAAATTAGTTTTTTATTTCTATTAGATATCAACAGTTTTAATGAAATAATTGTTACTCTACACTTTACAAATTATTCGCATTCCGTACATATAAAAGAGTTTGGTATAAACAAAAATACCTACATGTTGAATATTCATCGCTGCACATGTCGAGTTTTACTGTACTATGCGTATAATTCTTCAATTGAAATTGTTATTGTACGTACAATCACTTACTTCCAAGTTATGTGAATTGTCTATTTGGCAATAGAACTATCGAGCACTAAATCTTGAATGCACATATTCAGATTTTATGTAATTTTATTCCAATCCATAAATCTTTCAGTAATTTTTCACAATAGAATATTTTTATAATCTCTATCACTGTAAAATATCAAATCTGAACCCATTATTTTTGAGAATTCGGTAATTATAGTATTATTATTTGCACGTTTTATAGTAATATAGTAGTGCCTCGATAGCAGACACATTTTTGTGTCTGGTACTGTTTCGGCTGCGCGATTTACTGAGATTTGATATGCTTCGGTGGCAACAAGTTAGCGATATCTAGGCTAATAAAAAGCGTAATAAAATGGGAAACCAACATTTTTATGATACTAAACACAATCGTATTGGAATAATTTTAGTTTATATGAATAATTGTAACATAAATTCGTTCGGTTGCAAATATATTTGCAATTTATATGTGACTCATTGCAAATGCAGATAAGTGTGATTAAATTACAATTTCAATATAATTTTGTTTTTAACTAACTTCATATGTGAAAAGAGACATTGAAGACAATTGAATGAATTTATGTTACAACTCAATACATACAGTGGCTCACAAAAGTATTCGCTTGCCCTTTAAATCAGAATAACTTTCTTAAAATTTGACCAAACCACTTGACTTCTTTTGAGCAATTAGAAACATTGATTTAGTAAATCACGTGCAAAAAAGATTTTGAAGAAATTGCAATTAGTAGGAATTACATGAAAAAATAAAAATGGCACTTTTTAAAACTTTATTATTTCAGCCCGTAATGAAAATTCAAAATATACGTTTTGCAAATATATGTTATTTACACATATGCTGAAAATTTCATCGAAATCAGTTAACGAACATATGAGCTACAAGCGATTGAAAGTGGTGATAATCGCAGTTTTTCACGACTTTTGGTCAGTTTCTGTTTAAAATCCATAGTTTCTTATATCTTTCGATGCGCGTCGTTTTTTTCTGCGTCAATCGATTTCGATGAAATTTTCGGCATATGTATAACTAACATAGATCTACAAAAGGCACATTTTAAATTTTCATTATGGGTTAAAATGAAGAAGTGTTAAAAAGTGCCATTTTTATCTCTTCATGTAATTCCTACTAATTGCAATTTCTTCAAAATCTTTTTTGCACGTGATTTACTAAATTAATACTTCTAATTGCTTAAAAAAAGTCAAGTGGTTTGGTCAAATTTTAAGAAAGTTATTCTAATTTAAACGGCGAGCGAATACTTTTGTGAGCCACCGTATATGCAATTCATACATTTTACATTAGGATGGGTTAAATAGTAATGGCAGTGGTAGTAGATTGCTCGCATTTTAATCATTGGGGGCAGTTCTTAAAACGGGCTATACACGTCGTTACGCTGAATCTCGTTTTGGAGCTGATTGTATTTAGTGAGATCGGGCCTAGTCACCCTTTCGAATCGACCTTATAGATTCCCCGAGAACTGTATTAATCTATCTCGGCATAATTATTCAACCACTCCGTGTTCCCTGCATCGCCAGTGCGTCGTCCAACAGGCAGTAGTACTTAGGTAACTACACAACATTGTTCATACACACTCAATTCTTACCCGCGACAATAACACTTGTGATAGAGACAGTTTCCCGTAATCTACAATTTAGTTCAAGATAAATTTGTGTAACAATTGATTTTAACCCTCCATTCAGATCCAGCAATTCTGATTTGAACGTTTCCACATGATCCAATCTTATTGCTTGGGTTGCATCAATTAATTTACAATATTAAAGTTACAAGGCCGTTACTGACATATCTTAGGAATTACTTGATCTTGTATCTGAAATCCAAAACTGTTTTTCAATCCATGCGACTCTCTGATTTCGCGTCAAATTCGTCCGTATCCTACAGCTCAAACATTTTAACGGTTCCCTGATTTCGCATCAGGTTCGTCCGTGCACCTTACGAACAATTAGAAACCATATTCCTCTTTAAACCATAAACCGCTCGCCGGCCACGCGTGCTACCGCTCGTCCCAAGCTCGTAACACGTAACACTCGTCTACACACTCGCATCATTCAGTCATACATCCATTCATTCGTTCATTCGTTCCCTCGTTAATTCGTTCACTCGTTCATTCGTTCACTCGTTCACTCGTTCACTCGTTCACTCGTTCACTCGTTCATTCGTTCACTCGTTCATTCGTTCATTCGTTCATTCGTTCATTCGTTCATTCGTTCATTCGTTCATTCGTTCATTCGTTCATTCGTTCATTCGTTCATTCGTTCATTCGTTCATTCGTTCATTCGTTCATTCGTTCATTCGTTCATTCGTTCATTCGTTCATTCGTTCATTCGTTCATTCGTTCATTTATTTATTCATTCTCTCTCTCTCACTTACTCGTCATTCCTACTCTATTAATACCTTATCTATTGCACTCTTTCCTATTCTCTTACATTAATAATAGTAGGATAAACTAAAATAATAAAATAAAATGTCATCCAAAGTGAAAAAATGAAAAAGTCAAAATTAAATTAAATACACTAAATGAAACGATTTCCGATTATATCTTTCATGAGCGGATACTTAAAAACAGTATAACGCGTTTATAGACATTGCAACAGTTTATAGACATGACTCGTTTACGACGTGCGCCCATTATCGAGTTATTACTACAGTGGGAGTTAACAATGCCAACAGCATAGAACAAAATACAATAGAATTCCGATAAACCAACATACTGGGACTTCGACAGTGTCGAATTGTTGGACTGTGTCTATAATATGATTAAATTGAGGTACATAATTTGAAACTTACTACAATTATAGGTATATACAATGTATTGGAAAAACTAATTCATGTATTGAATACAATATAATTAATGTTTTACAAAATAGTGTTCGTACGTCCGTCTGCTTCACATTCTTGGAATTTTTAATTAAATAACCATTTCGTAGTACATGAAAGATCATAATTTCTGTATAACTTTATTTTTTTTACAATCGTCGAATTTTATAAATTTATTCAATGCTTCAACGACTTCACGCTAAGAAATAGTTTTCAAGCTATCGTCATGCCCATCATCATCTTCTTGCATCATGCTTGTAGCCATAACAAGTGACTGGAGATGAGGCTACGAATTATTGAATGCCGGATTATCGGAATCCTACTGTATTTACAAAATAGAGTTTTACAATAGGCGGATATGATTGGACACGTCGCACTTTCAGCTGGTTGCAACTTCAATCCCATTTGATCTGAAGCAAACAACGCTTGAACTATTTCAGATTCTCGACTATATACTTCCGCTCGATACGAAATGATCGTTTGATTTTCTCCTAAACTTCAACCGCTTCTGTGGAAACTACCTATCCTAGTAACATGTGTTTCCGCTAGCTCTAAAGGTTTCGGTAAAACTTACGTTTAGGGGAGAATGCTCCGATGACCTTGACCTTGACATATGTTGTTGAGGACAACATTCTGAACAACTTTTGTCATTACAACTACCCGGTTCTCGGTCTTAGTTTTCGAGATATGTGCGAAAAACTATTGCTAGCATTCCTTGCTATGGCATACGTGATTATCATTATACTAATTATATTGCCGAATTTTTATTTAAAAGATTCGTACAATTTTGATAAACGCATTCATGCTTTTTTCGAAATAATGAATTCTATGTATCCATTAGACCATTTAAATACAGAATAAAATTCTCTTCATTCTTAAATACAGAATGCCATCGATTTTAAAGTTCTTAGTCTTAAATTGCATGGAACTGAAGAGCCTTTCTGACTACATAAACGTGAAGTGGCCTCCCTTCCCCTTTAACGGGGGAGGGGAGGTACCTTTGTAATTGTAAATGGAACCCCCTATAAAATGTTACATATTTAGATTCTACAGGAAAAAACAAGTCAATTTTGTCTGAAACATTTTTTTGTCAGATACTTCCATAATGAGATATAACAGTTTGAAGTTTCGAGTTGTAGGTACTTGAAGCGCTCGGAAATAGCGTTATGGAATTATACGCGCTCGAGTCCTTTGCTTATTCGTGAAGAAATAAAATGTTCAAAATGTCCACCACGGGCTTGTAAACATTTATTTACTCGAAACATCAAAGTTGTTCTAACATTTTTTAACATTTCGGGAGTCACTGAAGCGCGAGCGTCACGTATTCTTTGTTTCATATCCTCTTTTGTCGTCGGTGGTTCAAACATAACTTTGTCCTTTACATATCCCCATAAGAAAAAATCTAATGGTGTTAGATCGGAGGATCGAGGAGGCCATTGACGAGGTCCCCCACGACCTATCCATTTGTTCCCAAATTTTTCCTTCAAAAATTGCCTGGTGATGATTGCAAAATGTGGAGGAGCGCCGTCTTGTTGGAACCACATTTCTCTTCTAACGTGCAGTGGCACATCTTGCAAAAGCGCAGGAAAATGGTTTTTTAATAAATTACAATAACTTGCAGATGTTACAGTTTCTTGAAAAAAATAAGGTCCAATCGCAAAATCTCCTATTAGGCCACACCAAACATTTAAAGACCATCGATGTTGAAAGGGAACACATTGCATCCAATTTGGGTTTTCCACGGCCCAATAATGCAGATTATGTCTATTTACATGCCCTGAATTCATAAAAGTGGCCTCATCGGAAAAAAGTATTTTGCACAAAAACTCATTTTCCACAACACCCTGCAGCCACTCACAAAATCTTACGCGGTGATCGTAATCTGCTATCGAAAGCTCTTGTGATAAAACCATGTGATATGGATGATGCTTTTGCCGTTTCAAAATTCGTTGAATCGATGAACGACTAATATGTGATGTTTGTGCAAGTGTACGTTGACTAATATGAGGATTTAATGTAATTGCAGCAAGAATACTGGAACTATTATTTTCATTAGCGACAGCTTTAGGTTTATTGCGAGTTTTTTTACACAATTCACCGTGCTCGCGAAGCCGCGTTTCTAAATTATGAAATGTTGAATGACATTTTTTAATCCCATAACGTTCAAAAAACATTACTGCTGCACGTCGATAATTTTTTTGGCATTCACCTAACGTTAATAACATATTCACTTCTGTGTCAAAAGTAGCCATAATCACAATGTTACTGCTTGAATAACAGCTCTAAACTGAAAACGTTTTCATAGATAAGTGAGTCAAACTCAAGAATTGTAAATATTATTGTTTGTGTTTCTTCGCGAATAAGCAATGGACTCAAGCGCGTATAATTCCATAACGCTATTTCCGAGAGCTTCAAGTACCTACAACTCGAAACTTCAAACTGTTATATCTCATCATGGAAGTATCTGACAAAAAAATGTTTCAGACAAAATTGACTTGTTTTTTCCGGTAGAATCTAAATATGTGACATTTTATAGGGGGTTCCATTTAAAATTACAAAGGTACCTCACCTCCCCCGTTAAAGGGGAAGGGAGGCCACTTCACGTTTATGTAGTCAGAAAGACCCTTCAGTTCCATGCAATTTAAGACTAAGAACTTTAAAATCGATGGCATAGTTTTCGAGATATTGAGCTGTTCAGAGTTATGTGGGCCACCCTGTATATCTTTATTTTTCAAGTGTGCTATCATTTTGTCTGCGTCGGATCGTGTGTTTCCGTTTCAACTAAGAAAAGTCATTGAACTGAAGCCAATCTATTTTCTGTTTACATATTCGCAAAATGTATATTGTACATACCACACAGAGTTTTCACGTTAGCATAATTTTAACACGAGAAATTAAAGATAGCACACGCGTGCTATCTTTCTGTCTGATAGTGTACATATATGTAGTGTATGAGAGATCATATACTGAGGCACACCAAACTAAATTTTAGGAAGAAGTCATTAGGGCAGAATGGATACCCTTCTACCCTTACCCTATCAGTCTCTCTCTACTAATATTGCCTTCCTCCTTATTACAGTACAAACAGAAGGCAGTGGAAGAGTAACTCAGAAATATAGAATGAAATTTTTTATACAAAATTTTGTTCTACAGACTGATCCGTCTGACTATCATTTTGTGAGTGTTTAAATAACATTTTTAAATATAACTACACGATTTTAAATATCGCTACAAAACATATATTATTTAAGAACAACAATGCAGTATATACTTATATACACACATACATATACACTAAAATGATAGAAACATTACACAATTTTGAACTTCCAAGCATTAGTACTATTAGAAGTTACTATTGAGTTGCGGTACGATTAAGATTTAAAATGTTTGATGCGTCTTTGGTGCCTGGTTATTTTGGCGGAAAGACTGTCTTATAAGAAGGTCTCGCAAAGGCCTCATATGCGCATTTGTGATCGAGTCTGTGTGGCGTGTGTATTCGTGATCCAGACTGTGTGACGTGAGCATTCGTAGTCGAGCCTGTGTGGACAGCGCAATTTACGATCTAGCCTGTGTGGCGTTTACTTTGCAAACAGAAGTGTGAATAAAATAGTCATTATTCTCCCCGACGCAATCCGACCATTCAAATCCTACACTCCTGTAAGGTCAATATTTAATACGAAATCGAGAAAATTAAAGATAGGCTTTGTGACAAAAGTTGTACAGACTATAAATACCCTATAGATATACACGGCGCACAGTGGCATTTCCTCGATTTATCTGCCCAAAAGTCAATTTTTCTTGAATTTGCTGTAGGCAAAAATGAGTTATAAGGAATGGTAACCAGCTGGGGCAATAAACCGCAAATTTTCTTTCAGTTTTATACTTCCTTGCAAAGGTATGGTTATTTGTATTTCTGTCGTCTGTCACACGGTAGTTTTTTCAGTGTCTTCGGCGTTAACAGAATTTAAACTGCGATACTTTTTTTTGTGTGGCGAATATTTGTGTAAGACGCTATTTTCTTCGCAAAAGTGCGTGCTCAATACAGGGTGGGGCACTAACTATGTCCAGTTTGAATATTGCCGTTATTTGTAATAATATGAAAAAATGTTGTATAGAAAACTTACACGGTATAGAGGGGGACATATTGTGACACAAACATTTTCTGCTTCGGTGGAGGCATAGAGGAGATTTCAAGGTCACCTCTATTTTTTAAATGGAATGCTATGTTTTTTTTATCACTATGCGATAGCCAGTGTTGAGACGAATTCAGCGAGTTATCATTGAAGGTCATCGAAGGTCAAATATGGTAGTAAAATAAACTTTATTACATTACGGGAGATGCTAGAATTGATGACTGTTTGCGTCAATGCAAAGTTGCAATCTTCGTATCATATAATTTTTTGCACAATCTTCCAAATGTTCGGTGCGAAGGATGTGTACGGTTTGGATATCGTTCAGCATACAAGGATTGAGCTCTTATCGAATTTTGTCGCATTTCTCCATAAATGAGGATCATATCCAGTTGCTCTTCGAAAGAAAACTTCATTTTGATGATCACGCAGCTACTTGACTTAACAATCAACCGAGACTGACTGACCGATTCATGTTAATGTTACGAACTAGTGAGATGTTTACATTACGAGTTGATGAGATGTTTAAATTTCTAGCTATACGCGATGTATTGCCACAACATAAACAATGTTACGAAACCATTCGTTTATGTAAAAGCGAGGGTCTATGAAATAAGACAGCATGTGCTAGAATAAGTTCAGAAACGATAAGACATGCACGTGATGCAGGGATACGAAGATTGCAACTTTGCATTGACGCAAACAGTCATCAATTCGAGCATCTCCCGTAATGTAATAAAGTTTATTTTACTACCATATTTGACCTTGCATGACCTTCAATGATAACTCGCTGAATTCGTCTCAACACTGGCTATCACATCATGATAAAAATAACATAGCATTTCATTTAAAAAAATAGAGTTGACCTTGAAATCTCCTCTATGCCTCCACCTACGCAGAAAATGTTTGTGTCACAATATGTCACCCTCTACACCGTGTAAGTTTTCTATATAACATTTTTTCATATTATTACAAATAACGGCAATATTTTCTTGCCTCGTAACCTATTCTTGTTCTTCATAATTTTTTGTTTTGCCTCCCAGCTTTCCATTTCTACTATCAGTATTTTTGTCTCCTCTTTCGCTCTAGCTTCTACCGCGTTCACCCCTCCTCCGATCTGGAATTCTTCTTTTAAATATGCTTCCACTCCTTTCTTTGGCGCCTCCCTCGATACTTTTAACCCTCTAATGACTACTCTATTTTTCCTGTCCTTCCTATCTTGCTCTGATATCTTCTTCTTAATTTTCTTTATTTCTTCCCATGTTACAGTGTTCTCATTCTTTGTTTTACACCAGTCTCCTTGCTTTGCCCCTTTTTCCACCCTCTCTTCCACTTTCCGCAAGAATTCCCCCATGAATTCCGTCTTTTCTTTCTCCCATCTCTGTCTTTCCTTCCTCTCCTGTTCCTCCCACTTTCTCATCATTTCCTCCATTTTCATACATATTTCCTCTTCCTTCTTTCTCCAACGGTCTTCCATTGTTTCTATTTTATTGGACAGGCTCTTTATCTCTTTCTTTATTTCTATTTCCAGGCCTTCTCTTCCTTTTGTTATTTCGCTTCTTAGGCCCTCCATTCTTGTTACCAGTAAATCTACCAATCCTTGCATTTGACCCTCCTTTCCTACTTCTTTCTGTGGCGTTTTCTTCGTGTCTAATTTTTTTACTGCCTGATTCTCGCCACTAGCTTCCTCTTCTTTCTCTTCCTGTTTTTCAATCACCCATAGGTCGGTGATCTTTCTATCATTGAAACTGTCTCTTTTTCTTTTCTCCGTTTTCTGCTTCTCTTCTGCCTTGTCTCCTATGCCCTTTTCCCTTCCGGCGTCTTCCCCCCTTTCCTCGCAATTCCTTACCTCTCCGCCCCTGCCTTCCATCTCTCTCCCTTCTATTTTTCCGCTTTACTTCCTCAGAATTTCCACAAGAGAATAAGGAAAACAGTTTTCTGCCTTACCTTTACCTTTTCGCTGCCTTCTTTACCGACCTGTCCTTTTGTCCTTTCTGCCCACGCTGACTCGCGACTTAACCTAACTTCTCTCTGCCTACTCACTATCCCTCCAATTCCTCTTCCCTACTGATTAATCTGACACCTTTTTCTCCCGATAAACTACTCACCTTCTAAGCCCTATCCGACCTAATGTCTACCTATTTAGGCAAGTTCTCTCTTTATTTTTCACACTGAATTCTCGTACTATCACACACTCCTTTCACGCCCATGCACGCCCTCTAACCAAGTCAAATAACGGCAATATTCAAACTGGACATAGTGCCCCACCCTGTATAACTGGGGAGCGAGCGCTAAACAAGACTATGGTCTACAGCAGAATTTAATAGTTCCGGCGGGTGAGGAAGTATTCAACAGAATGACTGCTCGGAGTCATCCCTTGCTCGTCGCAGTCAAGGGTCCCAGGGCCAGGGGTTGGCGAGAAGGGGGAGGGGGTGGTTGAAGCGCAGGTAGCCGCCGCTCGTCTCGTACTAAGGGTCCGTTCCTCGGGCTACGGTCCCGCTGCATGCGTTTCGTCCCAGCAGGCTGCGCGACGTCTTACATTTGAAAAAAAGCAGTTATGGATAGTTTAGAAGGAAATAAGTGTGTGCATTTTAATATGGTAAAACTGATTTAATGAAAGTAACTTTTTCATTCATTTTAAATTCAATATCAATGCTGTCGGGAGGAATTTGTTATACTTCAAGGTGAGCCCCGATAATAATTTTTAATTTACTAGAGGACTCGTCGGTAAGACTATCTAGCGGGCCCTACCTTTGACACACGGATATCGTGTAAAGGACGGTTTAGGACGGTATGTATAGGAATCGGCGACGCATCAGATATTTACTAGCGGGAAAGGCGTTGTCTTTGTCTGTCTGTACACCTGGTGACGAGAGTAGGAGGTAGCCGCCGCAAGATAAATTATTTTATTACAGTGAACACTTAAACCGACCGAAAGCCTCCACGTAAATACTAGTCGTGACCAGAACAGAACGAACCGCTGACCGTCGAGACTCCGGAATCTTGTATTTCGTCAACCTAACAAGCGCAAACGCACAGTAACGTACAAACCCTAAAAACATATAATTCAACGAATAAAATTTCATTAAATTGTTAAACTCATTGTTATCCGTTGTCCAGTTTGAAATATATACACTAATTCAATCAGTTCAATCAACTACACTTCATCCCTACCTCTGTAAAATAAACATAGGGACAGTAAATCGTGGATCTACGGCAGGCATGTCCAGAAGTAGCTCACTTGGACGCAAATTCAAAGAGACGCCTACTTCTCCCGCCCGCGCGTCTCGCTCCCCGTGGCGGCCTAGGTCCTCCGAACTCCTCAGACCCGTACCTACCGCTTGAGGGCACATACTGCGTGTGGCGCGTTGCGGCGACTTTCGGACCCACAGTAGGCACGGGTCTGAGAAGCTCGGAGGACCTTGGCCGCCACGGGGTGCGAGACGCGCGGGCGGGAGAAGTAGGCGTCTCCCTCGAATTTGCGTCCAAGTGAGCTACTTCTGGACATGCATGATCTACGGTGACGAAAGTCTTCGTGTCAAGGATTTATAACCCTTTTTTGACTAGAAGACTGATCACAGCGTGGACTACGAGAAAACAGAACGATTACATCAATATGCCACATTAATGAAGTTAATAATAACGGAATGAGATTTATCTTACAGCATTTAATATTAAAATTTTGGATAATAAATAGTAATGCTGCATTTTACTCATTTCTTTCGCATATTTTACAATAGAAATAAAATTGTGATATATATACCAACGTAATACTGGACATTAAGATATATTTTCTCTTAAATTTCAATTTTAAAATCTATGAGTTTATTAGTATTTTATTAATATTTTTGCTATTATCTTTTCTATTTATAGCAAACATTTATGTATAAAATTATTTTAAGTGGAAAAGACAAAGAAAATCAATATAATGCATGCAATATTACGAAACAAGAAAACGTGACAGAATAATATAATACACGTACATATAAACCTCGTAATGGATATTTTTGTGAGTACGTAGCTTTCGTAGTTTCGATCTGTGTAATGACGTATTTCGTCATTATCAGGATAAATATAAACCTTCTTCTATAATGGTTTACATGCGAGACCTTGCATGCTTTTCAAAGCGGCGTTATTTATGGCTTGTACCTATGCGTGTACAGATCTTTGAAAAACTGAAACAGATTTGCAATATTAAAACTTATACTATGTATATTCAAGCAAATCCACATTTTAAATATCTACCACGTTTTTTAAATTTAAAACGTGAAACGTGCCTACTTAAAATATTATATTAAATGTTTACTTTATAATAATTAATTTTTAAGTTCACGTTCACTTTCGTCATATAAATAAAATCTTTAAGTATAAAAGTTATCGATTAACTCTCATGGCTATTTTTGAGGTATATCACAATTTCATATTATTTCTATAATAAGAATGTAGTATTAAATAAAAAAATTAATTCTGGAATATTTTATATTTAAAGCGATGTTAGGGATATTATATAAACTAAAATTTTAACTAAGATGTATTCACTTATTATTGTAATCACTTATTTATAACTGAATGAGAGAAGGGTGTACGTGTTGAGTTTTTGAGATAATAAATGCCACTTTGCTTAGTTCATATTTTATGAAACACTTTAGAACTTAAAAATGTTTAATGAAGAAGATTATAACTATTTAGCTAACAAGTTAAAATGTTATACAAAATTTAATTGTACACACCTTACATAATTTGATTCATTTTTAGAACTATTATTAAAGTAAGAACACATTTTTGTAGATTTATATAGTGATAAGTTCAAAGTGTGTTCATTTATTAAACTGTGATTATTTATGTAAATTTCAATTTGTACATCTTAGTCAATAGAAATTAAAATGAAACAAAGATTTATTACTTCACTAAACATTCAATTAGTATGTTAGTGAAATAAAAACCTTACGATGCTACATATATAAAACATTTTATTACACTGATCGTAAATTAGTTTAGATAATTATGTCCGCTATAAAAACATAAAATTTGCGATCTATGCATAACATCAAGAATAGTCTTGTAACGGATGAAGAAGTTACAGATAAAGTGATTAAGACACGATTTGGATTAACACTTCATTAAAATGCACAGATAGACAGTGTATCCGAATCGACTCGTCGATTGACTCGTAGGAATGACTATGTGTGTGTTTTGCTTAATTTCTCCTGTATACAGTATTTTATTGGGAACTGTTCCAAATATCTGGCCAATAACTGTCCCAGAACTGTCCCAGAACTGTCCCCACTTCCGCGGGGTATACCCCGTGAGGGTCTATGAAGCTCGAGAGACCTCGGTCGCCGAGAAGTGTCAAATAATACAGGTCGAGTATATCGGTGAGACCACCACTAATCCAATGACAAAACTTCTTTATTTCTTATTGTTCTTTTATGACACCTTCACCAATATATTTGTGGCATTTTTCTAATCAAAATGATACCAAATAAGATATAATTGCGATGATATTTACTTGTGTAATGGACGATGGAAAAGAAAGAGATGCTGATAGTCGCGGCAGCTGGCATAGTTCAAAGCAGGGATTGAAACTGTTATGATATCGGTTCCGGTTCTCGAAACAGTTATGAAGAACCGAAATGATGTTTTAACTGTTACGAGAATATCGGTTCTGGCTTATATCGGTTACGGTTACGGTTCTCGAGAACCAATATTATTTCGGGTCTAAAACAATTATTTTTCGGTTCTGGATATCGATTATATTTATTATTTAAGTAGTTATTTATTGTTGTTTATAATTTAAACACTGTTTAAATAATAAAATTTTTATAATTTTTTCCTATATTCATTATTTGAATTGTTATTTCAATAATTTATTGTTAAAATAATTGTTTAAATAAATAAATTTTCATAATTTGTTTCTACACTTATTATTTGAAGTATTTCAATAATTTGTTGTTAAACTAACATATTTATTATTTTAATTATTATTTCGATAATTTAATGTTAAAATTATTATTTAAAAAGTTAAGTTTTCATAATTTGTTTCCATATTCATTATTTGTATGGTTATTTCAATAATTTATTGTTAAAATAATTGTTTAAATAAATCGAAACGAGCGCCTTCACTCGAATGTAGCAGTTAATAAACGAGGAAAGCGCCTTGACTTGAACGAAGGATGCGGAAATAAAGAACTCGGCGATGGCATATTTTGGAAAACGTGCAGAGAACATGGGGCATCGAAGGAGCCCAATCGCCCTGCTTACGGTTCGCAAATACTGTCTAAGAACCAGTCGATAGGCGTCATTCGATCGTGAACACTCCAGGAGCAATGTATTCGTTGCAGGAGATGTACAACATGTTCTGGATCTACGCGCAATGCAACGGCAAAACCACGGCCGCGATAAGAAGAATCATAACAGAACATCCAACCAAATCGGCCCTTTTTAGGGCCACCAAAGTATAACGCTGAAAACACGGTTCCATCGAACAGTTGCTGAAATGAAAATCGGTCATTTTCATGGCCACTAGGTTTTTGCAAAACCGAACCAAAAAACAATACCGGTATTCGGTATTTGTTTAAACGATGTACCGGCATTAATACCGATATTGGGAATTTTCAAGAAGGTACAAAAACACAGTTGTTCAATAGAAAACAAACATTAACTGATATATTAACTGCATATTTTTGAAATGTGATTGTAAAAAACATAATGCATCTATTGAACTGTCCGTAAGCCTGGAATGTATTTTTCTGCAAAAATTAACTGCAGTTGAAAATGCTCTTTCCGCATCCACGCTGGTTAGTGCTACCGTTAATAATGAGCGATATATATTCTCCAAATATTTTCCTCGATGTCCTTCATCTTCTAACAACTCGGTCTCTCGTCTGACGGTTTTGGATAAATCTATTTTCTGTATTATTGTCCATGGAAATTTGTTTAGTTGCAGCTAATTGTGATTTCTTCTCGAGAGACAATTCTTTTTCGATATTAACATCATCATCATCTTCAACGAATTCTTCTGGATAGGTTTGTGTTTGCTTTTTATAAATGTTTTTGTGGAAATTGACGACGAACTTAATTAAATTTGATCTTGTTAGCTTCTTTTCTTCCTTTTTGTTTTTTTTTTTAAAATCGTTATAATTATGTAAATACCTTGAAATATTTTCTAGTTCGCTATGCCTTTCCTGTATACCAATTTTCAATGCACTGTCATAATTCCTCGGACAGTGGCATGTCTTGATCTTTAAGTGATTGCAACATAAAATTTATTGTTGCATTCGCTGTTAATAAGTTGGAATCCTTGCGACATAATGCTTCCATAGCCAGCTTTATTGGAAGCAGAGCTAATACAGTTTTTGATATTAAATCGAATTCGTTATTGGAAAAATTAATTTGTAAATTTCAAATAAGAATAGATGCCCCAAACAAATATTTATTATTTATAGCTAATACCGAAAATACCGGTATTTTACCTTAGCAAATACCGGTTTCACGAAATTGCAAATTAGCACGAAATACCAGTATTCGATATACCGGTGTAAAAAAGGGTAGTAGCAATGTTCCCAAAAAACCGTTACTGTTCGTTAAAACTTTTAGCATTTTATTGACCTACTGTACACATTTGGCAACCAGAAGTCAAGGCGCTTTCCTGGTTTATTGCCTGCTACGACAACACCTCCCTGGGACACGCGGATCCCCCGTGTGCGTCACTCGCGGGTACAAGCGTACCTGCGAGTGACTCTCGGTTTAGGGGCGGTCATTTAGTGTGCTGTTGAGAGGCCGTTAACCTCGTCAACTGTCCTAAACTAGTCTTCCTACGATCGCGAGCATGGACGGACGGTTTTTCGTGCACGGTCAGTCGAAACAGTCGATTTACGTGCATCAAATGTGAACTAGTTGTGCGTGATATGTGGACTTCTGTGAATCATTTGTGTGGATTTCATTCAACGTTTGTGGACCCAATGGATATATGCGAATAGTTTTACTGTGATCGTGAATAAATTAACAATGTGGGCCGGATTGCGCAGTGAAAGGACATTGACCCCTTCTGTTCGATAATTTCATAGAGCGAATAATTAAAATGCTCTTGTGAATTTAACGAGTAGGCAGGTTCAATGCTGCACACAGAATAATTTGTGAATACGGGAATCATTTTCACCTCCCTGGGGCTCTACAGGAGAACCAAGGTAAGCAAGGTTTTCTCAGTATTGACGGTGTTAGAGTGTGCGGAGCTGTTCGTGCCGCGCGCCTTCGGGGCCGTTCGCGACTGTAATATCGCGGTGCAGCGTTCGCTTTAAATAATTTTAATTCCATCAATTTTAGAGCGCCTGCCTTTTTAAAAATAGGTCCGTAAAGAGGAGACTTGGAGCTGTTACTACGTTTTTTTCGAATTTTTAAAAAAGCCCCGGCTATAGGAAAATTGCATTTGTTCAAAACATTTGCAAAATAAATGTTGAATAAACCATTTCTTCCAAATCGAAATATTTCCAACAGATACTCTTATGTGTTTACTACAAGTTCCTAAAAACTCATTTTCCTCGGTACGTTAGTTCTAGTGTTATAATTTAATGAACAAAAGTTGCCACTTTTCTTTACACGTCTGCAAAACCAACATTTTTTAAGATTTCGAAAAATCCTTCGAGATTCGTTCATAGGTTACTAAAGACTACAACATATTCAAATTTGAACTATCCGACATAGGACTCGAAAAATTTTCTTGTTTGTTCCTTACTTTCGACCGCGGTGTATCACCATCGCTCGACTTCTGTCGCTCGCGGCCGTCTCTGCCAATAGGTCGCATCTAGGTCGCGCTCTGATTGGTCCGTGTTTTTCGTTAATAACTCCTTAACAAAGCCGAAACTCAGGAACTTCCCCTTTGAAGGAACCGAGACATTTTTGGGACACCCTGTATTGTAGAGCGCGGCACGGCAACCGAAAGTTAAATCGTAGCGCAAGTGGTTAATCATACTGTTGTAATGTTGATCGTATTCACCGTGATGGTAGACGCATGTCTCACCGTGTAGATGTATATACGCGAGTCTGGCGAGCGATTCGCGGTGGTCGCGATTGACAAGTGGGGTTATTGTAGAGACGGTTGCAAAGTGGAGTGTTTGATAAAAAAAATGGGGATTGACGGAATGTGTGAACGACACGGGTTTCTCCGCGATAATTTTGAAAAATTGAACCGTTATATTTTGGCCTTGAGTCTTCCGCGAGTGGTCCCGAGTAATGAGAGATTGGGACGTTGGGTCTTCGTGCACTCGGTTCGACAAGACTTGGATTCTACCAGGCCGGTTCCACATTTGAGACTCGAAGGCATTGGAAGCGTTGAAGCGCCTTTGCAGTGTATACCGAAGCTGGGACGGCTCGGAAGGCTAACCGTAATGCTGCCAGCGAAGGAGTGTCCTCAGGGCAAGCCGGCAATTGTACAGAGAGTTCCAGTGGAACTCTACTGTGGACCACTGCGCGTTGAGATCTGGTGATAAACGGTAAGAGAGCTCTCTTAGTTTTTAAATTAGAATGGTCATTTAGGATGTAATTTGTTAAATCGTTGATTCCCTGAAACCGCGTTGATTATCTAAAATGCGGTTTAAATGCTCAGCTTTCGTATGATGAAATTTATGTATTATTTTCTTTGATTGAATAAATCTAATGCGCCTTGCTTCGGCTTTACCTCGTAATCCGTCGAATTTTTTACGCCGAAGCAAGAGTTTTTCTTTAACCGGGAATCGATGTATCTTTATTTTAGTATAAGTTCGAACTTTGTTCAATTTAGAACTTCGCTTCTGCACTACGAATTCTATTTTTCTGAATTACTAAGAATGATTACAAACATTTTGAAACACATAAGAAGAAAGCAAACTGATGAATAAAAGATCTATTGATGTTAATGCACATCATTTTGAACTTATGAATTATGAATTTTTTGTACTCAAGATTTCTGAAATTAAACCACATATTTTTAACATTGGAAATTTTCTTCTCATAGAAATTAAGTGATATATTTAGGATACTCTACTTTGTATATAGTAAAACATCGGGAGAACAATGTTGAAGTTAATTTTAAATCTCAAGCTTAACATTACTGCAATTAGAAGATATAACGTCACTTCACTACATTTGTTACTTAACTATTTGTTGTTAGACAAAGTAATTTTTGGGAACCATTATACAGAGTGTATCACGAAGCATGATCAGCTTAGATAATTCTGCTGTTCGCGGGTCGATCGGAAGTATTTTTAGCTAAAATAACATGGTTCAAGGGGAGCTTTAAAATGATTGTACCAAATTTTTTATCAATTCTTTTTCCAGAGTTATCAAGGTCACCTTCAGTCTTTATTTCACCTAATATTATTAAATTGTATGCTATTAGTCATTGTATCAAATATTTTACTTCACTTTTCAATCAATTTTTCAATACCTAATATTTTCAAATAATCTTTTCTTTGTATTGATTACAATTAAACATTCCATTAAGGAAGTATTTTGGTTTCGAACTTCCAAAAATGTAGCGTTCTTGAACCCGTGTACAAAAGGCTTTGTTTGAGTTCGTAAAATTTAGGTATTGTTCGTTATAGTCATTTGAAAAACGCAACTTATGGTTGCATGGTCAAAACATGATATACATATGTACAGAGTGTAACAAAATGATTTTTCATAGCTTCTTAATGTGATTCATACCTTTGGATCGGTGAAGATATGCAAAAATATTATTTGAAGAGAAAGGAAGTCCATTGAATGATACTGGACTTGACTGTTAGTTGTAAATATTTACATTTTCATATAATTGATAGATGAATATTTTAACACGTCTTTCTCTAAAGCACATTTTTGAAACTATTACCATGATACTAAAGTTATAGCTGACCAGTTGACTTGAAACTTTTAGAGAATCTTCAGCATCTATCTTGTTATTGCGTCTACAAAACTTTTTAACATTCCACATTTTTTCGTATTTTTTTTAACTGTTAATAGTGGAAAGTATTTGAAAAATTAATAATCTGCATTCAAAATATTGCCATTTTGTAAATAATCAAGATTTTAAATTTATTTTGATTCAGACCATAGCCACATTCATACTGACTAATTGTAAGATGCTCCTTAACTTTTTTGTTGTCAATCAGCAGAAGCATCGTAATCATGATAGCAGTTAACACATTTTTCTTAAACCATACATTATCGTGAAATGGTGTGTGCAAAATCCTAATGCAAAAAGTGGATTACTTCTTCTGAAAAGAAATCCCAAAAATTGGTGAAAAAACGGCACTCGAAGCCAAAATACCTTCTTAAAACAACAGCAACCCTACCAACAAAGTTATATGATGGTTAGTAGATTTTATGCTAGGTAAAAAATAAATTCTTTCCCCGAAGTTGTCACCCAGGTTTCAACAAGTGTAACATTCTTTAGCTAGTTGCACAGAAATCATTGTATGACTGATGTGTCGTGTCAGTGCTCAAACAGTAATATGTGAACCGCTGAGATACACACCTCAAAGAGAGGTAAATTAAATAAACAGATAATCGGGTTTCGGATAACTATGTAACTTTTAATAAAAAATGTGAAAGACGGTATAAAGGTGACGATATAACAGCGACAGATATTTCACGACTCTTATTCTGCGACAGATATTTCACCACTGGTAGTTTCGACTCTTAAATCACGACTGATCTTACAACTAACGCGTGAGAAACAAGTAACCTCGTGGGGTTGAAAAATCCCTCCACAAAGTACAAAATAGTGGGGGACCCAGCCAATGATATAATATTTGGGAGGCTACAAATGACCTCCCAAAACAAGGGCAACGCCCATAGACGAAATACATCGTAACGAGTGTCGCTAAACAGACGACACTCGGTTTCCTGCAATTTCGCCGGAAACCATAATTTAGGCTTTGGGCCACAAGCCCCCCTTGGCGCTAAGCGTGGGCCTACGCTACGTCAAGTGCCATTGAGAGCTGCACGGCTAGGCTGACTTTTCTATGGTCAGCTGATACTTTCCAGTCGCACCAGAGTCATAAAACAATAAATTCGTCAGAAGACGCTAGAGGACCCCTTCGACAGGGGCACTGTTCAAAATCGACCGTAGCGTAGACCCAAACCGATATACGAGCCGGCCATACAATAATCACGTCTCAACAATGGCATTAAACTCGCTTATCTGTTGAAATCACAAGAGCATATCGACAGTCGGGATTTTCGAGTGAAGAAGGTGAATGTTCTGTGAAGTTTGCAGATAGTTTACATGCATAATCCACGCGCGCCTACAGGAAAATCGTTTTCCCATATTTACTGTGTCCATAGACTTTAGATAGACCTTACATATTCGTTTGTCCAAAAGAAGCAAAAACCATGCACATAACTATTATAACCACACATGCAGTGTTTCACATTAATATTTGTGTGCTCTGTAAATGATAATAATGTTTTTAAAAATGCACCACGCGACTTGGAGTTTTTTTTAGAAAGTAGAAGGATGAGAATGCTATTCGGAGTGAGAAAGAAATTGTGAAAAAATCGCAATTGACCGGAATTACAGAGAAAATGCTATAGGTTATTTTTTACAACTTCTTTTTCTGGATATGATTTGAAGCACTTTTTAAATTTTCGCTACAGGTCTAAATAAAGAATATGTTCTTTGTATCGATCGTAATGTTCTTAATGAGAAATGTTGGGATTTACGGCGCTACGGTTCGATCGTTTGTTAATTAATGTTACCAAGCAATTTTGCTAATAATCAAATAATCGACGTTTCAATCCATTTTGGATCATTATCAAGATTAATTTTGAAAAGCGCCTGTAAGAATGAATGTTATACAATTTTCAAAAACTTTTTTTTACGGTAAATTGATTGATGTAGAGAAAACATTGTTGGTAGAAGATTGTTTATAAAATCAACTCACTTGCTTTGGTTTAATCTAATGTGTTATTTTGAGCATCGTGACACACGTGTAGAAGCATGCGTTCTCGATGCTTGTTGTCAGGACACTGAGCGCAGTGCCGCCAGACGTAATCCATTTGGATGTCGTTTCCGCCCCTACAACGCTCCTTCCACCATGCCATTCCACCACCATGAGCACACTCCAACGACCCCCACTAAGACCGTAGACTGGTCACGTGACGTGCCGCGCGCGACTGAGGCGACACATAACGGTAGCGGTGGCATCAGTGAAGCCATTTCAGATTTCATTTAGTAGATAATAGATACGATACTCGGCAATAACCTATAATCTGCGATATTTCCTGTCATTTGTCCACTCACCCGTGTTGCATCTTGTGTCCCCATTGCGCACGCGCAACGTGTCATCATTCGCTCCCCACTCAATTCCTGTTGCGTTCCCGTCGCGCATGCGTGCTTAACCCGGTAATCGGAGAGAGGGTAACTTTTCAGAGACACCTTCCCCTGATCTGGCGGCACTGACTGAGCGTGTTGGAAACGATCTAGGTTATATCTACCGATATATGGCGGTAAATTTGAAAAACACAATATGTCTTTTTTTACCACTGTTCACGAATATACCTTGGTTGGTAAGTCAATTTTTAACGTTCAACTTTCTTTGGAATTGGTTTTATACTAAAGTTGTATCAGATATATAGTTAGTTCAAATTTCTCTACATCAATCAATTTACCGTAAAAAAAGATTTTTGAAAATTGTATAACATATTCAATCTTACAGACGCTTTTCAAAATTAATCTTGATAATGATCCAAACGTGGATTGAAACGTCGATTATTTGATTATTAGCAAAATTGCTTGGTAACATTAATTAACAAACGTTCGAACCGTAGCGCCGTAAATCCCAACATTTCCCACTAAATAAAGAAGTTGTAAAAAATAACCTACAGTATTTTCTCAGTGTTTTCGATCAATTATGCAAACGACTTGAAACTGTGAGAGAAATGATGATAAAATAATACTATAATTTACTTGATGTTGTACCGACCTTGTGACATCCTACGAAGGTCAAATAAGACAAATGAAAATCTAGATTCTTTATTACATATTCTAGTAACAAGTGTTAATACATTTTTAAAATACATTATATTTGTGTTTTTTGCACCATCCGTTATTGAGATATAAAAAGGTTAGTAACACATTGTACATATATTATCTTTATGTGAGGAAAAGAAGCATTTTATTTCGTCAGATCTCTTGAAACTGCCTACCATCTTTGCGCTGGCATTCCTCCAATCTTGAGAGTTCCCATAAATTCCCTGGCTACATCCTTTTGAATTCTGAGTTTAAGGAGGGAAAGCATTTTTTTCGATACACGGAAGATAAGTCAACTTCATGATCTTCTGAAGTCAACTTCACAATCTACTGCAGTTACTATTCCGTACAGAGAATTCTGTCTGACTTTATTTCGATCAGAATTTTCTAATCTCTTTCCTGAAAACGAAAAACGTCATATTCCAACCCCTTTGCTTATACAGGGTGTCCCACATAAATGGGACCACCTAAATATCTGTCGTATTTACAGTCCTATCAGAAAACTTCAGAGGACAAAGTGACGCTATTGCAGGGGGCAAATATAATGGAATATAATGGAATTTTAAATGGAATAGAATATTTTTTTACGATAGCATGATAGACAATAAAAAACTGAATTTAGTGGATACCACCTTTTTGACCTTGAAATGACCTTGAGCAAGAATAATCATGTTGGAGCGGATAAAGTGTGGAAGTTTAAAACTTACGTGTTTCAGCAAAGATTACGCGTTGATTACGGCGGGTTGGCCTTTACATATAATAATAAATGTTCGAAATGTTGACCATCCTCATTTATGCAATATTACAATCTTGCATTAAATGATCTGTAGGCATTGTCGATTTCCTGAGACGTAATTGAACGTCGAACGAATTTATACAAGGAACTCTTACTGGTATAAAGAACGCAGCATTTTTACGCCAGGATTTGTCGGACCTTTTAGAAGAAATTACGTTATTCGATCGGGAGCGCGTGTGGTTTCAACATGATGATTGTCCAGCGCATTATTCTAAAGTTGCTAGAACGGTGCTAAATACGAAATATTCTGGACGCTGGATTGGGCGACGAGGAACAATTCCATGGCCAGCCCGTTCTCCGTATCTGACACCATTGGACTTTTATCTATGGGGCAAGATAAAATGTATTGTGTACAAAGATGAACCCACAACGCCAGAGGATATGCGGCAAAGGATTACTGCAGCATGTGCTTCAATTACGTCTCAAGAAATCGACAATGCCTACAGATCATTTAATGCAAGATTGCAATATTGCATAAATGAGGATGGTCAACGTTTCGAACATTTATTATGATATGTAAAGGTCAACCCGCCGTAAACAACGCGTAATCTTTGCTGAAACACGTAAGTTATAAACTTCCACATTTTATCCGCTCCAACATGATTATTCTTGCTCAAGGTCATTTCAAGGTCAAAAAGGTGGTATCTAATAAATTCAGTTTTTTATTGTCTATCATGCTATCGTAAAAAAAAATACATTATTACATTTAAAAAAAACATCGGTTGCCCCTGCAGTAGTGTCACTTTGTCCTCTGAAGTTTTCTGATAGGACTGTAAATACGAGAGATATTCAGGTGTTCCCATTTATGTGGGACACCCTGTAGAAACGATGACTATGCTCCAGCTGGATGCAGTCGGCACAAATCATGATTCATTACAGTGACAGTTTCAAAACATTTCCTAACACAGACATTTCGAGAACGTCCTCTAGATTCCCTAATATGGAAATCTTGAGAGCATCCCCACTTAGATTTCACAGCTTATGAACCCATAAATTTTAACCCTCGGGGGCAGTGCATAAAGTACCAACGGATTGTACACGTCGTGAACGCTGAATCCCGTTTTGGAGCTGGTTGTATTAAATGAGATCGGGCCCAGCCACCCTTTCGAACCGAGTATCCTTATAGATTCTCCGAGTACGCTATTAATCTATCTTGGCATAATTATTCGGGTTACCCTGGGATCGTCGACAACTCTTTTCATCGACACGATTTAACTGGCATTAACTTTTGTCGAAACTATGTTTTCATCGGCAGGGTCAGATCGTCGACAAATGTTTTCATCGACAGTCTACTTATAATCTAGACAGTTTAACTTATAATCTTCAAGCAAGGTGTGGGCACGGTGTCGACAAACGGTGAGCAGGGTGTCGACAAAAGTTAACGTCGGTCAAATCGAGTCGATGAAAATATTTGTCGACGATCTGACTCTGCCGATAAAAACATAGTGTCGATAAAAGTTAATGCCGGTTAAATCGTGTCGATGAAAACAGTGTCGATGAAATGAGTTGTCGACGATCCCAGGGTAACCCAATTATTCAACCACTCCGTGTTCCCCTCATCGGCAGTGAGTCATCCAACAGGCAGTAGTACGTAGGAGGTAACTACACAATATCGTTCATATACATACTCAATTCTTACCGCAACAATAATAGTTGTAACACAGTCAGTTTCCTGTAATATACAATTTACCTCAAGGTAAATTTGAGTAACAATTGATTTTAACTCTCTATTCAGATCCAGCAATTCTTAGTTGACCGTTGCCACATGATACAATCTTGCCGTTCGAGTTGTATCAACTAATTTATAATATTAAAGTTACGAGACCGTTACCAACGTATCCTAGGAGCTATCTGATTTCGTATCTGAAATCCAAAACTATTTTTCAACCTATTCGACTCTCTGATTTCGCATCAGGCTCGTTCGTATCGTACAGCCCCCCGATTTCACATCGGATTCGTCCACGAAGTCTTTAAAAACTTTTAGCTGCTCCCTGATTTCGCATTAGGTTCGTCCGTGCAACTTACTAACAATTGAAAACCATATTCCTCTTTAAACCATAAACTACTCACTGGACACGCACGCTATCTTTCGGCCCAGGCTCGTAACATTACCAAAATTTAAATTTTTAGTGCATTTAGTGCAATAATAGATGTGCACTTTCGTCAAAGAGAATCTTGAAATACCGAATAGAGCAAATCGTACAACACTATCAATGTATGGACTTTTCTGCACTCTTATCTTCAACCTAAATGATGCCGACAGGACAGCAGCAGGTCGAATTCCAAAACAGTCTTCGACTAAAATATCAGGTACCTGAATAAGTTTCTGAAGTTTACCAATAGATGTCGGACCTAATGAGACGGATGTGGCGACAAGACGTCGACAGCGCCTCCATGCGCCATAGTTATAACTAGGTTAGTTAGTTCTAAGCAGTGATGCCAGATTCGTGGTACCGTGGTATACCGTGGTACTAAACTATGCCCCCACTACGACCTACTGTTGCCCCTACGCTCCTTTACCAACGCGCTCGCGCGCTACACTCACCAGCGTACCTCTACTATGTCCGTTTGCGCTGCTTGTGCGCTTGCGCCAGCCTTAATCTGTTTTTAGCACTTTCCATATACATATTCCTTTACGGAAACGAAACTAAAATTCGGCCGGCCATCGCGTCGAGCTGCGTCCAGCGTATGAATCGCAATCTGGAGCTGGCGTTCGTGTCCCCGTGCAGCGATTTTTATTTTTATTTTTAATTACCTTTTAATTACATTTTTTAACCTTCCAAAAAATTTAAAATGTAAAAACTATGTTAAATATATATATATATATATATATATATATATATATATATATATATATATTCATTTTACAGGAAACGTTTTATTACTGTAAAAATTGCGTTGATACAAAGAGTCTAGCATGGTAAGATTGTACCGGGCTATGCACTATTTGATAACTCATAAAAAAAGCATTCGACACCAAGTTTGAACCCTTTATCTCAACCGGGGGGGTAGTTAAATGGTAAAAACTAATTATTGGTTTTTGCCACATTTTCCCTATTTAATGGTATACTTAAAAATTCTAAAAAAATTCTACAATTTTGTAGATATGATTCCTTATGACTGTGAATTTTTTCAGATTTTTTTGCAAATACTAAGTATGAAAAATCGAAACATCAAATAAAAACGAAAAATGCAGATTTTGTGTACAAGATATTTCGTGTGACTTGATTTTTCCTTTTACAGCAGTTAGGTATTAGCATTAGCATTATTCTCAATTTTTTCGGATTTTTCGATAGAGTGCGATGTAATAATATTATTTTTCTGCTTTAAATGAAATGTATTAGTATTTATGTTGTGGTGGATAGCCATTAATTCATCTGAGACACTGTTTATGCTTAGGAAACGTTTTTAAGTGAATAAAACTTATTGTCATGTAATTAATAATTAGAAAAAAATATATTTCATGAAAAAAAAAGTTTGAGCTTTGTGGGGCGCGAACCTCTGCCAAAAACTATCCCAGCGTTTCCGAATCGTAAGACCTAAACAACTTCTTTTTTTTTAGTTTATGATGATACACAAGTTTATTTGATTTTCTGTCTTCCTGTAAAAAAAAATACAGTCAACATTATAATTTCTTCTAATTTCTATTATTAGTTTTACTTTCTGGCGGCGGGTACATTTTTAATTGTTCAATGCAGCCGTAATTTTGTGTTTGGCCGACTTCGATCAGTGTATATATATATATATATATATATATATATATATATATATATTTAACATAGTTTTTACATTTTAAATTTTTTGGAAGGTTAAAAAATGTAATTAAAAAAGTAATTAAAAATAAAAATAAAAATCGCTGCACGGGGACACGAACGCCAGCTCCAGATTGCGATTCATACGCTGGACGCAGCTCGACGCGATGGCCGGCCGAATTTTAGTTTCGTTTCCGTAAAGGAATATGTATATGGAAAGTGCTAAAAACAGATTAAGGCTGGCGCAAGCGCACAAGCAGCGCAAACGGACATAGTAGAGGTACGCTGGCGAGTGTAGCGCGCGAGCGCGTTGGTAAAGGAGCGTAGGGGCAACAGTAGGTCGTAGTGGGGGCATAGTTTAGTACCACGGTATACCACGGTACCACGAATCTGGCATCACTGGTTCTAAGGTTATCAAACCAAAAGTCACTAGTTAAGTTTTAGGTTAAGTAGTTGGTAAGATTAGTTAGTAAGATGCGCGCCTTGGAAAAGAAAGCAGCATAAGTAGCCTCAATCCGGTTTTGACTACGAATGCGACACGTGCGTTACGAACGTTCCATAAAATAAAAGTGAATATTGTGGTTCGCAACTAGTGTGCAATTCTTTTCCCGTCCTTTTTCCCACACGGTGTAGTACGTATACTCTGCACCACGAGAGAACCGTACCGTTTCGCGCAGCTTGACTCGTCCTGGAAGGCGCAGCGAACCTCTCATTGGGAAAGGGAGTATACGGGGTAAGAATACCACCAATCAGGGCGAAGATGCGCAGCAACGAACGAAAACCGGTCTTCCCGCGGTACGGTTCTCTCGTGGGGCAAGGTATAGGTATGTGATAGTACTTTAAGTAATAAAGGTTATAGTAATAAACATTCTTTAAGAATTAACATATTAACTAAATTTACATAATAAACAAGTTTTAATGTTTGCATACCTACATATGTATCTTTTACATTGCTTTTGTTGTGATCGTAGTTGTATTATAGCTGCAATCTACATTGTACATATATAAAATTCATATAATTTCAAATTCCATTTGAAACGATAAGAATTTTAAGTAAAACGTTGGAGTAATACTATATTCTACAGGAAATTACGAAGAGATTATCGGATACGAAATCTTGATTAAATAGATCACTAAGTGTTGCTCCTATTCTTCATTTTTTAGTTTTTCAATTTCGCCTATCTCTAAGTAATTGTTCTTTTCATTTTAAAGTGTATAGTTCCAACAATGTTATCTAAACAATTTTCAACAAAATTAGATTTCAACGATACACTATTCTTTTCAACCCGTAATCCAGATAGCACCGTATGTCCATAGGACGTCCGTTTTTTACGTCCGTGGGACATCCCTCGGGCATTTTCGGACGTCCCATGGACATCCGTTTTTACGTCCGTGAGACATCCCTCGGACATAAATTTCGGACGTACCACGAACGTGGGACTTAGATTATTTCGTACGTTTTCGGATGCTATATTGTGTTTCTATTATTATACTGAAAATATAGTTTATGAATTTTTTCAGATTTTTAAGTTCGCGGCGCCGGTGTTTGAAAAAAACTAATTTTTCGACATTTCTTCCGTGAAAAAATGAGCTAATCTTCAAATTGTTAGATTTTATTTATTCTGTAAGTCTATTGGACACTGATAAACTTGAACATTTCACAGAAATAATTGAAAAATAAAATTAACTTGATTAGTGTTACGATTACCTCGTACATCAGCGCGCATAGTATCTGAAAATATTAATCGTGTTACCAAGAACTCGGTTGGGTCAGCGCGTTAGGCGCTCGACTGTTAATATGCTTATACTAGGTTCGCGCCCGGCATAACTTTTTTATTTGATCAATTCCTCTTTTTCTAGCTATGTGATAATCAATGGTATTTTTGTAGAATTCTTTTAAACCAATATTTGCATATTTAGAAAATTTTTTAAGGTGCAAACACGCTTTTATATGTTCGACAAACGTCCAATTAACTTACGCGCGGGACGTCTTGTGTACGTACTGGGATGTAACTTGGACCTCTGTCGGACATACCTGGGACATAAATCGGACATATCTCGGACATATCGTAAAGTGAAATTAGGAAGAACGTAAGCTCACGTTTTGACGAACGCGAAAGGTACCTCAGATTAAAATATACAGGGTGTCCCGAATACCGTGGAAAATTGATTGGGAAGTCGTTCTACACACCGAAGTGAGTCGAAAAGAAAAATTAAATTCTTTTTTTGATGCTTAGTTTTCGAGTGAATCGAGTTTGAAAATTCAGCGAATATGCGTACCATGAGCTACGAGAGTCGGTTGGCGCGTCTGATAGTCTGATCATGACTGTAGCGTCCGGTCGTACACACGAGAGAAAGTTTTTTCTTTCGTTCAAACGGCCAACGTAATGTACGACTCTCGTTCGACAAAACTATTTTTGAGTCGACAATTTCCAGATTTTTGCCGTTGCATGTTTAGTAGAGTTTTTCCGAAAGTCCTCAATAGTAAACAGAGGTCGTCGTAAATTAGGGGATTAATCGGTCTAACGCCACAGGGACCGGCGCGGGTGGCCCGAAGGAAAGTCCCACGACAAATTCATCCCTCCGATCACCTCGCCGTTCCGAGAACAAGCACGCTAAGGGCGTAAGGAATAGTCGGTGAGACGGAAAAACGAATAACCCTGATTGGAAGGACCCAATGCGTGGGGTTAGCCAATCAGGGTGTTTAGGAATTTTACCAGGGCAAACTCGGGATAAAAGACTAAGCGGGAGGAGTTCAAAAAGATACGCCGAAGAGTCGAGTTCAGCGGAGTCGGCATAAACGATTTGTACATTCTCATTAAAGACATCAACCCCGCATACAAGTGAGATTTATTGAACTAAAATCTCGAACCACAATGACCAACCAATCCTACTTTCTGCATATACTAAAGCACGCGAATCCGACGGATCTTCAAAATTCGATTTTCAGAAGAATATTCAAATGAAATCATTTTATATTTTCTTCTCGACACAATTTTGGTGGTAGAATTATTTCCTAATCGGTTGTCCATAATGTGCGGGACACCCTGCATACAATCCTCTGTAACAGAAATTCTTATAAGACTATGAAAATGTTGTTTCATAGCGCTTCAGAAACAACAACAGGCCTTTAAAATTATTACCAATCTCAGTGATTGTTTGAATAGCCAAAAGAATACTTACATGTGTATCCTTCATCTAGCTCAAAACTACTACAATGTCAATACTACATGTCGGATATAAACTTAAAATACTGTAATTAGATTCTATACAAAAATGTGGTCGCTAATGTCCTAGATCTTAATTCGACCCTTGCAAATAAACAATATAAAAAAAAACAACGTTTTAGTCAGGAATATAATGGTACAATAAGAAGTACAAAAACCTCTGACAACATTAACAGAGATAGGAGCTATCACTCGAACCCCATCTAGAACACCCACCTCCCGTTTCTTAATCGATCGGCTGATCAATTAAACTGATTGGCTGATTAATGTTCCGGAACGGCGGAAGACGGGTTATATAAGGAGTGTACTTTCCTGATGCACATCAGAATCAATGCATTTCATGCCTCTAATAAAGTAAGCTTTAATGGTAGTGAAATGTTAGCAGAAAGTGTTTATTGCGTTTGAGGAGGTATTCTAGTTTTCAAAGCCGTTTTTTCATAAATTATTAAAAATTTTCTCCAAAAGAATTACTGAACTTTTTGTATTCGGATTTTGCACACATATTTATGCTTTTTTGAAATACTTTCTTAAATTATATTTGTAAAGTAAAAACTAACAAAATTACATGAGTTATATATTTTTATATAGAGTGGGGTTTGGAAAATATGTGTTGTCTGTTATCATAATTCCGGTCGTTCTGCTGATCGAAAACAAAAAATGGGGAAGTATATTAATCAGTATGAATATGTCTATGGTCTGAACTACAGTATACAGGGTGTCCCACATAAATGGGAACACCTAAATATCTTTCGTATTTACAGTCCTATCAGAAAACTTCAGAACACAAAGTGACACTATTGCAGGGGGCAAATATAATGGTAAAGAAAACAAATTTTTATGTCGTGTTTTTTAATGAAATTTCAAGGTCACCGATGTTTTTTTAAATGGAATAGTATATTTGTTTTACGATAGCATGATAGACAATAAAAAACTGAATTTAGTGGATACCACTTTTTTGACTTTGAAATGACCTTGAGCAAGAATAATGTTGGAGCGGATAAAATGTAGAAGTTTAAAACTTACGTGTTTCAGCAAAGATTACGCGTTGTTTACGGCGGGTTGACCTTTACATATCATAATAAATGTTCGAAATGTTGACCATCCTCATTTATGCAATATTGCAATCTTGCATTAAATGATCTGTAAGCATTGTGGATTTTCTGATACGTAATTAAAGCACATGCTGCAGTAATTATTACGATTTTTAAAACTTACACTACCGGTATTTTTAAATTGTTTTACCACAACGGAAAATGCTTGTAACGAACGACAAATACGATTCACAAATTTTTCACAATACAAATGTACTGTTTGCCTCAAAGATTAGTGGCTTTCGCCATAAGTGAAAACCATATCGATTCGTTCTTGTACAGTATAACGCATTGTTATCACTTTCACGTTTCGAATTCGAATAATGCAGAAGGAACAACGTATTAACGATCTCAATGATACATACTCTAACATAAACATACGCTGTTTACTATGAAAAATATTTCAAACAATTATTGTGGTTTGTAAAGGTCAACCCGACGTAAACAACGCGTAATCATTGCTGAAACATATAAATTTTAAACTTCTACATTTTATCCGCTCCAACATGATTATTCTTGCTCAAGGTCATTTCAAGGTCAAAGAGGTGGTATCCACTAAATTCAGTTTTTTATTGTCTATCATGCTATCGTAAAAAAATATACTATTCCATTTAAAAAAACATCGGTGACCTTGAAATTTCATTAAAAAACACGACATAAACAATTTTTTTCTTTACCATTATATTTGCCCCTTGCAATTGTGTCACTTTGTCCTTTGAAGTTTTCTGATAGGACTGTAACCACGACAGATATTTAGGTGTTCCCATTTATGTGGGACACCCTGTATATGTTTTGGCTTATGCAATAACTAGGTACGTGCTGAAGATTCTCTCACAGTTTCAAGTCAATTGCATAACTACAGTGGGCGAAATAATGAAAAGTTTATTGCGCGAACTAGCTTATTTAGTGTTTTTATTTGTATCGATGTTGTGGAACATATTTAATAATTATAGAACAATTTTAATTTTATAAATAATTATAATTTAATTGGAAAACTAAATTGAAAAATTATTTAATACGAAGTAGAAACACAAGAAACAAAAGAAAGTGATAGCGAACAAGAAAAATAGAAGTTAATTGAAATATATAAATCTGCGTTATTAATAATATACTTATGATATTACTAATGTACCAAATTTCATTTGGGTCTTCCGAAGTACTAACTATAGTTTCTTAGTCTATGAAATTTCAAATCAATTTTCGTACGATTTTTTGTACTATTCATACTGTAAAAATGATTTATATTGTACGTACAGTAAAGTGTTCATTTAATTGTGAATGTTCAAACATTTCTAATACTTACGAATGTTAAACATGTAATAACTAAAATTGCAATTAAACTTCGTACATCTACTAACTTGATGCAGAACTGTTTCAAGAGCTTATGAATTTACAAACGATAATATTACCATCATAAAAGAAAGAGGTTTTCGTCTATTTATAAATATTATTTGTATGTACAATTTTTATTCACTTTAATACTATAAGCAAGTTTGTGATAGTTATATTTTTCATAAATGTTCATCGATCCAGAGGTGTATATACATACAGGGTGAGTCACGTAACGTTTGTACCTCAAATATCTTTGTTGTTTCTAAAGATACGTAACATATGGTAAGGACAAAGTTGAATGGTACAACGGGGCTGGCACGATGCCAGAAAATGATTTTGTTTTTATGCCATTTTTGTAGAGATATCAAGGTCACCTTGACTTTTTTAAATGGAACCACCCTTTTTTAAACACCTACAATGATAGTCCCTTTCATTACGAATTCAGTGACTATAATTACTCAAGGTTATTCAAGGTCACGGACAGAGTTCAACATTCCTTCAAATCCCGTTTACAGGCATGTATCGGTGTTAAATCTTATAGGTTATCTCTGCCCGCGACCTTGTATGACCTTGAGTAATTGTAGTCACTGAATTCGTAATGAAAGGGACTACCATTGTAGGGTGAGGCACTAACTATTGCCACCTCAAATATCTTTGTTGTCTTTAAAGATACGTCAAATGTCTGAAGGACAAAGTTGAATAGTTCAGAGGGGCTCACACGATACCAAGAAAATTTTTGTTTTTACGTCACTTTTTTAGAGAGTTTCAAGGTCACCTTGACTTTTTTAAATGGAACCACCCTTTTTTAAACATCTGCCATGATAGTCCCTTTCATTACGAATTCAGTGACTATAATTACTCAAGGTCATTCAAGGTCATGGACAGAGTTTAACATTCCTTCAAAGCCCGTTCACAGGCATGTATCGATATTAAATCTTATACGTTATCTCTGTCCGCGACCTTGAATGACCTTGAATAATTATAGTCACTGAATTCGTAATGAAAGGGACTATCATTGTACGTGTTTGAAAAAGGGTGTTTCCATTTTAAAAAGGCAAGGTGACCTTGATATCTCTAAAAAAAATGACACAAAAACAACATTTTTTTTGGCAAAATTGGCAAAACAAAGATATTTCTAATATTCTTATATTAAGAAATAAAGTTTGCGTATAGAATGATATATTATTTAAGAAGAATAACAGTCTTTTGCGATGATCACAAAAAAAAGAAAATGTTTCTATCTTTAATAATAGCCGTGATATAAATTATTTTGTGGAGGTGTGTCGTTTTCGTACAAATTGCTCAAAGTAGCAAACATTGAAGGTGTTTGTACGTGAAAATGATTTGCCTTCACATGGAATATGAATTAAATGATAAAAATAACTGAATTAAAAAAATAACTGTTACTCTCGGTTTTACAACACATAGGCAATTTACGTATAATATGAGATTGTGTAATGTTTTTCCACCAAGGGACAAAAAATTTCCCGTTTCCGTAATCTTGTAGAGTATGTAGTTTTCTTTATTTACCCTTTTTACAATGAAATGTGAACGTATCTCGTGTTTTTTATAATTGTGTATAATGATTGGCACCCACAAAGACAAAAAAATTAATGTAATTTAAGCATAGTGAGCAAAGTCATTTTGACATTATTGTTATTCTTTTGTCAAACAGAGGTAGTTTAATCATAAATTGATGAAATGATTTGCTATGCACCTTAATGTCTTTCTTCTTTTAACTGACTTAGTATATTTTGCAAACAAAATAAAGTCACTCAAATTCAGAGACAGCTTATTTGATCAATTGAGGGATAAGGAATTTCACCAACTCAATGGACAGTCTGAAACAGTCTGGGAATATTTGGTGAAAGATTTCAGCAACGTTTCTATCATATGCAAGCAAAGGATAGATGAATGAAAAAGTAAGGTTATCAATGGTAAAACGTTTGTAAGCTTATGGTTAGATATAAAGAGATTTTTAATGTTCTATGTAAAGGTGCAGTTGGTGTTTGTTAAAAGTCAAACTCGTTCTATCTTGGAAATAATCATTCATGTTCATATGGTCTTTATTCTTTTTAGATATTTTTTAGCCATCCCTAAATCTTTTCCAACTTGTTACCGAACATCGTGTATTGACCACACTTTTCCATTATCTTACGGGCAATGTCGTTATAATGTATTAGGTCATCCCACAAGTTCGTGTCCATACTTTGCGCATCGATTAATAAACACAGGATACTAAAAAGTACAGCAATTTAGCTTAGTCGTTCAAGAACAATCCAATGACATTAGCCACTGACGCCACATAAGTCACAGAACAGTCATTTTTTGAAATTGTTTATTTATAAAGTATATCAACATCTTGGTCTTGATCAGGTGATAACATAAATTTTGTCACGACTCTGGTAATGCTACACATTGTATACCGGCTCGGAATTATTGGGCACTTTCATTGAGGCAATTTTGTACGTGATCTATTGTCATTGTGTCACAGTTACCGTAGCGTATTTATGAATATTCCCAACGTTTAAATCGCGTAGCAGCCTCGCCAGTCTGCGTATAAGGGTCTAGTTATACGCAACGGGGAATCCCGGCAACCACGGTCGGCTGTGACATACGCACCGTGCGTGGTCGAAGGCCACTCGACAGGCCGGTGTCCTTTAACCCTTTGAGCGCTGAGTTGCCAGACGTTAAGCGTGCGCCGTGGACCGCCCACTCCGTACGAGGCAGCTCACCGTGGACTGCGTACTTTTTACGAAAGAGCGCACGTTGAGCGGACGTTGTCGGCGTTAAGCGTGCGCCCTGGACTGCCCATTCCGTACGAAAAAGACTGAATTTTAATTGCAAGGTATATTGATTGTAACAGACAGACATTTTACAGGTAATTTAAAATAAAATTTTAAAACGCAAAGAACAGATTTGAAAAAAGTAGCAGTACTTATAACCTTTAAAAGCCTTTGGTAGCGATATGTTAGTTAATGCGCAATGAATGCACATACAAATTTATATTATTAATAAATATTAATTAATATAATTAACAATATTGATAAACGATTGCACAAAAGCCTTTTGTTATATCTATAAAGGCTCACAGGCACCAGTCACATTTATCTGTTTATAGATTCCCTTTTCCCAGATTGAATGGTTTCGTGAGAACCCACATATGCGTTCATAACCTAAATCGAATGGTTGCGTGAGGACCCACATATGCGTTCATAACCTAAACCGAATGGTTGCGTGAGAACGCATATGTGGGTTCATAGCCAAAAACGAATGGTTATGTGAAAACGCATATGTCGGTTAGGTTCATAGCCAAAAACGAATGGTTGCGTGAGAATCCACATATGCGTTCATAACCTAAACCGAATGATTGCATGGGAACGCATATGTGGGTTCATAGCCAAAAACGAATGGTTATGTGAAAACGCATATGTGGGTTCATAGATTATAGATTCCCTTTTTCCAGATTGAATGGTTTCGTGAGAACCTACATATGCGTTCATAACCTAAACCGAATGGTTGCGTGAGAACCCACATATGCGTTCATAACCTAAACCGAATGGTTGCGTGAGAACGCATATGTGGGTTCATAGCCAAAAACGAATGGTTATGTGAAAACGCGTATGTCGGTTCATAGCCAAAAACGAATGGTTGTATGAGAATCCATATATGGGTTCATAGCGCTCAAAGGGTTAAAGTCGTGTCGCTCGCTACCGAAACCCGAGCATTTTCTGCACCCCTCTTCACCACTTGGGATTTCGAACGGTGCATACGAAAAATGTTATAAATGTATGATTTAAAACGTTATTTCACCGATGTTTTTTCTATGTACGTCGAGTGTAAAGTAGAACTATTCGAAGTTCCTCGTGGAAGTAGGTGCAGAATACAACAATATAACAAAATAACAATTTATTACTAAAAAAGACAATAGACTTCCTTAAACAAAATCATCATAGTCACTGTGTGCTACATAGATCTACTATTGAGATATCTATGTATGTGGAAAATTAAGCATACAATCTGAAGCCTGACTTTGAAATATTGAATGTTCAGGTAATTATATTGCAATAACGTTACGGAATCTTAGTTCCTGTGATTTATCTCTTTCCCCGTAATTAACGACAGGAATATCGAGAAGAATTGCGTTATGGCTATAAGTGCACAATTATGTGAGCTTACTTGAATGTTATACTATTGTTATTTATTATTTATCAGTATATTCATTCTGTATAAATTAATTTAAAAAGCCCTTTTGGAAGAAAATGAATTTTTTACAAAATTTTATTTAATATCGCTAATGTATAATGTATCTTAATAATAGAAATAATAATTATACAATATACATTATAATATACATTATTATACATAATTACGTTATGCATTAGAGATATTAAATAGATTTTTCTTACAGAAGGGCTTTCTAGTATCAATTATTTAATCCTTCGAGCTTCATTGACAGGTCACTATAGACTACAACATGCTCAAATATGAACAAAATCTGAAACACTACTCATAAAAGTGTCAGATTTCGCGTGGAGTGGCCTAATTTCAACATTTTTAATATTAGTACATAACATAGTATACAATAGTTTTCTTTAAAGAATTGTTAGAAAGTATTAATTCAATTCTTTCTCTTTGAAATTTCGTTGCTTAACACTAAACCTACCACGGTCAAATGACCGGTTTTATATTTTGCAATTATTGAAATTGTAAAAATTCGTTTATGTAAAATAATGGAATGAATTTCCTTGTTCAAGCATCTATTATACTGGAAATTACGGACATTCTAAATAAATCTAGGGTTGCCATTTTTATAAGGCAACATTCGCCGATACTTTTAATGCTTGCTAGGTTTAGTGTTAATTTGCGGATCCTCGAAAATTGTGGTCAGGTAAAAGGCCGGCAAAGTTCGCGGCGTTCGGCGATTCAGGCAATTCTAAATGAATCAACGAATCGACCGCTATCCACCGGCAGGCTTGGAAGAACCATTGTCCTTTTTACGACATCCCATTAACAGTTTAGGTAAAATAATAATTAAATGACATTTCGCGTCCGCTCTCCGTATTCTTTCGTTTGCTACGTGAGAGTTGCAATTTTAGAACTACGTCGTCAACCTTATTTCAGAATGTTTAAAAAATATTCAGCAACTTTATGAACCCAAAATAAGGAATAGTTCAAACCTTACAGCCGTTTCTAGTGTTTGGGGTGTGTTACTTCCCATGTGTACCGTATGAAATTTTTATACGGTGCGTGCAGTGAAGGTTAACTAAGTTGCAAAATATTGTAGTCGACGAAATGACAATATTAGCTCTCCTAAAATTAACATGTTAGTATTTTCTTGTGTATCTGGAATCATTTTTCATAGCAGTCATATTTTTATAGTAGTTCTAAGTGCCCAATATTTGCAATTTCTGAAGCTGAGCGAATTAAAAACGAATTTTGTCGCACTTGAACGGGCGGCAAAATTGGCAAAACAAAGATATTTCTAATATTCTTATATTAAGAAATGACATTTGCGTATAGAATGATAAATTATTTAAGAAGAATAACAGTCTTTTGCGATGATAATTAAAAAGAAGAAAATGTTTCTATCTTTAATAATAACCGTGATATAAATTATTTTCTGGAGGTATGTAGTTTTCGTGCAAATTGTCCAAAGTAGTAAACTTTCACGGTGTTTGTATGTAAAAATGATCCGACTTCACATAGAATGTGAATTAAATCATAAAAATAACTGAATTTAAAAAATAACTGTTATTCTCGTTTTTACAACACATACGCAAATTACGCATAATATCGCATAATAGAATGTGTAAAATGCTTTTCCACCAAGGGACAGGAAAATTTCCTATTTCGTCACCATAGTAATAAATTGTTCTAACATTTAAATTCATTAACAACATATTCCCCACCTATTAGCTCGACGAACTCTGAAAAGTTCTAGTTAATTTCTTTTTGAATACCCTTTCTTTGTCCTCTATTTTTCATACATTCGTTTCTTAAGTCTCATTGTTTATATCTTTAGTGTTAATAATTTATTCAAAAATTTTAATTATATTGTTTCAATCCTAGTTTATAAGCTACCTAAGTAATGTAATGTTAGCATGCACAGCCATGTGCATGCTGCTAATAATCCCATGTGGGTTTTATAGCTTAATAAAAAAAAAAAATACAGCATGTTATATTCTGCCTTCAATATACATATTTTCCGGCAGCCTGGTAGACTCCAGCACTGGCATCTCCTGGGGCGTAGAGGAGGTTACACACAGAAAATAATAATAAATTGTTCATTCTAGACTAAGATACTTTGCAACTTGCTCGAATCTTGCTGAACAATTCTTAGACATTCTGAATTAGGGGTCGGCAGCATTTGTCCTATAATTGCAACTTTTTCACGTCTTGAAAACTAGAACGCCGAAATCGCCGGACGCGAAAGGAATTTTTTGATATCTTAAGAATTGTTGATTTTACAAATTGATGGAAATGAGTTTTTGGTAGTTTGCAGTGAAAATATTCAAGGTGTTCGGAACTCACCGTCATAAACAGTAGGTCTCGCTGAAATTAGGTGTTAGTAAGAGTGGAAGAGGGGGAGAGAGGTGAAAATTGGTGTAACAATGAGCTGGTACAGGACGCCGTGTACCCCCGTTTCAGGTAGAGGCGAGTCAAGCCGTTGTCACCTTTTTAATTAGAAGGTAAAAACCCTAAAACCCTCATCGGTTTGGATGGAATAAAATCATGAATCTCGTTAGGTTCTATAAAGCATGCCAAAAATTTATACATTACTAAAAACAGATTATCTATTTATTACATAGCGACAAAAGAACATCAGTAAAAAAAACCCTTTCTAAATAAACCAGCAGACACTAGGCGTCCATTTTGGTTGCCTTTCAAGTTTTTAATTATTTCATCGTCATTCTTTTTTCTGGCGACTCTGACAAAATCTGAACAGTAAATAGAAGGTAAAAGAAGGAAGGAAACACTTTCCTATACATATTCGGGTGTATCCATTCCCCAATGTTCAGTTTACGTGAATTTTCGTATCGTACACTTCGTATTACATAAGAGTGAGTGAATTATCAGAAATGGTGGTTAGTAATATTGTTCTCGAGGTAAAATTATTTAAATAAAAATAATTTTTTAAAAATACGGTCTAAAAAGTATAAAATAATAATAAATAAAAAAAATAATTTGAAAAAAATAAAAATAAAATAGACTAAGAGGTATAAAATAATTTTTAAAAAATGGACTAAAAAGTATAAAATAATTTGAAAATAAAAACAAAAATTTGAAATTGTGAATTTTGAATAGCTGTGAAAATACTTGGAAGATTTAAAACGAAAAACGTGGGGCGCAAGATAAGGAATGTAGAGAGTAGCAGCCGTTCAGAAAACTCACACAACAGTTTATATCATTTGCGGAGCTATAAAATTTTTACTGATGTAGGTGAACCATTCATGCATCAATTATCTATTGCACGCGCCCCACGTTTTTCGTTTTAAATCTTACAAGTGTTTTCACAGATATTAAAAATTCACAATATCAAATTTTTGTTTTTATTTTCAAATTATTTTATACTTTTTAGTCCATTTTTTAAAAATTATTCTATACTTTTTAGTTCATTTTATTTTTATTTTTTTCAAATTATTTTTCTTTATTTATTATTATTTTATACATTTTAGACTTAGGTTTTAAAAATTTATTTTTATTTAAATAATTATTTTCTGCTTTTTAATCTTGTGTGTGTGAAATTTTTCAATCGATTTCAAACATTTTTATGAGTGTTGCGTATCGCAACAATGTTTAAATTAAACATACTCAAATGGATGGCTGCGTTGATGATATAATACTTTCAACAAATTTTGTACCTTTTTCAAGAAAATATTTAACGCAAAATATGCAATGACATACCTGATGATTTGACGGCTTCCCTGTGAAAATCATTATTAACGAACTGCTCCTTCTTTTTTTTTGTAGACATTATTTGTGACACTTTCAAACACAGATATTTGTTAATTTCTAATCTCGTACACGATATTATTATTACCTATATCATATATGCTCCCCAACGTCAAAAGGCTTCCTCTCCTACTTCTTGCACGTATATATCAATCGATTTTAAACATTTTGATGAAATTATAACAGAAAGGTGTTCTTTCACTTGGTAAACAAAGCGATGACGTACTACCGATCGTCTATCACAGGGTTTGACTTTATTTGCTCGCGAGGACCGTTTTCCGAGGGCTGCGCCTCCTCGACCCGGCCGAGCGTCATGCTCCCCGTGGACGCCTACGTGCTCGGACGGGCTCAGGCTCGATCATAACAGACAGATGAACGTGGCGCATAAGGGGCGACACTCGTTTCAATAGCTTTCCACATTACCATCGAGGTACTATTGTTAATGCGTTTTTTGCGACCCGAATATTATCAATCTTTGGATCAACTTATTTGTGCGAAAGCTCATTTTCAACAATGCGCTATATTAAATCGGATCACCGTACACGTTTAAATGATTCTTCGCTTGCGTCGGCGATGCGAATATCCACGTCCAAACTTTTCATAGACCTTAACAATTTGCCAAGCACGTCTAAACGTGCACAAAGATCAAGTTGTTCCGGACCATATTAAAATTTAAACAATAGATTTAAAAACTATTTTAAAAATTTATCTTATGAATTTATTTTTTTAATTAATTTTCTACAGCTATTGTCCGAAATTATCGTGTGACATAGTGGAATAGGCCTACAGGGGATACCACTAATAAAAAAAACGCATTGACAATATTACCTCGATGGTAATGTGGAAACCTACTGAAACGAGTGTCGCCCCTTATGCGCCACGTTCATTTGTCTGTTATGATCGCGCCTGAGCCCGTCCGAGCACGTAGGCGATCACGGGAAGCGAGACGCGCGGCCAGGTGGACGAGGCGTAGCCCTCGGAAAACGGTCCTCGCGAGCAAATAAAGTCAAACCCTGGTCTATCATATACTGAGCTCCGTCGGGGCGAAGTGGGTTCGTGGAGTGGGGACGAGTCAGAGTGCGTACGCATAGTAAAGTAGAGAGCGTTGTCGCGCAGAGTGGGGATCGCTGAACGAGATGACCGCGGAGTAACGGTAATAACGGTAAAAATATTTAATTGTTATTTTTCTTAAACGGAAAGACTTTTTAAAAATTTTTTTTCTGAATACTGCATTATCATCCAGTTCTGAGCTACGTTTCCAATTTCAAGTCTCTAGCTCGTCGGGAAGTTAGTTTAAAATCAATTGCAAGATTTGTACCGAATAAGCAAGAAAGCGAGCTAATAAAAACGTGGTAATAAAGGGTTTCGTTACGCTATACGAGCACTAAGACCTCCGCATACTGCCCTTGTCAAATAGAGAAACTTAAAAAAAGAAATAAATTCCAAGGCTGCACACAATAAAACTTTGGTGCATCAACTATCGCGCAAAAATAACAAATTGTGAGTATATTTAGAAATATTTAAAAAAATCAATTTAGAATATAACATGTTTTTGGTTGCAGCAACATTTCTGGTGTCTGTTAGACGACATATTTTCGTTGGGCCAATGTAGTATTATCGTCGTAAATTTCACATTATTTAACCGACCATAATATCTGTAGGTCCAACGTTGGATATTCGTTGGCAAATTGACATAACTTTTCCTGGTAGGCACTACGTTGGGGATCTGTAGGCAAAACCACTAAACATATCAACTAACTCCAAACCGTTGGCCAACCATAAATGCTACTAGGGTAGAGTTTTGCCTAACGCCGAGCAGTAGCTATATCTTTCACGATTGAAGCTTATCGAGCCGTTATATCGCGTAAAGCATAGAGAGATAATACAAACGATGATTTGTCACATTCCGATCGTATGCGCACGGCTGAAGAGATCAGTTGATTGTTACCGCGGATTTAAATCGGGTCTACCAGACCAATCATAAACTATTATATCTACTATTTCCGTGGTCAGGAAACGTGTGACTACTGTTATTACATCTTTTGATAAATATTTTTCTATTAGCTTCCCATTTTGCAGGTACAAAGTTAATACAGTGGTTTTAATAAAACAATTTTTCTATGATGGATTCTTAGTCTTGTATGTTCTTTTTCATACTTTGATTTTTTTTCAGAGCAATATTTGTATTTTATAATAAATGTACTATCGTTCCATTACACAGTTGCAGCAGACTTTATATGACAACACGTAATAATTCCTCCAATTACGATTGATTATGTATGTGTGTCGTGTAACCCTTTGCACTCGGAGCTATTTCAACTAAAAAATCAAACATTTCTTCTAACCTAGAATATTTCCATTGTATATAGTTTTTTAATTATATGCGTATGGCGGCTGAAAAGTGTGTGAGAGGAGGAAAAAGGAGAAGGAGGCGTTTCGTCCTAGGCCCGCTAGAGAACTCATCGGTAAGGCTATCTAGCGGACCCGTGCCTTAGACGCGGGATGTCGTAAGGACAGTTTAAGACGGTATATATACAAACTGAGGAAGATTCAGGTACTAGCGGGTAAGGTGTTGTCGTAATGTCCCTCTGTTGACGAGCATAGGAAGTAGCGGCCACATTACCGCCTTGCCAGTGGTCAACGATATCTGGACAAATTTCCCTCTAATTACGCTGATCTCCGCCGGAATCCAAGGAGGTCGCTGGAATGTGTGCTGTCAGTGTGCCCGCCAGTGATGCTGCCGAATTGACAAAGTTGAGTAGCTCCCTAAGCCGCTTGTAGGACTCATATAGTCGCACAAACAATGGACGAACGTCGCACAAATGTAGATACGAAAACGTCGCACAAATTTAGGTGCGGAAACGTTAAACCATATAATGCTGCGAAGATGACGTCAGAAGCGCATAGTAGGGAGAAGTCCTCGCTGTTGGCCGGGCAGTAATTCAGGCAAGGCAGTGACAGAGTAGTCACCTTCTAGTCCTCCTGATGTTGTCCGTGGTTTGTTGATGTTGTGGTCTCCTCTGCTCAGAAGGTAGCGTTGTTGTTCTTTTGTCGGGGTCACCAATTATGGCGGCTGAAAAGTGTGTGAGAGGAGGAAAAAGGAGAAGGGGGCGTTTCGTCCTAGGCCCGCTAGAGGACTCATCGGTAAGGCTATCTAGCGGACCCGTGCCGTAGACGCGGGATGTCGTAAGGACAGTTTAGGACGGTATATATACAAACAGGGGAAGATTCAGGTACTAGCGGGTAAGGTGTTGTCGTAATGTCCCTCTGTTGACGAGCATAGGAAGTAGCCGCCACATGCGTAAGAAACTGATATAGTATCTCATACAGTATTTAAATGTTTAGTAATTTATTACATATAAACAAATTTAATCGTGTAAACAATATTCTGAATAATGGTGTAACAATTTGTAGTGGCGCCTCGGAGTCGCCATTCGAGTGCTAAGGGTTAATATGTTGATTTTGAACGTGTGTATCTTTGAAGATCACTAAGATTCCATTTACGGACCTATCCGAAACTTTTAAGAAGGCTGCGATGTTAAATACAGTCAAAGTAATGAAAGATCATGGGCTATATAAGGCTAAAGCATATTTTCAACGATTAGAAGCATGTTTGTGCACCTTGGTTTAGGCATAAAAAGTTAACTCGGCAATGTATTGTTCCAATTAATCGATGCAGGGCGGGCGGATCATTATCATCTAGCTGCTTCATTTGCTCGTATTGGCATCATCGATAACCCCAAATGTAAATGTAACCAAGAGCAGGAGACGCTTAACCGTGCTCTATGGCAGTGCAACCTTTATGACGAACATAGGAAAAAATTTATCCATAGGCTCTTTAGAGCAGGATATCAGTTGCCGGTGGACATAGGTTGCTTAATAACTGAACCTAATATTGTGGCGTGCGTATCTATGATAGCTTTTTTAAATATATGTAATCTACGTGCCTAAGGGTGTTTCTTTATATTCATACTGTTATTGATGTTCTCGTTTCTAAATATGGATTGTAATAACTTGTAATATATGTTACGGTGTAATAAATCTCATATGAGATTCCATATATTAAAAAAAAAAATATCATCGTATCAACATATGAAAAGTTAAACATGAAAATATCATACAAGTTTCATTACGATGGCCACCAAATTGTAGTCAGTCGAATACAAAGCAAAATATTCTGTCTACTATACGTGTTAGTCTTTTTGACGCCAAAGAGAGTGGAAAATTCGACAGATACAAAACGTGGAATACGAAAATTCGTTTTATTATAGATAAAGCTCGAGTGTGCGACTGAGAAGAAAACGAATCATATATTTTCGCGGAGTCTGACACGACACTGCTTGAAATTCTGTCGTGTATAGCATTCGTTACACGTTTATCAGATATGCGCGTGAAACATATGTGCGGTCGTATGGCACTTATCTCACAAATAAACCGAATCGATATTGTTATAATCCATTATGTTTCCGCATGCATGTAACATGCATAATGTGTATTCATTTATGCACGAAAAAAATGTTTCTCCGCATACCGTCGCATGCAGGCCTACTTTTCTTTCATCAGAACAGAACGACGAATGTCAATTATTCATGACAGAGAAACGACGGTTTGAACACGTTAAAAATGTTGAAAGGAGTTTGAAATTCGGCCAATTGCTTTTCAGTGAAAAGGTACGACACGCGTAGGTATATGTACCTACCGTTTGAACTTTTCTGTGCTTTGTAGTCAACTTCGGCTGAAAGGGGGGAATTACGAAAGCGTGGACAATCATTCTTTCCTGCAATGAAAATATCGACGCCGTATAATTATGAACGTCATTTTCTGCAACACGGAGCATTCAAAGAGAGCTATACCTTAATCATAACCGCTTTTTTGTTTAACGCAATTTTTCTATATTTGAATATATATACATATATACCGAATTCTATAAGTATTCTAATATTATAAATAATTTAAAGTAATTTTCCTGTATACAAGAAATTTGATTCAATTTGTCTTTGAATTGAAATATGTAAAATGACAGGTCATACAAATATACCTGTGTCACATTATATTTAGTTTTAAAATTGTCGACTTTTATTCATAGCGATAATTCTGATTATGAGTACATCAGGTTTAATGCAGATTTAAATGTATGCGAAGATATAACTAAAAAAATGATTAAAAGATATTAATTTGGAATGGGGTTGACCTTCAGAAATACTTTAAAAATCAACTCAAATTAGATTTTTTAATGGAACGATAGGTTTTTTTAATATAATATAGAGGGATTTGATAATAATAGCGTATTACCTATTATAATAATAGCAAATTAACAATATTGTGTATGTCAATATGTTCAATACAGATAATATCATTTTTCCTATACTCACTAGACTGTTTAATAGAGGCTGGTGTGAACGCACAAACGATTCGAATATGCAGAAAAACTTTAATACGGTGCGTGGTTCTATAAAATTTTGTAATTGTTTATGTGATCATAGTAACTCTAAAATTAGACTTGCATGTTCATATTCTGTGCCTACTATGTTAATTTGCATACTTGAAATAAAATTCAAGATCTTTCAACGAAAAACGAAGATAATGAAATATCGCATATGGTTCTGTCTTCTTTAAGGGGCTGTCTCGTGTATGTAAACGATGATAAATCGTTTTCATGAATTTTTTCAGTGATGGTACGTCTTACTTTATAATTGTTCTTTTTTGCAATTGTCTTAGTTACTATTCAATCATACAGAACACTTTTTTATATAGTTTTAATTAATTCAAACACTTCTATTACTCAAAAAATAAAAATTATTCTTAATCAGTATGACTGTCGTTATCGCCCCCACCAAAAGAAATGTTATCTTTAAAATTGGCAAAATGGTGAATTCTTAAAGTGCATATTTCGAAATTTCGTACATTCTTCGTTCAATATTTAATCAAAAGAAAAGTGTGATTAATGTACGTACAATAGCTTGTTAAAATTTCAGAATAATTAGCCATGTAGTTTTAGAGATTTTAGCTACACCAGGTGAAAAAAATATGTTTCGAAAAGAACGTTTTATACTTTTAAAAAATGAAATAAAACGAAATGAAGTTTTTGACCTATTTACATGAGACAGCTCTTTAAGCCTTTATAGTCCTAGCATCACATATACAATGGGCGAAATTTCTATAAGAACACTATAATTTCTGAAGAATTATTAATATATTTCATGAAATTTGACAAGTTGTAAGATGCTGTTGTGTGTGCACTTCTGTGTGTTTATTATAGAGCAATTTGTGTAGTCTGACTTTGTATCTTCACTTTGTAAACATAGAATGAAACATTCCGAGTCAAATTCAATGCGAAATTTCTATAAGAACAGTCACGTTTATTTAGTTCTATCCCGGCAGTCATTGGAGACACATTTCAGAAAATTACATTTGCCTATTATAGTATTGTATTGATTAAATATAAACAGCAATAGTTTAGATATTTTATCTTTAACGAAAATGACACGCGGAAAGGTATTAATAACAGAAGAACGAGCTAAGATCAAAGCTTATCGCGATTCAGGATTGTCTATTGGTGAAATCGCTTTAACAATTACTAAATCAACTACATATGTACATAATTATTTAAAACTAGACGAAAATTATGGCAAAAATCAGTACACTGGTGGCAATAAAAAATGAACAAGACGCGATCGTTCGAGAGTATTTAAAGAAATCATGACTGGAAATAAAACTGCCAGTGAAGTGACAAAAATTTTGGATTTTCCAGTAACCACAGGACATGTCCAACAAATTTTAAGAACAGATAGTCGGTTGAAGTGGACAAAAAAAGCGAAGAAACCACCTCTTACGCGGGAACATAAACGCGAGGAGTGGAAAAATGTAATATTATCCGATGAAAAAAAATTTCATTTGGATGGACCAGATGCACTTAAATATTGCTGGTATGATTTACGCACTGATAAGTCTGTTGCAACGAGCCGAAATTTCGACGAGGTAGTTTAATGGTTTGTGCCGCGTTCAGCTACGTTTCCAAAACACCAATTTGTAAAATTTCGACAAGAATGAACTCTGAGAAAATATATAGACATGTTAGGAGATGTGCCGATTATGTTTCTTGAAGAAAATAATGAGAAAACTGTTATCTACCAAAAAGACAATGCAACAATACACACGTTTAACACGACACGGGAGTGGTTTCGTCAAAAAAATTTGCAACTTACGAAGAGGCCAGCTCGTTCTCCCGACATCAATCCAATAGAAAATTTATAGGGAATTTTATCACGAGCCATTTATAAAAACGGAAAGCAATACAACATAAAAGAACTCGAATAGGCGATTAGACACGAGTGGAGTAAAATATGTAAAACAAAATTACAAAAATTAGTTACTAGTATGGAAAATAGAATATTTGAAGTAATTAAGGGTAATGGTGGAATTACATCATATTAAAACTATAATTTTTATGTTTTTTATAATAATTTAACATAGCATTCTTATAGAAATTTCGTTCCTTTACTGTGCGTTAAATTATTAATTATAGTATATAATAATACCATAATGATTGTGTTAGTTCTGAGAGCATGTTTTTATTTTCTGCATACTTTTACTATGATTTCCTGACCACCCATTACATGAATTAACAACTTACGTAACATTTTTTATTAAAACTACTAGTGTTCTTATAGAAATTTCGCCCACTGTATGTATGTATGTGGCCAGATATACAAGTCAAATACTTGTGGAGCGATGTTGATCGTCTTTAATCCAAAATTCGAAATCTACTGTCTCATTAAAAATTTTGTGTTACTACTTTTATATTTCACTATCACATTGTTCTTCTTTCCTGAATAAATCTAATTGTAACACCATGTGAAATTTTACTTTATTCATATATATGAAATATCTTAAAAGATTTGACAATTAAAACATTCTGACTATATATTCTATATTCACACCCAAAAAGAAATCAAACTTTTCTTGGCGAAAAATGATTTGATAGGAATCAAAGTGTTAATAAAGCGAGTTTGTTATCGGTTTTGTGCATAGTGAGAACTTTAGAAAAGTTCTGTTTCGTAGTTATATCGAATTATGTTCTTAATAGACAAAAATTCTAGCAATTATTATTGCAAGTGTTTTATAAAATGATTTAACGCTGTGAAACATCCAAGCAAAAAACTTGATCGAAAATTACTAATTGTTCGTCTCCATACGTATATATTTTCTACCAATCAGGTTCATTTGAATCGAAAGGACTGAAGAGGCTACAAAACCGCTTAGTAAATACTATACGGATTAACAAGCGAATAAAAACGTGCTATTGATCGCGTAATTCTTGGATATTCGACTGCATGTCAAAGCGGTTCGATTCGAACTTAAAATATTCACGAAGGGAGAAATAGAGGCAAACGAACAGGAGCTCCACGAAAAAAACTTACCGTCGACGAATCGAAATCCTTGAAGATACTTTTTCCTCTTGAAAGCTCCTTGCCAAGATCGAAACGAGGACGAGGGTCCCGGAAAATGAAAGTCAGTTTACAAGCACCGCATCGGTTTCGTACAGAATGCTTTCCCAGACGACTGTTCTATTCACTGGCAACTATTTTACTATTCCGTACGACCACTCACCGCTATGATGCTACCAGTCTTTAGTATAGACCATAATAGGTCATTCGTCTTTTAAAATTACAGCGAGTGCTAAAGTCAAGGAAAATTTATGTGATCGCACCGTGTCGCGGCATTCGATTGATTCGAATTGTTTTATCTCACGCGGCAGTGAAAAACACAAAATCAAAAAGTCACGAAAAAAAAGCTGGCCAAACAATTATTTTGTCATTCGAAATAATAAAATGATCCAATTAATTTGCTGTCGTTTTGAGAAAGTGTATATAACAATAACAGAAATGATTTATTCTCTGAAAGCGTAAACAGCGTTCGTTATTCGAGATTAACTATAAATAGTGTAAATAGTTTCATATTTTTAGCACGATTAACCTAATATAATAGATGCAGAAGATTGAGTGTTCAAATTAAAATGCGAAAGAAAATCGTATTACGGCGGCAACGAATAGTTTGCATCAGTCTATCGAAATATTAAACAACAGCGCTTTAACGATTTCACAACTGAATCTTTTATTTGTTTTCCACAATTCTGGAAACTGTTGCGCGTTCCAAGGAAAACGAACAATTTCTGATCAACGTCTATTATCAAGCGAAATTTTGTCTGCACGGAACACTGAAAACTAATAGGAAATGTTTTCCTTCGCTCGCGAGCCCATCAAAACTGTTAATATTAACTGCGTGACAGTATTGTACACCGCATGCGAGTGTCACATACAAACGCGAAACACCTACGTCCTAACACTACCAAATTTCAAAAAGCCTTTGAAACAAAAATTTTGAAATTAATGGCTGGTATGAACGTGTAAATTAAAGAAATAATATCAAAGAGACTTCCGGGTCCATTTTCACACAGAGTAGCACAATCGTCATTCGATTGCTCATTTTTTCGACGAACAGCTATGTTCGTAGGAACAACAGGAAGAGATTAACGCGTCTGCACGAATTTCCCGCAAAACTGTGTTTCCAAAAATTAACAAATGGAGTAGTGAATGGCTCTAAAGATCTTCAATTTTACAGCCATAGGAATGATCAGCCATCCGATAGTTAATAACAAATACCTGCAAATTGCAGAATTGTATATATAAGTGACACATTATTCGAATATCAATCGTTTCTTGAAAGAGTTTTTTAACCCCTTGCCTTATGATTCATTTTACGGTTTTAGTAATTAGAATTTCTTTGTAGTTCACAATTTCTTAGAAAAAGGAGAAAATGTAAATCTATTGCATGTCTATATGTTCTCCAATGGCTTTACATCAACAACAACAAAATAGAATTATATTTCGGCTTAAAGGAAATTAATAACATACATCTTTATTAGACTCTGTTCAGAATCTTCATCGCGTCTCTCAGACGATGTTGTTGTATACAATAATAATAAAAGGTTTAATCTGTTAACGAAGTGGCTAGCAATAAAATATTATTGTTCTAAAAAGTACAACGATACTTCTTATTATTTCTATCGAATTTTTCTACTACGAAGTGTAACTGATATTACAGCAAATATTTTTTGAGCTTGTATCACGTTTGCAAGAAAATTGTTAAAATTTAGAATCTCGTTGAACGGACTTTTGTTTAAAACGCAATCATTGTAAAAGCCTTTGAGTTTGAGCATTTCTTTTTACGGAAATAGATAAGGTAAGGAATTTGACTCGTTACCGAGGCATTTCAATCATGACCCAAAAAAATGGTAAACAATGGTGTAATAAAAGTGTCATCGGACAAAATTGAGTGAGAAAGCCCGCTTCCGCGGGGACGACGCAAATTAATTGGCCTTGTCAGCGCGTTATATTCGTGCGAGGCTAATAGACACGAAAGAGTACGAGAGAGTACAGCGAGTGAGTTGTTTGGCAGCATATCGGCAAATAAAATCAAGCTGAATCATTGGGCAAAACCGACGGTAGTTTCGAGCGGAGATCGAGGTGGATATACAGCGTAATCAAATTATACGGGTAGAAGTACCGGTTCACCGGAAACCGTGTCATACGGGACACAGGGTACCGATAATTAGCGAAAGTACCGAACACGGACGAGACGCAGGTAACCGGATCGAAAACAACACTCGGGGATCACGAGGAGGTTGGATATTAAAGTCGCGAGCATGGACGTACGAGATTTGAACGGAAAGTGAGCGGGACTCGAGTGTCCGTGTAACACAGCGTGACGAATAGACACGAGCGTAGATAGCCGAAGACAGAGGATGGTACTGACTCGACGACACTTTCCGGAGGGTTACAATCCATGGAGAACCGTGGACGCAGTGCAGTCATACGCGCGCGTAACGCTTGCTACGAAGGAAGCGGTACCACTGAGCGTTGGGGGGTTGCCGCTCGGTAGGCGGCCTCGACTCGCAAGTCGAGCGAGGGGCTGCTAACCGTAGACCAGCCAGGGTTGGTGCTGACGAAACAAAGTAGGTGGTGGTGGCAGTGGCTGCTTGCTGGTAGTGGTAGACACGCCAGGAGTATCGAAAGATCTCACCGCGCGGAGCCACCTGTCGAGGCGTAACTCGCGAAACTTTCCCTCGATGAATCCTCTCCTCACCGCGCCTCGTTGCGATTTCTCATTCCTCTAGCGACAAATTACCACCGCCGCAAGATTCCTCGAATTATGGGAATTCTTAGTCCTGGACGAAAAACATCCTAATCCTGTATATATATATAAAATTTTTTTCTTATATATATATATAAAAAATTTTTTTCTTTACCATTATATTTGCTCCCTGCAATAGTGTCACTTTGTCCTCTGAAGTTTTCTGATAGGACTGCAAATACGACAGATATTTAGGTGTTCCCATTTATGTGGGACACCCTGTATATATATATATATATATATATATATATATATATATATATATATATATTATGTGTGTGTGTGTGTGTGTGTGTGTGTACCTGTGGACTGAAGTTGAGGAGATGCTCTAAACATGGATTACCGCTGTTGTTTTGGAATTTATTGTCAAACTGTCGAAGATTTGATAAATGTTCGCATGAAGCGAGCCACCTTTCATTTCGACGATTTCCCGATATTTTATCATCGTCGATTCCTTCTCTAACGTTATCCACATTACGAAAATTTTATTCATTGTTATCTATGAAATGTGCAAACAGAAGGGTAAAGGGTACACCTTGAACATTGTTGAAGAAATAAGCCGTTTTGAAGTGATGTAATGGTGTCAACCTTCAAAAAATCAGCTGTTTTACATTTTTTCAAGTATAAGTTTTCTTGAATATCTGTACAAAAGAATTTGGTTGTATTCGTCAAATTAATTTGGTTAGATACAATTGGAGATTGTAACTCGCAGTTGCGTCATGCAATCACAGCGTAAAGAGAATATAGTATGTTTCCCATTCGTTGAAACTGCATGGTCGAAGCAAGATATAAATGTTTATACATGTAAACTAAGATAGGCATGATATCAAACATTTTTGGCTGCGTATACAGTGTATCAAGACAAATGGACAAATGGACATAAAGCAATTCTATTTACAAATATGAGTAAAAAAAAATGAAATATTTGCAGTTGACATTTCGATTCGGAAAAGAACGAGTTTAAAAGTTCGACGCATTCACGTGTTCTATAATTCAGAATATGAAAAATTCGTTAGACATAACTACTCCACAGCACGCGTAAAAGTTTAATTTCCAAACTCAATTTTCTCGAAAGCGAAGCGCCAAACGAAAAAATGTTATTCGTTTGTTTTTACTTATATATACAGGGTGTCCCACATAAATGGGAACACCTAAATATCTGTCGTATTTGCAGTCCTATCAGAAAACTTCAGAGGACAAAGTGACACTATTGCAGGGAGCAAATATAATGGTAAAGAAAAAAATTTTTTATGTGTGTTTTTTAATGAAATTTCAAGGTCACCGATGATTTTTTAAATGGAATAGTATATTTTTTTACGATAGCATGATAGACAATAAAAAACTGAATTTAGTGGATACTACCTTTTTGACCTTTAAATGACTTTGAGCAAGAATAATCATTTTGGAGCGGATAAAATGTGGAAGTTTAAAACTTATGTGTTTCAGCAAAGATTGCGCGTTGTTTACGGCGGGTAGACCTTTACATATCATAATAAATGTTCGAAACGTTGGCCATCCCTATTTATGCAATATTGCAATCTTGCATTAAATGATCTGTAGGCATTGTCGATTTCCTGAGACGTAATTGAAGCACATGCTGCAGTAATCCTTTGCCGCATATCCTCTGGCTTTGTGGGTTTATCTTTGTACACAATACATTTTATCTTGCCCCATGGATAAAAATCCATTGGTGTCAGATCCGGAGAACGGGCTGGCCATAGAATTTTACGGAACATGCTTGTAACGAACGACAAATACGATTCACAAATTTTTCACGATACAAATGTGCTGCTTTCCTCAAAAATTGGTGGCTTTCGCCATAAGTGAAAACCATATCGATTCGTTCCTGTACAGTATAACGCATTGTTATCACTTTCACGAATTCGAATAATGCAGAAGGAACAACGTACTTATTCTAACTGATTAACCTTCCGTTAACGATCTCAAAGATACATACTCTAACGTAAACATACGCTGTTTATTATGAAAAATATTTCAAACATTTATTGTGGTTTGTAAAGGTCAACCCGACGTAAACAACGCGTAATCTCTGCTGAAATACGTAAATTTTAAACTTCCACATTTTATCCGCTCCAACATGATTATTCTTGCTCAAGGTCATTTCAAGGTCATTTCAAGGTCAAAAAGGTGGTATCCACTAAATTCAGTTTTTTATTGTCTATCATGCTATCGAAAAAAAATATACTATTCCATTTAAAAAAAACATCGGTGACCTCGAAATTTCATTAAAAAACACGACATGCAAATATTTTTCTTTACCATTATATTTGCCTGCTGCAATAGTGTCACTTTGTTCTCTGAAGTTTTCTGATAGGACCGTAAATACGACAGATATTTAGGTGTTCCCATATATGTGGGACACCCTGTATATATACAGCATTTGTTAAAACTCACATTTAGTTATTTCAGTTATTATACTAATCACGTTTACTATTAGTCACATGTACTGTCAGAAATACTGTTGTTTAGACTATGCACTACACTATGTAACTTATACACTACACCGCTATTAATAAAAGAAAATTAAAATAATCCAATATTCTAATGAAATGTTTCGCACATACAAAATTCTTTTACAGACGATGGATCTTCACGACACGACAACAAAAATGAAACTGATGATTTGTCTTTGGTCTAGTTAAAAGAAATGCATAGATGTCTACCACGACAGCAGTAATCTCAAAGCGCGAAACGTGAAAAAATGAACACATCTCGTAAATACTTGATTTATCTCTCGAAATTCTAGATGGTTGCGTCCGAAGAAAATGATTGTTTCTTTTAGTCCTTTAATTCTGGATATCGATGAAAGAGTGAATATAGTTTCGTTTCGGAAAATCTTAAAACACTGTATGTTTCGTTTGAGATTATTAAATACTGTCGTGAATATAAATAGAATCAAACTGAAGAAGATATGTTACCTGATAATTGTATAATAAGATATAATATAAAATAAGCAATATCTGCACTCTGGTATAATTATTGTAAAATATATCCAATGTGTTTCACTGTTTCAAAACAGTAGAATTGATAACAATAGCATAGCTGTGTTATATACAGTGTATATATAATCATAGAAAGCGTTTTTTCCACGTTTGAAATGAATATATAGGTTGAGTAGTTGACCGCGCGCCTCAACTTCTACTCACATTTTACTTTATAACTCAAAAACGAATAATTTCCCCAAGGTATGACAAACACCATTCGAAAGGGCATAAAATGTACTATTAATGCAGCGTTTTTGGCTAAAATCAGGCGATACATTTTTTGGGAATTGCAATTTTTCTGAATTTTTTACACCTTAAAAAACACGAAAAACGTGAAAAAATTATGTTAGCAATAAATAAATTACATAAACTTATACACCGTTGTGCCGGGTCGATATCTTATTTTTATTAAAAGTTACAACACATAATAGATTTCGCATAATACGTACTTTGACCCCCTCCCCCCCGTAACCGTGAAGTTCTGGGAAAAAGTTTTTGCACGGAATCAATGTTAGACCCAAAGGGCTACCAATATGCAAAGTTTCAGGAAAATTGGTCTTGGGCAAAATCTTAAAAAATGTTGGGTTTACAGACGTGTAAAGAACTTTTTTTCATTAAATTATAACACTAGAACTAACGTACCGAGGAAAATGAGCTTTTAGGAGCTTGTAGTGAACACATAAGAGTATCTATTGAAAATATTTCGATTCGGAAGAAATGGTTCTTTCACCATTTATTTTGCAAATATTTTAAACAAATGCAATTTTCCTATAACCGGGACTGCTTTAAAAATTCGAAAAAAAACGTGGTGACAGCTTCAAGTCTCCTCTTTACGGACCTATTTCTTAAAAGGCAGGCGCTTTAAAATTGACGGGATTAAAATTATTTAAAGCGAACGCTGCACCACGATATTACGGAGGCGCGCGGCCCCGAAGGCGCGCGGCACGAACAGAACCGCACACTCTAACACCGTCAATACATACTGGTAAAACTGACTCTTCACTTTTTAGTTATTAATGTTAAAAACTGCGAAAACCTTGCTTACCTTGGTTCTCCTGTAGAGCCCCAGCGAGGTGAAAATGATTCCTGTATTCACAAATAATCTGTGTGCAACACTGAACCTGCCTACTCGTTAAATTCACATGAGCATTTTAATTATTCGCTCTATGAAATTATCGAGCAAAAGGGGTCAATGTCCTTTCACTGCACCATCCGGCCCACATTGTTAATTTATTCACGATCACAGTAAAACTATTCACGTATATCCATTGGGTCCACAAAATTTGAATGAAGTCCACACAAATGATTGACAGAAGTCCACATATCACGCACAACTAATTCACATTTGATGCACGTAAATCGACTGTTTCGACTGTGCACGAAAAACCGTCCGTCCATGCTGGCGATCGTAGGAAGACTAGTTCAGAACAGCTGACGAGGTTAACGGCCTTTCAACAGCACACTGACGATTTTCATTTCAGCAACTGTTTGATGGAACCGTGTTTGCATATGGAATGGGAAAACGGGGGTCATTCAGGTACGCTTCTACCCCCGAGCGTGGCCATAAACCAGCGCCTTGTGTCGAAGCTCGACCTTGACGATGGTTTGACTTCTGGTTACCAAATGTGTACAGTAAGTCAATAAAATGCTAAACGTTTTAAGGCAGAAGTCAAGGCGCTTTCCTCGTTTATTACCTGCTACGACAACACCTCTCTGGGATACGCGGATCCCCCGCGTGCGTCACTCGGGGATATAAGCGTACCTGCCCCCATAAACTATGGGTACGGTCCGTTTGAACACCGCCGAAATATACCGAGCCGCGGTACCGGATCGCCGCGCCGAAATCCGCCGATCACCCACCACACCGCATCGCGATCGCCAAGAAACCGCGGCGATACGTTGCCATGGTGATCGGCGGCACACCGCGTCGCACCGTTCAACGTACCTCCAAGCATCGGCTATATGAGCCGATGCAAACGCGAGCGGAAAGATAGTTAGCACCGAGACACCGAGCAGTATACCGATTTTAGAAGCGCGATAATATAAATTCACCGCGTTCTTTAATTCGCGACCTAACCTCTCCGCTTCCCGACCGTCCTCCTCGCCGAACGGGCCCTGGTTCGGCGAGCTTGTTCAGCACAAGGAGCACCGCCGCGAGTCACCGATCACACCGCGGAAAACCGGACTCGTTACATATTCTCTGATATCTGTGATATCTACGAAAAAAGTGCTTAAGCGAACACACTGAACATTATTAAAACACTGCGTCGTGTTAAGGGTAAAAAATATTTTCAGTATTTCTATAATGGTAACGATAAATACTGGTGATCATTTGGAAATTTTTCTAGAGATTTCATAGTTACTGTAAGTCTCGCTATAGACTGTCGTTCACAGTGACTTCACAGCGCGATCAAATATTAACGACGCAGTTTTAAATGCTCGTGTTCACACTACAGGCACTGTTTCAGTCTAGTCAGAACGTTTGATCGTGAGCGGACCGATATGTGGGCCAGATTAACGCGCTAGCTGTACATGGGCTCAAAAATCAAACTCCTCGTATCGATTTTTAACGAATGTATACGTAAGACGTAGCGTATCCAGCAAGGGTAGAACGCGTGCAACGGGGACGCGGCTCGAAGAACGGACCGTCAGCGTAGGACGAGCGACGGCTACCTGTACGTCAACCACCCTCCACCCCCCTCGTCAACCCCTGGACCTGGGACTCTTGACTCCGAGAAACAAGGGATGACTCCGGGCATTCATTCTGTCGCATACTCCCGCACCCGATGGAACTCTCATACTTTACCACCGAGCTTAGCCTTGTTTAGCGTTCGCGCACGAATAGCAGTAAGCACACGCCTTGCGAGGAAACTAGAGTCCTACAGAGTCAGAAGTGGAATAGGCCACGTGCTTTTAGTAATTAATTACGGAAATAGTTACGTGTGTACGATTGAGGCACTTGTGCGATTTTTGGACGTTTTTACGCGAATTGTGCAAGTGTACGTTAAGACAATAGTGCGAGACTTTTTAGCCGTACGAACTTCAGTGTGTGGTTAGCAATGGGTCGTTCGAGGGATCGCCGGGACCGCTCGAAGGGTCATCGTGATCGTTCGCGCGATCGATCGGAAGGACGTTCGCAACACGAGTCACGGGAATCGTCGCTCGATCGAGCAGGGGGCTCCGCGAGGAATCGGTCGCGAAGTCGCTCGAACACGAGGGCGCGTGTTGACTGTCGGGCCCGATCACGACGTTCGCGTTCTTATGATAGCTCGTCGTCGGGGAGCGTCCGCGAGAGAACGAGCGGGCGGAAGAGGTCACGTCACTCTTCCAGCGACCGATCGCGAGCTGATGCGGAGCGAATTGTCCATCTGGAACGGCTCATAGTCGAGATGAGCTCCAGAACGCGTCCGCGGAAAACGGTAGTGTATCCGGCGAGGAACAGATTATCCCGATCTTTGATCCTTCTGGGGAGGGCCTTAGCGTGGAACAGTGGATCACACATGTGGACGAGCTGGCCATCCAAAACGATTGGGATGACCGCGCGATTGTACGGTTAATCGCCAATCGATTGAGGGGCCACGCGCGTCAGTGGTACGATAACCGGGAGGAAATCGTAACGACGTGGGGAGCGATGAAGGCCACGTTGCGAGAGAAGTTCCGCAGAACGACTTCTTTCTGCAAATTATATGAGGAAGCGGGGAAGTATAAGACCCGACCGTTGAGCCGCTCGGAGACTATTGTTTCCAAACGCTGACTAAACTTATCGATCCCCGTTGAGTGTCTCATCGACATGGTCATCGGAGGGATCACCGATGAGCACATAGCTCAATCGGTACGGGCTGCCCATCGTACGACGGCGGACGGCCTATATACGTACATGGCGAGCATGGGCAACATGCCGGGGACATTTGGTCCAGGAAAGCGGAACGACCACCTGCATACGAAGGACCCATGCGAGGAGGAAACCGCGAGCAGACGTGAGGTGTCGCCTCCACCGGAGCGACGCAGGGACGAGTCCTGAAAATGGCAGAAGCAGGCGGATCCCGTGTGCTACAATTGCGGAACAATGGGACACGTGTCGTCACATTGTGGAAAGGCCCGCACCACCTGCGACTCGTGCAGAGACACAGGGCATTTGGCACGGTATTGCCACCATATTCGACGACGATCCAACGTCAATCAGGTGGGTCATTGAGTCAGAAATATGTACGCGTTACCCGCGTACGTAAATTATAAAAGGGTTAAATGCATGGTCGATACTGGTAGTTCGTATACGCTATTGCGGCGGTCGGTAGCGCTACGTTTAACTTTACGTGTGGCTGAGGGTCGTGGACTCGCGTTACTAGGATTTTCGGGGATATTTCGGACGCAAAATAACTATCGAGGAATTGCACCGTTTCGAAGGGAAACAGATGCCGTGCAAATGCCGAACCCCACGAACGCGAAGGAATTTGACAATTCTTAAGACTGTCGGCGTATTTTCGGAAATTTATTACGGGCTTCGTTAGCCTAGTGACTCCACTTGAGCTTAAAAAAGGGGGGGGGCAGAACCTAGCCTGGACTCGGGAACGGACCCAGGAAGAGGCCGTAAAACGTGTCAAAGAGGCCCTAACGGCGCGTCCCGTGCTTGCGATTTTCGACGGTTCGTTGAAGACCGAGCTGCATGCCGACTCGAGTTCTATGGGGCTGGGCGCGATTCTTTTTCAATTCTCGCCGGACGGTACCCGACGGGTGGTCGCGTACTACACCAAACAGACCACTCTCGACCAGAGGAAATACCATTCCTACGAGTTCGAGACAATGGCTGTTTTCGCACTTCGGCATGTGTCCGCGTCTACCTGATCGGTCTACAGTTCACCGTTTTGACGGATTGCAACATGTTTCGGTCGAACGGCTGAAACGTTGCGTCGCCATCGTGTGCGAATGAGACAGAAGAGCGAGCAGGTACTCGTCGCTGTGTTCAGTTTCAGGTCAGCCGGTTCGTCGACGCTCGACGTTGACCTGAGTCCTTGGCGGTAGGCCACGCAACCTGCACTACCATGAATTGAACCTTCGCCATCGGGAGTAAAGGACTTCCACGAGAGGGGTAATCGACATCCCGAGGAGGGGTTGACGCAAGGATGCTGCTCATCGAGAATTATGCCGTTGTTCGAGGGATATGACTGCGGTCACCTTACGAGACGATGCCGTTGTTCGAGGGATATGACTGCGGTCACCTTACGAGACGATGCCGTTGTTCGACGGATATGACTGCGGTCACCTTACGAGACGATGCCGTTGTTCGAGGGATATGACTGCGGTCACCTTACGAGACGATGCCGCTGTCATAGGGATGGTGACATTGTGTCGGCCCTATGAAGCGAGGGGGCCATGGCGGGATGCGTTCCGCGTGGTGATGCCGTTGTGGTAGTATGTTGACAGTAGGTCTTTGCTGCACAACGATGCCGTATTCGGAGGCAATGACTGCGGTCGCCTAGCGACGCGAGGGCCGTTGAGGGAGCTGATATTGTGTCGCCCTGTGATGCGATGCCGCCATGACGGATGTTATCTGTATGGTGATGCCGTTGCGGCGGGAACACAGGTTGTTCCTGCGTAGCGAAGCCACTATGCTGGAGGTATTATATCTCGCATAGTGGGACTCTCATCGTTATCATCATCATCGTCCTCACCAATATCAAGGAGGATCCTCGGGATCTCCCGAGACTACCACCGTTGGAACCTCTCCATCATTAGCAAAAGTGGTCCACGTGAACATCAGTTCGAGAGATCAACGATTGTTCGGCAAAGGGTTGCAGAGCCGAATACGTGGGGTATCGCACCATATTAGCACAGATATGTCAATTGTCCGTCGAATAAGGGAAGAGTGTTGCTGAACAATTCATTGTTTTGAAAATCTGTGTTGTATAGGAACTTATGCATTTGCGCATGTGTGCTTCTTCTGTTACAGTGATCAATCTGCCACATGTGCGAGGACGCACCGTTTCTGCAGGATGGCCGAGTGTATCCAGCAAAGGTAGAACGGGTGCAACGGGGACGCGGCCCGAAGAACGGACCCACTTTTATCTTATAATAAACATGTGTGATTGGTAATGGTGCGTCCATTTATCTCTCTACCACGTAGCTTTGTCCGCTGTGCATCGTGATCTTCCTACATGCGCTTTTCATAATCACCGAATGTTGCCGACGACTCGGTATCAAACCGACTGCAGTACATTCAACCGTGAGAGGATTAGGAAGAGCAATGAAACAACATTAACAACAAGTATAGTTACTTTAGCGGATTGATGGGAGGTGGGAAGTCACATATTGTTTGCGAATATTAACTCAATTTCAGTCATCGGTAACTGACAGAGTTTATGATGTTAAGTGAAGTTGAACCTTACCTTCCAACGTTCAGAGTTCAAAAAATTAGAATAACACAAACGAACTAAAGGTATTGAATGTTTAAAAAATCTGAGAAGATGTAATTACATTGTGAAATAGACTACGTATTCTAGAGATCCAAGTTATTATACCTAAGTCATTTTTACGTAGGGGAGAGTTGCCGAATTTGGACCCCACAAACAATTTTTGTATATAGAGATGGAAATAATTTTAACAAACAAGAAATAGTGTAAAAGAATGTTACTATTTTAATCTTTAAGTAACACATTTTGTTTCTTAATAAAAATAATTTAAGATAGCAAAAATTCCATTTGTAAACGGTCTAATGGAAGAAATTTGATCGGGATTCTGGAAGAATTCCGGCAAGGAGGCGGATGAAGATCCCTCCAGCCACTACATGTGCTAGTTGAGCGAGACGACCAGTTGGTACATATCACGCTATCTATGAGTGCGTAACGATACAAATAACTGCCGCTAATTAGCAGAAGTAACGTGCTCACCTGTGGTGTCGCGACCCGTCATCTGCCTCCCACTCTACTTTCTCGTAACGAGGAAGATTTCCGGTTAATGGCTGTCGCTGTCTAACGCCGCACGAACACGTGTTCACACGTGCCGCTTTCTTCCCGCTCGTTTTCGGCAAGTACATATAATGCCGCCGGAGAATCCGCGCTTTTGAAATATCAGAATGTATTTGTGAACGGACGACCCGTAAGGGAAAATTAAATTAACGACTCTAAGTAAACATTACACGCGTGTGTTTCCTTTCTCTCTGTTAAGCGATGTACATAGATTTGCGCTGGTTATAGACGTTAAGCTTTCCTTTCTTTTCCTTTGCTTTCATTTCTTTTTCTTTATTTCATTTAGTCATCCCTCATAGCCTTTTTGCCATTGTCCGTATATTTCGTATTTCACCATAATTGTACATCTGGTGACCAGAAGCGTCCTCCGAACGGTACCTCGAGGTACCCAGTCATAAAACGATTCCTTTTGTTCAATCATGTCGTCGGCTCCGCGTCAGCCGAATCCAGCTCGGCCAGGGATTCCCAACAATCCCCTCCAGAGACCGTCTTGCCGCCTAAAATGCAACGGAACTCAGAAAAAATAGATTTTCTTCCGCCAATCAGGATTCGTTTTTCCAAACATACGTCATTTCCGTTTTGTGTAACTAACCAATAAGCTGTAGATGTAAGTCGACGACGACCCGGAAACTGTCCGGCATCGTCACTCCGAAATCGTCAGCCGAACAGGGAAGTTCAATTCAAAATATCGCATCGAACAATCCGGATTCATCGTTTGATTCAATAAAATTCAAGGAATATTAACAAAATCAAAATATCCGTGTTACATTACTCGAATCAACCCTTCACAGTAAAACGTGTAGGGAAGACGCAGTTTCTACGCGGTGCCGAAATCAGACGGAACGGAGTCATACAATCTCTGCTGGATCAAACACCGAGTTGATCCTCACCGGTAAATTGCGCAAACACTCTCTATGGCTGACTCTCCACCTCACGCTTTTCGATTCGCACGTTTTGTTCTCCGATCCCGATCTGCATAGCACGGAGTGGACTGGGAGCAGCCTTTCTTTCTGAAAGTTACTAGGCAATTTATTAATTCGCAACAAAATTGGTTTCCTAATTTGGACCTATGGTATCTCAAGATTGAGCACCAATTTCGTTAGCCATAATTTATGCAAAGGTAGTTCTTTAATTTCGGACTTACTTCATCACATTGTGCTCGGATCCAGGTGTGATCACATTTCTCTAAACTTTAAAATTTATTAATAAAATTTTTAATTAAACTTGAAATTGGACCGGTTCTATTCAGGAAACTACAATGTGGTCCAATCTGGAAACTTGTACAGAAATTTTAAAAAATGTTACGTAACCTTACTTTTAACTGATGCTAATAAAATTATCACAGCAATTCATATCTAAATAGATTTGCTTTTTGAAGATATAATAATGTATTTTAAGAATGCTTCTTCACTTTCAATAAAAACTTTAATCAATGACATCTCAAAAACCAAAATCACTTTATTAACCGTAACCACGAGGTACTTGCTCAAAAAAATTGATGCAGCAAGCAAAATTCTACAAAACAAATGTGTTTGTACCGATCAAGTTACAAAATTGGTCCAATTTAGGCAACAGTCCAAATTCGGCAACTTCCCCCTAAGTGCTTCTATTTGAAACATTTTCACGTATTGTTTAAAATAAATGAGGTATTTGAAGTGGACAATGTTCATGAGACAATACACGTTCCGCTACGCTAAATATGAAGCGATCATTTGTGTTGAAAATCATTAGTAATAGCTCATGATATGCAGTACAAGTTCACGCTTGCCTAGCAAAAATGAGATTTTTGTTCTAATTTATTCTGTCGACTCCCAAAGCAAAAAGGTCCGCTTTATGTAATTAGATTTTGCTTCTGACCCTTAATTTCCAAATAAATAGAAAATCACCCGAGAAAATTAGTGAAATAAAAGCGAATCGCCCTCTTTAAACATTTATAATGTTACAAAAAAATATAACGTGTTGGTTGGGAGAGTCTACTGAATCATTTCATGTAGAAATTATTCGCATGGGTTTTACCGTTAAAACAAAACAAATTCTGAAATTTTCAAATTTTTATTTTCCAAAATTAAATTTCTCAAAAACTGAGGAAGAGAATATTTTCGAAATTATGTTCAACGCTTCAAAATTCATAAGAAAATTCATAAAATATAAAATGTTTTTTAAACACCTAGGTACTTTGGTTATTTTTCTTCTATGATACAAGATATATGTGTGAACGTTTAATTGAAAATCTTTTATATCTCTGAGTTATATACATGAAAAAAACTCTTCAAACAAAAGTTGTAGTATGTAAGAAGGTGAATATAATATCAGGAGAAAAAAAATTGTTTCAAGGTTATTTTTTCAAGTTTTTAAGGTCACGGATTCGTGTCCGTTCCCCGAATTCACTGCCCGTCGTTCAAGAGATACTCTTGGAAGGAATCGTGTTTCCGATTCTGTACGGCCACCCGTGTGAAGGTCGAGTTATACAGACGACTTTGTCGGATCAGACAGAAAAATTCTTTTGTGCCACGCGCAGCAGGGAGTCGTCACCCGCTCGAAATTTATGACCTCTCAGACTCGAAGAAAAAGTATTGTTGAGAAGTCGGTCTCCGATATCGCCTTGCGGACACTCTCATTTAAACCCGGGTAAATATTTCTGTCTGATCCGACAAAGTCGTCTGTATAACTCGACCTTAACACGGAGGGCACTCTTTCCGAGTACTGTCTCTGCAATAAGCCCTGGCATACGCTTTGACGTCCCAGCGCAGCAGGAACCAAGACTCGGATTGCGACGGTCAATTTACTGTACACCCTCGCCAGTTCTACGTAACTGGTATGTTATTCGGTGCGGTAATTGATCGGTCCAGCCACAATTCTTGACTCGTAAGTCCTAGCCTCGCCACTCTCCTCTGAGAGACAGAGAGAGAGCGTGACGACAATCTCGGCAGGCTTGACCCGTTCAACCGACTTTTGACTGGTTGAACATAGGCTATACGCCCCTACTATAGTGCGCAGATAGTAGTTTTTGTGCGTGTAAAGGTCGAGTTATACAGACGACTTTGTCGGATCAGACAGAAAAATTCTTTTGTGCCACGCGCAGCAGGGAGTCGTCACCCGCTCGAAATTGATGACCTCTCAGACTCGAAGAAAAAGTATCGTTGAGAAGTTGGTCTCCGATATCGGCTTGCGGACACTCTCATTTAAACCCGGGTAAATATTTCTGTCCGATCCGACAAAGTCGTCTGTATAACTCGACTTTAAGTGGTGAGTTTTACCATGTCTTCCACGCACGAGCTTGGAATCAAGGTCGTTGAAGCACGGGATAATTCGGCTGGATTATCGCACTTGGAGCCTTACAACCTCCTTGTAAGATTAACAGCTACCCCTACGATAACGCACACGCAGTAGAATCGGTTTAACCGTGACTACGCCAGTGTGAGCGGACCGATTCTCTACTATCGAGATACGTCACCAAATACAGTCCACTAACTCTGCGTTTTTAGCAGATTGGTTGCATTCCCCCTCCTTCGAAAGCGATTATCGCAGTCAGGAGCGTACGGGAAACAGCGTCACGAACGGATACGTAACGTATCGAACAGGTGGTTTCACATCTTCGTTCGTTATTTATTTTCACAGACGTCAACGTCGCTAGACGCATAAGGGACGACCCGCAAAGGAGACTGACGACCAGCACCGCCTGCATCTCCGGGGATTTTGATACAATAAACGGCCCACTATTAGGTGAGTCACTATCAATATAAACCCGTTGTACAAAAATTCACTTTCCCACAAAATTCCTATTTCCTCGTATTCGAGCCACCGTTGAAAAGCGTTGAATTGTATTGTACAGTCCACCTTTTTAACACATTGAAAGTTGTAAGAATCCTTAGATTTATTACAGTTAGAGGCTAAAAATCGCAAAAAACTGCAATTTTTACCATCTTTAAACGTTTGTAATTCAATGCACCGTTGTCCGATCTTGATGAAATTTTCAGAATATGTATAATTGATACAGATCTACAAAACGTATTTTTTAAATTTTCACTATAGGCCAAGGTAAAAAAGGTGTATAATAAAACATTCAGCATCTCCTGTCTACCCTGTTTTTGTTTCAACGTTATTTTATCATTTATGCATAATTCGTTAATTATATACTGCAAAAAGGAAAAACTAAGACTATTTTGCTTTGAACAAATTCTGTAATTATTTTTTCCCTTAATTTTCAAGTGTCCATACTTCCTTGAGCGGTAGTGTACATTAATAATTGTTCTGATAACCTTTCTCATAAAGGAGTCTACAATAGATGCACAAACACAAAAGACGTTTGAGTCATTTTTTACTATTTGCTTTAAAATTATTCCTGACACATGTGCATCAAAACATTTCGAGGACGTTGATATTCAACTTTCACATATTAATTTTTCGTGAGGATCGACTATCGCCTCAAAGTGCTATAACAAAGGTATCGCATAATGTGCGACAATCAGTTTGAAGAAATGTATTTTCACATTCTTTAAGGAAATAGTTTCCGAGATTTCAAATACTAGCTATGGTACAATTCTTAAATAAACAACTTTTATGTATGTGCGCAAGAATATGATGTTATTAAGATATTTCAGCAGATTTATTAAATGTTAAAGTATATATTACTCAGTCTTATTTGGTCCTACCGACCCTATAAATAATGGGATATGTTACAATATACAGTATAGTCCAGTAAAATTTAACACTTGAATTTATAATAAATTAATATAAACTTCTTGTAGGTGATGAATTTTGGAGATCTTAAGGTCGTGCCGGTTTCTTATATGGATTCCCATATTTTTTATGTATTATTTGCTGCAGCTTGGCATTCTGTCTGAAAAAAGAGTAGTAACTTATATAATATCGAAAAATTATGAGTTTAGGAGATATTTTAATTTCAATTTTATTCAGGTCATCCTATGAGAGACAAGGAAAAGATGAACACGTTAATTCTGTCTAACGTCGTCACTTGTATCACAAATGATGAATGAAACAAAATTGAAGTTAAAATATCTCCTAAAGTAATAATAATTAGTTTAAAATGCATACTTTTTAAGAGAGAATGTCGAGCTGCACTAACTAGTGAATAAACAATATGATGCTATTTAAGAAACTGGAGATGTCTTAACATTTTCAAAATTCCTCCATTTACTCTGCCACTTTATGCCCCGATTTGAATTAACCAACTTATACTATATTACGTCAAAAATACTTCAATATTTTACCGTTAATTGCACGCCTTACTTGAGCTTTCCTAAAGATTTCTAACGATATATATATATATATATATATATATATATATATATATATATATATATATATCATAGTAATAATCAATTGTATATACTAAAACATACGAGTATATACCAGAATATAGTAGAATATAGTAGAATATACTGGAATATACCAGAATATGCTAGAATATACTAGAATACACTGGAATATACTAGAATATACTAGATTATACTAGTATGTACTAGAAGTTACTAGAATATACTAGAATATACTAGAATTTACTAGAATAAACAAGAATATACTAGAATGTACTACAATATACTAGAATATACTAGAATATACTAGAATATATTAGACTATACCAGAATATACTAGACTATACCAGAATATACTAGAATATAGTAGAATATAATAGAACATACTATAACATACCAGAATATACTAAAACATACCAGTATATACCAGAATATACTTGAATATAGTAGAATATAGTAGAATATACTAGAATACACTAGAATATACTAGAATATACTAGACTATACTAGAATATACTAGAATATACTAGAATATACTAGAATATACTAGAATATACTAGAATATACTAGAATATACCAGAATGGTATAATGAAATGGTTTAATGAACAAAACATTATAATAATAATTTATTTAGTGCTTGAAAATTTCCATATAAAGCAATAGGATACGCTACAAAACTTAACATTTCATTTATAATTTTGAATTTTATCTGCGTAAAGAAATAATAGACGTATAAAAACCGAGGGATATGTAGTCCCTTTGGCGCAGAGGATAGCGCGTTGGACTTCTAATCCAAAGGTCGCGGGTTCGATCCCCGCAAGGGATGATGCGTTTTGCTCTCGTATATATCAATAGTTATAATTCTAAGCTTTATAACTTTTTTTTACAAAAATCAATTAAACGCCACTTTCAGGAAGTAATGTGTAAAGTTTAAAATTTTTTGTTGAAAATTTTGTAAATTATATTTCTTATTATCGTTCGATATTGTACGAATTAAATATTTTTGCGCATAATAGCATAGTATAAACCTATTATTGAAGTATAAAGTGAATTATAAAATTACAAATAAAAGTTACTACAAAGAAAAATGAACATAATAAATCTAAATAAAGCAATTGAATACTATACGAAAATATAATTATATTGTAAAAAAATGATTATTTGGAATCTACTTTTACAAGTAGGTATGCTTGTTTAAATATAGTGAATTATAAAATTACAAATAAAAGTTATTACAAAGAAAAATGAACATAATAAATCTAAATAAAGCAATTGAATACTATACGAAAATATAATTATATTGTAAAAAAATGATTATTTGGAATCTACTTTTACAAGTAGGTATAATTGTTTAAATAGACGCATATAGTCTAAAAACATATATTACAAATAGAAAAATTTACTTATTCTTTGATTTATTAACGTTCTTGCTGTAAGAGGTGGATGGAAACGCAAAGACACTTTCGAAGTTCTCTTTCTGGGTTTTATTGTGCGACTGCCCACTGTTCCGCCACGCTAGGGCCAGCGTCGCTGCTGAAAGACAAAACGCTGCCGTCAATCGATATCGATGCGGCTCAGCGTCTCGCGTAGAGAAGCGAAGCCGCGTACGCACACGTGTATTTCGTCTTACATTAGCAAATAATTTCGTTATACATATGTAAAAAGAGTTCATTTTATAATCTTCCTTTTCCATACAAATTTCGGGATAGTAATTATGTAAACTAAGTTATCGATGCTGCCATTGAATTAATAATTATGTATAAGTCACTGAATTTCTAATAATATAATTTTCTTCACCAGTTCTCCAGAAAATGATTAAATAATCATTAAGTCATCGTCATCTCAAACTTTGTAGCGATCGCTACAAGTTTATTATTATACTTAATTGAAGTTTCAGCTTTCGTACTAAATGGATTACTTTAACGTGAGCGTTTATTAAACTAGTAGCAACTAGAGAACTTGTATTTATCTTAATTTCCTCTTATACCCTCGAGTATATCGAGGTTCTTGGCGCAATAAGATGTTCCTGAAAAATTCAAAGCTCTACACTCGCGTCGGTATTTATGTTGACGCGATGATATTATAGGTAAGTGCAACATTTTGTCCTTGTAGTATAATTTCTTTGTGTTCCTCCGACGCTGTGATGTTTGTTTACATTGCTCGTAAGTAGTGGCGTTCAATTTACCCCCAAGTGGTGAAGCGTAAACGCGGAGTCAATTTGTTAGAGCAATAAGTTTGTGATAGTTGTCAGTTGAACCAGGGCGGAAAGCAAGTTGACGTATAGATATTTTTATTTTAAAATTTTAATTTTGTAATTAAACTAGTATTTACATAACTCTAATGTATTTAACAGTTTGTAAAACAATTTCCTGAACAAGTGAATTGAAATAAAATAAGGGAAAATCAATAATGCCGAAAACGAGGGAATTGGAGGCTTCAGAGCGAATACAAATTTATTAAAGAAGAATAGATGGAAAATCCTTACAAACGATTGCTGTTGAGTTTGAAATTTTGAAAGGAGGCGTTCGAAAAATTTGTAAAAAAATAAAAATGACAGGGAGACCCGAAAATTATGTTAGATCAGGAATGAAAAGAAACACATCGATTCTTCAAGATCGAAAGATTGTGAAGCAAGCTAAAAAAATCCATCCGTCACAGCTAAAGAAATAAAAGAAAATTTGTCATTACAAATCGGGACCACAGAAACTAAATATCGTTTGTCTGAGGTTGATTTACACGGCAGAATATCTAGGAAGAGACCACACATTTCTCAAGTAATTGCTGGTAAACGTTTAGAGAACGTTTACAGAAGGATACATATTTTCTTCTTTCATTTGCCTTTAACTCGAATTTCGATTCGTCACTCCAGATGATGCTTTTCCAAAATGATATCGGTTTCTTATAATATTCTTTGGCGAACAGTAAACGTTTGCCAGCAATTACTTGAGAAATGTGTGGTCTCTTCCTAGATACAGTCGTGGACAAAATTAAGTGGACAGATCTAATGATCAACAAAAAATCAACGCAATTTAAAAAATAATTTTAATAAACTAGAATTGTACGGTACATTTAAGTTAACAAAGTGTACTTTAATGAAATAAACAACAATATCAATAATAAAAGTTAATATAATAGAATATATTATCATTAATCAGAATTGTATACAATTTTTGGTGGTCAAGATTAAGTGGACACTTTATAACTATTTAGAAAATAAGCAATTAGTATTTGGTATTGTAACATCTTGCTTTAATTACTGCTTCTAATCGTCGTGGGATGATTTCCACAAGTTTTTGGAGGTAACTTCGATCAATTTGTTGAAATTTTATTTGCAATTCGTTTAAAAATACTGTTTTATTATGACGTCTTCCTAATGGTATTTCCGAATATAATAAGCTCCATAAATTTTCTATAGGATTAAGATCTGCACTTTGTGGAGGCCAATAGAGAACATCTATCCCACAATCTTATAAAAATTTTTTCGTTTTCTTCGCCGTATGCTTATGATCATTATCCCGTTGTAGCATCCATCCCTCATCGAAATCCATTTTTAGGGTTGACTATTCCATATTTTCATTAAAAATTTCAACAAACATATCTGCATTCATGATGCCTATGGATGGGTGCTAAATTTCCAACCCATACCAAGAAAAACATCCCCATACCATTATGGATCCCCCTCCACGTTTGGTGGTAGGCAACACATACTGCTTCTTGAGAGCTTCATTCGGATTTCTCCATACGCGTATTCTCTTTTTTTTAATTTAATAACTCAAATTTGCTCTCGTCACTCCATATAATTTTTTTCCAAAATAATAATGGCTTATTCACATATTTTATTGCGAAAGCTAAACGTCTCTTTTTATGAAGTTTACTAATGTGTGGCTTGCGTCTAGCTAGACAACTCTTCAGATTAACTTCTTTTAATCTTTGTCTCACAGTTCTTGAAGAAATATTTAATAGTAGAGTTTCAATAATATTTCGTGATGTTATCGATGGAATACGTTGAGTTTCTCTTACAATTTGTCTATCATCGTATGAATTTGTGCTACGTTTTCGTCCTCGACCGATTAAATTTTCAACAGTATTATACTATAAATACTTGTGATAAATTGTATGCACTGTACTCTAAGAAACTTTGTATTTTTCAGCCATTTTGCGATAACTTAGTTTATTTTTGCACTCCGAAACAATTAATTTTCGCAGGTGCACGGGAAATTCTTCTCGTCTCTTAGACATGCTCCGTTTATATTTCTAATCTTGTTTAAACAAAAGTTCAATGTCTACCGAGGACGAATGACACCGCACAATGCGAGAGTCAAACGTTTGTTTACATTTTTTCCGTCCCAACACAGAATGTCCTCTGCGTCCACTTAATTTTGTCCACGGTCTCAAAGACACCCATACAAACAAATATGCATAAATATTAACAGAAACATTATATTTATGCTTTTACATACTAAATAAATTCTTTCGTTGTGTATAAACACCTTTCATGTAAACATCTGCAATAAATTTATGACCCAATAAATGAAAATAGAGATTATTCCGAATTTATGTTCTGTCCACTTAATTTTGTCCACGACTGTATTCTGCCGCGTAAATCAACCTCAGACAAACGATATTTAATTCGTGTGGTCCCGATTGGTAATGTAGGATCTTAGGAAAAATGAGAAATTCCGCGCCGGGAATCGAACCTAGGACCCTCGCGCGGTTGTAGCTGATCAACTCTTACACATACCCACGGAACCCTCCTACTTTTCCTAATCTCCATACAGTATTTGGTCTGGGAGGTCCTGATCCCACAGTAATGACTTTGGGCGGACCTATGGAAACAGAATAAACCTGATACACTTGTCAGATAAGGGTAAAAACTCTGTAAAGTCTTAATCCAATATCGTCAGGCAATGAGAAGGAATTGCCATGTCCATTTATTTGCTATGTTCGTTCCACTGTGCGACGTGGTATTTAATATACTAATAAATAATGTATAATATTTAAATAAAATTTAACATTGAAATAAGTTGACACAATTGCGAGCTTTTAGCCACTGCATCGTCGTTATGCCGCGCTGCGCCGTATCCCGACCCGACGAACGACCGCGCTAGTGGAAGAGCACCACTGGCGGCAACTCATGTCGGGCGAAGATATTTTGCTTTCTGGTTCGGTAAAAACGTCAATGTTACAGACTTCAAAGGGGAGTTTCTCAAGGTAAAAGTCTGCTCTATCGCGTGACATAGTTCGATTTTACGCTGGACAAAAATTGGAGCAACAGTGGTGCCGCTCCGTCGTTAATGATTGTTTAAACACGTTTAAAATTGGATATCCTGTCTTCGGGAAAGTCTACAGAATCTTTTTCTGCAAAGAACAATTCAATATCTTTTATAATACCATCACAATATTTGTTTAAAGTTGAAACATAGGTTTTTTTCAAAGCCATTTTTCTCAAAAACTGTGCGCGCAGGCGAAAAAGTAAGGGCAGATTCGAAATCAGAGCAAAAAACTCTATAAGATCCACCCAACAGTAATTAGGAAACATAAAAAAGGTTGAAATTTTTTGGACAGTGAAATACAGTGTAGATAGAAGAATGAAACTGTAGTTGCATTTACAGTTATATCGTAATAACACGAAATGCAATTTATTTCTTACTTTTCTGTATCAATGATTTAGACAGAATAATGTGATGGAATAATAAAAATTATTATAAGTAATACAGATAATAGTTTGAAGAAATCGGGAATCGTTAAACTACAAATCATATCAAATTAATAAGTATTCATAAAAAGGATAACGCTTTGTTGAGAATAATGTAATTACAAAATAAACGGAGTTGAATAAATCTCCTTAACCCAAAGGAATGCAACTATTACGTGATTTGAATGTGTTTTGTTAAAGACAACATAACTGCGAAATTGTAAACATCCGTTTTGCAACAAGATGTAATGCGAAGATACAGCAGACGTCGCAATATTGTTATAGTTTTAGCATTTCAGTCCAATAACACCGAGTGATTTTTAACCTGACCTGGAAACCTCCACCCTAGTTCTTTCACCTTCACTTTCCTCTTTCAATCCCACTCAGCACCAACGTCTAAAAGACAGAAAAAAGAAATATACACTCGCGTCGGTATTTATGTTGACGCGATAATATTATAGGTAAGTCCAACATTTTGTCCTTGTAGTAAAATTTCTTTGTGTTCCTCCGACGTTGTGATGTTTGTTTACATTGCTCGTGAGTAGTGGCGTTCAATTTACACCCAAGTGGTGACGTGTAAACGCGGTATCAATTTGTTAGAACAATAAATTTGTGATAGTTGTCAGTTGAACCAGGCCGGAAAGTAAGTTGACGTATAGATATTTTTATTTTAAGAATTGAATTTTGTAATTAAACTACTATTTACATAACTCTAATATATTTGACAGTTTGTTAAACAATTTCCTGAAAAAGTGAATTGAAATAATACAAGGGAAAATCAATAATGCCGAAAACGAGGGAATTGGAGGCTACAGAGCGAATACAAAATAAAAGAAGAATGGATGGAAAATCCTTACAAGCAATTGCTTGTGAGCTTGGCATTTCGAAAGGAGGTGTTCGAAAAATTTGTAAAAAAATACAAATGACAGGGAAACCCGAAAATTGTGTTAGATCAGGAAGGAAAATAAAAACATCGATTCTTCAAGTTCGAGAGATTGTGAAGCAAGCCAAAAAAGAACCATACGTCACAGTTAAAGAAATAAAAGAAAATTTGGTAATTGTGCATAAAAGGTCCCACCTCACCGATTTTGATAAAATTTAAATACGTTGTAAAACTCAACATTCTGAACAATTTTTTCCTATACATGTAACCGTCGCTCAGCCTTAGTTTTTGAGATATTTGCGAAAAACTGCAGCTACTACTACATTGAATTTTGCTTATACGTGCACGTCCGCGCCGTGCGTATGCGTCAGCATGATGCGACCGCTCTTCAACTTTTTCTATAAATGTATCGCGCGATTGTCGAACCATCTATATACCGCGTGAATTTTTCAAAACATATAATGATGAAGAATGAGTATGTTACGGTAAATGTGATTAATCCGATGATTATTGGATTAATCACATTGGTCTGGGTTAGGTCTGAGTTAGGTCCTTAGCAGGAACGGCCTTATCGGAAGTCGGATGCGTCGTTCCTCGCCGGCGAGGTGGGGGGAAAGACGTATCCTTGAATCGTCGGACAGGAGGGCCTGTTACCCAAATGTCCAACGGGCGGCTCCGGGGAGGGGGGAGTCTGTCGTCACCGAGTCCCAAATATATTGGCCGGAGGCTAGCTTCTCTCCCCTCCCATGTGTGCATGATAGGGCGATCCATTCCGGTAGTAATGCTATTGCAGATCCCGGACCTTAAAAGCCCAGGGTACGGCAGAATGTGGGGTTTAGTTGATAGGCCTGACCTCCGGGTCGGGAGAGCCCAACATAACCCTTTCGCCTCTACAGGCGAAGGGAGAGGGTATCCATAAGGCGGATTCCCCACATTACAAAAAAAAAAAAAAAAAGTTAGGTCTGAGTTAGGTCCTACATATTCAAGAATTCACTAAGTGCAATCAGCCCATGACATTTATTCGGAAAAGCTTTCAGGTGAGAAACACTGTGTGAGTGTGTGTAGTGTCATTATAATATGTACTTGTTACAGTAAATGTGATTAATCCGGTGATTATGTATAATTGCCGGTTATTTTATATAACCACCACGAAGTTTGGTCTGGGTTAGGTCCTAAATATTCAAGAATTGGTAAATGTGATGAATTATTGAATATTTAGGACCTAACCCAGACCAAACTTAGTGGTGATTATATATAATAACCGGCAATTATACATAATCACCGGATTAATCACATTTACCGTAACATACTCATTCTTCAACATTATATGTTTTGAAAAGTTCACGCGGTATATAGATCGTTCGACGATCGCGTGCTATATTTGTAGAAAAAGTTGACGAGGGGTCGCATCATGCTGACGCATACGCACAGCGCGGACGTGCACGTATAGGCAAAATTCAATGTGGTAGTAGCTGCAGTTTTTCGCAAATATCTCAAAAACTAAGGCTGAGCGACGGTTACATGTATAGGAAAAAGATGTTCAGAATCATCACCCTGACAACATATTAAAAAATCATCGAAATCGGTGATGTGGGACCTTTTATGCACAATTACCGAAAAGAGGCGTTGATTCAAAATCGGCCAAGATTACCCAAGATCAATTTTCCTGAAACTTTGCATATTGGTAACCCTTTGGGTCTAACATTGATTCCGTGCAAAAACTTTTTCCCAGAACTTCACGGTTACGGGGGGGGGAGGGGGTCAAAGTACGTATTTTGCGAAATCTATTATGTGCTGTAACTTTTAATAAAAATAAGATATCGACCCGGCACTGATACCAACAAATCATAAAAAATTCAAGCTTTCCAACTGTGTATGAGTTCATGTAATTTATTTATTGCTAACATAATTTTTATCACGTTTTTCGTGTTTTTCAAGGTGTAAAAAAATTCAGAAAAATTGCAATTCCCAAAAAAAGTATCGCCTGATTTTAACCAAAAACGCTGCATTAATAGTGCATTTCATGCCCTTTCGAATGGTGTTTTTCATACCTTGGGGAAATTATTCATTTTCGAGTTATAAAGTAAAATGTGAGTAGAAGTTGAGGGGCGTGGTCAATTACTCGACCTGTATATTCATTTCAAACGTGGAAAAAACGCTTTCTATGATTATATAATATATACTCTTTGGAAGCTATAGTTCGTACTTTTATTTAAATATACACATGTTCCGTCCCAAATGGTAAATATATTATCTTCATTTTCCTGAATTTTGTTTAAATGACGAGCTATATTTGATGTCTCTTGTTTTATTTTCTCTCTTGTTATGTTCCTCGAAAAATGAGGAACAAACTTTGACATAATAATATCTCGCACTTCTGAAATTATTCTACATACCGTAGGTTGTGACTTATTTATCATAGCTGCAATGTCTTTTTGAGACGAACCACGATATAAATACATTAAATAAATTTTCACCTTGTATATTGAGCTAGTGCCCTCGCTCCTATTGAAATAGTATTCAGTTAAGTTTTGTAGTTCGCTTTTTTTTAAGCCAGTCCAGGTCTTTAATTCGCTGTTGTTCTTCATGCTTGTTAGCAGACTTCACTTCTTTAAATTCGTTAGCAAGATTCATCAAAATTAAAGGAAACCGAGAAAATTTGTGTCGAAAGGCTTCTAACTTTTGGAATTGTTAAACACTACATGACACAATGTATTCTGCAATAACTCTGCTGAACGTATGTATGTTGAAATAAGAGTTGTTTTAACAGAAAACTCATCTAATAAATATTGTTCCAATTTCAACAATTATCTCATTTACAGAAGCATTTCACAGATCATTGATTCCAAAATCGTTTGAACGTCGAGAATGAGTTGAAACAGTTTCTTCGAAACAATTTATCAAAAAAATTACATTCATGTAGTTTATTTTCGTTGAAGTTCCGTAACTGATCAATAATACTTACAATTTAATTTATTGATAACGTTGTTTCGTTTCGTAAATTGTCCTGTAGTGCAAGTATCGAAGATTGCTCTATACTGTCGTTTGTGATATGTCTTTTGCAACATTCTGATCTTTCGAAATTCTAGATGGTTGCGTCTGAAGAAAATAATTGTTTCTTTTAGTCCTTCAATTCTGGGTATCGATGAAAGAGTGAATAGTTTCGTTTCGGAAAATCTTAAAACACTGTATGTTTCGTTTGAGCTTATTAAATACTGTCGTGAATATAAATAGAAACAAACTGAAGAAGATATGTTACCTGATAATTGTATAATAAGATATAATATAAAATAAGCAATATCTGCATTCTGGTATAATTATTGTAAAATATATCCAATGTGTTTCAGTGTTTCAAAACAGTAGAATTGATAACAGTAGCATAGCTGTGTTACGTACAGTGTATACATAATCATAGAAAGCGTCTTTTCCACGTTTGAAATGAATATACAGGTCGAGTAATTGACCACGCGCCTCAACTTCTACTCACATTTTACTTTCTAACTCAAAAATGAATAATTTCCCCAAGGTATGACAAACACAATTCGAAAGGGCATGAAGTGTACTATTAATGCAGCGTTTTTGGTTAAAATCAGGCGATACTTTTTTTGGGAATTGCAATTTTTCTGAATTCTTTACACCTTGAAAAACACAAAAAGCGTGAAAAAATTATGTTAGCAATAAATATTAGGAAGTTGAATAAGTTCTCGCTGTTTTCCGAAAGGTGGTAATACCAGAACTGCGTGAATTTAGTTTCAGATAGTAACGTATCTATAATGAAGTACTACATATATGCAAGGTTAAAATTCAGAGTATGTCGTTCCACTGAAGTATAAACAATTTTTCTTTCATTGTGCTAAATGTCGAATTTCATGCCAAAGAAAGAGTAATTGCGGGGAATTTTACTACACTATTTTATTAAAAAAAAATCTGCAGCTGAAGCACACAGAATTCTTGTTGACACCTACGGCGACCATGTTCTGTCGGAAACAATATGCAGAGATTGGTTTAGACGCTTCAAAAATAATGATTTTGATCTTGAAGATAAAGAACGCCCTGGCGCACAACAAAAACTTGAAGACGAAGAATTTGAGGCATTACTTGATGAAGACTCCTGTCAGATACTAGCTGAACTTGCAGAATCATTAGGAGTTGATCACACAACAGATTCGAAACGTTTGAAAGAATTAGGAATGATTCACAGGAAGGACGTTGGGTGCTGTACGAGTTGAAGCGATTTTTCAGCATGACAATGCGCGGTCACATGTTGCAAAACCGGTGAAAACGTTTTTGAAAACACTTAAATGGGAAGAACAACCCCACCCGCTGTATTCACCAAACATTTCCCGATCAGATTACCATTTGTTCCGATCGATGACACATGGCCTGACTGAGCAGCGATTCCAATTTTATGAAGATATCAAAAAATGGGTCCACTCTTGGATTGCCTCAAAAGACGTGTCGTTTTTCCGACATGGAATTACTATGCTGCCAGAAAGATGGGGAAAAGTAATGGCTAGCGAGGGACAATACTTTCAAGAACATATTTTTTACCAATTTTTTAAAATAAAGCATTCATTTCATAAAAAAAAACAGCGAGAACTTATTCAACCTCCTAATAAATTACATGAACTTATACGCCGTTGGAAAGCTTGAATTTTTTATGATTTTTTGGTATTAGTGCCGGGTCGATATCTTATTTTTATTAAAAGTTACAGCACATAATAGATTTCGCAAAATACGTACTTTGACCCCCTCCCCCCCCCCCCGTAACCGTGAAGTTCTGGGAAAAAGTTTTTGCACGGAATGAATGTTAGACCCAAAGGGCTACGAATATGCAAAGTTTCAGGAAAATTGGTCTTGGGTAATTTTGACCGATTTTGAATCAACGCCTTTCCTACACTTAAATTCCCCGAACTTTCGGAATTATTTATTTTTTGCTTCTTGGGCTTCTTCCGATAGGTTCTATGGCTTTCTCAATAATTTTGTCGCCGTAGATTAAAACTTATGAACGGTGGCTGGCATGTAATACCATGGGTAAAGAGTGAAATAATTCCGCAGTTTCCGTCGCGTAGCGTGCAAATTTTTCTACATTAACTTCTTGACCAGATGAAATGACTTGAAGAACCACAGTTGACATAATCTTAGGATTTTCAAAAAATCTTACAAAAAACGTACCAGTTCCTTCCTTAACCTTGTCCACAATTAAACCCGGCTCAGAACGATATCTTTCTTGAACATGTAATTTTTTAGATCACAAAATAAGAATTTAACACATTTTGACAATTTGCGGTCGCACAAAAACATAGATTGAAAGTGATATAAATAGCGAAAAAGAGCTAAACGTGTTTCAATAATTCTCTGAGTGTAAATATTGACGAAGTTTTATCATTTACACATGTTTAAATTAAATTTTCATGAAGAATAGCAGGTATTTGCAGTCAAATTTTTCAATTGTTTAAACCTTAATATTACAGATGGAAGACGGTATAAATTAAACCTTTTGCGGTTTTAAGCGATTTTCGTAATCATGGATTGAAGAATATATGAAATGTTGGTCACCGTTTAGACGTTTATCTCATCCGATCGAAACGGCACCTGTGTGAAACTGTAGATCATAGTCTACTAATTAAAGTGTAAAAGTTTGGAAATTAAACAAAATTTTGAAGAGCACTTTCCAAAGGAAAAATGGAAAACTAAAAAACTGCAATGCAAAATTCACCATAAGGTCACAAAGTTTAGTGGGGTTTTAAAAGAATCTTATACTCCAAAACTAGATGAAAGATTTGCTGGTGTTAGAAATGTCAATTTCAAACTTTTATATTTAGGCCCATGTCGAGAAAATATGTCGTTTCGTCCCACTGTGCGGCGTAACGGCGATGCAGTCGCTATAAGGTCGGGTTATACGTATCCGAAGTTCGGATCAGACCGAATATTGTAACCCAGGTTTAAATGAGAGTGTTCGCAAACGGAAATCGGCGTCCGACTTCTCAACGATTCTTTTTCTTCGAGTCTGGAAGGCCATATATCTCGAGCGGGTGATGGCTCCCTGCTGTGCGTGGCAAAAAAAAAAAAAGGTTTCTATGGGCTCCACAACTCCTTTAGGTAAGCTATCTGGTAGCTGTCCTTTACAACATCATGGAAATAATGAACGTTCCTGACACTAGGTGAGTTTTTCTTATATGATTTAAAATAATTATTAGAAAATATATTAAAGATATCGTTGTTCTGAAAATTTTTCTAACGGTTTAAGCGTGAAAATTTTTTTAAAAATTTGGTCGTATTCTACGATTCTTCCTCTTTGAAATTCCGTTTTTTCCATTATTTGTAACAACCTGTTGTCATCTTTCAGGTAACCTGTTAATTCCCGTATCCCAATGACTAATTAGCAACGTGTGTTTTCGATGTAGAAGCAAAATTACATGCTTATTTAAAATGTGACAGAACTCTCCTTCCAACTTAACATATAATGTGAAAAATTATTTCAGATACACCGGAAAATAATAAAATGTTAATTTCAGCGAAACCAATAGTGTAACTGGTAATTATATAAAAAAGGTCTGCGTACTCCGATTTTGATGAAATTTTAATATATTATAGATTTCGACATTTTGAACAAGTTTTTCCTTTTCCAATATAGGGGGTCGATTTTAGTTTTCGAGATATTTGCAAAAAGCTGTCGGTAATGTTAATTTCATAACGGAAACCTTCGTTTTAGAAACACTGGGTGGGTGTGTGCGGTATTGTCGCTTCTCATCTCCACAACGTGTTTACAAACAAAAAATAAACAGATGCGGCCCAAAAATCCAGGAAATGTCTTTGAAAATTGAAAGCTCAGCCTATCTACAGTGAGCCACGAAAGTATTCGAACGCTCTCAAATGAAAAGTTTGACGCGTAAAAAATGTGAGGCCTATTAATAATTGCAAAATATTTTTATTCCTGTAGCAACATACAACCATCACGGTTATACATGTTAAATTGGAAGTGTCTTTGACAACGTAAATAATGCTTATGAAAGATTCGTTGTCGATATTGGCTAAACGGATGCCACAAAAGTATTCGAACGACAAAACTTGTAAACAAAACAATCGTTGAATTGGACAAATTGTAAACATTGGTTCCTTCAGTTGGTGTTACACACTTCCCCTGCTCGGTACAGCAAGTGTTAACAAGAGTGTCAAATTTGTATTAATACTGTGTGCAAACAAGTCCGAAACTAGTATCACTGATAGAAAACTGATAATGAAGTGGCATAATGAAGGCAAGAGCTATGGCGAAATAGCAAACTTATTAGGAAGAAGTAAATCTACTATGCACTACATGATAAAAAAATTAAAACAACTGGAGTTCTTCAACATGAAGTCCATTCTGGTCGACCCAAGAAATTAACGAAAAGGGAAGAGAACGTAATTGTGCGTGAAATAAAAAAAGACCCAACAATTTCGGCCCCCAAACTTGCTACACTAGTCGCTGATAGCTTCGGGAAACAAGTTCATCCGGAACTTTGTCGAAGAATCCTAGGTGAAAACAATTTTCATGGTCGTATTCCCCGAAAGAAACCATTTATTAGCAAAATCCACAAGCAGAAGAGACTAAATTTCGCTAAAAAATATGTGAGCGAGGATAAGAACTTTTGGAAACGCATTATTTTTTTGGACGAAAGCAAATTTAACATATTTGGCTCCGATGGATGTCATAAAATTTGGAGAAAACCAAACAGAGAGATGGACCTTAAAAATCTACGTCCAACCGTGAAACATGGAGGTGGATCCATAATGGTGTGGGGGTGCATGGCGGCCGGCAGTGTTGGAAACCTTGTCATAATTCATGGAATATTAGATAAATATAAGTATATGCAGATATTGAAAGATAATTTAAAGCAAAGTGCGGAAAAATTAGGGCTAGTTGGTGATTTTCATTTTCAGCAGGACAATGACCCTAAACATACCGCATATATTGTTAAACAATGGATCATTTATAATGTACCCCACATTTTAGAAACACCTCCACAAAGTCCGGATATCAACCCCATTGAGCACTTATGGGCAGAAATTGGCAGAAAACTTAGTAAACACAATATTAATTCCAAGGAAGGATTAAAAACAAAAATTTTAGATGTTTGGAATAATATAGGAAAAGAAAGAAAATAAGTGCTCATGGTGGACCGACAAAATATTAAAACTACACATTTGCGTTAAAAATAAATTACTCATTTCTTTTCAAATCTTTCATAAGTATTGTTTACATTATCGAAGACACTTCCAATTTAACATGTATAGCTGTGATAGTTGTATGATACAACAGGAATAAAAATATTTTGCAATTTTTAATGGATCTTCTAGTTTTTTTACCCATCAAACTTTTCATTTGAGAGCGTTCGAAACTTTCGTGACTCACTGTATGTATGATCAAAGTTATCTACAGGAGTTAATTCTGCTTGTTTCTTCTGTTATTCCATTTCCTGGATTTTCGGGCCACATCTATTTATTTTTTGTTTGTAAACACGTTGTGGAGATGAGAAGCGACAATACCACACACACCCACCCAGTGTTTCTAAAAAGAAGGCTTTCGTTATGAAATTAACATTACCGATAGCTTTTTGCAAATATCTCAAAAACTAAAAGCGACCCCCCGATATTGGAGAAGGAGAAAGTTCTTCAGAATGTGTTGCTCCGTAACATATTAAAATTTCATCAAAATCGGAGTACGCAGATCTTTTCTATATAATTACCGTGTAATTTCGCCCATTACGATACTTTGCAACTGTACATAACATGTGAAACACTCCAGGGTCATTCCATGCCAAATCGATCACTTTTTGCAATCATCGTCGATTTTGTTCTAAATATGTTATAGTCCATGCGAAATTAGGAGAGGGGGGAGGGGTTAAGTCATAATTGTGCCGGTTTCGAATTTTTTTAGAAATGACAGGTCTTCGAAATTTGCAATTTTTGCCCATTTTGGCGAAAACGGGCCTCGCTTACGAATTTTTATCTGAGGGACTGTTCGTCCGATTGAGCTAACTTTTTTTTTGTTTTATTCGGAAGAGATTGGTCTATTACACAATAATTTTATCAACCCCGAAAACCACTTTATAATATCGAAAAATTTAAACAAATTCTTCTTTTACGTTTTTTTTCGATGAGGGCCCAGAATGATTAATATTTTGGAAAAAATGTGGTCATATCCCTTGAAGTTTCCCTTTAAATTGAGCTCTTGAAAAGGGATGGTGACATGAAAATTGGCGTCGCAATGAGCTGATACAGGACGCCGTTTATTACACCCGTTTCAGGTAGAGGCGAATCGAGCGCACCGCTATTTTATAGTCCCTTGTCTATACCGCTGGTCTCGAAAAAATAACAGTTGGCTGTATACGACTAAATAACCCAATTTATACCTCGAGAACAATATTACTAGCCACCATTTCCGATAATTCACTCACTCTTATATAATACGAAGTGTACGATACGAAAATTTCAGGTAAACTGAACATTGGGAAATGGATACAACAGAATATATAGAAAGGGGTTTCCTTCCTTCTTCCCATACCTACTATTTACTGTTCAGATTCTGCCAGAGTCGGCAAAAAAAGTATGACGACCAAAAAAACTTAATAACTTAAAAGGCAACCAAAATGGAGGCCTAGTGTCTGCTGGTTTATTTAGAAAGGGTTTTTTTACTAATGACCTTTTGTCGCTATGTAATAAATAGATAATCTGTTTTTACTAATGTCTAAACTTTTGGCATGTTTTCTAGAACCTAACAAGATTCATGAGTTTATTCCATCCAAACCGATGAGGGCTTTAGGGTTTTTACCTTCTAATTTAAAAAATGACAACGGCTTAGATAGACAACGGACCATAATGGCGCTGCGCTCGACTTGCATGCAATGCATTTTTCTGTCTACGGTTCTGAATTACCGACTCTGTAGAAAATGCCCTAGTACGATAGCGGACTCTATCGAAATGGAACGGTCAGCTGGTGAACTATATGAGGATGCAACACATACAGTGTGTCTCTGACGAGGTTCGATTTTACAGCGTTGTCAGCTTCAAAAGTGCAATGTTGCCGCATTACATTCGTACAAGAAACTATCGATGCTCGCATCGAAAGCGTTCGAACGGTTTCTATCACAAGCGATGAGATAAATGTTTTGTCCTGCTTTTCGAAGCTGTGGAAATTCAGAGGCACGTTGCTTTTTAATCTAAACCACAATTTTATTGAACGATCATTTGAATATTCGATGACTTCTTCAAAAATCATTATCATTTCTTAAAATTTTTTATGCGAATATAAAATTGCTAAAAAGTTTGCAATTTTCAATTCGTGGTTTTTTTATTACATATATGTACACCTGATTATATGGATAAAAACCATGTTCACCAAAGCAATTTGCAGGACACACGTGTAGTTTTAATATTATTTTCATCATTTTTATATTATTAAGAAATGTTAACTTATCAACATAACTAATTTGAATTTTAACACGAAAGGTATTGTAATACATTCTGCATAAATATTATTTTCACCGTTTAAATGCACGCGCCGTATGCATTTAGAGCCTCCAAAACACCCGTAGTAAAAATAAAGTATACGGAATATTCAGTTCTTGCTAATACGGCTAAATTCGTGAACTATCGGTAATATTGAGCGCGACACCGAAATGGTACGGGGGCCACTGCGGCCCCCCGAGGCGTAGACAGAAAAGCCCATAAGATGCAATGTCTGTGCATACAGTGTGTCTCTGACGAGGTTCGATTTTACAGCGTTGTCAGCTTCAAAAGTGCAATGTTGCCGCATTACGTTCGTACAAGAAGCTATCGATGCTCGCATCGAAATCGTTCGAATCGTTTCTATCACAAGCGATGAGATAAATGTTTTGTCCTGCTTTTCGAAGCTGTGGAAATTCAGAGGCACGTTGTTTTTTAATCTAAACCACAATTTTATTGAACGATCATTTGAATATTCGATGACTTCTTCAAAAATCATTATCATTTCTTAAAATTTTTTACGCGAATATAAAATTCTTAAAAAGTTTGCAATTTTCAATTCGTGGTTTTTTTATTACATATATGTACACCTGATTATATGGATAAAAACCATGTTCACCTAAGCAATTTGCAGGACACACGTGTAGTTTTAATATTATTTTCATCATTTTTATATTATTAACAAATGTTAACTTATCAACATAACTAATTTGAATTTTAACACAAAAGGTATTGTAATACATTCTGCATAAATATTATTTTCACCGTTTAAATACACGCGCCGTATGCATTTAGAGCCTCCAAAACACCCGTAGTAAAAATAAAGTATACGGAATATTCAGTTCTTGCTAATACGACTAAATTCGTGAACTATCGGTAATATTGAACGCGACACCGAAATGGTACTGGGGCCACTGTGCCCCCCCCCCCCCCCCTCCCCCGAGGCCTAGACAGAAAAGCCCATAAGATGCAATGCACAAACTTAAGACTACTACAGACATTGCATTTTATGGGCATTTCTGTCTAGGCCTCGGGGGCCACAGTGGTGCCACATTTCGGTGTCGCGCTCAATATTACCGATAGTTCACGAATTTAGTCGTGTTAGTAGGAACTGAATATTCCGTATACTTTATTTTTACTACGGGTGTTTTGGAGGCTACAAATGCATACGGCGCGTGTATTTAAACGGTGAAAATAATATTTATGAAGAATGTATTAACGTAATTTGGTTTCTATACGTAATATTATTTTTATTACTCGTGTCACTAATGAATGTATGTTATAATAGTTTTATACACTTTAAACAAATAGTTTACTTCCTTTACACTTAAAATCAATACAAATTTTATGCCGTCGATGAGTGCGTACACGTTACACATATATTGACTATGCTTGTGTTTTCTTGTTTTTAAAATAAGTATTTGCAGTATTTTCATCTGCAGAAAAATAAGAATTCATTAAATTTTCATAAATTCATTAATTTCATTAAATTAAATTTTCGTTATAATATTTTTAATCAATGTGTATAAAGTAATACAAATTTTCTATTGTATTCTACATAAAATATGTAGAAAAGCAATATATTTGACTGAAAAGATATAAATTTTTGTTTTAATGACGTGTGCGTCATTAACGTGCGAAAATTTTATTAACGTGATTTATTATTTCTATTTACGTCTCTTTGCGACTCAGCGCCCAGTTTTATTCTATTATACATATACATATTTGGCTACGATGATCCTTGTGTGCAACAAGAGATACCGTGAGCAACAGTGGTCACGTACAAGCACTACCGCATTTATCGAGCTCGAGACGTTTCAAATTCCGTCAGCTTCTGTAGACTGATTCTGTCGTCGGAAATGTTTCTTACGTAGTTTTCAGTGTAATGTATGCTATATATGCATGATAATCCGATTTATGCCGTGTTTAGGCTTATTTTGATCAGAAAAACATTTTCAATCGATAGGTGATTTTACCATTATCATAATGGTAATAATAAATAAAATTTGATTTATTTATAATACAATGTGTGTTACAATAAGTTAAACTGTATTTGTATGGAAAAGTTTTCTTCGTAGTTCAGGAAAGTATTTTATTTGAGGCTTTCGACGACGAATTCTAATCTGCATCATTTTTAATATATGAATATCAGTTTACACATGCTCGTGTACACTGCAACAATTATCATGCCGCGAAAGTTTATACATTTCTTAACATTTTCATATCGGAAAACAATATCTTTCGTGTTAAAATTCAAATTAGTTATGTTGATAAGTTAACATTTGTTAATAATATAAAAATGATGAAAATAATATTAAAACTACACGTGTGTCCTGCAAATTCCTTGGTGAACATGGTTTTTATCCATATAATCAGGTGTACATATATGTAATAAAAAAAACCACGAATTAAAAATTGCAAACTTTTTAACAATTTTATATTCGCATAAAAAATTATAAAAAATGATAATGATTTTTGAAGAAGTCATGGAATATTCAAATGATCGTTCAATAAAATTGTGGTTTAGATTAAAGAGCAAAGTTCCTCTGAATTTCCACAGCTTCGAAAAGCAGGACAAAACATTTATCTCATCGCTTGTGATAGAAACCGTTCAAACGATTTCGATGCGAGCATCGATAGCTTCTTGTACGAACGTAATGCGGCAACATGGAACAGACCCTGCCTCATCTTATTACCCCCTGTAACACATGAATCAGAACTAACTTTTAGTCTGGATAAGAACTAGTTTCAACCAATTATTTAATATGAATATAAAATAATGTTTCAATGTCGAAATAATATGCGATATGTAACGTACATCTCAGTACGTACATCATATTTAGACTACATCAGAACCTACAATCTACTGCAGGAGTGCAAATCTATTTAACACTCGCTCACGAGAGCAAGAGTTACATGTATTCTGAAACGAAAACTTTGTATTTGGATTATTAATTGAAAATAATTGTTGAAGCTGAGACATAGGAAAAGGAAGAAAGTATTAAAAATCTTACATTCTACTATGAAATACATATTTACGCAAATTCTAAATGTGCAGCTATTAGCTCGATATTATCCACTACATGCGAGATACTATAATTTATAAATTATAGCATTTTGCGAATTGTGGATAATATCGATTGCCCAAGTCTCACCACGAGGAGGTTGCTGCACAAGAGACCCGAAAGGGAGTCAGAACGAAGTCTTCCTTCGTTCTGTCTCCTTTTCTTACAACGACGATTCTTAGAAACTAAGTTCGCAGGTCGCTAAATGGAAAAGTAGTCTTTTTCATGGAAAAGATTTTTTTTCCATTTAGCGTATGTCGAGTAATTATTGCGGGGCAAAGTGTGAATCGGAAAAGCAGTCTCCGATCCACGAGGACCAAGGGCGAATCAGGCGGAAGGCTTTGATTCTTTCAAATAGACAAACAAGATCGAACCAGAGCAGAATTCTCTGGTTCAAGGGTGACGCGACGCGTTCAGTGCTTACTAGTCCTGAGCCGACCAGCCCGATACCCGTCACTCCATCACCAAGAAAGATGGCAAAGAGATGCGCTCAAACGGTTTCTGGCGCAACTGGGGGCCATGAGAACGCAAGCGTTAACGTGACTAGCGCACGATTACGTTAACACAAAGGATCGTCAGAAGACGAGTGAACGAGTCTCTTAGACGTCCCTCTCAATGACTTCACGCCGATACCGAAACTGGACCGGCTCAGAACCTGCAAGCAAGGGCGACTCAGCAGACGGCTGTGTCGGAGTCGGCAAACGGGGCGAACAAAGTGAAGTTACGGCAATAATTAGTCGACATAATTACAACGACGATATACAATCTTAACGACTAATGCACGCAGTAAAACTAATTTATAAATAATGTGGAGTCTTCGTTCGATGATTCCTCTTCGATCGATGAATTTTCTTCTTTCGATGAATTTTCTTCTTTCAATGAATTTTCTTCTTTCGATGAATTTTCTTCTTTCGATGAATTTTCTTCTTTCGATGAATTTTCTTCTTTCGATGAATTTTCTTCCTTCGATGAATTTTCTTCCTTCGATGAATTTTCTTCTTTCGATGAATTTTCTTCGTTCGTTCTGACTAACAAGAGCAAGATGAACGACCCAAATCGAAACAGAATCGAAAACCAATTGAAAGAAAATCGAAACAGAATCGAAAACCAGTTGAAGCGAAATGGAAACAGAATCGAAAACCAGTTGAAACAAAATCGACACCAAATCGAAAACCAGTCGAAACAAAGTCGAAACAAAATCGAAACCAAATCGAGCCCAAATCTAATGATTTGTGGACGCAACGACCTATAGGCGATTCGGGGGCCCCCGGGGATGCGAGTCCCCATACCCACTCACGGGCCCCATACCCACTCACGGGCCCCATCCCGTCAGTGAGTCCCTGAGGGAACTCCGATCCGAACAATATTGATTTCAAAATAAAAATATCAATTTCCAGAAATAAATATCCATTTCCAGAAATAAATATCCATTTCCACAAATATATATCCATTTCCAGAAATAAATATCAATTTCCTGAAATAAATATCAATTTCCTGAAATAAATATCAATTTCCTGAAATAAATATCAATTTCCTGAAATAAATATCAGTTTCCTGAAATAAATATCAATTTCCTGAAATAAATATCAATTTCCTGAAATAAATATCAATTTCCTGAAATAAATATCGATTTCCTGAAATAAATAACAATTTCCTGAAATGAATATCAATTTCCTGAAAATATCAATTTCTAGACAAAAATATTGTATCAATTTGGTAAAGTTGAACTTTGAAAGTCTTACAAAATTAAGTATTACCATTCTTACAAATTACATAAGAAATTTAAAACTCTAAGGTCTAAAATTCTAGATCGGTACTTCTAAAACTACTTTAAATCGCAGCCATTTATTCGCAACATTAACTAGACATTGAGTCAACTTTGAAAATTTATACTATTACAACGCGTGTTACAATTTGTTTCGCAACGCTACTTAAAATCGCGAATGTTCTTATCTCACAGTTGATCGTTGCAACTGGAGCATGGGCACCTGAAATATCGAGTCATTCTAATACAAACGCGATCCTTTTGATGCGCAACGCTAATTCAACTAATCGAAATTCAAATTGCTATTTAAATAAGAAATTTAAAATTGTACATCTGTATGTCTAGATTTACATTAAATCGCAACTATTTATTCGCAACATTTACTACACATTTAATCAAGTTTTAAAATTGATAGTAGTACAACGCGTGTGACAATTTGTTACGCAACGCGTACTTTTTTCGCAACGCTAGTGCAAATCGCGGACGTTCCCATCTCGGCTGATCGTTGGGGCGGCGAGGCCTGCCCATGCATGCGACTAACTACTTTTACATTCTATACAACTCTATTTCTACAGACGAGTATAACGACAAGATAGTGATAAAATGACTCACTCGAAGATGCGAAGACGTTGCAATGATTGTCCTTTTGAATGACAGTTTGTCCGGCATCTTTTCATAAAAACTCGTCTGCTCCTTCGGCCCCATCCCGACAATTTGTTTCGCACCGCTACTCGATATGGCGGAAGTACCCATCTCACAATTGATCGTTGCAACTGGAGCATGGGCGCCTAAAATATCGAAAGATTCTATTGCAAACGCGATTCTTTTGATGCGCAACGCTAATTCAACAAATCGAATTTAAAATGCTATTTAAATAAGAAATTTAAAACTCTAACGTCTAAAATTCTAAATAGGTATCTTTAGAACTACTTTAAATTACGACTATTTATTTGCAACATTAACTAGACATCTCATCGACTTTAAAAATTGATACTAGTACAACGCGTGTAACAATTTGTTTCGCAACACTACTTGAAATCGCGGATGTGCCCATCTCACAGTTGATCGTTGCAGCTCGAGCATGGGAGCCTGAAAAGTCGAAAGACTCGAAAGCAAACGCGAACTTTTGGTGCGCAGCGCTAATTCAACGAACAGAGATCCAGAAAACGATTACTTTAGATTATATGTAAAACAACAACAATATGAACTTTAAAAGCGCAGTTATCAAATTGAAATGTAATTTTGAACCGCGACTATTTGTGATTCGCAACGCTACGCTCTAAACAATCTATACCGTAATGTTAGCTTTAATCTCTGTTTAAAATCGACTAAATTCAACGCGTGGTTTTCTCGCAACGCTAGTGCAAATCGCGGACGTTCCCATCTCGGCTGATCGTTGGGGCGGCGAGGCCTGCCCATGCATGCAACTAACTACTTTTACACTTTACTACTACTCTATACTACTACTTCTACAGACGAATATAGTGATAAGGTACTGACGAAATGACTCACTCAAAGATGCGAAGCCATTGCAATGATTGCCCTCTCTGAACCGATCAGCACGGTACTGACATCATGCCGGATACTGAAACTGGACCGGCTCAGAACCCAAGGTAAACGAAGACAGCATTGAAGAGACCATGGCTCCCCCCGAGCTAGCTTAAAGTAGGCCAAGGAAGTTTTAAATAACCCTTGGACTACCCTAAGCTAGCTAAAGGTAGGCCATGATAAACAATGGCAGGCCATTGGTGGAGGACCCTTGGTTAACCCTAAGCCAACTGAAGGTAGGCAAGGTAGACTAGAGTACTCCTGGAGGACCACTGGTCAGCCTCGGGGTAAGCAAGGGAAGGCCCGAGTAGCTCTGGATGACAACTGGTCAACCTCTGGGTAGGCAAAGGTAAACCAAGGTAGGCCACTGGTGAAGGATCCATGGTCAACCCTGCGACAGCTGAAGGTAAGCAGGGATAGGCTAGGGTAGCTCTGGATGACCACTGGTCAACCTTGGGGTAGGCAAGAGTACACCACTGCTAGAGGACCCATGGTCAACCTTAAGCCCGCTAGGGATAAGCAGGGCTAGGCCAGAGTAACTCTGGATGACCACTGGTCAACTCCAGAGTGGTCCACTGATGGAGGACCCTTGGTCAACCCCAAGCCGCTAAAGGTAGGTAAGGGTAGGCCTGGTTGGCTCTGGAGGACCACTGATCATCTCCAAGGTAGGCAGGAGAGGCCAGGGTACCTCTGGAGGACTCCTGGTCAGCCCCAAGGTAGCCGAAGACTCTCCTGGTCCCGGAGCTCGTCCGCTCCTGCCGGAGCCCCCGGCCCGACTGACTGACTGAGCGCGCTCCGCGGGCTTAGGTAAGCAGTAATGCGCAGCGCGCAGCCAAGCGCAACGCTCCCCACCCCAACTAATTTTGGTAGATCTCGATCGCCGTGATAATAATTATTGATAAATGTATTATTTCTGGCTGTGTAATGTTTATAACAATTCCTCTTGCCAACGATGTCGACAAGCATCCTCTTGACTATCTACCATCTTATTTTTAAGTAAAAATTGCTCTTTCAAGTAAAAATCCCTGCATCCAGGGACGTCTTCAACAAGGAAGCGGAAAGCATATGTTGGAGATTTTAAGAATTTGGACATAGAAAATGATAAAGAAAATTATATAGACGTTGTTAATGCAACAATTGCTAAAAAAATAAAATAATAAAACCATTACTCCAAAAAAATAAAAGGCTCGATCAAAAAGTTAAAGATTTGCAGACATTGATGGACGAGGTAAGAAATAATGAGATGATTGCAGAAGATGCCTCTATACTACTTTCGGTACGCATAAACTTCAACAACTTAAGTCTGAAACATTTTATTACTTAATTGCTTTGCTTTTGCATGGTAATAGGAGGTGTTGTATATGAATGTTTTTTCTTCTATTGCATTCAACATTATGTTTTACTTATTTTTCTGTTTTTTTCTTTTTGCTTTAGGACAGTTTACCTCCTTGCACTGAAACACTGTTTAAAAAGTTGTTAGAATCGCAAATTACACTAAAAACTTTTGCACTGACATTAAATTTTTATTCACCAAGGGCTTACAATTACGTCAGGCACACATTTCAGAATATGTTACCCCATCCCAGAACTCTGCAAAGGTGGTACTCTTCAGTGGAATGTAAACCTGGTTTTAATACAGAATCCATGAATACTTTTGTTGAATATACAACATAAATGTAATAATTTTGATTGTCGGGTTGTCGAGGTCTGTGGGGATACCCCCACCTGGCCGAGTCAGTGCGAGCGTCCACCGTTGGGCGCGCTGCTCTCGCCGAGCGGGCTCTCGACCCAGTCTTGCTCAGTCGCTTGTCGAACACACATCAAGCTTCGCTATACACGTGATGTAACGCGACCATTAAAGTAATTGTTAGACGTAACAGTGTGATTTATTCCACGGCTATCCCTCTCCTGTCAACGTGCAGTAACGCAGGAATGGAGCCTGCCGCCGGAATACGTCTAGTATTCTAGGACGATCTCCATAGGTCGGACTCGCGTGGCGCCATCTTTTGGCTAGACGAACGAACGAGTGTGTGTCCTGGTTGCCGTGTTTTGCTCGACGCAATGCGATGTAGGAAAAATATATTAAAAGTTCAGTTATTAAATATTGGGTGGTGTACTGGCGTGAAATCATTTACGACCCAAAAACCGTCCGAAAATCTCAACAACTTTAAAAATTAAGGTTTCTGAGTGTGAAACTAAAGGTAGAGCATGTGTTTGTGCATTAATGATTGATGAAATGGCAATCCATAAAAAGATTGAGTGGGATGGTGAAAACTTTGTTAGGTTAGTTTTAAGAATTGTTTCAAGTCTATCTACTTTTACACACTACAAAATCATAAGAATGATTTGTTGTCAATGAGTTTTCCAAGAATACATACAGGTATTATACATTGCAGGTATGTGGACATCGGCACTGAAAATCAAAGTGGTACTCCAGTAGAAGCTAAGGAAGCACTGGTATTTTTAATAAACTGCGTTAACGATAGGTGGAAACTGCCGGTAGACTACTTTTTAATCGATGGCATATCAGGCAATCAAAAAAGTAATTTAGTAAAAATGTGTTTGCAATTGCTCCATGAAAGTGGAGTTACCAAATTTTTCAACAATTTTGAATTTCATCTACTCAATTTTATTATAAAGGCATAAAGATTCGCAGTCTAATAATAATTAATCACAAGCGAGGTAAATGTAAATTAGGTAAAAATAGTAGTACCACTTAAAAATGTTGTAAATGTGATCAATTTATATGTAAAAAACATTCTGTAATCTGCATAATATGCGAAAGTTGTTAATCTTCAGAATCAAATATCGATTCCTAAAATAGTTAATATATACTGTTCGCGATCACGCTCGCTCAGGATGAGCATTTTAAATTCCCTCGTCCGCTCGCCCCGCGCGCTCCCGAACCGTCCTGAGCCCGTTACGCGGATCCCCGTTACACCCCGTCTACCTTGCGATCACGCGAGTCCGGAACCCCAATCCGCGGGCGCTAATTAACGGGTGATCCTGCGTAACCAATCCGCGGCGTTCTCGGAATTTCGGAATCTCGTCCGTTCCTAGAATTTCGAACACTTCCGAAAATCTCGTCGCGACAATCAGATCTCTCGCTGTCTCGTTCTCGCTCATCTGATTGTCTGCCGCTGCAAAGTCGCGAGTGTGAACTCACAGTAAATTCAATTGTACAGTTTCTCCGAATGCCTAAGAGGTTGGAAATGATTCGGCTGCACTTCGTACAACCAACTCGCATGGTCTGCAATACTGGAACTTTTAATTTTATCACCGAGTGAAACAGAACTAGCTCCCTCCTCATCAATCTCCTCAGGTTGATGTTTGTACCCAGACCTAACCCAAAATTGACGTTTTTGTCTTGAGCATTTTCTCCACATTTTTTATATGTGAAGACTTTCTCTTGCAGGCTTTATAGAAGCTTTTTAATTCGTCTGAAGAAACTTCCTGCAACCAAACCTTCAGAAAATCATCGGCATCATACCAATTGTTTAAATATCGCGTTAGTTTGAAACGTGCTTGAATTTCGCGATTATCGCGATCTGAATTCGTTGGCGATTCCTCCGAGGTTATTTGTTCGAGGGGCCAATAACCCATAATAAATCAAGTAAAAACGGCTTGACTTTCTAGCCACCAGCAAAGTCAGCTGACAAACACGGCGATCGGGCACCGTGCAAAACGTTTCAAATTCAAACTCGCGTCGCGAAGGTAAAGAGAGACAAAGAGAACAGCATACAAATATACGTTGAACAGAGACAGGCGGATAAGAGATAGAGAGAGAGAGAGAGAGAGAGAGAGAGAGAGAGAGAGAGAGAGAGACAGCGCCGCGTAGCGGAGCAGCTGAGAATCTCTCGCGACGGTTGCCGGTTCGCAGTGCCGCCAGACGTAATCCATTTGGATGTCGTTTCCGCCCCTACGACGCTCCTTCCACCATCCCATTCCACCACCATGAGCACACTCCAACGACCCCCACTAAGACCGTAGACTGGTCACGTGACGTGCCGCGCACGACTGAGGCGACACATAACGGTAGCGGTGGCATCAGTGAAGCCATTTCATATTTCATTTAGTAGGTAACAGATACGATACGCGGCAATAACCTATAATCTGCGATATGTCCTGTCATTTGTCCACTCACCCGTGTTGCGTCTTGTGTCCCCATTGCGCACGCGCAACGTGTCATCATTCGCACCCCACTCAATTCCTGTTGCGTTTCCGTCGCGCATGCGTGCTTAACCCGGTAATCGGAGAGAGGGTAACTTTTCAGAGGCACCTTCCCCTGATCTGGCGGCACTGCCGGTTCGCGATCACTTGCCATCGAGGCGCGCTTGCGGACACTTCTCCTGAGTCTTCGCAGCTGCCAAACAAACTTTCCAGTCGAGCTATCGGATATTTGTAACAAGTATCTGCCAGCGAGCTTTTGCACGACTGTGCGATCGGAACTGAGATCGTTTACGAGATCGTTCCACACGCGGTAAGAGAGCCGACAAGCAATAAGATTCCGAGATTCGTACAAATATAATAGTGCACAATTGCGATAGCTGCTTAGACATATCTAACGTGGCTATTGCTTCAACGCACAACAAGTGTATTTCGGTGTGGTTGACGCGAGATTCGTGTTCGTTCCCCGAATTCACTGTTCGCCGGGAATCGTGTTTTCTGATTCCGTACGGCCACCCGTGTAACACGGAGGAAACTCTTTCCGAGTTCTGTTCTTGCAATTCGCCCTGGCATACGCTTTGACGTCCCAGCGCAGCAGATACAGATACTCGGATTGCGAAGGTCAATTTCCCTTACGGCCTTGCCTTTACTACGGAATTGGCATATTATTCGGTGTCGGAATTGACTGGTCCAGCCACAGGTCGTCACTTGTAAGCCCTAGCTACGTCCCCCTCCTCTGAGTGAGAGAGCGCGACAAAGATCTCGGCAGGCTTGACCCGTTCAACCAACGTAGTCGCTCCTTCCGTATACGCCGTCGTCATTACGTCTGAGCTAAGATTACGAGTGGGAATAGTGACTGGTTGAACACGCTTACATTATACGCCGCTTCTATTGTGCGCAGATAGACGATCTTGTGCGTGTAAGTGGTGAGTTGGACCACGTCTTCCACCGAGATTCCTATAGCCGCGTGACGTATTGAGTCACGCACGAGCTTTGAATCTAGGTTGTTGAAGCGCGGGTTAATTCGGCTGGATAATCGAGCTTGGAGCCTTACAACCTCCTTGTAAGATCAACCGCCACCCTTACGCTAACGCCCACACAGTAGAATCGGTTTAACCGTGACTACGCCAGTGCGAGCGGACGGATTCTCGCTTATCGAGATACGTCACACACATATACAGTCCAATAACTCTGCGTTTTGAGCAGTTTAGCTGTATTCCCCCTCCTTCGATAGCGATTATCGCAGTCAGGAGCGTACGGGACACACAGCTTCTTGAACGGATACGTATCGTATCGAATAGGTGTTTTCACATCTTCGTTCCTTTTATTTATTTTACAGACGCCAACGTCGCTAGACGTCCGAGGGACGACCCGGAGGAGACACGGAGGCACCGCGGACCGCCGACTTCCACGGGGACATTTTGATTAAATAAACGGACCACCATTAGATGGGTCACTATCAACAAAACCTCGTTGTACGATAATTTACTTTCCCTCAAAACTCCTATCTCCTCATATTCGAGCCACCGTTGAAAAGTTGTTGGATTGTATTATACAGTCCACCTTTTTAATACCAATGATGCTGAAACATGTTTTTATATTTTTTTTGCGGGTTCACTATCCATTATCACCACTAAGAATATAAGCGCTAGTGAAATATTTATATATTACGCAGACACTTCACAGACGTAACGTTTAAATGGTTTTGTCACAGTGCCGAGGAACGATCCGTACGTTCGAAATTTACGGCCGACCAGCTCCCCACACGGATACGGGGTAGGAGTAGAGGTTCCTCGTGTGCGTAGCGCTAGTGAAAACAAAGTACTGTACGGTTCGGCTCCTCCAGGGAGGGTAATCTCCCATGTATAAAGTGTGGACCTTAGCAGTGCCATCTAGATTAGTTCCCTCAACTAAAACCCATATATATAGCTATACAATCCTGTACCCACACATATACCTACTATATAGTATGATTACTACTTAAAAGTAAGCTTAAAAAATGGTAATATATTTAAAAAAAGTAGTTTATTATAAAAATATTTTATTTCACTGTAAGTATACAATAATACATAATACAATAATAATAATATAATAATACATAATAAAAAAATAAATACATAATACAATAATAATAGTATAATACAAAATCATAAAATAAATACATATAATAATTAATAATACATATCTAAGGAGGCTCGAGGCTCGACACGACATAAATCTTTATTCGTTGCTCGCTCGCAAGGAACTTATTGACAACGTCACTGACAAAATGTAATCATCGTTTGTTAACAGAACACGCAACGCTTAAATCAATAGAAATATACATAACGTACAAATCAATTAAAACATACATAACGCTATAAATCAATAAATATATATACTAATAGTAACAGCAGTCTTGCATACAGTGGTATAAACATTCTCTCACACAAAATAATATAACAAATACATAACATAATAATACATAATAGTAACACTTTATTATATATAGTATAATCACACCCGATAAACACTGTGGAACTGCACAAGCTTTCACCATTTTATTGTAATGTTTAAATGTTTACACTAATTGTTTACGTTGTATATTGTCTGCATGAACTGTATGTACTTATGTCTCTTATGCACTTATATGTCTTTGTCAAAATTTTATTAGCAATGCACAAAGCGAAATTTGAAAAATAAGCTCAAAAATAATTTCAAAAATGAATCCACTGAGTGTCACTCAATTTTGAAAGGTTATTTCTAAAATTGATTTGACACTGAGCAAACTTTATTTCTTTCAATATTTTGTGAGCTTATTAATCAAATTTCCAACACAATTTGCAAAGCGTCTTCTATGTAGAAGCAGTATTTTCGAGAATTTCACAGCACAAGAAATGACAACAATCAACAACAATACCGAAAATCGTAATAAAATATGAATATTCGTGCAGTGCGCAGCCGTGATTCTGGGCGCATCCTGGCGGTAATAGTTAATAACAGTAGCGTCCAATAGTGTTACAGATTGGAACATCAGTCACGTGATGTGCTGTGATGGAATGCAATAGAGGTGCCATCTACATTAGTTCCCTCTGAAAAGAAACTAAAATGTAGAGGGTCCAAGGTCATACATAAGAGTTTACTCCCCCTGGGCTCCTCGCCTGTCTGCCCTGACTCGGCGTCGGAGACGGTCTTATATTCCCCTCACCACTCACATTCACTCGTGAGAAGCCACCTCGTCGCGGCGGCCACCTCTCGGCGGAAAGTGGCCATCTCGCGTCCGGCGTGCGCCCTAACCGTCACAAGTTTACATAAAACTGATACCCATCTGTATAATATTCGTACAACATAGCTTCACTTTAAAAAGTCTAGAAAATTGAGTGAACCTCAGTAATGAAACGACATTTTCATTGAAAGAACCGCAAAATCCGAGAGAAAATGTTTTAGAAATTCGCAGACCTATGTTTACCATAAAATTTTTAAAAATCCCCAAGAAAAAAATAAGCAACCATAGGTAGACAGACACTTTGAAGAAAGCAAAGCATATTAAGAGACAGATGTTTTCAGCACTTTTGTTGCTGAACAAGTAACGAAGGAAACGGACAAGGAACGAGTAATTTTTACAAAACAAACAAAGCTTATTAAAGATTACTTCTTAAACTGTTATAGATAGTGCAAATCATAAAGAACTTCGGTTCGTGTAACTATATTATAAATAAAATTAAATCTTGCAGATGGACGAAAAATTGTGTCACCCACACAAGACCTATTTGTTAGCTGAAAAAAAAACTGTTTCTAAAGACGATAGCCGAGTTTCCAAATTCATCCCATTTCTATTAGTTCAAACTTGTAACAAGGGAATGGAGTGGACAGCTATAGCGGTAATCCAACACTCCGATTCTCTGGAAATTGTCAATATTTGATCTATCATAATTTCGTTGAAAGTGACGACTGCATAAAACTTAATTTACGATTTTTTGGGGCTGTTTTATAAAACAAAAATGTACACCTTCCATTCAAAGCTCAATAAATCGATTATAAAAAAAACACGGATCAAGTCTTAAGAATTCATTGTAAAGAGGAAGCTTCAATCTTTAAATCTACGGTGGCTTTAGTCACGAGAAAATGTTTTTAATGATTTTAGTTTTTACAAACATTTCAATATCTATCATTCTGGACTAAAAAGTGTCTTCAGTTTCTCAGTCGCTGTGTAATGCAAACATATCTTAGACAAAAATGAACGATACACAGCAGAAGTAGGGACTTCAAACTTGAAAATGTGTCCAGGAATATTGGAGTACTATTTTTTTTAACAAACTATCATGTTGCACTACTTTTTTTTAACAAAATTATCACAGTTTAAATATCGACAATTTCTCGAGAATGGGAAATTTAGTGTTCAAATACTTTTTAGATCCACTGTATTATGATTTTAACTACGTTTTTTCTAAAAAAAAACAGACCATTATTGAAAGGTGATATTGTTGTTTGTATTAATTCGTATGAATCTAACATAATCATATAATTTAATATCTTACGCCGGTAAAATACTTTATCTCATCATACACATCTCTGGTTACAAATAACACTGTCCAACAAATTTCAACTTTTTTTTATGTTTCGCAATTACTGTTGGGCGGTCCTTATAGAGTTTTTCTCCTTTTTCTACTTTTTCTCCTACATGCACAGTTTTTGAGAAACATGACATTGAAAAAGAACCTATTTTTCAACTTTAAAAAAATACTGTGATGTTATTATAAAAGATATTGAATTGTTCTTTACAGATTGTGTAGACTCTCGCAAATACTTTCCCGAATTTATTAAATAGAATTTCACTTGAACGAAATTATAAGACACTATATTTAAGTATATCTAATTAAATAAAACTATTAAAAATGTTTTATACTAGCAATGGGGAAATCTCCATTTATATTCTACTATCTCAATTATTCGATAATCTAGATTTTAATACAATTACTTTATAGAATTTTCAATCAAGTTTTTCTACGTATGTAAACTTGCATTTTACAACCATTAATATTATTGTTCTACTTTCGATCCTTGCATACTGTTCAATTAAGTTTATCCCAAGCACTGTCAAAATCGGTACGTTTCCAATTTCAAAATAGTTTTCAACATTCTTGCTGTGCAAACTGCTGAAATATAAAGTTTTTTCAGTTATAGGTTTTCTAATTAATTTCAAGAGACCGATATTCGCTATAAGACCATCGATGAATTTAATTTCAGAATTTCGGTGTAACAAGTCCTGCTATTATCGTAACCATCCTCACGTAATCAGGAAGCAATAACGATTTCCAAGGGCAACTGGTTTTCGTGGATGAGAAAAAGAAGAAAAATCGCAATCGCTTCAAGTACTATTTTCACAATCTCTGTAAAGTTCAAAGAATTTGAAATCATCGTAAGTGCAATGAAGGTTCGATAATGAACTGAATGGAGTTGATTGATGATTGTGTGAGAAGTACCGGTTCTTTAAGATTCATGAAACACAAATTCAGAAATATGTTAGTAGATTAACTGAAGAGAACTTCGTAATTTTAAATTGTTCAGTATGGCCTCTGAACATTAATATCAAGAATGATAATATTGTTGAGTTTAAAGCAGAGTGAATACGATGATAAAATTCGTCATATAAAAATGAATATGTTCGTCTTTTTATGATGTACAGAATGAACAATTTTGATCCCAATATAAGGAAATCGTTTTTACGCATTTGGAAGATTTTTTGGCAATGTCTATGCTCTTGTTTTCATCGACGGAAATATCAAAGAGTGTTCGAATGCTTTCTCATGGTACTTAAATTTCCTTATAACTTTAACATATAGGCAGACAGTTTATTATTTTATATTTCATAAAAAGTCAAAAGAATCCATCATTTTATAAATATTTTTTTAAACTAGCATTTAACTCTTATACCATGTTTGTCTAATATACACACATACGCAGTGTTCACAGTAATATTGGGACACTTTTGAACAGACGATGACTTTTTAAAGATTAAACCAAACGACCAAGTTCTTTTTGCAGAAAATTATAATTCATTTATACACATGTATGTCACTGGGGATGGGAAGAAACTTGTACTATTATATATACATATTTATCTATACTAATTTCAACGTAATTAATGTAAACAAATTTATTTTTGTAGCCTACATAGTTACTTAGTTATATTGTGCAATTATGTTTCTAACTGAATTTTCCACCGGTATAAAGAGAAGTAGAATATAACAAATTTCAATAAATTTAATATTTTGTCCATTAAAATTTAAAGCCCTTTGTACTTAAAGTAGCTGTAATTCGTTTTGGCATGCTCTCAATTTTTGTGTATACTTCTTGTGGGATCTTGTACCATTATTCTTCAATTCATTCCCATAGTTCGCCCAGATTTCGCGGCAAGGAATCATAATCCTCGTAATTGTGTTTTTAATATCGCCCAGAAATTTTCAATTGGATTCAAGTCTGGACTTTGAGCTGACCACTCAAAAACTTGAAATGATTGCACTCGCAACCAGTTTTGCATATTTTTCGCTATGTGTTTCGAATCTCTATCGTGTTGGAACATGTTATTTCTTTCGTCAACTGATATGTTCTCCACCGTTCCGCGCAATTTTACGTTGACCATTTCTTCGTACATACAGTCGTGGACAAAATTAAGTGGACAGGTCTAATGATCAATAAAAAATCAACGCAATTTAAAACATAATTTTAATAAACTAGAATTGTACGGTACATTTAAGTTAACAAAGTGTACTTTAATGAGATAAACAACAATATCAATAATAAAAGTTAATATAATAGAATATATTATCATTAATCAAAATTGTATACAATTTTTGGTGGTCAAAATTAAGTGGACACTTTATAAATATTTAGAAAATAAGCAATTAGTATTTGGTATTGTAACCTCTTGCTTTACTTACTGCTTCTAATCGTCGTGGGATAATTTCCACAAGTTTTTGGAGGTAACTTCGATCAATTTGTTGAAATTTTATTTGCAATTCGTTTAAAAATACTGTTTTATTATGACGTCTTCCTAATGGTATTTCCGAATCTAATAAGCTCCATAAATTTTCTATAGGATTAAGATCTGCACTTTGTGGAGGCCAATAGAGAACATCTATCCCACAATCTTATAAAAATTTTTTCGTTTTCTTCGCCGTATGCTTATGATCATTATCCCGTTGTAGCATCCATCGATCATCGAAATCCATTTTTAGGGTTGACTATTCCATATTTTCATTTAAAATTTCAACAAACATATCTGCATTCATGATGCCATGGATGGGTGCTAAATTTCCAACCCATACCAAGAAAAACATCCCCATACCATTATGGATCCCCCTCCACGTTTGATGGCAGGCAACACATACTGCTTCTTGAGAGCTTCATTCGGTTTTCTCCATACGCGTGTTCTCTTTTTTTTTAATTTAATGACTCAAATTTGCTCTCGTCACTCCATATAATTTTTTTCCAAAATAATAATGGCTTATTCACATATTTTTTTGCGAAAGCTAAACATCTCTTTTTATGAAGTTTACTAATGTGTGGCTTGCGTCTAGTTAAACAACTCTTCGGATTAACTTCTTTTAATCTTCGTCTCACAGTTCTTGAAGAAATATTTAATTGTAAAGTTTCAACAATATTTCGTGATGTTATCGATGGAATACGTTGAGTTTCTCTTACAATTTGTCTATCATCGTATGAATTTGTGCTACGTTTTCGTCCTCGACCGATTAAATTTTCAACAGTATCATACTATAAATACTTGTGATAAATTGTATGCACTGTACTCTAAGAAACTTTGTATTTTTCAGCCATTTTACGATAACTTAGTTTATTTTTGCACTCTGAAACAATTAACTTTCGCAGGTGCAAGAGGAAATTCTTCTCGTCTCTTAGACATACTCGGTTTATATTTCTAATCTTGTTTAAACAAAAGTTCAATCTCTACTGAGGACGAATGACACCGCACAATGCGAGAGTCAAACGTTTGTTTACATTTTTTCCGACCCAACACAGAATGTCCTCTGCGTCCATTTAATTTTGTCCACGGTCTCAAAGACACCCATACGAACAAATATGCATAAAAATTAACAGAAACATTATATTTATGCTTTTACATACTAAATAAATTCTTTCGTTGTGTATAAACATTTTTCATGTTAAACATCTGCAATAAATTTATAACACAATAAATGAAAATAGAGATTATTCAGAATTTATGTTCTGTCCACTTAATTTTGTCCACGACTGTATACTGATTCATTCTACCGCTATTACAGCTCAAAGATCCTAAACCATGCACTACGAAACATCCCCACACCATAACAGAACCACCACCGACAGTTTCTTTCACGTGTCATTTCCATAGTGATTCTTCTTCACGGATCTACCCCATTGTTGTTCATTACATGAAATTTTATTAATTTTAGTTTCAGCAGACGATATTACATGTTTACTACGTAATGCGGGCTTTAATATTTTTCGTTAAATTGCCATAAGTTTCGATTAAATTAAGGTTGCCTTAAAATTAATTTATTTCAAAGCTTGTCGTTGGGTTTAACGGCTGCAACGTCAGGCTTCTCTGATTTTGAAGCAGAAGTAATCATCTGTAAACTTGATTGCGACACTGAGTACTTAATAATATACTTGATAAACTTCACGAGTTGAAAACCCTTTTGTTAATGAAAGAACGATCGCATTTCGAATGCACTTCGTAATAGGTTTTATTATTTTAGCCGTTTTCAACGAAAACTTTAGCTACGAAATATCCACTTACTACAAATGTAAACGATTTGACCGAAGCCGAGTTACGAATGGAACAAATAGGTACACATTTGAGTGCAATGCAAAATTGAGTGAAGAAAATATGTAACCATATAACTGATGATCTAAATAAAATACGATAAAACTGTTACACAAGTAACTGTTACATTAATGTAAATTAATATATGTGGCGCATTTTTTCCATTTACTTTGCCGGTATATAAATAAAGTATTATTTTCGACAAAAAGCTTTTGCATTGGTTCAATTTTGCTAAATAATCGCTGTATAATCAAATTGAGGAACGTAGCCGGATGAAAATAATTATTATAATATATAATATAATTATAATTCATTTACACATATGTATGTCACTAGGGATGGGAAGAAACTTGTACTATTATATATACATATTTATCTGTACTAATTTCAACGTAATTAATGTAAACAAATTTATTTTTGTAGCCTACATAGTTACTTAGTTATATTGTACAATTATGTTTCTAACTGACTTTTGCACCGGTATAAAGAGAAGTAGAATATAACAAATTTAAATGAATTTAATATTTTGTCCATTAAAATTTAAAGCCCTTTGTACTTAAAGTGGCTGTAATTCGTCTTGGCATGCTCTCAATTTTTACAAATGTAAACGATTTGACCGAAGCCGAGTTACGAATGGAACAAATAGGTACACATTTGAGTGCAATGCAAAATTGAGTGAAGAAAATATGTAACCATATAACTGATGATCCAAATAAAATACGATAAAACTGTTACATAAGTTACATTAATGTAAATTAATATATGTGACGCATTTTTTCCATTTATTTTTCCGATATATAAATAAAATATTATTTTCGACAAAAATCAATTTTGCTCCTCGCTGTATAATCAAATTGAGGAACGTAGCCGGATGAAAATAAAAATTCCTGGGTGTCTTACAATTTCGTCGAATGGTGTAGATGTCGCGGTTGGGATCGCACACCTTCGCGTTCGTGTTCGGTCGCTGGGAACTTACCTGGTGGGTTCCGCACAAGCCTATCAGAGGGATGAGTTTAAAGAGGCCGCGTGGTACTGCTTCGGTTCGCGTGTGCCCTGACGTGGAAAGCCGGTTAGTCGGTCTGAATCCTTCGTGCCGGCTGCATTTACTGGAACGCTCCGTTCTGTTCTGTTCTTTTCTGTTCATATTCGCAGTCGAATCCGTGTCTCGGAGTGTAAATACCGGTGCGCTTTCGCACCGCACTAAAGGTAGTTTCGCGTCTCGAACCGGGCCTAAATCGCCGTTCGGTGATCGATTTTCAGTGTTTACGCGGTATAAAACAAGTGCCGTCGGGATCTGCGATGTGAACTAATTATTCCCTGTTCGAATGGTGTATCTTTCTGCATAAAATTATTTAATGTGCCCTTGGCTAGGATTTATAGAAATCACCGAAGTCGAGCCTGCGCTCTTGGAGGTATGTTCACTTTGTTTTCATTCTACTTATTAGTTGCACAATCGCGCACGCGTACGATTTAGCCGGCACATTCCTTGAGCTATGTAACATTTTGAGCGTCGCGTCTCTCAGAAATGGGAAATAGCATGATTTGTGCGGATATGAAAATCAATTTTTGCTACAATATATTCAGAGTATTTTGAGGATGAATTTCGGTACACGGACAATATCATGCTCGTATATTCAATTTATGAAGTTTCAAACAGATAATTAAACCATTTGAATAATGCAAAATCAGTACGTACTTTTCATTTTCATTCGTTCTGAGTCTAATAAATATGTACGTTATTAATTTAGATAATTGTATAGAAAAGGTCTGCGTACTCCGATTTTGACGAAATTTTAATATATTATAGATTTCGACATTTTGAACAACTTTTTCCTTTTCCAATATAGGGGGTCGCTTTTAGTTTTCGATATATTTGCAAAAAACTATCGCTAATACTGTATTGAATTTTACACTGGGTGCGTGTGTGTGGTATTGTCGCTTCTCATCTCCACAACGTGTTTACAAACAACAAATAAACAGATGCGGCCCGAAAATCCAGGGAATGTCTTTGAAAATTGAAGGTCAACCTATCTATCTATGATCAAAGTTATCTACAGGAGTTAATTCTGCTTGTTTCTTCCTGGATTTTCGGGACGCATCTGTTAATTTTTTGTTTGTAAACAAGTTGTGGAGATACACGCGCACCCCGTGTTTCTAAAAAGAAGGTTTCCGTTATGAAATTAACATTACCGATAGTTTTTTGCAAATATCTCGAAAACTAAAAGCGACCCCCCTATATTGGAAAAGGAAAAAGTTGTTCAAAATGTCGAAATCTATAATATATTAGGAGGTTGAATAAGTTCTCGCTGTTTTTTTTATGAAATGAATGCTTTATTTTAAAAAATTGGTAAAAAATATATTCTTAAAAGTATTGTCTCTCGCTAGCCATTACTTTTCCCCATCTTTCTGGCAGCATAGTAATTCCATGTCGGAAAAACGACACGTTTTTTGTGGCAATCCAAGAGTGGACCCATTTTTTATCTTCATAAGATTGGAAGCGCTGCTCAGCCAGGCCATGTGTCATCGATCGGAACAAATGGTAATCTGATCGGGAAATGTTTGGTGAATACAGCGGGAGGGGTTGTACTTCCCATTTAAGTGTTTTCAAAAACGTTTTCACCGGTTTTGCAACATGTGGCCGCGCGTTGTCATGCTGAAAAATCGCTTCAACTCGTACAGCACCCAACGTCCTTCCTGTGAATCATTCCTAATTCTTTCAAACGTTTCGAATCTGTTGTGTGATCAACTCCTAATGATTCTGCAAGTTCAGCTAGTATCTGACACGAGTCTTCATCAAGTAATGCCTCAAATTCTTCGTCTTCAAGTTTTTGTTGTGCCTCAGGGCGTTCTTTATCTTCAAGATCAAAATCATTATTTTTGAAGCGTCTAAACCAATCTCTGCATATTGTTTCCGACAGAACATGGTCGCCGTAGGTGTCAACAAGAATTCTGTGTGCGTCAGCTGCAGATTTTTTTTTAATAAAATAGTGTAGTAAAATTCGCCGCAATTACTCTTTCTTTGGCATGAAATTCGACATTTAGCACAATGAAAGAAAAATTGTTTATACTTCAGTGGAACGACATACACTGAATTTTAATCTTGCATATATGTAGTACTTCATTATAGATACGTTACTATCGGAAACTAAATTCACGCAGTTTTGGTATTACCACGTTTCGGAAAACAGCGAGAACTTATTCAACCTCCTAATATTAAAATTTCATCAAAATCGGAGTACGCAGACCTTTTCTATATAATTACCTTAATTTCTTTTAAACCAAAATCGAATTTTATTTCGTTGTTAAAAGGTTAAAAAGCAAGAAGATTGTAAATGTTCTCAATACAATACATATGGATTTTTTATATTTTTATGTTATTAAATAGATCATTTTGATTTTATGGAGTTTTTGAAATTGTTAGGTTAGATGTCCAAGTCTTAACTATACGTAGTACAAAAGTAAAACAGAGATATTGGAATATTGTGTTTGCAGTTCTTAAGGTGCCGTGTATCAACGTAAAAGCAAAACAATTACATATTTATGTGAATGCACTATCCATGTCCCTCTATGGAGTATAAACTTCCAGACAAATAAGTTATTTCGTTATTGAATATTATTAGTTCAGTTCTAAGGATGAAAGTCTCAATGTCACTGACTTTCCAGATATATCAGTGAACTATGACTGGTCAAAGGTAAATGTTTTGTTATTAATAGACTGTGTAGTTTTATACATTTATAACATATAAGAGTTTATAAAAGATAAGGAAACGTCGATGTCAATAAATATTACTACGGCTATCTTACTTTTATTACATGGAATCATTGAGACATTATGCGTTTGTAGGCTGTCCTTATAAGATTAAAAATGAAAACGGGAATTTGCGTAAAAATGGACAGTCTAATTATAAGACTAAAAAATGTGACGGTGTCATGTAAATACATGAAAACCATATTTTTATCTATATTTAACAATAAGCATAACACGAATTCGAAACTTCCAACGCGTGCTCTAAAAACAGTATCTTTAAATCTGATACCAAAAATATTTCGAGGATTTACGAGCCTATGTAACTAAAATTTTACATAGTTGTTTTCAAAACAATTATCCAGTACTTGGCATAGGATTTTCTTCATATCTGTCGTTCATGATTTCTTCCTGAAAAGATATAACATTCCCATTCTTCTCAGTACATATTACCCTTTGATTGGATTGATAAAAGAATTTTGCAAGTATGATCAACGTTTTATATGTATCTGCTACTATTGCAAACATCGGTTTCACATGGAATTCACATGGAAAATTACTTGTGAAGGTAAAGCAATTACCGACCTGTGAAGCGAACGGATGAAGGTTTTCGGTCGAAACCAATTCGAAGCAAGTGTAACGTAATCCTGGATCATGTTATCGCCCTCTCTCAGAAATGTATATGGCGGGAACGCATTGATCATAAACATAATCGTTGTTATTCAATATGTGCTCTATACGAATCTCATGAAATCGTAAAATAATTTCCTGCGTTCAAAGCATTAGTGCAGATAGTGTTTCAATCTGAACTAGAATTTTGTAAGTAAAAAGGTTGCATCGAGTTCTTCGGACTGTACACGTATAAAACTTGAAAAAGAAGTAAGGATGAAAATGAGATGCTGAATGCTCTAAAAATTACGCGTTCAAACATCTGCGAAAGCGATTTTAATGTATGGAATAACAGTTTTCAATTGAGCACACTGAAAAATATATTGTATCTGACGCAACGATTTCTTCGTTCGTAATGTGCATAATTTTACGTGTAAATTGAAATAATATTATCGAATACTTAACCTCTCGGAACAGTTATATGAATCCGTATAAATATAACATTTCTAGGTAAACATTTGTGGCATTAAAAAACATATTTAAAAACTTACCATAAATCATATACTATTCTGCAATCATCTCTTGATATTTGTTTTATAGATAATATTTAAATAAATAGTTTTTTAAAACTGATATATTATCTTCCATAATGGTACAAAAAGTATGAAATCAACATTGAGTATAGTAGCTAGTCTAAACACTATATCAACCTTTATGCACTCTTTTCAATAACTGAAAATACAGTTATTATTAACATAAAATATATTTTACACTGAAGCTATAATAAAGTTAATAATGTAATTTACTTACATATGTAAGCAAAAATGACACTCCGTACAAGTTTTAGAAATAGAAAATATATAAAATATATGTATTGCTAATATAATATATATTAAGAATCAACAAAGTCAGATTAACTGAAATGCAAAATAAGTGCAGAAATTGCTCAACGCAAAATAATTTTAGTTTTTCATTTTTGAAGTATAAAATTAACGAATTATGCCTAAATAATTAAATAATATCGCAACAGAAACATAGTGCATAAAAAATACTAAAAGTTGTATTTTATAACCTTTTTATGTGGGCATATATTGAAAATTTATAAAATACATTTTGAATTATACATATTCTGAAAATTTCATAAAAATTTGCCTACGTTGTAATGAGCTACAAACGTTTAAAGGTCAATCGATTTTTATGAAGTTTTCAGAATATGTGTAATTGACATAGATCTACAAAAGTATTTTTAAAATTTTTTATATAGGCCGACATAAAATAGTTGTAAAATACAACTTCTACTATTTTCTCTGTACTATGTTTCGGTTTGAAGATTATTTAACCATTTATGCATAATTTGTTAATTTTATACTTATAAAATGAAAAAATAAAATTATTTTACGTTGAGAAATTTCTATACATTTTTTCGCTCAATCTTCAAGTGTCCTCATTTCCATCATGTATTACTACTATCACTTATAAATTCTGTCGAAACTGTCGATTAAATAATATTTCATTTTCTAATTTTTTATTCAAGCAAATGAAATTTTAGGATGAACAAATTAATGTGTCTTAATCACATTCTTTGTAAGAGTACGACGTACGTTATATGTATTAATGATAATCGAAATCGTTAAGCATCTGTTAATATTTGGATACTGTCCCGTACTAGACATAGTTTGTCAGCAGTTATCTAGCACGATCGCCCAGATAAATTGCAGTTTATAGCGACCGAGAGAGCATCTGCTTCCTGAGCACAAGAAAGCCGTAATTGTAGAACGTATATATCAAAGTCAGTCGAGACACGGGTGAGTTAAATCTCACACCTTTACAGAAAGAACGGAAGACAGATTGCGTACAATTATTTCCTAAAACTAGAAATATTCTCGCTAATATCTATACCATTGAATCTAAAACGTCTTACCTTGTTCAATTTATCTTAGAAAAACAATGGTAATGACAGCCCTGTTTTACACAAGCTTATAAACATTTTGAAAATGTTAAATACAATATTTTCAAAATATAGAAATATTTCTAGAACGCGTTCATTAACGCTAGGTTTACGGAGCACTAAAATTGATTATTTTACATTGCTTCATAAAAATAATAAAATTGTATTTACTTGGATCTTCAGCGATTTTTATTGTAATATGTATACAAAAAAATAAATCTATTTAATAATTCCTCACGAATGCCTTCTTACACTCTTAATAATCGTAAATTAATAATTTTTGAATCCGTCATTTTGACGGGCCCCGTAAATCTAGTGTTAATAATATCTATCCAGATTATTAAAATAAAATATGTTATTTTAGGCTTCTCATTGTTAAAATAAAATATTTCGTGTTTCGGATTATTAAAATAAAATATTTTATTTCGTGGTTTAGATTAGTACAAATATATTTCATTTGTCAAAACTATTTAACATACTATTTTATGCGAGTCAAATAGAATCTGAGATCTAAATGGTATTTGAAATATTTATTATGCACATTATTGTACAGCACTGTTTCGACTTATAGAATTCTTGCTGCGGCTTACTCGATAGTCAACGTGGCGAACAATAAAACGAAACACGTCTAGCACCAACTGTCATGGCAGTCTTAATTACCATAATTTGATACGATTTTACGTATATGTTTGCATGTGGAAACTCATCGTGGTCCGATTTACCGTGCGAACATTCTCAAAACATAATAAAGTTCCGCAAGGGAAACCGAATTGAGCGTATACCGTTAATCCAACATTCATTTTACGCGAAGTACCCAAGTTACTCGTGCAACGTGCGAAACGCAAATGCATTATTCGACCGTTCGCATTGCGTAGCGTGAACAATTTTTTGTTGCAGAGTCGACTACTTCTCACGTACTCCACCAGGTTACCCAGAAAATTGCGCAACACCAAATCAATCTGCGCTTTAATCGGTCACTGTGCGTATCATAACGAGACCGGGAGCGAAGAATATCGGCGACCATTTTGATTAACGGAACGGTATACTAAATAATCCTATGGAACTACGAAGAGACTAATACCAGATATTGTACATTTTTATATTCAGTATATTATTACATTGGTGAACGAATGAAAACTATAAGATACCAATACAGACAGAGAAGTTTCTGAATTTTTTAATTATTTTTCAATCGTAATCATATACGAAGACGTATACACAAAAACAACCAATAACACGCTCGAGGATCATAAGTTCCATTTCCCTAGGAAGAGCGTATTTATTTCTGATATTTTAAAAGCATCTTCAATAGTGATAACCGAGATGAACGATTGCATTATCAACTTGAAGCGAAGTAGCCGAAATCGAGAATCTTACGATGAGATCGTTAAACTCGAAGCTGATTTACGAAAAGCGTACGTTGCGAAGGAATTGCAGGTCCAGCTAGCGGAAAAGGAGACGGAGCGATACATCGAGAAAACACGGCAACAACAAACCGTGAAAATAATGCGGCTGGAGGAGCAGATGGCTTTGGAGATAGATCTCCGTCGAAAATCCGAGAGTCTTCGTAAATCCGAAGATTACAGACAGCAATTGACAGAGCAGATAACGAGGAAACAGGAAGAGAGAGGCGTGATGATGGAGGAGGCCCGCAGGGATAGGGAAATTTTAACGGAAGTTGACAGAATACGCGAGCTGTCTGAAAAAATCAATGGTATAAAGTTGAAAAACGAACTGGTCGAGAGCACGAGACGAGAACGTTTTATTGTGCAGGAAATGAAACAGATCCGCAATCAAGAGGCAATGGAAGCCGAAAGGAAGAAACTCGCGGAGGACAAGGAATATTTGCAAGAATTTGATCGACGAACAGAAAAAGCGAAACTGCTTCTCGTGGAACAGATACAGACTAGGGAGAGAATAATGTGCGAAATAGCAAAAATATTAACGAATGCAAGCACTGAGAAGGAAAAGAGAATGGCGTTGGTCGCTAAAATAGTGGCAGAAGACGTGAAACGCGAACTGTTGATCAAAGAAAAGGAAGAGATCGTTAGAAGAGAGAAGATGCGAGACGATTTGGTAGCTAAATTGGAGGAGCAGATCGTTTTCACGGAACAGTGTAAACTGCTCTTTGTTGAGCAAGATAGGGCATTCGCGGAAGAAATCATGAGGAAGATTATGGAGGATGAGAAAACTGCTAAACTCACCGCACAGGCTAAACGAAGAATGCAGTTACAGTATCGAGAAGATTTGACTCGAATGATTGAGGAACGTCGTAAGATTCGAGAGGTCGAAATTGCTAAAGTGGAGGAGGAAGCAAGGAAAGAAAATATGTTGATGATGGTCAATCTCAGTCATATTAAGGAAGAGAAAAACCGATTATTAGAGAAACATGCATTAAATGTGGTTGGTTTTCTAGATGAGACTGCTCTTTCCCAAGAAGAAAAGGATATTATGGCAAAAGCATTGAAAGTTTAATCAGGTCTATAATGTATGAACGAAACAAAAATATTCAATTATAATATTAATCTGTTAGACAACGATTATAATCGCGGAATAAGAGTGACGTCAACGTAAATAGTCTACAATCTTTAATGATTCTATTAATAACATTCCATTAAGAACATTTTAATAATACTCAAAGTATAATTACGGGGAAATAGTTAGAAACAATTATTGATTTATAGGAATGAAACCAATTACAAAATCGAATTTAATCGTATACGCTATACGCACATTTAAAAACATTAGTCATATGCTTTATGTAGATACTTTGACCGATTGCAACATTTTTAATATTCTTCGATAGAGCTATTAATCAAAATGTCAGATGCCAAGCTGGAACTTATCGGGAAATTAGGCGGTTGAGTAACTTCTTGTACTAAAAGATAGTATCGAGGAAATGATACAGGTATATGGCTATGTATAACATGTGTATAGCAAACTCTGTAATTAAAGTTGAGTTTAACGCGTATCGTTAAAAATCTAAATTATGTCTGTTCGCATAAGTTTTAGTAGTTATAATTTTTGTACGTTTAAGAAGTACCTATGTTCATCTTACAATCAGAATCAAAGATATCCCAAACTGTGTTCATCGATTTAAAATTATTCACTTACTTCCCGCTGCTTATAATTATTTTCATAAATCATTTTGTAGAATATATTTTAGTACTTCCAAAATTCAGAAGATGTAATATAAATTATGATTAATTTCTGTTTCAGTTTTTATAGTGACAACTATTTTTCTTTACCAATTAATAACTTTTGTTACATTAAATGAAATTGTTTTAACATGGCAGTAGTAAATGTTACTTAATTGAGAATTTTTATATACAGAATAAATGTACAATTCTCATTATACATAATTATATTAATTAGTAACATAATATGGTCAATATTGAGCATACCTATAATATCGAACAAGCATGGATCAAAACCAATTGTACTATTCTCGCGATAAATAGATTAAACTCTTAAATAACAGGAAGCTAAGCATATTTACAACTTTCTTGTCATAATAATTCAAAATCTACTATGATCTGTATGCGATAGAACAAAGTTAAGCCTGTGGCAGCTGTCGGCAGGTGTTACCAATTATTTAACCGTCCAATTTCCTGTTAGAGGTTTCCTTAACCTACAGCAGTTAAAACAAGTTTAGCTCCCGCATGCGCGCTCCCTACAATGATTTTCAAAAATGTAAATTTAACCGCAACAGTAAATATGCCGTACAAACATATCAAATTAAGCTTTCCAAATAAATCTTATCTCTAATTTAAATGGTTACTGTATTTAAACGGTATTATATAATTATTATAGTACAACCTTCCACCATTCCCATATGTATACAAAAGAGGCCAGAAATATTCTGCACGTTCCATTAAACCTGTATGTGAAGAACTTTTTGTAATAACAGTGTTACTGTTGATTCAATATGAATCTTTCAATCAATTCTAAATAAACCGTCACTTCTCATTGGCACTACATTAGGCTTAATGCCTCTTCGATTTCCTGTCTATACTGCTTCCATGAAATTGAACACCACTTACGATTTCCTATGGGCAGTTGTTGAGTTGTAAAAAGTTACGCTGTGCATACTTATCAAATGGCAATCAACCGATGACTTGCAGTTTGTCGAACAATTTAATACAGAACCTCGTATCAATCTTTGGTAAAATGTCATTTCAAATATTATTCCAAATAATGTAACAAATAGCATTTTTATGAAACTGTAATAAATATTTTATTTCAAATGGTAATATTATGAAAGTAAGTTATCTTAGTTATTGTAATCATTTTATAAGATTGTATTAGACGCTAATAGATACACTAGAATGAAAAAGATATGGAAAACTGGATTCATTATTTTTAAACATTCCGTATGCTGATATTGTGTTTCCAATAGAGTAGCTTGAACGAAGCAAATCCTGAGCGGTAGGTGTACTATGAATGTACAAATATATTTTAGTACATATGAAAATTCATACTTAAAATCTTATAAATTCACTTTGTAAGCCATTAAGGAATTTTTTGTTATAATATCATTCGTTTTTTCTACTTTTATTACCAACAAACTATTTTAAATGCATCAAATAAAATGTCGTTGCCAATTAGTGACACGAAATTAAATCTACAGAACAAGTGAAATGTAATATTTAATGAATCTATTCATTTGAAGCATTTGATAAATCATCTGATGTCACAAGATTTAAATGTTCTAATCGTCATTTTTAAAAGAGAATAACCACTTCGCTTACAATATCGTCTGAGAGACGCGATGAAGATTCTGAACAGAGTTTAATAAAGATGCATGTTATTAATTTTCTTTAAACCGAAATATAATTCTATTTTGTTGTTGTTCATGTACAGCCATTGGAGAACATATAGACATGCAATAGATATACATTTTCTCCTTTTCCTAAGAAATTATGAACTACAAAGAAATTCTAATCACGAAAACCGTAAAATAAATCGTAAGGCAAGGGGTTAATTATGTAATGATACATTTCGATTATGATTGTTCTCTCCAAACCATGTGGAATAAACGTTACATAATCCTAAAGACAATGGCAATGATATGTGCTTCAATTTGTCTTTATGTATACGTTTCCACCAGAGCTGCGTAAAATTTTGGGGAAAAATATTTCAAATACTGTTTTAAAGAATCGTCCATCTATAATTCAAATAAAATACTATTGTAAATAAATAATAAAATATTTTTGTTTTTCTAATCTACAACCTACTATAAAAGATTCAAATTTTTTGCAATCCGTAATGCTAGTAAAATAAATCTATTTTTCTTTTTATGCAAAGTTATTTGCATGTAACCAAGTACATCGTTAAATGTTTTTATCACTTAAGCTACTCCTTCGCTAGCACAGAATCAATCCTGCGAAGCTAAACAGTTTTTCAACTGGAGCAGACGATGGAATCTGCGTATTATACTTCAAACATAATTTTTCCACACATTTGTAGTTCGCGATATTTTGAATTCGTGAATCATTATCAGCTAAGTATGGCAACAATTTTAATTCTACAATGTTACTATCATTGTCAGCAAAATTATCATTGGATTTTTCCATGAATGAAAAGAAATCATCTACTTCTATTATATGCTGCAATGTGCTTTGAGAGTTGTTATTTCATTTAACACTAGATTTACGGGACCCGTCAATTTGACGGATTTCAAATTTTGAAATGAAATACCCCAGAAACCATAGCATTAATTTGAACCATTTTTCATCGTAAATTAATCACTTCATCCAAAGAATACATACACACAATTATTTTTTCCTAAAGCTTTCTAATCTTTGAAATTTCTATGTAGCATACCTATCTCTACGAAACCCGTCAAATTGACGGGCTAGCTTATTTCATAAACAATCCTTATAAGTTTGCTTCGTTCGTCAAATAATAAATATAAGAATAAAAGTAAAGTCTTTATTTTCTTCTCCTCCAATTCGTTATATCAATCGCGCCTCGATAATGTAAACTAAAGCGAATTGTATGGCCTGAGTGTTTATTTGGGTCTTCAACGAAATCGCTTATGCCTATTGCCGATGAGACCTCTAAAGCAAGAGCGATCTTCGGTATGATTGCTGCAGTGGCAGTGTAAGAACGTTTTTCAAAGACAGTGTGCAAAAATTTCATTTATTGTAGACAGTCTCCGGCTTATTGTAAGTATTTACAATAGGGTAATTGAATTGGGGCACATATTTTTTTATTTTGACCAATCCCCCTTTTCTAGCAGTCATGAGTAAATCCAGGAGATATAATAAAATATTGAACAAAATTGTCAACATCTCTGAAGATTGTTCCGAGGATACCTCCGAAGAAGATCAGTACGAATGAGACCAAAGCGAAGCTGACAGTGCAAGTTCTGAGTATATTGAAAGTGGAGAGTTAGAAGGATAACCTATATCGTTAATATTATTGTTATCATTTCCGTGATAGTTTAAAAAAAAAGACTTTTTACTTATTAATTATTTATTTAAATGTGAAGCCTAATATTGTTCAATTCAGACTTAATTAGAATAAATCGATTTTTTAAAGAAAATGCGTATTTTCGTTTACCCGTCAATTTGACGGGTGCTCGTAGAGATAGGTGTATAGAAAACGCACGAAAACCTAGTGTTAAAGCTTGTTAGCGACCACTTATTTTTTAGAGGGAAATCGTAGTTACACTACCAGACAAAAAGATAGCACGCGTGTGCTATCTTTAATTTCTCGTGTTAAAATTATGCTAGTGCGAAAACTCTGTGTGGTATGTAAAATATACCTTTTGCGAATATGTAAACAGAAAATAGATTGGCATCAGTTCAATGACTTCTCTTAGTTGAAACGGAAACACACGATCCGACGCAAACAAAATGATAGCACACTTGAAAAATAAAGATATACAGGGTGGCCCACATAACTCTGAACAGCTCAATATCTCGAAAACTATGCATCAATCTAAACTATCATCGGATGAGTAAAAAGGTTTACATGAAAATAGATATAATATACATGCATGAATAAAATTAGAACATACTAGTTAAATATGTTTCTCTCGAGATAATGTTTTCAAAGATTGATATTTAGAATATTTCGTTAACCGATGAACCAATATGACTAATGGATTATATAGTTCTTTGAAAAACAATTGGTAATCCTTACGTTTAGGGGAGGATGCTCCGATGATCTTGACCTTGACATATGTTGTCGAGGACAACATTCTGAACAACTTTTGTCGTTACAACTACCCGGTGCTCGGTCTCAGTTTTCGAGATATTTGCGAAAAACTATTGCTAATAGTGTATTCAATTTTCCGTATTCTTCCACGCTCCGTGGCAACGTAAACCTGTTCCGGGGCCGCATCTGTTTATTTTTTGTTTGTAAACACGTTGTGGGGATGAGAAGCGACAATACCACACACACCCACCCAGTGTTTCTAAAAAGTAGGCTCTCACGTTATACAATATAAAATCAACTGAGACGAATACAGCATACATGTATTATATTATCGCATGTGATAGTACAACAAATTGCAAAACCTAACCCACACCAATACAGCATACATGTATTATATTATCGCATTTGATAGTAAAACAAATTGGTTTTGGTTTCAGTTGATTTTACATTGTTTAATCTGAGAACCTTCGTCTCAGAAACACTGGGTGGGTGCGTGTGGTGTCGTGTGTTGGTTAGGACTAGGTGGCGGGGGACGGAGAGCACGCAGACGAAATTATGAGTATCTCGAATAGTATCTATATCAAACTGAGAATTTTATTCTGTAATTAAATGGTCTAATGGATACATAGAATTCATTATTTCGAAAAAAGCATCAATGCGTTTATCAAAATTGTACGTTCTTTTAAATAAAAATTCGGCAATATAATTAGTATAATGATAATCACGTATGCCATAGCGAGGAATGCTAGCAATAGTTCTTCGCAAATACTTCGAAAACTAAGACCGAGCACCGGGTACTTGTAATGACAAAAGTTGTTCAGAATGTTGTCCTCAACAACATATGTCAAGGTCAAGGTCATCGGAGCATCCTCCCCTAAACGTAAGTTCTACCAAACAATTATTCAGTTTTCATTGTAGAAAGTTTTGTTACATCTATCATAGTTCTATTTTTCAAACAAATAATTTTTTATCCCAAAATATACGCCTCCTCCATTTTAGGAGTTTGTTCAAGGAAATATTCATTGAATCTTATACGTCAACTGAATGTTTATGACGAATTTATTAAGTGCCACAAATGACATCAGTCAATAATCAATTGTATTGTGAACATTGTTTATTTTAAAGGTCGTATTAACAAAGGAGTCATTAATGACCTCTGTAAACGCTAATTGTAAGGAAATAACGTTTATTTTCAGCGTTCTTGAAATATCACTACAAATAGTTGCTTAACACTTCAAAAAATAGCTGTTGTCTTGAAAGGTTCAAAAATTTGACTTGGAAAAATTATGCTCTCGTAATAGCATTTGTTATCCTGACACATGTGTAATTTCTTTATAAAATAATTTCACATTCATAAAAATATCGTACCTTATTTTGAAGTTATTGGTTTTTCGTCCTGAATTCGATTATTAAATGTTTGCATATTCAAACATCTAGTTGTAAGAATTGTGCGTTCAATTTGAGGTCAATCTCTGACCTGAATGACTCCCAGTACCCTGGTTCGATTCCACGTGTAAGAACAAGATCTCAGAGATGTCTTCTTCTTCCGTTGCGTGGGATAACTGTTGTCGCGGATAAAACGGTAAAAAACTGCAACGTTTTTCACATCGTAAGCCTCCAATTACCACCTCCATCAGAACTGTGCAAATAAAATGAAAATAACGTGAAAAATATTGTTCGTGTGTTAAAAATAATTCGAAATTACGGACTTTTCTCGATTAATAGTATTATGTGCAGTGCTCAATAAAATTTATATTATAGTATAGATAATAAATTCTTACACTATATGCATGTTGTTATGATGTTTTATACCAGTACAAAAGATAATTATAAGTTGTTTATACTACAAGCATAAACAAGTTCGTGAATAATTTCTTATTTAGTTATTCCTTAAAAAATGAATGACTTTGATTTTATTTGGAATTAGAAGCTCAGTGGCCAATCCCTTCGCGCTAAAATAATATTTCATAAAACAAGTTATTAGAAATGTTTCTTCCTTGTTATAAAATGTTTTGTGATCATTATATTCTTTGTCAGTTACTTTCGTTATTTTGGCTTGCAAATGCAAATTTTCATCATTAACAAGTTCTTCTCTGATGTCAACCAAAGATGAACAAATTTCATCTTCCATTCTATTTAAATGGGCATAAAGCGAACAAATTAATACTTACATACAGTTTTACACGTTATTATTAGACATCCGATGTTATGTATTTAAAGCAAGAATAAATAAGTAATATTTTACTTAGAAGTAATATTTCACTTATAAGTAATATTTTACTAAAACACTGAAAACATTGGAGGTGTTTAAAAATATTCTTACACTATTTCCAACTTATTAATGTTATTGAAAGAAAAAATAAAGGTAAAACTTACGTTTAGGGGAGGATGCTCCGATGACCTTGACATTGACATATGTTGTTGAGGACAACATTCTGAACAACTTTTGTCATTACAACTACCCGGTGCTCGGTCTTAGTTTTCGAGATATTTGCGAAAAACTATTGCTACTACTGTATTGAATTTTGTATTATATTGCCGAATTTTTATTTAAAAGAACGTACAATTTTGATAAACGCATTGATGCTTTTTTCGAAATAATGAATTCTATGTATCCATTAGACCATTTAAATACAGAATAAAATTCTCAGTTTGATATAGATACTATTCGAGATACTCATAATTTCGTCTGTGTGCTCTCCACCCCCCGCCACCTAGTCCTAACCAACACACGACACCACACGCACCCACCCAGTGTTTCTGAGACGAAGGTTCTCACATTAAACAATGTAAAATCAACTGAAACCAATACCAATTTGTTTTACTATCAAATGCGATAATATAATACATGTATGATGTATTGGTCGGGGTTAGGTCTGGGTTAGGTTTTACTATCAAATGCGATAATATAATACATGTATGCTGTATTCGTCTCAGTTGATTTTATATTGTATAACGCGAGAGCCTTCTTTTTAAAAACACTGGGTAGGTGTGTGTGGTATTGTCGCTTCTCATCCCCACAACGTGTTTACAAACAAAAAATAAACAGATGCGGCCCCGGAACAGGTTTACGTTGCCACGGAGTGTGGAAGAATACGGAAAATTGAATACACTATTAGCAATAGTTTTTCGCAAATATCTCGAAAACTGAGACCGAGCACCGGGTAGTGGTAATGACAAAAGTTGTTCAGAATGTTGTCCTCAACAACATATGTCAAGGTCAAGGTCATCGGAGCATCCTCCCCTAAACGTAAGGTTTACCAAAATAAATTTTGTTTAATTTCTGTTTAATTGACTGAAAAATTTTATTTTTATAAATATCTATTTTATACATGTATTTTGCTGCTATTAAAAGTAACCGTGCTACGACCGGTCAAGTGAACAGTTTCACATTTTTTATTTTATGATTATTAAAATTACAAAGGTACTTCTACTAGAAATTATTAAATAAATATTTCTACTTGAGCAGACATTGTTATACAAATTACATGAAATCTAAAGAAATTCACTCCTACAATTTTTATAGGACAATGTGTACCAGTCACATTTTGTGCTCGATACGGTTAGTGTTCAAATCATTTTGGAGAAATAACAGAAACCGTTGCATTGGCTGCTGCTGCTAACATGCTCGCTGTTTTAATCGTTAACACAAGACGGTTATGCGGTATACAGTTAAACAGGCGCTTTAATCGTTACGCACGAGAAACGACATTACAATATGATATATCACTGCCAACACAAACGAAAGGGAGTGAAGTTTCGTTTGAAAAGCAGGGGTCCATATTGAGTAGATTTTTCGTGCGACAGATTGTTCCAAGCTGTTTCTGTTACTTTAGATTTAGATTTGCTTATTGTACTATTGAATTATCAGTTTTTCGCTATATTCAAACACGAGAAGAATAAAATATGTTCTAAACAGCTGGAGGGAATTGATTTATATCATAAATAATACATTTCTTATTTGTATACATAACAGTGCATGTAACAAATAAAAAATGTTTTATTCGTATACATAACACAGTAATTTCTAATCAATAATGAATTTCGCGATATCTAAAACGAGGTTGAAGTTTTAATTAACAACACGTTAATTGCTGTTAAGGATGCAAGAACACTGATAAAATCAGACTAATACTTCCGAAAATATAAATTGAAACGCAATAGTACATTTTTTGCAAAAACAACATTGTCCAAATCAATTGCAGCGTGAACTCAAACGCGAAATTCTCAAGATTATATTGGAACGAGAAAATACATATATTCATCTACCAGGAGATTTGAACGTATTTATATATGCTGGTAATGTTAACGTTAACCAAATGAATACACTTCTTTCACAGTTTCCGGCATGTCAGAATAATGTTTTCGTTCTTTCTCTCGATGTCAATTACTTATACATAGTATATGTATGTGCATCTTAACTTACGAGTCGAAGCACGTTTGCTTAATCCTCTGTCTACCGTAAAAAAAACTTTCATTATGAGATAGAAAATTTATACCACAAAACGTAGTAAATATAAAAAAAAACTTTTAGCATTAGATAATAAAAAATAAGAAAAGTAACGAAGTCGTGCAACGACAAGATCCCAAGAATTTTAGAAGTTTAAATAACCGCAGTATCTACATACAGTCGGGTCCAATGGACCCGCTTGGTAGACAGAGGGTTAAACATTTCGTCGTCGATCTATGGTCTCAAATGTTTGTAAATACATTAATTCCTCTAGCAACCATCAGTTGCAATGCCGGAACATTCTGCGAGAACTCGGCTAATTCACGTACAATTTGTACACAAAGATTTAAAAGAGAATGTCTCATAAAAGATTATGGGACTGGAATTACTTCAAACATAACGATGAAGATTATGAAGTGGAATTGAAGACAAGCTATGGAAACAAAATATACAGGAAATCATACGCCATCTACAATTGCAAATCGTTTAGATAAAATATTTATTACGTGGCATATACAGAATAAAAATAATATATGTACAGTCACTCCCATTAATATTCGGACACGCTTAAAAAGACGATAACTTTTTTAATAGTAGACGACACGACTTGGACTTTTTTAAGAAGTTACAACAATTGCAATTGGTCGGTATTGCAGAGAAAATACTAAAAGTTGTTTTTTACTATTCTTTTTTGTGAGCCTATATTGAAAATTTAAAAAACACGTTTTGTAGATCTGTGTAAATTATACAGGGTGTCCCACATAAATGGAAACACCTAAATATCTGTCGTATTTACAGTCCTATCAGAAAACTTCGGAGGACAAAGTGACACTATTGCAAGGGGTAAATATAATGGTAAAGAAAAAAATTTGTTATGTCGTGTTTTTTAATGAAATTTCAAGGTCACCGATGTTTTTTAAATGGAATAGTATTCGTTTTTTACGATGACATGATAGACAATAAAAAACTGAATTTAGTGGATACCACCTTTTTGACCTTGAAATGACCTTGAGCGAGAATAATCATGTTGGAGCGGATAAAAAGTGGAAGTTTAAAATTTAAGTGTTTCAGCAAAGATTACGCGTTGTTTATGTCGGGTTGACCTTTACAAACCACAATAAATGTTTGAAATATTTTTCATAGTAACCAGCGTATGTTTATGTTAGAGTATGTATCATTGAGAGCGTTAACAGAAGGTGTTTCGGCTTGATCGAGAATCGAGAGCCTGATGCCGGGACCGCTCAGAATTGAACGCTGAGGGAGTGGTGACGGTTGGAATCGAGCCGATGACAAAAGTTCACGTTCAGGAAATTTAATCACGTCACAAGGCGGTACACGTCGATACACGTTAACAGACGACACGAACAATTTGAATATAAAGAAACTGAGAAGAGCGACGATGCCGCGAAGAAACGTAGTCTTTGAAATTGTGACGATGTCACGAGATGTATGAGAAATGTGAGCGAGTGCTGCGAAATTCGAACGAGAAGTGAACGTTCGACAGCGTACGGTAACGCACGGACGTGTTGGACACGATCGGTTTGGGGTTGCGCTGATTGGTAGCTTTGATCCAACCTTTGTTCTTGACAAGAGATTCAAACGGAGGAGTTTGCCGTTGGTGACGATGTTTATCGCACGAAGGAGAAAACGGCTGAGCGGCCGCGCGCTCGCGATACGAAACAATAACGCGCGAACAGCGGCGTTCGACTCGGTGTCGATAGCGGTCGAGCTGCCTCCGTTTGAACTCTTACGCTAATACAATACCGAACAGAAGGTTAATCGGTTAGAATAAGTACGTTGTCCCTTCTGCATTATTCGAATTCGAAACGTGAAAGTGATAACAATGCGTTATACTGTACAGGAACGAATCGATATGGTTTTCACTTATGGCGAAAGTCACCAATCTTTGAGGCAAGCAGTACATTTGTATAGTGAGAAATTTGTGAATCGTATTTGTCCTTCGTTACACGCATTTTCCGTTATGGTAAAACAATGTAAAAATACCGGTAGTGTAAGTTCTAAAAATCGTAATAATTACTGCAGCATGTGCTTCAATTACGTCTCAGGAAATCAACAATGCCTACAGATCATTTAATGGAAGATTGCAATATTGCATAAATGAGAATGGTCAACATTTCGAACATTTATTATGATATGTAAAGATCAACCGGCCGTAAACAGCGCGTAATATTTGCTGAAACACGCAAGTTTTAAACTTCCACATTTTATCCGCTCCAACATAATTATTCTTGCTCAAGGTTATTTCAAGGTCAAAAAGGTGGTATCCACTAAATTCAGTTTTTTATTGTCTATCATGCTATCGTAAAACAAATATACTATTCCATTTAAAAAAACATCGGTGACCTTGAAATTTCATTAAAAAACACGACATATAAAATTTTTTTCTTTACCATTATATTTGCCCCCTGCAATAGTATCACTTTGTCCTCTGACGTTTTCTGATAGGACTGTAAATACGACAGATATTTAGGTGTTCCCATTTATGTGGGACACCCTGTATACGTTCTGAAAATTTCATCAAAATCGGATGACATAGAAAACAGAGACATGCATCGAAAAATGTAAGAATCCTTCGATTCATTACATTTTCGGGACGAAAGTTGTGAAAAACTGTTTACCCATTTTTGGTGAAATTTTCAGAGTGTGTAGGTACAGTTGCTACAGGTCTACAAAACGTATTTGTTAAACTTTCAATACAGACGCACATAAAACAGTTATAACAAACAACTTTTAGTATTTTCTTTGTAATTCCGACCAATTCAAATTTTTTCAACATTTCTTTCTTGCATCGTGTAGTAAGCTAATTGTTCTAACTTCTCAAAAAGATCCAAGACATATGGTCCAATATTAAAAAAGTTATCGCCTTTTTCAGAGTGAACGAATATTAATGGAAGTGACTGTATATACAAAGTAACTGCAGTAGTAACCGATAAGGGTCGATAGATACTATTGATCCGCGCACGGTCCGATAAAATATAAATTACACATGGTTTTAAATGTGCGTGTTCATACTCTTGTAACGGATGGAGAGGTTACAGGTGAAAGTGATTAATAAAATATCTGGACTGACACCTTATTTTCATGCAAGAGTTGACAGAGTGAGAAGTAAGTGAGTGTGGATGTAAGTGAATGACTGTTTTGCGTTTCTTCTTCGATATACTGGGTGAGTCACCTAACGTTTGCACCTCAAATATCTTTGTTGTTTCTAAAGATACGTAAAATATGGTAAGGACAAAGTTGAATGGTACAATGGGGCTGACACGATGACAAAAAAAAATTTTGTTTTTATGTCATTTTTTTAGAGATTTTAATGGTCACCTTCATTTTTTTGAGTGGAACCACCCTTTTATAAACACCTACAATGATAATCCCTTTCATTACGAATTCAGTGACTATAATTACTCAAGGTCATTCAAGGTCGCGGACAGAGAAAACGTATAAAATTTAAAATCGATACATGGCTGTAAACTAGCTTTGAAGGAATCTTGAACTCTGTCCGTGACCTTAAATGACCTTGAGTAATTAGAGTCACTGAATTCGTAATAAAAGGGACTATAATCGTAGGGTGAGGCACTAACTATTGCCACCTCAAATATCTTTGTTGTCTTTACAGATACGTCAAATGTCTGAAGGACAAAGTTGAATGGTTCAGTGGGGCTCACACGATACCAAGAAAATTTTTGTTTTTATATCATTTTTTAGAGATTTTAAAGGTCACCTTCATTTTTTTAAGTGGAACCACCCATTTATAAACACGTGCAATGATAGTCCCTTTAATTACGAATTCAGTGACTATAATTACTCAAGGTCATTCAAAGTCACGGACAGAGTTCAACATTCCTTCAAAGCCCGTTTACAGCCATGTATCGATATTAAATCTCATACGTTATCTCTGTCCGCGACCTTGAATGACCTTGAGTAATTATAGTCACTGAATTCGTAATGAAAAGGACTATCATTGTAGGTGTTTAAAAATGGATGGTTCCATTTAAAAATGTCAAGGTGACCTTGAGAATCTCTAAAAAAAATGACATAAATAAAACATTTTTTTGGCATCGTGTCAGCCCCATTGTACCATTCAACTTTGTCCTTACCATATTTTACGTATGTTTAGAAACAACAATGATATTTGAAGTGCAAACGTTAGGTGACTCACCCTGCATATACAAAATCTCGGAAGAAGGTAACGCCTTTTCCGAGAACGCGCATGTGGAGCTTGCTCCCTGAAGGCGCGAGGGTGGAGTTACCTTTTCCCTTAAAACACTGCCCTGATCGGCGGGGGAAATGGACTACTTGTCAGTGATGGGAATGTTGGCGCTTTTCACGCGCATGCGCGGCGATTTTAGCCTCAGTCAAGCACGAAAATCGAGTATCTTGGTCGCCCCTCTAATTTCGCAAAATTTATTATGATTTGATTTTGAAAAATGAATGTACAACATGTGTACGTATATATATGTACGTATTAAAATGAAATATATACATACGTACATAGAATATATAATATGTAAATATATAATATTTATGTATCTATGTACAATATAATATAACTTACTCTTCTTCATCATCTTGGGAATAAGGAAGGGAAGGGTACTAAAATAACTTTAAACGAAATATATAATAACAAACCCACTACTTTCGCCCCAATAGTACCCCACAAACTTCGGACGTAGCTTCGGTGCTGCCGAAACTCGCGCATGCGCGTGAAAAGCGCCAACATTCCCATCACTGAGACCATATACCATCACTGGTCTAAGCCTGCCGGTTCTCTGTCACTTGTTCACGAGACGTGCTAGGAGTAACTTGCTCACGAATCGTGCTAGCGAGCACTTGCTATCGAGACGTTCTAGCGAGCGCCTGGTCCCTAGACCTTCTGGCTGTCACTAACTCTTCAGTCGCGCTGTTGAAATCTTGTTCAAGTCATCGACGGCGAGCTATTGAAACTCCGGATTTTCCGAGTTTCGATAACTATAAGTATAATTATATATTTTCACTGCCGTACGACCTTTCGAACCGGGCTGAGCTAGCCAACGAGTTCGCTACAGGCAATTCGAACAGCGTTGTACAGGCAATAGTAACACGATCAAGCCACGGTATTCCCCGGGCTTTGATCATATAAACAGTGCACGGTTGCGATAGCTGCTTAGACCTTTCTATCGTAGCTATTGTTTCCCCGCACGACAAGTGTATTTCGGAGTGATTGACGCGAGTTTCGTGTTGGTTCCCCGAATTCACTGCACGCCAATCAAGAAATATTCTTGCAAGGAATCGTGATTACGTTTCCTTACGACAACCCGTGTTTCACGGAGGACACTCTTTCAGAGAACGTTCTCTGCCATACGCCCTGGCATACGCTTTGACGTCCCAGCACAGCAGACGAACCGATACTCTGATTGTGATACGGTCAATTCATTATACGCTTTGCGGTATTGATCGGTCCATCCACAGGTCGTGAGTCGTAAGGCCCAGACTAGTCACCCTCCACAGAGTGAGAGCGTGGCGACGAGCTCGGCAGACTCGACCCGTTCAACCGACAGTCGCACCTGCCATATACGCCGTTGCTTGTACGACGGAGATAGTATTCCGAGTGGGAATAGTGACTGGTTGAACAACGCTTACGCTATACGCCGTTATTATTGTGCGCAGATAATAATTTGTGCGTGTAAGTGGTGAGTTGGACCCGGTCTTCCACCGAGACGGACAGCCGCGCGTGTTGTACTTAGTCCCGCTCGTGCTGGAAATCGAGGTAGCCGGAGCACGGGACAATTCGGCTGGATTATCGCACTTGGAGCCTTACAACCTCCGTGTAAGATTGACCGCCACCCCTACGCTCATGCACACGCAGTAGAATCGGTTTAATCGTGACTACGCCAGTGCGAGCGGACGAATTTTCGATCATCGAGATAAGTCACAAAATACAGTATTTCATCGATAATTGTCCACAACACGGGTCTGCGGAGGGACAATTATGCCGGAGGGATATCATTGTTTGAGGTTTGCCGAACGTAGAGAAGGACAGCCGAGCTCGAGAGGCCTCAGTCACCGAGAAATGTAAACATACCTAATCCCAATTTACAACTTCTTTATTAATCACTATTTTTTTTATGGGACTTCGATGACCATATTTGTGGCATTTTTCTAATAAAAATCATACCAAATATGGTATAACTATAACCATAATACTTGTGTAATCGACGATTAAAGTTTCGGGCGCGATGAAGGATAGCGTATGGGAAAGAAAGAGACGCGGAGAGTCGCAGTCGGCGGCACAGTTCAAAGGCTCGCGCGTCCTCTCAATGTATTACCAAGGAATAACTTTTTTATTATTACTTATCTTTTTATGAGACTTTTTATAATAGATTTGTGACATTGTTCTGATTAAAATGATACCAAACACGATATAATTCGGATCATATACAGGTGTATGGTGATTATGTATAGGTCAGGTACATAACACCGGTGAGGCAACAGTAATGCAATGACGACACTTTTTCATTTTTAATTAATCTTTTAGGTGACTTTTACCATCATATTTGTAATATTTCTCTGATCAACATTTTTCTGATTATACATACATATCTATTTTTTTAATTGACGATGGAGTAAGTTTTGGTGACAGACAAAGAAATTAAATGATAAAGACATTAAAGACACACTCTCCTGACTGGGACATTTCGCGACTTTGAAAACGGGTAGAACCTCAGCTACATCTACATTAACCGTCTTGTCTTCTGTGAATTGGTCGATCATACATTTCTTTCCCATACGCTATCCGTCCTCGTGCCCGAAACTTTTGTAGCGTCCGGTCGTATGCACAAAAGAGAGTTCTTTCTTTCGTGCAAACGGCCAACGTAATTTACGACTCTCGTTCGTCGAAGCTATTTTTGAGTCGACAATTTCCAGGTTTCGATATCGCATGTCTAGTAGAAGTTCTTTCCAAAAGTCCTCAATAGCAAACAGAGACCGTCGTAAATTAAGGGATTAACTGAAGGGCACTTGGCCGAACTCATCGGCCTGTCGCCACGTGGGCCCGGCGCGGGTGGCCTGAAGGAAAGTCCCACGACAATTTCATCCCCTCCGATCACCTCGCCGTTCCGAAAACAAGCACGCCAAGGACGTAAGGAATAGGCGGTGAGCCGGAAAAACTAACAGCTCTGATTGGTAGGATCCAACTTGTGGGTGAGCCAATCAGGGTTGTTTAGGAATTTTACCAGGGCAAACGCGGAGACGAAAATAAGAGACGACACTTCGCCGCGGTTCGTCAGAAGATCAAAATCGCGAGGAGTCGAGAGAAGACCATTTGTACATATAGGAATAAAGTCATTAATTTCACTCCGCAAAAACAAGTACAGTTTCATGAAGAACCCCTATCCACACTTTAATCGTCGATTACACAAGTAAATATCATTGGAATTATATCATATTTGGTATTATTTTTATTAGAAAAATGCCACAAATATGGTCACCGAAGTCCCATAAAAAAATAATGAATAATAAAGAAGTTGGAAATTTGGATTAGTGTGGTCTCACCGATATACCCGAGCCGCATGGTGTCATATTTCTCGGCGACAGAGGCCTCTCGAGCTTCACGGCCCCTCTAGGGGGTACACTCCGCATTAGGGGGAATATCTCAGGGACAATTATGTCGGAGACATTTGGGACAATTACCGATGAAATACTGTACAGTCCGCTATCTCTGCGTTTTGAACAGATTGGCTGTATTCCCTCTCCACGATAGCGATCATCGCAGTCAGGAGAATACGGGAAACAGCGTCTCCAACGGATACGTTACGTATCATATAGATGTTTAACATCTTCGTTCGATACTTTCGATTTACAGACGCCAACGTCGATAGGCGTTCAGGGACGACCCACGAGGACACCGACCACGCACGTGGACCGCGTCCATCCACGGTTTTTGATCAAATAAACGGCCCACCACTAGGTGGGTCACTATCAATATAAAATCGGTGTACAAACATTTACTTTCCCACAAAATCCCTATCTGAAGGTAATGGGTATTTACTTTAAATTAAATGACGCTCGAGAGTTAAAGAAACTGTTCTTTTACTCAATGAGATAAACTCGGAAGACGACTGTACGGTTCGTAAGCCAAAACTGAAGTGAAGAAAATAAGGAGAAAGTCTCGGGCGGAAAACCCCTATTGGGACCACTCGAGGAAAACTAAAAATAGAAGCGCCCATAGTTTTATTACTAGAGTCCTCTTTCAAAGCAAGGCTCCAGACCTTTGGTTTCTGACCTGAGGACTGTTAAAGAAAACAAGGACACTGTCAGTATCCTTCGACACTCAGCTTATTTTTGCAGCCAGATATTCCAACACTATCTCCTCATATTCGAGCCACCGTTGAAAAGCGTTGGATTGTATTATACAGTTTACCTTTTTAACAATTTTATTTGAATAATCTTTTATTTTATTCACATTGTATAAATAAACATAATAAATAATTTCACCTTACGAAGAGGTTGTTGAAGAAACTAGATTAATTATATTAGTACGAATTACTTGATTAAATGAAAGATGAAATGAGAAATGATTTGAATTTCATTCGAAGTTCAAATAGTGAAATCATTTTCAAAGAAGTATTTGGCTGTACAAATAAACTAACACAATATTATTTCAAACGACATGTAGCCAAATAGAATAACGTAGTATCTTAACGATTCTTTTTTAAGTGATTTATTTCGATAATGCCCAACCCTATTAAAATTTATGAAAGTAGGTACGGTAGTACTTTACAGTTTGAGCTCAGAAACAGAACTAAAGTTTTCCTGTTATTTTCATTTTCAATTGCTATTACAATTTTATTTGTTCTTTTCTCGCACTCTTGCTCGCGGCCCTTCGCGGTGGACATTATAGAGTAAAGTGCCCTTTATATCGTTGTGCTGGCGAAAAGGAAAGTTGTGCTGAGTTGTGCTAGTGTAGCACAATTCAGATATATGATTATATGCTGTTTGGATAACTGTTACTATCTGAAACGTTAATTGCATGTTCAAAACGATCATTTACCATAGCTTCTTTATTTATTATTTTTATAAAGTAATACTTTAGCACAATCTTAGCACAACCTAGCACAACTTAGCACAATTGAGAAAATTGAAAAAAAACGAAAAGTGGGGGCCTACTAAAGAAATCGTTTTTCTCAATTTTTAGGCTTATTGTTTATATTATTGTGGGATCAGGACCTCCCAGACCAAATACTTTATGGAGATTAGGAAAAGTAGGACGGTTCCGTGGGTATGTGTAAGAGTTGATCAGCTACAACCGCGAGGGTCGCGGGTTCGATTCCCGCCGCGGAATTCCTCATTTTTCCTAAGATCCTACATTTGGGGGCTCGTCCGGGATGGGAGGACCACCGATTCCCGCATGGTGACAGACGACGAACGAGTAAGCAAGCGTTGCGAAGACGGTCGCACGCGAGCGAAAGGACGACGAAGTGAAGTAAAAGGGACACATCCAGGGAAAACTGCTAGAGAGGGCAGTAGGATGGTGTTCCCGAAAAGTGACGAAGTTGGTGACGAGTTGTGTTGACGGCGCTGAGGCCAAAAAGACGATAGCGCTGGGACGGACATTCGAGGGCGAATGCCGGAGCAGGATGGCCGAGTGTGGGATCAGGACCTCCCAGACCAAATACTGTATGGAGATTAGGAAAAGTAGGAGGATTCCGTGGGTATGTGTAAGAGTTGATCAGCTACAACCGCGAGGGTCCCGGGTTCGATTCCCGCCGCGGAATTCCTCATTTTTCCTAAGATCCTACATTATTGTTATAATATTCGAGAACAATGTGGCACAAACCTAGCACAACTCAGCACAACTGTTGAAATTATTTATTTCAACAAGTGGGGGGCTAACTTCTAGGAGGTACAGGGATAGCAGTGATAACAGAGGTTTTCGTAAAACATCATTAATGTTATCTTTCAATTCAATAACGAATTCTGCACCGCTCTTGCGATCAGAACTATTCCTGTGAGTTGTCCGGGATATATTTATCTCCTACTGTTTGTCAAAATTTTGGAATTTCTTAGTTAGGTCGTAAACTTTCGTCTCGTTGCAGTCAAACCACGCAATGATTTCCGCGAACGATTTTCTGACGCGAAGCGATTCTAGTATTGCTGTTGTTTGGTCGTATTCTCAGTTCATAGCAGACATTTTCCAAGTGGTTCGCTGATTCAGTATGTAAGTTAGTGACCTTATAAACAATTGCTTTGTTTATATTTGCATTGTCTACATCTTATTTGTGGGTCTGCTCGAAAAAATTCCGGATTTATCTCGACGGCCCTGTATGTATTCTACAAAGATTATGTATGGCATAGCACACACAGATTCAGAGGATGAAATCGAGTGGGGGGGGGGGGCATCGGAGAAGTTGTAGGTATACCTGGCTGGTGTGCGAAGTCCTGGGCGCGGTATGACTTGGCCGTGTCCTCTATGCTCGGCTAGGTAGCCGCAGGTCATAGAGGTCGGTCGTAACACTGTGCCGGGTGTTCCTTTAACAGAGATCTTGGATTATACAATTGGCCACCCTCGCACCTTGTACGTTCAACTCGAATTTTTTAAATAAATGTTTCACCGGTGAAATCATCTTCTCCTGACCAGCCAAGTAGTCGGTGACCGTTAATCTTCTGTGTTTTCTCTGCGCCGCTTATGGGAATATCTCGGATTAAGTTTCAAAAAAGTGGATTCTGCCTCCTAAATACTCCCTTTTACACTTACAATAACGTTGTACCTTTGGCAGGGTAATTGTTCCAGTAGTTGGCCACTTAACCGTTATTATTATTATTAATAATATGCTATTTCCAAAATGTTTTATAGGAGGATACGAAGCTTCTGAAGAAACAAGCGGTTACATTTTAAAATAATAGTTACAACAATATAAACATACAAATCATAACACTGAAAATATATTAACCTAATATTAAGAAAATGTTTATGCAATTTGGACAGACCATGTTATTTCTTTTTGAACTTATTATTTATACATATTATTTATAGTTATTTCTACACATAAATATCACGTTTACGACTTGATCAAAACATGTTTAATATGAAAATATGGCATGAAACCCATGGAAAGCCAACGTCAAGAGTGCTGTGATAAGTTTTTAGAAACATTTAAAATTTATTGAATTCGTACCCAGTATTGACTATACATTTTATGCTGTAGACAATGTTCCGTACCGACCGAAAGCTAGACGTCGACAGCCCGTCGACGTCGAGGGCAACGACCGGCCGACCGAGAGGACCGCCGAGGTACTCAAAACAAGCGGGCGCGACCGTCAAGAGTTCCCTCGTAACGGCGGTTTTCAAATCGAACCCGCGATTCTCGCCGCCAAACCTCTCGGCAACCCGCGCCCCGCGACCCCCTCCCCCGGGTTAATATAGGGCACGGCACAGACCGTATCTAACGTTCGATCATATCAAAGTAACAACAACGCGAAACAGTGCAAACGACCACGAGTCAAGTCCCCCGCGACCGCTGTTCTTGCGATATAGCCCTGCGTAAAAACTATTACTTCTTCGCGCCCATGCGCCCACCTCTGCCTCTGCAGTAGTGATGGGCACCACCGACTAAAAACTATCGACTAACTCGATAGTAACTAACTACTAATTTCAGTTGACTACTTTTCTGAACCATCGAATTATCGACACAATTCAGTTGTCTGAAGCTGTCGCTTGATCCGTACAATGCTGGAGCTACCGATCAACTGAATTTAAGCGGCGGGACTTTTGAATGAGTTTTACTATTAAGCATGTGTATATTTGATTATGCACAACGCAAACTAATGCAAATATACTATAATTATACAATTATTGGTCGGATGCTATAATATAGCAACGTCAATCGATTATAATGAAATTTTCAAACAGGGGCGGATAGTATTTCTACCAAAAACAGAAGAATCATTCTTTAATTCTTTTACGAAGTTTTATATATTTTGTTGTATATAAAATTTAAAAGTAATTAGTAATATTATTGTAATAAGGAAGGATAATAATGCAAATGAATAAGGTGTAAATATTTTTAATGTTGTATTTGTATCAATAATTTTAAGGAACACTGCTGATGCTCGCCAGCTAACAAGCTTGAAGTAATTTATAACGGTTGTAGCATCACACTGTCGAGGACTCGTTTTTGTTATACTATTCTTTCTAAACTGTTCGTTGTAATTTTCTAACATTATTCCATTAATTATATTTTATTATAATACTTTATAAATTATATTCATGGCTCCATGGACGCACAAGTGGACGGAGAAGTTCTGTCTGAAAGAAGAAATAGATTATCTGCAAAAGATTTGGATAAAATAATATTTTTAAATTGCAATCTGGAATAACTTACCACAGTTAAACTTTTTTTTAGATGAAATTCTTTTATTCTTAAATTCCTAATATAGCAATATTTCTATCTACTCTAGGAGAATGAGGAGAAATGGCAACATTAAACTATATTGATTACATTTTGATATAGAAGAAATTAAACAATGCCATAATTTTAAATAGCTCTATACTGAAGCAACACTTATTTGATTTTACATAATATTTTCAAGAGTTCAGGAAATTATTACTTATAATCTAATTGATTTTTACCAAAAATTTAGAGCAGGTAATTGTTTAAGTACAAATATTAAATAGCTTATGATAAATCGAAATAGTAGTGATTGTTAGAAAAAAAACTTGTTTACCTCTTACAATTTTGAAATTCTAATTATGAATTAATTTTACAAAAGGTAAATACATCGATGGTGTTGCAGTAGATTTGATGACATAACTGGACATAACCACTAAAGCGAAATTTCAATCGACTGAAAACTATCGACTAAATAGTCGATAGTATGCTGTTACTAAATAGTAAGTAGTCGATAGTTTAAATTAGTCGATAGTGCCCATCACTACTCTGCAGCCTGTACATTTTCGTGTAAATACATTGTAATATAGTTAGAGTTTAACCGTATGAGTCTCTATTTATCTCGGTGCGAATAAAGTGCTTGTCCGTACATTGTACATCCGTCCCTTTATACCATCGGCAAATTACGTTCCGATTTATCCGGAACGGACAATGAGAAATACATATATTCTAATCATGTAACTTATGCACTTATTTTGTATCAGACAGGTAGCGAAGCAAAATTAATTTATTTAGAAAGAAATGAGGTAGAAATGACGAATCTTTCAGCAAAGACTCGTTTCAAGCGAATTTAGTTTTCTGAAAAATCTTTTAAATTTAGAAAAATGTAGCAAAGAAAATGTACATCATATGTAATAAAGAAAAAACGGGTTTCGAAAGATGCCTATGTAATACGCTATTCGAAATTTTATCTAGATAAAAATTAATAAAACGAATTATTAAGTTTGATATATTTAAGAATATTTTATTCATGCATCAATCACATGAATCCCTTAATTTTCAGTCCATAAAGAATAAAGACATATATCCTAGTAATATTTATACATATGAGCTGTAAGGCTTGACTATTACTGATTAATTATAGTATAACCTAATCTTTGCTTTCGAATATATTTTATTACACATTCCACACGCACATATACGTGATTTTGTGGCAACATCAAAGTTGAAGTGAGAAATATTTTATACGGAAAAGACTAAAAAGAGGAATCAGCAGTAATAAACATAATTGTTCTTTTATGAGTTGTTTTGCGAACATAATAATATCAAGATCAATGGGTACTTGTGTGTTTGTGCACGATCAATGTTTCGTCTATTGTGGCAATACCGCAGTATGCTGCGCATGCAATAAAAATATTATTCTGCGGAGTTACTATCCGGTTTAAAAAATTCATCACTAAAGCATGTAGCAACCCCGCTGTTCTATCTCTTGTGTCTTCGCACCACCCGGTGTATTTGCTAGACAGAGAGACTCGTCCAATCGTTTGCGCTCTCTGTTGAGAACAGAGGCAAACTGGTATGGCATAAAAGTGGGGTCGTGTCTCCCACGATTCACGCTGAGGGATGTGACCGTGACCGGTCAACGTTTTCTGATTCGACTATATACGGGTAGACAAAAGTTAATAGGCTCATGAATTATTTCCAATATTTTTGCTGTCAACGTACAGTGGCGGGCAAAGGAAAGTTTAAAGTTGGTATTCCTGTGTATGATTATTAGTAACTTTAACAATAACCGGTTTTCAAGAAATGTTGATAACAATCATCTTATCTGGGGCAACCTAACCCAGACCATACTATAGGACATGAAACTTCCATTGTTTATTCCTCAGTTTTCACATAATGCGTTAACAATCCATGTTGTTTGAAGCGTGCAGCGGACAAAACTAAGTTTCAAATCTTTTGTATTGTAATAATATTGTTGCGCGGACGGCCACCTAACTTAGTCATACTTAATAAACAAACCTTTGTAAAAAGGCAATCGATCTCTTTATTCAGAGAGGAAGGGAATTGCACGTCCGACCAGTACGACGTACGTGAAGCGACTCGTCCTTTGTCCTTGTTATATCGTCGTTTAGACAACGACGATATGACGGGAGTACCTATTGTGCCATATTCGTAACACTTCCCCCCCCCCCTAAAAAAGCAAGAACTTATAACATCAAAACATTTATCATTTCTAAAAACGCCAGTACTCTTCATTCGAGTGAGTACATTAATTTTAACTATCATCTGCTTCCTTAATTACACAGGTGATGACTAGATGGTGGTAGAATTAGCTGTTACATATGACGTGTTTCTCTCGACTTTCTTATTTGGACGCCTTTTTCATTATAAATATTTTCTTTCTTGTGTACACCGATGAATACATAGCAGACATACATATATAGATTCATAAAAAGCTAAACAAATTCTGTAAATAAAAAATTATGTGAAATTGAAAGGTTTTGCAATACTTTTAATTTGCTAACACCCTCGATATAGGGAACAGTACTGTATTTCTCTTAAGGCTGTTTACACATGTCAGAGTATGCACAATTATAATAGACATGTTTCGATATTCACATTCTGCTTACGTATTTAAAAATAAATAGAATTTATGATGAACAAGGAATTATATTAGAGAAACAAAAACAAGAATGGTTCTTAGATTTATAGAAATTGAATATTAACCTTTTGCAGGCAAGGATTTTTTAAAATAACTAAATATTGAAAGTCATAAACAATCATAAAAATGAAAAATATGATTAATCTTTCCTGATGCCATATAATTAAATTGTATGTTTACAACTACAGGAATTAAGTATGCAATCCTAAGGACGTCAAAATGTCAAAATTCATTCCCGAAGGATTAATAAAATATATTAAGCAATCACTTTTCCCAAAATCATAAAATAAATAATTTTAAATCAGAGGAATCCAAGAAAATATTTGTATTTCATAATATGCTAATAAATACATTATATATACTTATCTAACAATACTACTTGTTGTATTGTTTAAGGTATTCTAAAGAATACATTTTTCATTGAGATATTTTAAGTATTTGTATTGCGCATGAATAAAATAAAACTTTCATTCAGAAGCCAACAATTAAATCGCCGGAAGTGCGTGAGGTACAAGTAGCAGTTGCTAAGAATACGTCTATTTATACTTATCATTGACTTCTGGGTTTTATAAAATATATAGAATTATTCGTACGTATCAAGTACATTTTCATTGATATTTGGTATTACGTAATGTCAGGCTATAATTTACTCACTTTTTCTGTCATACTCGCATCGTTGAACACAGGTGCCGTTGTATGATATGACTATAATTACTTTTCGTAGAGTTGTAATGAATCATACTTATTAATTTAAAATCATTTTACAATAGAACAATAGATTCATTTATGCGTCAGAGCAATTAAGTAGTTATATTTTATTTACATGTAATAGATGATTCACATAAACACGCAAAATAAGTTAGATACTGTACGTGATCGAAAGATAAGATTTATAATGTTATATAAGAAATTATTATTATATAGGTGATCTATACTTCGTGGGAAAATACCGAGTTACTAATTGGTTTCCTCTTGTGAAACAAGGAATTGCGATTAAAGAAATAGATCGTAGATATGTATGTATTTAAAGCGTTTTAGCAGTCTTCAACGACGTCTGAAATATAAAGCTAATTTTACTACACTTTCATCACGGAAACCATTAGTCAGAAAAACTAGGTTTTATTTCAATTTTTCTCACCTTATAATGATCTGAAACGTTACGTATTCATTAATTCAATCTAATTGTAAAACAATACACATCGAGCTGCAGAATCACAAATTCTGTATGTATTTGCTTTCAAATTCAAAACATCATTTAGTTACCATGCATCCATTAGTAGTTACAAAGAAATAGAACTTTTATGGAAGCTACAGTTAATGAATTAACATTTAGTTATCGATAATTAATAAATGAAAAGTATATGTTAAAAATATCGAAAATATGTATCAAAAGATTGTAACTACAATACGAAGAAATAAACCATCAGCATATCATAAATTGCAGTGTATAATATTACATTCATATGTATCAACCATTAGTACATAGGGAAAATAAGCATATTACAACTTTTAACTTGTTCATGTAATACTCTATCGATGTGTTCTTTTGGAACCACGTTTCACGATTATTTAATGTATTAACATTGTTTTAAAAAACATACAAAATGTTTTTGGACTTACGAAACCTCTATGGAGGTTAATTTTTACTTACACACAAATGTATATTTACATGCGCATGTGCATTAGGGTGGACCTTAGTTATACTTGGTGAAAATTATTTTGTCGAATTTTTTTCGGGACACCCCCTAGAATTGTGACACTTGAAGCAAAATTAATGTGTGCAAAATTTGAAATCGATCGGATAAGTGCTGCCGCATCGATTTTGAAAATTTTTTAATTTTGTAACTCGATTTTCTCCACTGTAGTATATCATTAGTATATATTTTTATATATCGTTGAACTTGTCTTTTTGCGCACTATAATAATGTCGAAACAAAATGTAGCATTGATTTAAAAAAAAAAATTCGTGACCTTGAAATCTCAAAAATTGACTTTTCAAAAAAAATTTTGTTTGCATTGTATTTAATACAACTTTTGTGTAAGAAATTTTTTTATATTTTTATAAATAGTATATACTATTTATAAATATATATATATAATAGTATATACAATATACATTATACATATAATACAGTACATTATACAAAGAACTAAAATTATTTTAGAAAATTTCGTTGAAATAATTTATTTATCTCGTAATGACTTTTTTGATACATCTGGATATTGTTTCCTATTTTCGGAAATAATTTGTAAAGTATATTGTTTCTCCTCTTCATTTTTTGATAATAACTGATTATAGGCTTGAATAAGCTTAATACCGCGCTCAGCAGTGTCATTAACAACTTTTAAGTTTTATACAATGTTTAGTCCAAATTTGAAATCCTCGTCATCTTCCCATGAATCGGGATCTTTTTTTAAAAATTCCATAGGAATTGAAAATCTTTCAAAAAATCGTAGTGTTTTGTGGGAAATAAAATGTTCAATTCCTTTACTAACATAGTTTTTTAAGTCTTCACGAATTATTTCATATTTCTTACATGATTCGTCGGTATCAATGTTGTCAGATTCGTCGACTTCAGGGGTAAGTGCCTCCACCATTCGTAATTTTGTATTCTTCTCTACGGTTTTATCAAAAAATGCTAAGGCTACCGCTTCTGTTGATAAATACCATAAATGGTTACAACATTTTTTTAATGCTACAGAACTTATTTTTTCGTCAGTAGAACGGTATACATACAGTTTCTGTAAAAATTCCAAATCTTGACGTGGAGCTTCCGGTGCCATTGGAGTTCGAATCCACGCTTTTATGTAAATATTAGCGAGAAACACGCAAATGTCGCGAATTCCATTTTCTTCGTCGGCGCTTAATACAAACTGATTTTTAAATAAATATATTTTTAAACAATATAAAGCTTTCGCCATCCAACGAGCATGGTAGAACGCTCCTGGGGTCCGAAATCTTATATTTCTTGGTGGAGTCCCACCCAATTCCTATAGAATTTTTAAAAAAAGATCCCGATTCATGGGAAGATGACGAGGATTTCAAATTTGGACTAAACATTGTACAAAACTTAAAACTTGTTAATGACACTGCTGAGCGCGGTATTAAGCTTATTCAAGCCTATAATCAGTTATTATCAAAAAATGAAGAGGAGAAACAATATATTTTACAAATTATTTCCGAAAATAGGAAACAATATCCAGATGTATCAAAAAAGTCATTACGAGATAAATAAATTATTTCAACGAAATTTTCTAAAATAATTTTAGTTCTTTGTATAATGTACTGTATTTTATGTATAATGTATATTGTATATATATATTAATAATGTATTATGTATAAGCATATGTATAATGTCTAAATATTTTCGCTATTTATAAAAATATAAAAAAATTTCTTAGACAAAAGTTGTATTGTTTCTTAAATTAAATATAATGCAAAAAAAATTTTGTTTGAAGAGTCAATTTTTGAGATTTCAAGGTCACGAATTTTTTTTTTAAATCAATGCTACATTTTGTTTCGACATTATTATAGTGCGCAAAAAGACAAGTTCAACGATATATAAAAATATATACTAATGATATACTACAGTGGAGAAAATCGAGTTACAAAATTAAAAAATTTTCAAAATCGATGCTGCAGCACTTATCCGATCGATTTCCAATTTTGCACACATTAATTTTGCTTCAAGTGTCACAATTCTAGGGGGTGTCCCGAAAAAAATTCGACAAAATAATTTTCACCAAGTATAACTAAGGTCCACCCTAATGCACATACGCATGTAAATATACATTTGTGTGTAAGTAAAAATTAACCTCCATAGAGGTTTTGTAAGTCTAAAAACATTTTGTATGTTTTTTAAAACAATGTTAATACATTAAATAATCGTGAAACGTGGTTCCAAAAGAACACATCGATAGAGTATTACATGAACAAGTTAAAAGTTGTAATATGCTTATTTTCCCTATGTACTAATGGTTGATACATATGAATGTAATATTATACACTGCAATTTATGATATGCTGATGGTTTATTTCTTCGTATTGTAGTTACAATCTTTTGATACATATTTTCGATATTTTTAACATTACTTACGAAAGTCGAAAAATAAGGTCCACCCTAATGTGCATATTAGTGTGTAAATTGCATTATTAACCTTATCATTACAAATTTTTAAATAATTAATAGTAATGATAATAAAATTACAAGATTGTATAAAAGAATGTAAATGAAAGTTTTGCAAATTGCGATACCATTTTTTGTTTTAATGAATACAAAAATATGTTTTTTCAGTCCGAAAAACAGTTCAAAAGTTATATTAGGTCGTCCCATAAGTTCGTGCCGTTTACTGTTTTACTATTTAAATTAATATTTGAAACATACTTTCAAAGTCAACGAAAAAATATAATTCCCTTCTCTACAACCTCTTCCCACTTTTTTGGTAAAGATATTATACCGTCGCGAAAAAATTTCTGTGGTTTTTCATTAAAATACTTTTCAATCCGCGGAACGAACTTATGGGACAACCTAATATAATGTTAGTCATTTTTTGGCGTCCTATACATATAAAGTATAAAAGAACTCAACACAACAATTTCTATTATATGTATTGTGGTTAAACAATTAAAGAATTTGTAGTTTGGTATACAATGTATGATAATCAATGTTTATCAATAGAGATTTCGATAAACACATGCAGATTATTATGAAAAACTTTTCTTCTCGTAAACATTACGATGTATGGCAACACACGACACAATGCATGCATTTAAAATGACATACATATGTATGAGCTTTGAGTAGCGATACATTTTATTAATGAGAGTTTTATGGTGACCATACTACAATACAAAAGTGAAATGCATATTAAATACTATTTTGCACAGGACAATGACTCACGATGAGTCACGACTAGATCATTTACGCCTCGTTGGAACTTGCTGTACATCTTGTTATCTATTCAATCGTCTTGTGACAAATAATATGGCGACAGTGATCATCCATTGTAACGTTATAGTTCCATTGTGTTTCCTTGTACGAGCGCGCTTTAGAATACCGAGTATTGCTACTGTAAGCTAAACAGTTACTTTATCGTTTATACTCCTTCACAATAAACCACCTCGCAACAACATAGCCTACTATTATTCATATGCGCATTTTTCTACTCTTCATGGTTTTATCCTGTGGTTCACTTTTCTCAACGATCAATGTATTGCACATGCCAACATGTCTGGTATTTACAGATTCGTAATTACAACTTGTATGCATACAATTCGAACATACAGTGTTTCCCACTAACTCTGTCCACTTGAAATATCTCCGTCATTTCAAACAATATGCGAAAATGAGTCAAATGAAAATTATAAGTTTTAAAATGATTAATAAATTAGTAATATACAACAGTTACCTTCGTTTTTTTTAAATGGAATAACCAATTATTTATGCTCGATTTCGATAGAATAGTAAATTCTGAATAAAAAAGTACTAAACTGCATTTGACGTCAAACTTACCATTTCTGAGATAATTTGTATAAAATTAGTAGCGCACCATGAATAGCATACGTCTCTTATAATTATGAATTATATCTACAGGGTGGTCATTTTATCTGAAGACATTAAAATATCTCGAGAACTATACATCGGATCAAAACAAGTGGGTAATGAAAGTTGTTCGTCGCGAAGGGGGACATCCAATGATACCAAACTCCCTGGGGGTGGGGGTGGGGTAAGACAAAAAACTTAAATGGGAATCCCCATTTTTCATTGCAGATTTGGATTCTCCAGAAAAAAATACACAAATTTAACCTAGGAGTTTTTGCATTTTGGTTCACAGATGGCGCTGTAAGGAACAAAAATCAAAATGGGTAAAAGATCGTTGAAAATTGGGGATATCTCGAGAAATACACATCAGATCAGAAAAATAAAAGTAGACGTATTTGATATTTTTAAGAATGCTATTCGATAACACCGTACTTGACCCCCCACCCCCACCTTCCGAGGGTGGGGGAGGGAACTATTTCAAAATCTTCAATGGGAAACTCCATTCTCAACGTTGCATTTCTCCGACAAATCGAAGAGTGGACTGTTCGACGCGCCACTGTGGGCGTGTGGCGAACTACGTCTTATTACTAGGTTATAAAAGGCAGTGCAGTGCCGTCCGAGGTCACTTTTCTTTCAGAACTAAAAGTGAAAGCATCTTTAACAATTTCTTTAACAAAATGAAACCTGCCACCGTAGAAGAGAAAATTGAAATGATTCTGATTTATGGTGACTGTAGGAGGAATATTGACGATGCTGTTGCCTTGTGTGCTGATCGTTTTCCAGACAATGTTCGCTCACGTTCTTTTTTTTACAAAGTTCTAAATGCCTTTATGTCTGATGGCAGCGTACAAACTAAAAAAAGAAAACGAAGAACAACTGTTACAGGAGAACTTACTGAAATAGCTGTGCTAGGAGCTGTTCACCAAAACCCACAGGTATGCACTCGGCAATTACATCGTGATTTCGGAATTTCCAGAGGTAATATTCACAAAATATTGCGTCGTCATAAGTATCACCCATATCACATTTCGCTGCATCAAGAACTTCATGGCAGTGATTTTCATAATCGAGTGGTGTTTTGTGAATGGGCACTTCAAAAAATGCAGACGAACCCCAATTTCATTGCTAATGTACTATTTTCCGATGAGTCTAGATTCACAAACCACGGTGCCTTTAATCGGCATAACATGCATTACTGGAGTGTAGAAAATCCCCACTGGTAACGACAAGTTGAACATCAACGTCCTTGGTCGGTTAACGTTTAGTGTGGAATCATAAGGAACAAACTCATTGGTCCTTATTTTATTAAAGATAATTTGAATGAAATGAAATATCGAAATTTCCTGGAACAGGAACTACCATCACTACTTGAAGATGTTGCCTTGGATATTCGACAAAGTATGTGGTTTCAGCATGACGGTTGCCCAGCGCAGTACTCAATAGCAGCACGGGAAGTATTAGACCGTGATTACAATGGTCGGTGGATTGGCAGAGGTGGCCCGATTAATTGGCCTGCTAGGTCGCCTGATTTGACATCGCCGGATTTCTTTCTATGGGGCTACCTAAAAGATAAGGTTTATCAACAAGTGCCAACAACTCGTGAAAACATAGCAGAACGCATAAGAAACGCTAGCGCTGAAATTCCCGCAGATATGCTTCTGTCCTGTGTACAGTCATTTGAAGAAAGGATCAGTAAGTGTATTGCAGTTGAAGGTCAAAATTTCGAACACTTACTCTAATTAATTGAACAGTAAGAGCCAAGGGGACTCATCAAAAAACCACCCCGATTTGTGAGAGGCAAGGGGACACACATTAAAAAAGCACCCCGATTTGTGAGAGGCAAGGGGACTCACATTAAGAAAGCACCCCAAAGGGAACAGAAAAATACTACGTCCACGTCGTTGTTCCTGGACAACGCTAAAAGTAGTTATCGATTTATTGATAAACAAACCAATGAATTTTGCCCAACTGCTTTCGCTTGCAGCGACATCTGTGAAAGAAATTACACCAATAATATCAAATCAATGGAGAACCAAGATTTGCTATAAAAAAGGATTTCCCATTGAAGATTTTGAAATAGTTCCCTCTCCCACCCTCAGGAGGTGGGGGTGCGGGGTCAATTATAGTGTTATTGAATAGCATTCTTAAAAATATCAAATACGTCTACTTTTATTTTTCTGATCTGATGTGTATTTCTCGAGATATCCCCAATTTTCAACGATCTTTTACCCATTTTGAATTTGTTCCTTACAGCGCCATCTGTGAACCAAAATGCAAAAACTCCTAGGTCAAATTTGTGTATTTTTTTCTGGAGAATCCAAATCTGCAATGAAAAATGGGGATTCCCATTTAAGTTTTTTGTCTTACCCCACCCCCACCCCCAGGGAGTTTGGTATCATTGGATGTCCCCCTTCACGACGAACAACTTTCATTACCCACTTGTTTTGATCCGATGCATAGTTCTCGAAATATTTCAATGTCTTCAGATAAAATGACCATCCTGTATATCAGACATATACATATATATATATATATATATATATATATATATATATATATATATATATATATATATATATATATTGTGACGTTGCTCTTCTTCGGCGCAGTTTCCGCGGACGAAAGATGAGACAACTCCGGGAGTTTATAGGCGCGTAGACCGGGCCTCGGCCGACCGTATGGACGAGGTCCTCCCGGCACAAAACGCGATTCAAAAACTCGATAGCAATATTAACGGACGATGTTCGGGCGCCAGGTATCGGAAGGATAACACGCGAAACGAGACGGTTTTCTACACTTAGAGAATCGAATCGAGAATTTCCGTTACCGAATTTCGAGCTACGTTACGCGACTCTCGAAGGGTCAGAGGTTCGGACGCAGGAAGGACGGGGCGGCCCTTACGGCAGGACGGATCTCGCAGGTTGAGAAATGACAGCGTGATTAGTATCAAGATTAATGTTTTAATCGGTGTCCTAATTTTTACAATCTGAGCGGCCACGTGGCCGCGACCCGAGAGCCCGCGCTCTTCATACAGAGAAACGAACAGGTGGAGGTTCGCAGCGCGGGTTTCTCAATTCTTTAAATATCGCGAGCATACGGTACTTCGGTATTAGATTCGACGCAATCGATACAATTTCTCGCGAACGCTGATGTACGGCGCAATTACAATACGACTGTCGCGAGGATTCCCGGAACGGAACGGTGCGAGCGTGCGACGGCACGCGATCTTTTCTCTCGCTCGCCCGTGCGAGCGCGCTATACCCGTCGTCGCGAACGTACGCGATCGAGATCTACGGAACGGCGTATTACGCTATTCGAAAATTACACACACTCTTCCGTCGCGGCTCCTCCGAGGAAAACTCCCTTGATTTAACGAACGAAAAATCGGAATCTCTCTCAAAACACCGGTCAACGGCGTGAGGCGTGAACACGAGGCGAGACGCGCCTCGGCACGTGGAAAACTGAAGACGAGACGGGAAGCGTATCGTCCTCACGCGATCTCTAATAGCCAATTCGTAACATTTACTGTAAGGATCACTGTGAACCGACTTACCGCTCGCTGAAGATGGGCTAGTCCCTCCGTTACTCCGTTACGCGACCGGAACACACACACTCGCAAAAGGACGGGTTAACTTCTGGTTCTCGATATAATGGGAGCCTACGTGACAGTGATCCTTCGCGATTTTCGTAACGACGATCTACCCGGCGATCCCCACCCTAATTTTCGTCGGTTTGCCTAATTGGGCGGTCTCGCGCGTCAATTTTAATTGTGGGCTCCCACGGAATGTCCCTGGCCCTAGACTTTTCCGAAATTTCGTTGACGATCGCCTTACGGCGAACGGGGTATCCTTGACGGTCCCAGGGCGCTCTCACACCACCCACGCGTATGGAACCCCTTCTTACGGGATGAGACGGCGGCAGGACCTTGTACGTGGAGTTCCTTGTCGGAAAGTGCGGTGTTGTGGGGGTTCGAGGCCTGCGTCGTCTCCGGGTTGTTCGGCCCGTGTGTGCGAGCTGCCCCTTTCTTCCACCTGTGCACAGGACCTTTGCTTGGACAGTAAATTACGAAGATAGAGTCCCACGAAGCGAGCCGTCTTAGGTACCGAAAAAGGGTTGGTGGTGCACGGGGCACGTCCTGAAACTTGCCGTACTCGGCGCGCGCGTTTCGAATTAGCCGCCGAACCTTTAATACTACGGAATTTCCTCGGGGAGCGCTCTCGAAATTCGTGACTGTGCGGCTGTCACGCTTGAGGGCGGTCCGGTCCATTCGAACTGTGGCTTTTAGTCGCCGATCGTAACGTAAAAGTGACGTCGCAAAATCTGCAACGTCACTATATATACAGGGTGTCCCAAAAATGTCTGAGTTCCTTTAAAGGGGAGGTTCCTGAGGCCAATTGAAGCGACATTTTCCTTTGCAAAAATCGCTGTTTCGGCTTTGTTAAGGAGTTATTAACGAAAAACACGGACCAATCAGAGTGCGACCTAGAGGCGTGTTGGCAGAGACGACCGCGCGCGACAGAAGTCGAGCGATGGTGATACACCGCGGTCGAAAGTAAGGAACAAACGAGAAAATTTTTCGAGTCCTATGTCGGATAGTTTAAATTTGAATATGTTGTAGTCTTTAGTAGCCTATGAAGGAATCTCGAAGGTTTTTTCGAAATTTTAAATAATGTTTGTTTTACAGACGTGTAAAGAACCTTTTTTTCATTTAATTATAACACTAGAACTAACGTACCGAGAAAAATGAGTCTTTAGGAGCTTGTAGTGAACACATAAGAGTATCTATTGAAAATATTTCGATTTGGAAGAAATGGTTGTTTCACCATTTATTTTGCATTGATTTAAACAAATGCAATTTTCCTATAGCCGGGACTGTTTTAAAAATTCGAAAAAACGAGGTGACAGCTGCAAGTCTCCTCTTTATGGACCTATTTTTGAAAAGGCAGGCGCTTTAAAATTGACGGAATTAAAATTATTTAAAGAGAACGACGCGAAGGCGCACGGCACGAACAGCACCCCACACTCTAACACCGTCAATACTGAGAAAGCCTTGCTTACCTTGGTTCTCACGAGGTAAAAATGATTCCTGTAGCGAGGTAAAAATGATTCCTGTATTCACAAATTATTCGGTGTGCAACATTGAACCTGCCTACTCGTAAAATTCACAAGAGCATTTTAATTATTCGCTCTATGAAATTATCGAGCAGAAGGGGTCAATGTCCATTCACTGTACAATCCTGCCCACATTATTAATTTATTCACGATCACAGTAAAATTATTCACACATATCCATTGGGTCCACAAACGTTGAATGAAGTCCACACAAGTGATTCGCAGAAATCCACATATCACGCACAACTAGTTCAAATTTGATGCACGTAAATCGACTGTTTCGACTGCCCGTACACGAAAAACCGTCCGTCCATGCTCGCGATCGTAGGAAGACTAGTTCAGAACAGCTGACGAGGTTAACAGCCTTTCAACAGCACACTGCCGAGTTTCATTGCAGCAACTGTTCGATGGAACCGTGTTTTCAAATGGAATGGGAAGAGTAAATGACCGCCCCCAAATTGGCGGTCATTCAGGTATGCTTCTACCCACGAGCGTGGCTATAGACCAGCGCCTTGTGTCGAAGCTCGACCTTGACAATGGCTCGAATTCTGGTTACCAAATGTGTACAATAGGTCAATAAAATGCTAAAAGTTTTAACGAAGAGTAATGGCTTTTTGGGAATATCGCTACTACGGGTAAGTCGGTGTTATTAGTGTCTGTTGTTTTGGAAAACGTGCAGGGCAGATGGGGCATCGAAGAAGCCCGTAGTTGAATTACCTGCAGTTGAAAATGCTCTTTCCGCATCCACGCTGGTTAGTGGTACTGTTAATAATGAGCGATATACTTTCTCTGAATATTTGCCGCGATGTCCTTCATCTTCTAACAACTCGGTCTCTCGTCTGACGGTTTTGGATATATCTATTTTTTGTATTATTGTTCGTGGAAATTTTTTTTATTTATAGCTAATTGTAATTTCTTCTCGAGAGACAATTCTTTTTCGATATTAACATCATCATCATCTTCAACGAATTCTTCTGGATAGGTTTGTGTTTGCTTTTTATAAATGTTTTTGTGGAAATTGACGACGAACTTAATTAAATTTGACTTTGTTAGCTTCTTTTCTTCCTTTTCGTTTTCTTTATTAAAGTCGTTATCACTATGCCTTTCCAGTATACGAATTTTCAATGCACTGTTATAATTCCTCAAACAATGGTGTGTCCTGATCTTTAAGTGATTGCAACATATTGACCCCTTCTGCTCGATAATTTCATAGAGCGAATAATTAAAATGCTCTTGTGAATTTTACGAATAGGCAGGTTAAATGTTGCACACCGAATAATTTGTGAATACAGGAATCATTTTCATCTCGCTGGGGTTCTCTACGTGAGAACCAAGGTAAGCAAGGCTTTCTCAGTATTGACGGTGTTAGAGTGTGCGGTGCTGTTCGTGCCGTGCGCCTTCGCGTCGTTCTCTTTAAATAATTTTAATTCCGTCAATTTTAAAGCGCCTGCCTTTTCAAAAATAGGTCCATAAAGAGGAGACTTGCAGCTGTCACCTCGTTTTTTCGAATTTTTAAAACAGTCCCGGCTATAGGAAAATTGCATTTGTTTAAATCCCTGCAAAATAAATAGTGAAACAACCATTTCTTCCAAATTGAAATATTTTCAATAGATTCTCTTATGTGTTCACTACAAGCTCCTAAAAACTCATTTTCCTCGGTACGTTAGTTCTAGTGTTATAATTTAATAAAAAACGGTTCTTTACACGTCTGTAAAACCAACATTTTTTAAGATTTCGAAAAATCCTTCGAGATTCGTTCATAGGTTACTAAAGACTACAACATATTCAAATTTGAACTATCCGACATCGGACTCGAAAAATTTTTTTCTCTTGTTTGTTCCTTGCTTTCGTCCGCGGTGTATTACCATCGCTCGACTGCTGTCGCGCGCGGTCGTATTTTTCGTTAATAACTCCTTAACAAAGCCGAAACGGCCATTTTTGCAAAGGAAAATGTCGCTTCAAATGGCCTCAGGAACCTCCCCTTTGAAGGAAGCGAGACATTTTTGGGACACCCTGTATATTAAGTAACTATAGCGTCAACCATATTTTTAAGATTTTTGAAGATTGGTAGAATAATTCAAGGAAACCAAGTGTAGGACGCTGATATGAGAACGCATGATATCAATTTTTCAACTTCGTCAAAAACGAATAAAATCTATGCCAATAGCTATAATTGCTATATGTCACCCATTATTTTTTGAGACAAGTTTGAGAAGAATGATCGCACTTTTTCCTGAAATTAACGTTGTTTGCCTCCTTGTACTTTTCCATTCGTAATAATTTCAGCAAAAGTAATTATATATAGATATATATATATTTTTTTAACACTTTTAAGATTGCCTTTTCTGAAATATAAATTTTCTTGTCTTTTTTTTTGTTTAATGACGATTACAAAGCTGTCGTTACGCGTCGTTACGATGAAATGTGCATAGACATATTTGCTAAAGCCTCCTTCAGATCCTTCAGATAATTTTAGTGAAAAGAAACACTTATGGTGTGGGGTGCATTTTGCTCCAGTGACAAGTTTTAATTATCTTTTCCTCCTTACAGAATCAATAGTTTGAAGCACATTCGTATAATCGAAAATCATTTGTTACCTTTCATTCGTACAAGAAACAAATTTCATGGACCCAATAACAGGATAATGCCCGAATACATAAATGGCGAGAAACCGCAGCGTGGTTTCAAACTTTTAATATCAATACATTTGTTAAGGACTGATTTATGTTAGTTTAACTTTCTATATACGTTTGTATGGATTTAAATTTGCATACGTAATTCATTTGTTGTGAAACCCCTCCCACAAATATGCAGGGTAGGGGTAGGCTAAATAGAAGGAACCACGAGCAAACCGGTGTGTGTGCTAGTAGAAGGCAAACGGAGCGGTCACTTTCTGAAGGTACTCGTCGACTTTCGTCAGTTTGGTCAGGTATGAAAGAGTTCCAAGAAATCTCGGGTGGGACCGTCACTCAGTGATCATCTTGGATCACGAAAGGAGTATGTTCAGCATTTGGGAAACCAAATGTGTAGTGAGCCACCCAAGATAGGGAACTAGTACCTGAACTCGAACAAGTACGACAATACACTGGCAACAACAGAGCCGAACCGTCACTCAGTGACCACCTTGAGTCACGAAAGGAGTACGGTTGACATATGGGAAACCATATGGATAGTAGGCGGCTCGGGATGGTTGATGCTACCTGAGCGCGTGAAAAACAACCGATGCACAACGACACAGAAAGTGACTTGGCTTTTGTCAGTAACAACATTGAAATGGCCAACATGTTCGCCGGATCAAAATCCTATTGAAAATGGAGTGTTATAGCACGATGTATTTATGCAAATAACGTTTCATAGCTGAAAGAAGCTGTTATTATATCCTGGAATGCAATTAACGCGGAAATTTTGAAAAATTTAGTTACGAGCATACCTAACCGTATTTTTTAATTAATACGTAAGAAATGAAGATCTATACATTTTTAAAATTGTTCATTTTAATAATTTGTATTATAATTCGATCACCTCGGTGTCGTGTGACACTTAAGTGTAAAATGTCGGATAATAACCCTTATTTAATAAGCCTTTGCACTCGAAGCTATTCGATTCCAGAATTCGGACGTTTTGTCTAATCCAGAATATTTTTGTTACATATACCTGCCTTTTTTCATTTTAACCGTACAAAATTGTGTGTATTTACTCGTGCCACGCTTGGAAGTTTAGCCATTTATTAGAACTCACAAAATTAGTAATGTAGGAACTATCCTGAATTATAGTACTGTTCGCGAGTTTGTAATGTCGATCGTATTCACCGTGATAGAAGACGATAGTCTCATCGTATAGATGTATATACGCCGGTCTTGCGAGCGATTCACGTTGGTCACGATTGACAAGTGGGGTTGTTGTAGAAACGGTTGCGAAGTAGAGAGTGTGTTTTGGAAAGAAAAGAAAAAAAAGGGATTGACGGAATGTGCGAGACGACACGGGTTTTCTCCGCGATAAATTATTGGCCTGGAGTGTTCCGCGAGTGGTCCCGGGTAAAGAGAGATTTGGACGTTGGGTCCTTGTGCACTCGGTTCGGCAAGACTTGGATTCTACCAGGCCGGTTGCACATTTGAGAGTCGAGGGCATTGGAAGCGCTGAAGCTCCTTTGCAGGCGGCGAAGGAATGTCCTAAGGGCAAGCCGGCAATCGTCCAGAGAGTTCCGGTGGAACTCTGCTGTGGGGACCACTGCGCGTTGAGATTTTGGTTATAAACGGTAAGAGAGCTCTCTTAGTTTTAAATTAGAATGGCCATTTAGTATGTAGTTTGTTAAGTCGTTGAATCCCTGAAACATCGTTAATTATCTAAAAAATCCGGTGTAACTGCTGAGCTTTCGTATAACGAAATTTATGTATTACTTCCTTTGATTGAATAAATCTAATGCGCCTTGCTTCGGCTTTTCCTCGTAAACCGCCGAGGTTTTTACGCCGAAGCAAGAGTTTTGTGTAACCGGGAAATGGTGTGTCTTTATTTTAGTATAAGTTCGAACATTGTTCAATTTAGAACTTCGCTTCTGCGCTACGAATTTTATTTTTCTGAATTAATAAGAATGATTAAAAACATTCCGAAACAAGTACTTACAGTCATTTTTAGCGTATACATAATCATTTAGTCGTTTAATGCCTCAGAGGAGACAGTCACGTACAAAGGATTATTAACAAGAAGATAGACTCATCTGCATAAATAACTTAATTTTGATGGTAAAACACATAATTGGTTGTGTGATTTTGGACCTAATCAGTCACGCGATCAAGCGCCTCTATCATCTACTGGCTCGAAGATTTCCATGTCTTCGCTATACTTCGACACTGTATGTATTGGCGGTGTAGTCTGTCGGAAAAACATTTCTCTTACCTCATGGGACCTCGCGGGGTCCATTCTCGTCAAAGACCGATAGTGCGTATGCGTCGCTATGGGCGGAGGAATGAACTTTCTCGCACATAACTTATGCAGATCAATCGCCAATGTCGACGGTTACTCAACACATTCACGATTATTACTTGTATTCGTATATAGTTGTATAGACGATAGCGACTTGCTGGTTCAGAAACCGAGACCGCCCTGGCGCCTCTTGAACACCTCCGCAAACAACTTGCGATTGTCTCGAAGTTTTAACCAAGTCTTTAGTTGTGTGCGACTGAATGTTTTATAACTTAATTTGTAACTAAAACCCCTGATTACACTTAAAGAAATGCATAAACTAGTTTCTTTACGGAAAATAATGAGGGGAAGCAAACAAGCAGAAAGTGTTGTTTATGCTTAGTAATTTCTTCTTACATATTTTTATATAATCGAGAAATAACGTGTGTCCAAAAAATCTAGACGAATTAAATGTTTACAACTGAAACTGTCCTTTTACATTTATGATTCAGTAAACTAGCATTAAAATATGCCGTATGCTGATATGGAATCACGTACAAGATAAGCTTTCTGAATCAATTAGTTTGAAAAGAATAACGGGTAGGAAGTTACATGTATCTATTAATCATTAAAATGAGAACCATTTATTCTGAAAACTTATCAGCTAAAAAAATACCGTCAAAGTCCACCATGAAGGCTTCGAAAATGGGGATGAATGACATTTAAAAATTTTTTTTTTAAATATGAAAGTAAAATAACTGTACATTGAACAGGAGTTAAGATCAATGTATTACAAACATGCCATATAAAATTCACAATACATGAACAAATTACTCCAAAGTTATATTTTATTATGCAATTAATTACAGAAAAATAAGCTGTTTAAAATTTAATATGTTTTTATACATCTTTCTTGAAATGTACCACATAATTCATTTTTGCGTTCATTTTTATACGCAAAAAGTTGAAAAATTAATTTTCACGTGCATAATTTAATCAGGTTTTCAACAAGTTAAAAAGTCTAACTACATGTCGTCGATAAATTACCATTTTATAATTTCCATTTGAAAGTCATTGAATAACAGTAATAATAACAAGTCATAAAGAATTTGATTTTAAAATACCCAATAGTCGCAAAGATACAGATATTAGAAACACGTCTTCCGACATGCAAAATTGATAAAAATACCTTGGAATGTTTAACAATTTCCAATCTACACATGGATAAATACATCATAGTCGAAGTTTATCAGGTACTGTTTACATATTGTTACGTGGGCGGCCGCGTAATTTAGGCATGGCTACAAAAAAGGTACAACCCTGTAATAAACCAGAGTCTCGTTATTCGAGAGAGGGATATACTTATCTATGTTACGTACGTTCGGTACGAGGTTCGTCAAGCGACTCGTCACTTCGTGCCAATCGTGCCATATTCGTAACAATTTATTCAGCCAACAACCAACGACAAAAGAGTTACGGTTAAGGGTGCGGACTCCTGCGCGCAGCGCTCCAAGCGGCCGCTAGGGGAAGCTCGAATGAGAATGTGTGGCACACACACACTCCGCTAGATTAGCCTATATGTATACGAGCAGAGAGGAAACTCGTACGAGATTTCAAGCTATTTCAAGGTTTCGCGGGGCCCCTTTTCACAGCGAAAAAACGCAAAAGTAGGAGTTTTGAGTATACACGTTGTGGTTAATAAATTTTTGATTGCCTCGTGGAATTGCTCAGGAAAACAGTCACGTGTTTAATTCAATGTTTTAATAAATAGAAGAAATATATATATAGGAACTCTTGCTTTACAATATATATGAGAAAAAGAAATACACGATATAGAGATAATACTATGAGATTGCACAATAGCTTTTGGATTAGATTTTTATATATTACAGACAGATCAGACTCAGACAGACGCGTGCAAACACATCAGACAGAAAACGGCAGACTACACTAGGACAGACAAAAGACGATAGACCACACGCATTCGTACCAACTTACAGACACACTACACACAACGCAATCATACCAACCAACGCAGTTATACAGACGCATAAAATAAATAACATATAAGGAAACTAATTAACAGTCTTCAACACACGTCCACTAAATGAAAGATAAATCTAGTGCGCTTGACTATAGAGACAGCCTACTTTTGCAATACTGAGGCGTACTTTGGGATATTCGGCAGCATGATGCCCATCAGAAATCGTTGTAGGCCCCGTGACGTCACGACATTTTGAATCTTTAAGTATCTGGAGATTTAGGGTTCTTATAGAGACACCTGGACGCACGCCCGCTAGCGAGGGCACATACAATGTTCATGAAACGTCTATTATGTTATTTATTTACGTATTTTAGGCGTAAAAAGTAGACTTCGAGAAAGACATAGTTCCGGCATTTGTCGCTACGAGCGCTGATATCTGTATTAGAAGTCTACTTTTTACGCCTAAAATACGTAAATAAATAACATAATAGACGTTTCATCAACATTGTATGTGCCCTCGCTAGCGGGCGTGCATCCAGGTGTCTCTATAAGAACCCTAAATCTCCAGATACTTAAAGATTCAACATGCCGTGACGTCACGCGGCCTACAACGATTTCTGATGGGTAACATGCTGCCGAATATCCCAAAGTACGCCTCAATATTGCAAAAGTAGGCTGTCTCTATCTTCAAGCGCACTAGATTTATCTTTCATTTAGTGGACGCACAGAGTGGTATTTGGGCTGAAAACCTGGCCAAAAATCGAAATTGTAAATATTTACATACAGGGTTGTGTTTGCGTCCCAGAATGGATACATAAACATGCAATCACGTGGTGCACCCCTTATCATTAATTACCCATACAGTCATGTGCCGCAAAAAAGTTTTCACAAGTCTTCGCATTACAAAAAAATAATGCTCCAAATATAACCCCTTTTGGTTGAGCTGGACTTAAGAGGACTAAAAATTTTCAAGTTTCCCGTATGCGATGCTATACAGGTTCCTGGCAAGAATTTAGAAGAAGTTAGAACACCGCGCCGCCTATTGGATGTTTGTTTATCATATGCGCTGAACACCCACCATCTATCCTGCGTATGCGCTCAACAGTAGACACTACAAATATCCAATTTGGCAACGCTCTAACCTGTACAAAACGCTTAAAATTGCTCATGTTTACACGTGTATAACTTTTCAACCAGTGAACTCCGGTAACCAAAACCTGATTCGTATAGCATCGCATACGGAAAACTTGAAAATTTGTAGTCCTTTTAAGTCCAGTTCAGCCAAAAGGGGTTATATTTGGAGCATTATTTTTTTGTAATGCGAAGACTTATGAAAACTTTTTTGCGGTATACTAATTCTAGATATCCTGAAGTTCAACAACACGTAACATTTATGCTGTGGCGATGAGTGGTATATGTTTAAAAACACTAATATATGCAAAAAAGTTGTAGCGTCCGGTCGTACGCACGAGAGAAAGTTGTTTCTTTCGTACAAACGGCCAACGTAATTTACGACTCTCGTTCGACGAAACTATTTTTGAGTCGACGATTTCCAGATTTTTGCCGTCGCATGTTTAGTAGAGTTTTTCCTAAAGCCCTCAATAGTAAACAGAGACCGTCGTAAATTAGGGGATTAGCTTAAGGGCAATCGAGGCGGACTCATCGGTCTAACGCCACGGGGACCGGCGCGGGTGGCCCGAAGGAAAGTCCCACGACAAATTCACCCCCTCCGATCACCTCGCCGTTCCGAGAACAAGCGCGCTAAGGGCGTAAGGAATAGGCGGTGAAACGGAAAAACGAATAACCCTGATTGGAAGGACCCAATGCGTGGGGTTAGCCAATCAGGGTGTTTAGGAATTTTACCAGGGCAAACTCGGGATAAAAGACGAAGCGAGAGAGAGTCCAAGGAGATACGCCGAGTCGTGTTCAGCGGAGTCGGATTAAACGTTTTTGTACAGTTCATGAAAGTTATCAACCCCTCATACAAGTGAGATTTATTGAATAAACACCTTAAAAACCACAAAGTCATGAAAATCCAAGAACTTTTAGTCATGCTTGCAGATCGGTAAAAACGCGTACAAAAAAAATTTAATATTGACAAAAATATGATTAATATAATGTACATACCTTGCGTAACAATATCCATCACAAATTTCGCCACAAAGATTACTTACAAAATAAATATTATCACGAGAAACAGATGCGTACGAACGGAATGCTGCGAATAAACAGATGCCTATCGAACAAATGCTATGTTCTAAGTGCAGGCACGGATGACTGTATGGGTAATCAATGATAAGGGGTGCACCACGTGATTGCATGTTTATGTATCTATTCTGGGACGCAAACACAACCCTGCATGTAAATATTTACAATTTCTATTTTTGGCCAGGTTTTCAGCCCAAATACCACTCTGTGGGACGTGTATACTCAAAACTCCTACTGAGGAGAGTAGGATCCCAGACCACAAATACCGTAGGAAATTAGGAAGAAGGGGGAGGGTTCCGTGGGTGAGCGCGTTAGTCGATCGGCTACCACCGCGAAGGCCCGGGTTCGATTCCCGGCGCGGTGCCTTCCTTTTTCCTGAGATCCTACACTTGGGGGCTCGTCAAGGATGGGGGGAGCACCGATCACCGCACAATGGCGACGATGACGGACGAAGATGAAACAAAGTACGAAATACGAAATGTGAAGTTACGAAACGGGGTTGTGTTGATGGCGCTGAGGCCAAACATACACAAAAAGACGATCATGCTGTAATGAACATTCGAGGGCGAATGTCATTTGCAGGACGGCCGAGTGTGGGATTAGGACCCCCGAGACCACAAATACCGTAGGAAATTAGGAAGAAGGGGGGAGCGTTCCGTGGGTGAGCGCGTTAGTCGATCGGCTACCACCGCGAGGGCCCGGGTTCGATTCCCGGCGCGGTGCCTTCCTTTTTCCTGAGATCCTACAGTTATAACAATCAAGTTTTCCATTAGTAGAGAATCACATAAAACCAAGTAAAATTGGTCTCAGATTAACAGAACAAAATTCTGCTAGATTATTAAAATGTTCCGTCGCAAGGAACCGTACAAAGGGTCTTTTCTTCAGATTTGTTTATGGCGTCTACGTGATTCTGAGGCCACTTTCAACGATTGATGCACATTTGGTGACCACTCGAGCCATCGCCTAACTTTCGTATTTGTTTCGCCTCCTTAAGAGTTGCGCGTCATAAATCTATCACTGACGAAGGATATTCCCGACCGAAAAGTACGGTTCCCGGGTTACCTAGCTTCGCCCTCGGAGGGAGTCGGGTACGGTCCCACGCTTTCCTCGGGACAGGCTTGCTTAGGGCCGATCTAAGAGTCACCAAGAATGCACTGATTAGGACATGCAGAGTTCGGCAAGAACCAATCAGTGCACTTCTTCAGCATGGCAATGAGTGTCACCGCCTTGACACCCCGAAATGGAGGACCGCCTTCACGATACAACGAAGGGTCCTCCCGAAACCGCGACATTCAGTCGGTCGCAATCAAACAGTCGAAGTCGAACCTTCGCTGGTATAGATCAATGAAAACGAACGAAGACACATTCGAATGAGACAAAGAGTCTATCGAAGTCGACGTCAAGTTCATTCAACGATCTCGTACAATCGAATCGATCGAGATTCGTAAAATTCAAATGGAGTTCATCGTCGCGAACTCCCACGCGTATAAGGCGAATCCTCTAGCAGGCCTGGGACGAAACGCTAAACCTCACAAATTCATAAATCGAAATAATCATTGAATCGGCTATCTAAAATTAATTTGGCGGGTAGTAAATCGGTGATTTCAGAGTTGACGTGTCCGTCACAATCGGGCTTAAAATTTGCAACTTTAAGTGGATACGAATCATCCGCGCGTCGCTCTCGAGATTCGCACCGAACAAAAATGAATGGCCTTTAGTTATTTCACAAATTTGGAAGAAATGCTTTAAAGAGAACGTGAAATACACATTATTTAATCATATGATTGGTCTATAATAGTCACCCTTAACAACGTGCTTTACTATTAGGAGGTTGAATAAGTTCTCGCTGTTTTTTTTATGAAATGAATGCTTTATTTTAAAAAATTGGTAAAAAATGTGTTCTTGAAAGTATTGTCTCTCGCTAGCCATTACTTTTCCCCACCTTTCTGGCAGCATAGTAATTCCATGTCGGAAAAACGACACGTCTTTTGTGGCAATCCAAGAGTGGACCCGTTTTTTAATATCTTCATAAGATTGGAAGCGCTGCTCAGCCAGGTCATGTGTCATTGATCGGAACAAATGGTAATCTGATAGGGAAATGTTTGGTGAATACGGCGGGTGGGGTTGTACTTCCCATTTAAGTGTTTCCAAAAACGTTTTCACCGGTTTTGTAACATGTGGCCGCGCGTTGTCATGCTGAAAAATCGCTTCAACTCGTGCGGCACCCAACGTCCTTCCTGTGAATCATTCCTAATGCTTTCAAACGTTTCGAATCTGTTGTGTGATCAACTCCTAATGATTCTGCAAGTTCAGCTAGTATCTGACACGAGTCTTCATCGAGTAATGCCTCAAATTCTTCGTCTTCAAGCTTTTGTTGTCCGCCAGGGCGTTCTTTATCTTCAAGATCAAAATCATTCTTTTTGAAACGTCTAAACCAATCTCTGCATATTGTTTCCGACAGAACATGGTCGCCGTAGGTGTCAACAAGAATTCTGTGTGCTTCAGTTGCAGATTTTTTTTTAATAAAATAGTGTAGTAAAATTCCCCGCAATTACTGTTTCTTTGGCATGAAATTCTACATGTTTAGCACAATGAAAGAAAAATTGTTTATACTTCAGTGGAATGACATACACTGAATTTTAACTTTGCATATATGTAGTACTTCATTATAGATACGTTACTATCTGAAACTAAATTCACGCAGTTCTGGTATTACCACCTTTCGGAAAACCGCGAGAACTTATTCAACCTCCTAATATATCCTAAGGTTTCGTACTCTGTATTTGATGCAGAAGCGTTTTACGTTAGGTCAGATGGGTTAATGTCATACATGAAGCATGAAGCTTCATTCCTAAAACTTTCTTCAACTACTCTCTATATTTTCGTTTTCATCGACGAATGTGAAAGTAATTAAAGACAGCTTAAAGTGTTCATAGTTTACGTGATTTATCATGCGTCAGATTACACAACTTTGTCTGTCACGACTCCTTGAACGCTAACCGTAACGTATGTGAAACGGTCGAACGATTCATCATAGAAGGCGATCGTGAATAATGGTAGTAACGTTTGCCGTAAAACCTGTCGTACTGTAAGTTGGATGGTAGATAAATAGAAATGTGCGTCGTCGCACGGCAATCGCTTTTAACGATTTCCATTACGACTTCGGTGTCTAGCTTTAATTTCATGTCAATGCTGCGCATACCATATTTCGGTAGGATTCAACATATGTTTCCATGATAAATCGTTCCTCAGTGCGTCTACTTATTATATTAGCAGGAACAGATGAGTTAGTATGCATTATCGATATCAATGCATGTGTTCGTTCATTACTTTCAGGGCTTCTCTCTGTAATCTTATCATCTTGAAGAGATTACAAAAAATGAAAGCTCAGTTTTTATAGGCAAATGTCACTAAGCACTTAGGTATACAAACTTTAACCCTCGTGCACCACTGCGGTCAACTTGATCCCAATCTTTGTTTTAAATTATTTTTTAGAGATACACATACAATCGCCTCAATTAATCGTCAGAAAGTAAGTTAACGATCGCAATTTGTGGAGAAATGGATATGATTTTGTTTAATTATAATGACATCTATTTTATCAATATGTTTTCTTTGTTTAGTCATTGCATAGAAGGTAAAACCAAAACAAAAACTGGATTTCATACTAATAATTACACAAAAACAAATGAAAAATATATATTTTTGTACATAAAAAAGCAAGGCAATATGTCCAAATCAATATTAAATATTGTATAGTTTAATCAAGTTAATAGTGAGTGTGGCATCCTGCTGCATCAATTATATCAAAGCTTTAAGGCGATTTAATATGCTATCTGTCGATCTAAATCTGATAACTTGTATAACCACATTTAAAGAAAATGTATGTAGCCTCCGATACCATTATCCTAATCAGTTTGCCATATGTTGTTGTAATAAATTAGTTAGTGTGCTTCTTTAAGGGTTGCTGTTTCAAGGTTCAATTTCTCATGTAAACGGGTCAAAAAATCGATTTTTCTTGTATTGTGTTAAAAAGGTGGACTGTATAATACAATCCAACGCTTCTCAACGGTGGCGCGAATATGAGGAAATAGGAATTTTATGGGAAAGTAAATTTTAGTACACCGGGTTTATATTGATAGTGACCCACCTGATGGTGGGTCGTTTATTTGATCAAAAATCAATCCCCGTGGAGCAGGCGATCCGCGTGCGTGCTCGGTCTTCTCGTGGTGGTCTCTTTGATAAGATTTTAGTTTGAAGAGTAATTTTAGGATTTTACTTTACTGATTTTACTATTACATATATTTATTTTAGTCAAGTTCACACGTGTTTACACACAGAATGGTTCTTAGAGACTAGCTCGCTCGTCACTCGTGTCGCTTCACGCATCCACACACACACACACACACACACACACACACACACACACACACACACACACACACACACATTCATACGTTCGATTCGGTCGATATGGTCACTCGATATGCCACAGATTCGCAGTTGCCTATCTAACATATGATTTCTTCACACCCTTAAACGCCTATCGACGCTGGGTCTGTAAATCAAAAGTACCGAGCGAAGATGTTAAACACCTACACTCAGCGACAAAAAGATGGCACACCCGTAAATATTGATATTTCTTAAAACTGTGATAAAATTTGATATGTTTCTCTCCGTGTATGTACTTCGGTGGAGCTTCAAGGTTGATTACAGATTCCAGTCTAAACGTAAACAACCGGGGTCACCAATGCGACAAAATGATGGTACAGTCTTAAAATTCTTTCTCTGCAGTTAACACTGGACCGTCAGACTGTTTGTATCACGTACTGTTTTACTGTGCATTAGATATTGTGTGTGTTTCTTATTATCTGCTATTGAAATTACACTATGGGTAGTGGCAAACGTTTATCCGATGCTGAAATAAAAACGATTTTGATATTATATAAAGAAAATTACTCAATTTCAAAAATTGCACGTGTTATACATCGGAGCAGAAAAGTGGTGTATAATTTATTAAAAAATCCCAAAACATATGGTAAAAAGAAGACTTCCGGTCGAACGAAAGCAGTAAGCAATCGCGGAAAACGTGCAATTTTAAAAGAAGCTTCGAATTCTTCGGGAACAGCACGACAAATCGCTAAAGCAACTGGCGTACATACAAATGTACGTAATGTGCAAAGGATAATAAAAGAATGTCCGCACTTGGTACGAATGAAATTGAAAAAAAAAACCACCTTTAATCGCTCAGCATAAATCGGAGCGTCTGAAATTTGCACAAGAGCACATACATTGGAGAAAAAAAGTGACGTCGTATTGATTTTAGCGATGAGAAAAGGTTTAATCGAGATGGGCCGGATGGTTTCGCACACTATTTTCACCACCTGCGGAAAGAAGAAAGAATATTAAGTCGCAGACACATGGGTGGCGGAGGAGTAATACTTTGGGCCGGAATTGGGTATCGAGGAATGACTGAAGTAAAATTTATAAAGAAAACTATGAACAGCAAAATTTATATAGATTTGATAGACGAACAATTAACTAAATTTGGACAGACAATTCCGGGGAAAATTTTACATTTCAGCAGGATAACGCAAGTGTGCATACTGCAAAATGCGTTAAGCAGTACTTTGAGCAAAACAAAATTAGTGTCTTAAAGTGGCCAGCGAGATCGCCAGATCTCAACATAATTGAAAATTGTTGGGCACAACTAGCAAGACATGTTTATGAAGGCGGAAGACAATTCCAAAGCCTTGCAGATTTAAAAACGTGCATAGAACAAAAATGGACAAAAAACGGCCATAATATATTAAAAATCTCTTTAAGTCACTTCCGAAACGTATGTTGGCAGTACTGGAAAATAAGGGAGGCCACACCAAGTATTAAACATAATGTTATATATTTTATGTAGATACGTGAATCACGTATTTTTTGTATACGTGCCATCATTTTGTCGCACTGTTTTAATTTAGATAAATAAAAGAACTTTTCCTTTACTTTATTTTTTGCAGTGTAGCTCATTTCGCAATACAAATGTATAGGTATCAAGAATGAGTATATTTATCATGGCCAAGTGATGAAAACGTTGAATTTTCGAGGTGTGCCATTTTTTTGTCGCTTAGTGTATATGATACGTAACGTACCCGTTCGAGACACTGTTTCTCGTATTCTCCTGACGGCGATAATCGCTATCGTGGAGAGGGAATACAGCCGATCTGCTCAAAGAGCAAAGTTAGTGGACTGTATTTGGTGACGTATCTCGATAACCGAGAATTCGCCCGCTCGCACTGGCGTAGTCACGGTTAAACCAATTCTACTACGTGTGCGTTAGCGTAGGGGTGGCGATTAATCTAACAAGGAGGTTGTAAGGCTCCAAACTCGATAATCCAGCCGAATTATCCCGTTCTCCAATAATCTTGATTCCCAGCACACCCGTGACTCAATACATCACGCAGCTGTAAAAATCTCGGTGGAAGATGTGGTCCAACTCACCACTTACACGCGCAAAAGCCACTATACATATACAACGATATAGGCCATTTGAAGCGACATTTTCCTTTGCAAAAATGGCCGTTTCGGCTTCGTTAAGGAGTTATTAACGAAAAACACGGACCAATCAGAGCGCGACCTAGAGGCGTATTGGCAGAGACGGCCGCGCGCGACAGAAGTCGAGCGATGGTGATACACCGCGGTCGAAAGCAAGGAACAAACAAGGGACCGCGCGCCTCCGTAATATCGCGGTGCAGCGTTCGCTTTGAATAATTTTAATTCCGTCGATTTTAAAGCGCCTGCCTTTTCAAAAAATAGGTCCGTAAGCAGGAGACTTGGAGCTGTCACTCCGTTTTTTCCGCATTTTTAAAAAAGTCCCGGCTATAGGAAAATTGCATTTGTTTAAAACATTTTCAAGATAAATGGTGAAAAAACCATTTTTTCCAAATCGAAATATTTTCAATAGATACTCTTCTGTGTTCACTATAAGCTCCTAAAAACTCTTCCCATTCCATTTGAAAACACGGTTCCATCGAACAGTTGCTGCAATGAAACTCGGCAGTGTGCTGTTGAAAGGCTGTTAACCTCGCCAGCTGTTCTGAACTAGTCTTCCTACGATCGCAAGCATGGACGGACGGTTTTTCGTGCACGGGCAGTTGAAACAGTCGATTTACGTGCATCAAATTTGAACTAGTTGTGTGGACTTCATTCAACGTTTGTGGACCCAATTTATATGTGTGAATAATTTTACTGTGATCGTGAATAAATTAATAATGTGGGCAGGATTGTACAGTGAATGGACATTGACCCCTTCTGCTCGATAATTTCATAGAGCGAATAATTAAAATGCTCTTGTGAATTTTACGAGTAGGCAGGTTCAATGTTGCACACCGAATAATTTGTGAATACAGGAATCATTTTTACCTCGCTACAGGAATCATTTTTACCTCGTGAGAACCAAGGTAAGCAAGGCTTTCTCAGTATTGACGGTGTTAGAGTGTGCGGTGCTGTTCGTGCCGTGCGCCTTCGCGTCGTTCTCTTTAAATAATTTTAATTCCGTCAATTTTAAAGCGCCTGCCTTTTCAAAAATAGGTCCATAAAGAGGAGACTTGCAGCTGTCACCACGTTTTTTCGAATTTTTAAAACAGTCCCGGCTATAGGAAAATTGCATTTGTTTAAATCACCTGCAAAATAAATGGTGAAACAACCATTTCTTCCAAATCGAAATATTTTCAATAGATACTCTTCTGTGTTCACTATAAGCTACTAAAAACTCATTTTCCTCGGTACGTTAGTTCTAGTGTTATAATTTAATGAAAAAAGGTTCTTTACACGTCTGTAAAACCAACATTTTTTAAGATTTCGAAAAATCCTTCGAGATTCCTTCATAGGTTACTAAAGACTACAACATATTCAAATTTGAACTATCCGACATAGGACTCGAAAAATTTTCTTCTCTTGTTTGTTCCTTGCTTTCGACCGCTGTGTATCACCATCGCTCGACTTCTGTCGCAAAACCGTGCACTGTTTATACGATCAAGACACGAATAATACCGGTGCCTGATCGCGGTCACTATTGCTTGTATAAAGGTCGAGTTATACAGACGACTTTGTCGGATCAGACAGAAAAATTTGTTTGTGCCACGCGCAGCAGGGAGTCGTCACCCGCTCGAAATTTATGACCTCTCAGACTCGAAGAAAAAGTATCTTTGAGAAGTCGGTCTCCGATATCGGCTTGCGAACACTCATTTAAACCTGTGTAAATATTTCTGTCTGATCCGACAAAGTCGTCTGTATAACTCGACCTTAACGCTGTGCGAATATTCTGTAGCGGGCTCATAAAGGGAGTTTCGCTCGGTTCTAACGGTCGTACGGCAGTGAAAAATATGTACTTTTGTTATCAAAACTCGGAAAATCCGGAGTTTGAAAATGCTTGCTTGGCTTTGTCGACTTTCTTCGAATAATCGAAACGGTCTCGTAAGCGAGCGTAGTTTCGTTCGATTAGTCGTTTGCAATTGTTAAAAGCAATTGCTTGCTAACAAACTTGTAGCAAGTGTTCGTTAGCACGACTCGAAAGTATGTGACAGCCGGAAGGACTGGTGAGCAAGTGCTCATCAGAACGTCTTGATAGCAAGAGACAGAGAACCGGCAGGCTTAGACAAACGTCGCGCGAATGTCAGCTGAGCCGCTACGCGGCACTGTCTCGCTCTTGCCTGCCCGTCTCTGTTCAATACACATATACTGTTCTCTTTCTCTCTCTCTATACCTTCGCGACGCGAGTTTCAATTTGAACATTATTTTCGACCGGTGCTCAACGGCTTACCGTGTTTATCGGCTAACTTTTACCGGTAACCAGAAAGTCACACCGTTTTTGCTCAATTTTTGTGGGTAAACGAACTCCTCGGACGAATAACATCGGAAGACTCACCGACACAGATAAATCGCGATAATCGCGAAATTAAGCAAATGTTCAAAACTAACGCGATATTTAAACATATTGTATTTTTTAAAAGCACAAAGCGGTGTCGGTATAAAAATTAAAATGCATTTTTCTCGAAATGTACTTTCTTCATTGAAAACTACGTGGTCGATTGCATTGAAATTTTAATAAGCTATTCTACATAATACTCGCTAACGCCGATACCACAATTCTACTTTCACGTTGAATTTATTATACTCTTCTATTGGAAAATTACCGGAAAAAAAGTGAAATTTCGAAATATGCACTCGAAGCACTTGGGCCAATTTCCAAAATAAATTAGAATCATCTTGATATTTTTGTTTCACGTCAGCATGATGCGATTTTTAAACTTACATTTATTGTAGGCGAGATAGAAACAAATAATGGAAACTGTAAACACAAACAAGTAATTGAAAATTGTTCTGTATGTTAGCGTCAACATGTTTTAAGCCAGGTCAAGAGATTTATGGCAGGGTCTTGGCCTGCGTGAGATCTCGAAGAGGGATGCTTGAGACTAAACAGAACCGTCGATGGGCGATGGCAGGCGACCGCGTTGGGTATTCCGGCTATCGGCCGTCACGGGGATGTTTATGAGAAACAGCTGAGTGAAAGTTTGGAATGATTTCATGAAAGAGAGAGATAGCAACGAGTGCATTGCATAAAGATTGGGACTCTGTCCTGAAGGATCTGGCCACGGAGTGAGGAAGGCACGGGGTGTCTTCTGGAAAAAGGACTGTGTTAGACCACTCAGCACTTAGCCCAGAACCTTCAAGGTGTACGGTCTCGAGAAATCTTTGACATGTACGACAAAAGAGCTATAAAGTGCTTAAATTATCTTGATTTACAAACTAATTCAATTGTTTTTATTTTGTGTGTCTAGCAAAAATTATTCTTCAAAGTTGTCAAGCATCTATCATTACTGTTTAAATATCGCGTTAGTTTGAAACGTGCTTGAATTTCGCGATTATCGCGATCTATATTCGTTGGTGACCTCCTCGATGTTATTCTTCCGAGGAGCCAAATAACCAACAATAGTTCAAGTAAAAACGACGTGACTTTCTGGCTACCAGCTAATGTCAGCTGATAAACACGGCGATCGGTAGATCAACGTGCAAAACGTTCAAATCAAACTCGTGTCGCGAAGGTATAGAGAGACAAAGAGAAGAACATACAAACATACATTGAACAGAGACAGGCGAATAAAAGAGAGACTGCGCCGCGTAGCGGATCAGCTGACACTCTTGCGACGCTTCGTCGCCGCTGCCAGTTCGCGTAGACACTTGCTCACGAGACGTGCGAGAAGTAACTCGCTTACGAGTATTCGCAGCTGTCATTGTTCTCCAGTCGCGCTGTCAGATACTTGTAACAAGTCTTTGACGGCGACGCTATTGGCAACGACTGTGCGAAAGAAACTGGTCTCGTGCTCGAGATCGTTCCACCCGTTGTAAGAGAATTGACAAACACGAACGAGATATCGAACTCCGGATTTTCCGAGTTCTCGATAATCGAACGTGATACATTCACTGCCGTGCGACCTTTCGGACCGAGCGACGCTCCCTTTACGAGCTCGCGACAGGATATTCGAACAGAGACGTACAGGCAATAGTGACCACGATCGAGCACCGGTATTGACCGTGAGTCGATCACATAAAAAGTGCAGGGTTGTTGTTTCACCGCACAAGTGTATTTCGGTGTGGTTGACGCGAGTTTCGTGTTCGTTCCCCGAATTTACTGCCCGCCGTTCAAGAGAAACTCTTGATTAACACGCTTACGTTATACGCCGCTTCTATTGTACGCAGATAGTCGATCTTGTGCGTGTAAGCGTGCAAGGGAAACTCTTGGAAGGAATCGTGTTTCCGATTCCGTACGGCCACCCGTGTAACATGGAGGACACTCTTTTCGAGTCCTGTACCTGCAATAAGCCCTGGCATACGCTTTGACGTCCCAGCGCAGCAGATACCGGAGACACGAATTGTGAAGGTCAATTTCCCTTACGCCCTTGCCTTTTCTACGGAATTCGCATATTATACGGTGTCGGAATTGACTGGTCCAGCCACAGGTCTCGACTTGTAAGTCCTAGCTACGTCCCCCTCCTCTGAGTGAGAGAGCGCGACAAAGATCTCGGCAGGCTTGACCCGTTCAACCAATATAGTCGCTCCTTCCATATACGCCGTCGTCATTACGTCTGGGCTAAGATTACGAGTGGGAATAGTGACTGGTTGAACACGCTTACAATACACGCCGCTTCTATTGTGCGCAGATAGTCGATCTTGTGCGTGTAAGTGGTGAGTTGGACCACGTCTTCCACCGAGATTCCTATAGCCGCGTGACATATTCAGTCACTCGCGAGCTTTGAATCAAGGTTGTTGAAGCACGGGTTAATTCGGCTGGATTATAGAACTTGGAGACTTACAACCTCCCTGTAAGATTAACCGCCACCTTTACGCTGACGCCCACGCAGTAGTATCGGTTTAACCGTGACTACGCCAGTGCGAGCGGACGGATTCTCGATTATCGAGATACGTCAAAAATATACAGTCTACTAACTCTGCGTTTTGAGCCGTTTGAACGGATGCGTACGTGTCACGAACGGATACGTATCGTATCGAATAGGTGGTTTCACACCTTTGTTCGTTATCTATTTATTCAGACGCAAACGTCGCTAGACGTCCAAGGGACAACCCAGAGGAGACGGAGGAGTCGCGAACCGCCATCTTCCAAGAGGATTATTTTGATTCAATAAACGGCCCACCATCAGGTGGGTCACTATCAATATAACCTCGTTGTACAAAAAATTTACTTTCCCTCACACTCCTATCTCCTCATATTCGAGCCACCGTTGAAAAGTTGTTGGATTGTATTATACAGTCCACCTTTTTAACAGAGTTACTTTTTTATCGAACAACTTGATTTTGTAAATCGGCCCTAAAGTGCCATAAGAATTAAATGCCATGCAGATTTTTTTTAAATCGGGAATTTAGTATGTCAGAGTACTACAAAATCAGCCTACGCGTGCGAGGTTTATGTAAATCATCATACGCGTGAAAAATATTTATTTAAAAATATAGTAATCGAATGACGAAGTGTTGGTACCAAAATCTAGTTACACATACTGTCCGTCCATCAGGAGATGGCAGCGAGAAACTTGTAGATACCACCTGACCTCCCTTCTAAGCGCTACGCGTCTACCGCTACTGGCCGAATCGCTCGACAAAGACGGAAACGCGCGCATTAGTGTGACTAGAACAGAGAGATGTGGTGACGCTGAGCGCCTATGTCGACCGTTCCCGCCAGAACGTAAGCGTAAGAGTGGGGTACGCAGCCTGGCACCTAGAGTGGGGTCTCGCAGCCCCCCTTCACCCTACTGTCGAAAATCACTGACATCTCCTGATGGATGGACATGTTGAATATTCAATCGGACGGACATATTCAACCACCATATTGAAGATCAGTACATTCATGAAGAAAGGCTACGAATTAATTCGTACACCATATATCTAGATACAAATAAAAAAACTGCTGTGCGATTAGTATACAAAAATATTAATTTCGCATAAACATTGTTGTTCAATATTTATTCCAATTTAGCATTGCGTTCCGTGACTCGTTTATTTCAGTATAATAGATTTCTTATACTGCTCGAGCCTGGTTCTTATGTCGATTCTTACCCGCGCCAACGACGGCTTAGACATAATAACTTCGCGTTTCAGGTGTTTTTCATCACCTCGCCGAGCTCAGCTCATCGAGCTCGACGCGTGCACCGCGGTGAACGACCGTGGTTGTAAACTGATTCGGCGCCGTCTGTTTATATTTCGCATCGTGCTTGTGTTGTGGGCCATCGTTCCGATATTCCATATTTTAAATCCAACGTCTATTTTCCATTATCTCCCTCGCCGCACCTATCGTTAGGGCAATGCCCCGATATTGCCAACGAACGTTAGGTGCTGACGGTTCCCTGCAATTTCGAAGATCCCACTCCTCAATCCTTCCGAACCGATGGTCCCAAGCAAGTATAAGTAGGCGCGCCGAAACCGCGCTCGCCCTCGTCGCTTCCGACTGTATCGATCGCTTGATCACCTCGCTGTTCTATTTATTTTTGTGCGCGGCACACATTTACATCTTCTTCGCTGCAATTCTCGTGAGCTTCACGAGAATTCATCTGTACATACAACTCGTGAGCTTCACGGTTTGTATCATCAGTTCATCATAACATTGTAACATATCTCATCTCATATCTGTACCATATTTCATACCCTTTTCTGTATATTTCTGTTATACTATAATTTTTGTTACCTACACTCTCTACACTTCACATACCTCTTCATTTCCGTTTCCTGTTAGCTAGAGTTTCAACAATTGTTCTTTTGTGTAATTCAGTAAAATCCATTTGTAAAACTCCCATATAATTCATTCAATTTTCTTGTAGAGGTACCAGTTAGCCAATGAGAATATAAATAAATTTGAAGTTGTAATATTTACAATTGTTTACAACAATTTTTATTCAACGAACGTACACAAATAATGCGCCAGTAAAAGTGCACACAGGGTGCGGCAAGATAACTTCCTTATTTGACATATGCGCTCGGAAGCTGATGGGAATCTCAGACGGGTGTGCATGGTCTCGTTCGAGAGAGGGGATCCTGAAGTTTTGTTAACTTGTGTTTATGTCGTCATCACGCGTTGGAGTAACGAGCAACGAGCGTTTGCCTTAGAGGCCTATTTTTTAAACATCCGCACAGTGGTCCCAAATCCCGAAAACACGGCCAAAACCTCTAAACGTAATTTAATGGACTCAAAAATTCGTACTCGGGGGTTTTCGGGGTCGCTGATTACGAATATGAAGATGAAATTATAAAAAACAAAATGGCGGATCCAATATGGTGGACATGTACATTAAAAAATGGTTATGCCTGCTTGGAAAATGATCTTTTGGGGTCTTTGGGGTCGCTGATTACGAATATGAAGATGAAATTATAAAAAACAAAATGGCGGATCCAATATGGTGGACATGTACATTAAAAAATGGTTATGCCTGCTTGGAAAATTATCTTTTTGGGATCTTTGGGGTCGCTGATTACGAATATGAAGTTGAAATTCCAAAAAACAAAATGGCGGATCCAATATGGTGGACATGTACATTAAAAAATGGTTATGCCTGCTTGGAAAATGATCTTTTGGGGTCTTTGGGGTCGCTGATTACGAATATGAAGTTGAAATTCCAAAAAACAAAATGGCCGATTAAAATTTAGACAACAATTCGCATTAAATGTGTTTTGAGTGGTTGATAGGTAAAAATGTACAAATGACAAGCAAAATTGCACTTTGTATATCAAGAATTAGTATAATTGTACAATAAATTATGTACATAAGATTTAATCATCCGAATCGCAGCAGATATCTATTCAATTCACAATGATTATAAAGAAATGCTTACTAACAATTGTAAAATCGCATTTTTAAAATCCATAGGAAGTTCCATCGAAGTTTACCGTCGTATGAGCAGAGTGGCGCCTAGTGGCAGTTAGTTTGTATAAATTTTGAAAGATAAATGTATTAACAACACATCGGAAAAGGAATTTTGATGGTACTCCGTGGAACTTTGAACTTATCTCTACGTTTCTACAATACGCGCATCAAGTTTCACCTTCTACGTTCTCCAAAGAATATTTCCATCGTGTAACGTAATGACTAACAATTTTGGAGATACAAAAACAGATAAACATTCTACTTACTTCCAGGAACAGCATCCATTTTGCAGAATTGAAATTGATGCACTATTTTGAATGTTATGCACTTTAGAAGGGTGCGTTCAATTTCCTACTAATGCGCGCGACAAATGCTCATCAAACGAAGGCTAACTTTGAACTGACTACTGAACCGCACCATAAAGTTTTTACCTTTTTCCCTGCTGGCATTCAGTGGTCATATCGTCATTTTACCAAACCCTACAATTACAAACTCCTAGGAGGTAGTTTATTTTTGAGGTTTTGGCCATGTTTTCGGGTTTTGGAACCACTGTGAACCGTTCGGTGGTTTCAACCTAGCGCGCCTTCCGAAATCGCTTGGGTCCTGTCCCGGACCGGAAATCAATTCTTTTGTGGGTCACGACGTTCAGGGAAACTGGTTCTGTGCAGAAAAGAAGAACTGGAGATGCACGTCCCATCGGAACATCTGAAAACATCCAAGCAGTAAGGGTCTCAGAATTCTGCATGATGAACTTCATTTCCATCCGTACAAGTTGGCCATTGTACAGGAGCTTTCCGAACGCGACTTTAATTCTCGAAGAAGTGCGTATGAAGCACTTCTTGAACACGTCCCTCGAGACGCGCTTGTGTTTTTCAGTGATGAGGCTCATTTTAATCTGCCTGGATATGTCAGTAAGCAAAATACCAACCGCCCACAGACTCTGGACGGCCTGAAAAGAAACATTCCGAGTGAAACGGCCAACATACCCATCAATATGCTGGAGAGAGTGATAAAAAACAGGAGAATTCGGTTCAATCGACAATGGGGGGCTTGATTTACCCAATGTGATTTTTAAAACGATGTAAACCACAACTTTAAATGTTTAATTTTTTAATAAAAAATTGAAAATGTATCTTCAGTACTTTTTATTTTATTGCATTATGAAATAAGGAAGTTATCTTGGCGCACCGTGTACATAGTAATCTATAGAAATGGATAACCGGTTGCTCAACAAGGATTAAGCGTTTAAATCAAATCTTTTTCGTCTATAATTATTTTACGAATTTGCGAACTAACATGGCATTATTGTTTTTTGTTTCAGATGTTAGCGAGTGAATTAACTTAGGTTGCTATGAACGAGAGCCGTTGCTACGCCGATTCGCCTGCGTTCACTGTACATCAGTCATTCAACCGGAATGGGAAGGCACTTAGGTGTGATTATCATCAACATAGCTCACGCTACTGTACGATATTATAAGTTTGCATGTAATTCGGTGCTGTCCAACGTAAATAGCGGACCTCGCGGCCCATTCCGTATGCTATCTCTGTTGGTATAGTAGAGGAATGCGGGTTAATACTATACGCGTTCCCAGTTTATACAGTCACTCCCATTAAGGGTCCGGACTCCTGATCGAAGCGTTCCAAGCGGCCGCTAGGGGAACCTCGAATGAGAATGTGTGGCACACACAACTCCGCTAGATTCGCCTATACGTATACGAGCAGAGAGTAACTCGTACGAGATTTCAAGATATTTCAAAGTTCCGCGGCGCCTCTTTTGACGGCGAAAAAACGCAAAAGTAGGAGTTTTGAGTATACACGTCCACTAAATGAAAGATAAATCTAGTGCGCTTGACTATAGAGACAGCCTACTTTTGCGATATTGAGGCGTACTTTGGAATATTCCGGCAGCGTGTTGTCCATCAGAAATCGTTGTAGGCCGCGTGACGTCACGACATGTTGAATCTTTAAGTATCTGGAGATTTAGGATTCTTATAGAGACATCTGGATACACACCTGCTAGCGAGGGCACATACAATGTTGATGAAACGTCTATTATGTTATTTATTTACGTATTTTAGGCGTAAAAAGTAGACTTCTAATACAGATATCAGCGCTCGTAGCGACAAATGCCGGAACTATGTCTTTCTCGAAGTCTACTTTTTACGCCTAAAATACGTAAATAAATAACATAATAGACGTTTCATCAACATTGTATGTGCCCTCGCTAGCAGGTGTGTATCCAGATGTCTCTATAAGAACGCTAAATCTCCAGATACTTAAAGATTCAACATGTCGTGACGTCACGCGGCCTACAACGATTTCTGATGGACAACATGCTGCCGGAATATCCCAAAGTACGCCTCAATATCGCAAAGGTAGGCTGTCTCTATGGTCAAGCGCACTAGATTTATCTTTCATTTAGCTGACGTATATACTCAAAACTCCTACATTTGCGTTTTTTCGCCGTCAAAAAAGGGGCCGCGGAACCTTGAGATAGCTTGAAATCTCGTACGAGTTCCTCTCTGCTCGTATACATCGTATACGTATACAGCTCGTATGCATTGTGTGTGTGTGTGCCACCATTCTCATTCGAGCTTCTCCCAGCGGCCGCTTGGAACGCTTCGATCAGGAGTCTGTACCCTCAATATTCGTACACTCTTAAAAAGACGATAACTTGTTTAATATTTGACCATACGACTTGGACTTTTTGAGATGTTAGAATAATTAGTTTACTACATGACGTGGGAAAGAAATTATAAAACAATTGCAATTGGTCGGTATTGCAGAGAAAATACTAAAAGTTGTGTTTTGCAATTTTTTTATGTGGGTTATGTTGAAAATTTAAAACATCCATTTTGTAGATCTGTATCAATTGTATACATTTTCAAATTTTCATCCAATTTGGATTACGTGGAAAACAGCAACAGGCATCGAATGACGTAAGAATCCTTCGATTTATTACAGTTTAAGGCCGAAAATTGTGAAAAGCTCCAATTTTTACAATCTTCAAACAGTTGTAGCTCATTGCAACGTTAGCCGATTTTGGTGAAATATACAGAGTGTAGACAGTTGACACAGATCTACAAAACGTATTTGTTGAATTTTCAATATGGACACACGTAAAACAGTTATAAATAACAACTTTTAGTATTTTCTTTGTAATTCCGACCAATTAAAATTTTTTCAAAATTTCTTTTTTTCAACGTGTAGTAAACTAATTGTTCTAACTTCTCAAAAAAAAAATCCAAGTCACATGATCCAATATTAAAAACGTAATCGTCTTTTAGAGTGTACGAATACTAATGGGAGTGACTGTATGTACAAACACAATAGGGCACGTTAGAGGAAGATGAAATCTGCGTAAGGGGATCTTTCTAGGGACAGCACTGGTTTAATTGCTCGCGTGCAGGAGGGCGTGGAGAGAAGTCTGCACACTGTCCACTGATTTATTGGTCGTAATTGAAGAGAGAAAATCTAAAAAAAACTTCCGATCACGGACGTTACCAGCAATTAATTTCTTGTTCCTTGTTCGTCAACTTTTTGCTCCACTCTACACATTCTTACTAGATTTTTTATCTCACTTTACCTCGCGTACGTTTTTTAGCGTAATTATACTCGGGACGAATCTAAATATTCTATGCAAATCTGCCTGTAAGCGTTTGGCATGTATTGATTTGATAAAAAAAGAAACTTGATATAACGTATAACTAGTGTTGCTTTTTAATAAGTATTTACTAGGTGCCAGTGCTATGTATCTACATATATTCGGTGTAGACAGTTTCTACAAATCACTTAATTCAATACTATGTCTTCATTATTTTAATTTGACCCGCTACTCTTATTATGACGATATTAGTTGAAACCGTGATTCTTTTATTCCATCATCTGTGCACATGAGAAGAAAACGCATAGTAGTAGTTGTTACTAATAACACTGTCCAACAAATTTCAACTTTTTTTACATTTCCTAATAACTGTTGGGTAATTCTTATAGAGTTCTTTGCGCTGATTTCGAATCTGTCCTTACTTTTTCGCCTACACGTACAGTTTTTGAGAAATTTGAGTTTGAAGAAAAGACCTATTTTTTTCAACTTTAAACAAATATTGTGATGTTATTATAAAAGATATTGATTTGTTCTTTGCAGCAAAAGATTCTGTAGACTTTCCCAAATACAGTGATATCCAATATTAATACATTATGAATGTTTAAACATGAATAAACGATCATTAAAGACGGAAAGACACCACTTTTGCACCAATTTTTGAGGATATTTTTGAATTTATCTCAAAAAATAAGGGTCCAGCGTAAAATCGTACTACATCACGCGATAGAGCAGACTTTTATCTTGAGAAACCCCCCTTTGAAGTTTGCAACATAGATGTTTATACCGAACCAGAAAGCAAAATATCTACGCCCGACATGAGTTGCCGCCAGTGGTGCTCTTCCACTAGCGCGGTCGTTCGTCGGGATACGGCGCGGCGTAACGGCGATGCAGTGGCTAAAAGCGCGCAATTATGTCAGCTTACTTAAATGTTATTTATTATTTACTAGTACATTTATTCTGTATAAATTATTTTTTTAATGTTAGTCTATTTTTCATAGTATATCTCATACTAAACAAATCTTTTGTAACAAAAAAAATAATTTAGTAAGTTTTTCTTTTGTATTTAGTTTTCTTTATTAGCATTTCCACAATAAGCGATATTAAATAGATTTTTGTATTAAATTATTTTTTGTTACAAAAGACCTTTTCAGTATGAAATATACTATGAACAAGAGAGTAACATTAAAAAAAATACATCAAACAATTTATACAGAATAAATATATTAATAAATAATATATAACATTTGAATAAAATTTAACATTGAAATAAGCTGACGTAATTGCGCGCTTTGAGCCATTGCATCGCCGTTATGCCGCGCCGCGCCGTATCGCGACGAACGACCGCGCTAGTGGAAGAGCACCACTGGTGGCAGCTCATGTCGGGCGTAGATATTTTGCTTTCTGGTTCGGTAAAAACGTCGATGTTGTAAATTTCAAAGGGGAGGTTCTCAAGATAAAAGTCTGCTCTATCGCGTGATATAGTACGATTTTACGCCGGACTTTTATTTTTTGAGATTGTTCAAAATCCTTTCGTTCGCCTCGACACGCGACTGCACGGCTATTTCTCGTTAAATTTTCTTATAACGCTTCTTGCCCGATACACCTGGGTCTCAGTATAAGAACCAACAGCCACGGTAGTTTTTCTGCCTCGCACCGTGCTCAGCTGTTAGCGTTCGATGCCGAAATCCAGGTGAACGACCACGATTGTAAACCGTTCGGCGGAGCGTGTTTACACGCCGCTGCGTAACTGTCTCGCGGGCCATCGTTCCTACTTTTCATACGCCAAATCCACTGCCTATTTTCCATTGTCTCCTTAGACGCACCGGCCGTTACGGCATTGTCCTCATGCTCTAACAAACGGTCGGTGCTGTCGTCCTTGCAATTTCAAACTTCCCACTCCTTATCCTTTCCTAACCGATGACCCAAACGCACGACGAGCGCTCGCGCCCCTTGTCTCGTACACTTCTGGATCGACTGATCACGCGACTTTTACACGTTTGTTCAAATTGCTGTGGGCATCACAGTAATTTCGCTTTCTTTTCGTACATTCACGGGCTTCGCGACTGTACATCATCCTTCTCTCACTTCATCTATTCTCACCTCTGTTCTTTACTTTCGCTTGTATTTACCTTTATATTTCTCACTGTTTCTGTATACTTCTGTCAATATAGTATTTATTTTCGAACACCTCTCTACGCCTTTCTTCACATCACTAATCTACCTCAAGCTACCTATTGCTCTCTACCAATTCTCTGTCCTTTCATTCTCGCTACCTTCTGTTTCCACGACGTGGAAACTCTCACGGCTAGATTCTCTCACAGAGATAAATTCAAAAATATCCTCAAAAATTGGTGCAAAAGTGGTGTCTCTCCGTCTTTAATGATCGTTTAAACATGTTTAAACATTCATAATGTATTAATATGGGATATCACTGTATTCAGTAAAGTCTACAGTATCTTTTGCTGCGAAGTACAATTCAATATCTTTTATAATAATATCATAGTATTTGTTTAAAGTTGAAAAATAGGTTTTTTTTCAAAGTCATGTTTCTCAAAAACTGTACGTGTAAGCAAAAAAGTAAGGGCAGATTCGGAATCAGCACAAAAAACTCTATAAGAACCACCCAACAGTTATTAGAAAAGAAATTTGGTGTTGGACAGTGCTATTAACCATTAGCATTTCAAGCCCATATATGTATATTCTTATAGTTTTTTATTCAAAATTCAATCTTCTTTTCAATCACAAGATTAATGTTTACTCTTTATGATAAAAAGCTAAAAGAAACTAATAATTACATTGTATACTACTTTTGGAAGCACATAACTTGCGTTCGAACAATTTGTCATATACCAAATAGTTTACACGTGATTTAGATGGCACACTTAGCTGAGTCACCGTTATAGAAACGAAATGTTGTTAGTATTGTATTCAATGTTACATATGTATACAGAGAATACCGAGGAAGATTATTTGTCCAAGTGTAACGAAATCCCAATTCTATGACTAAGCAGATTGTTACTGCTCAACGGAACAGATTGCGATTACCCGGCATACAATCGTAATGCACACGACTGTAAAATCAGGAAATGCAGCTGTCCGGATTTCTCTTTCACAAAAACATATTAAAGAACGCTCATTTTAGGGGATCGAAGAAAAGTGTGCTATTCTATACGACCGACTGCGGCGACGACAAGGAAGATTTGGGCCTTAAACTTCAACAACGATCAGTGTCACTGGTAAGCGTTACAAGTATTTTAATAGTAGTAAATAGATTTATTTTTTGCCTTTCGGCCTTAAAATGGGGTTACATGTGTTTGTGTGTATGTGTGTCTGGGTTTAGTTTATTGTGGTTTCAATTAGTCTTCCTCCTTCCTCTTGTTCTTCAGCCCCTCACCTTTTTCCAAGTACCGTACGCATCCACTCAGTTCCATCTTCTTCTCCCTTTAGTATCTCTCTTATCGTTACGTTTTTTCTTGTCAGCTGTTTGCAGTCTCTAATCATGTGGTCCAGCGTTTCTCTTTCCCCTTTGCATAATCAGCATACTGTCTCATTTTCTTCCTTCCAGTATTTGTTACCCCTCTCTTCATTTCCACATCTGAACCTTGCGATCATGCTCTGGTCTCTTCCTTTGTAATCTCCATTTAGATAGTTTGCTCGCTCGCTGTCCCTTATTTGTATGTAATTCGCGCAGTATCTGCCACCAATATTCTATCATACTGCCATTGTACCTGCTCTGCCCAGTGTTGGGATGCGGTGCATCCTTTCTCGCGCATGCGCGGCCAAAACAGTTACGTATCTATATCATGATGAAGAGATAGTGGAGCCCTAAGACAGTTATATTGGCGGGAAAGTATCGAAACAATCTATTCCGGACAAAAAGACTTCAGGACGTGTCCTACGAGTTACAAAATGTACACAAATACACATGGTATACATTCATTTTTCAGAATCAAATCATACCAATTTTTTTAAATTCTGCTGGGTGCTCAAGGTACCCCATTTTATCGAGAATGTATACTTTACCGAGGCCAAAATCGCCGCGCATGCGCGAGAAAGGATGCACCGCATCCCAACACTGGCTCTGCCCTGTCTCTTTGTGCTAATTCTTCTGCAAACTCCCTTCCACTCCCTCCCTCTGTTTCTATTTCCTGAGTGTCCATCATTTTTAACCTATAGTACAAGTATTTTAATATCAGAAATGAATTTTATCTGATGCAGCAACTTCTGTTTATCACTATAATTATATAAATTTTAAGTTTGAAATCATGTTTTAAAAACACAGAGAAATATACTTTTACGTATATATATATATATATATATATATATATATATATATATATATATATATATCCACGTATATTAAGGCATTCAATACTTTGTTTTATCCTACGAGAAAATTCACAATTATTGATTTAAAATCTAGTATTTTTCATGGTTAAGCATAATGAACGACTAAGACTTTATAACAACATTTTTGTACTTCGATTTATTTGATCGTGAAGTGAACTATTGACACCACTGTTTATGCTAATTATTTAATGTACAACTATTAAAAATATAACTATTTGCGGATGTAGTGCAATTCGACGAAGATGATTATTAAATACATTTTGAAAGTCTGTTTAAGGGTTAAAACTTTATTACATTATTTATAACTAATATTTCCGTAAATTATGAAGCCTGCCTTTAACTTTCAAACTCAAAAAGAATAAAAAAAATTTCATATGAATTGAATAAAACTTACAAAGAAAAGGAAATCATAAATATACAGAGTTTTAACTTTACATTAAGAATATACCAATATAAATGTACGTAGACATCAGTTATTGTCAATATAACATAAATTTCATGTTTGTATTAGAACATTTCGAGCATATTCGCACTCGAACATATTGCCTTGAACATTTTGAATTTCGAATTTTAAATTATACATAAATTAAAATTTCGTAAGTACCCTTTGGTTAGTATAAATATATTTAACAGAATCGAAATTAAAATGTTAATAATTGTGAGCGTTCTGGTTCTTGGTTTATTTTTCATATATATTGTAGTCACATAAATATTTTTAATATGAGGGTGGAACAGAATTATTCTGAAAACCATCACTGTTGAAAACGAAATTATAGTAAAATGTGTAGTTATGTTTGTTTAAAATGAAAGGAAAATGTTCTGCTATAATTATATAATGTTTAATCAGGAATTGTAAGAGTTTGATTTATACTTACGTTATACATAAAACCGATATATGTCAACGAGAAAACGACAGATAGTCCAATAATATAAAGCAATGGAAAAGAGGGAGAAGAGGTAGTTGTACCCGCAACAGTGATAGAATGCGAAGGATCGACGAGACGTGTGCTCTACGGGTGGCTTTGTGAACAGTCTCCCCGCTGGGCCAGATGAATTCCCCTCAAGTTTCGTATCGATTTTGACCTCGAACCAACGACGCTCATGGTCACCTCGGCCCCCAAAGGAAGTGCGGCCGACGATCAGGCCATAGCCGAGTGGTCACCTTGGGCCCTACAAAACGGCAAGGCTGGTCATGGGAAGGGAGAATGATCCGCTTTTGATACAAAACTGCGGAAATGACCTGACCTGGAGCGGGTGCGGAACAGTGTTGGGGTATGGTCCATCTTTTCTCGCGCATGCGCGGCCAAAACAGTAACGTATCTATATCATGATGACGAGGTAGTGGAGCCCTAAGACAGTTTTATTGGCGGGAAAGTATCGAAACAATCTATTCCGGACAAAAAGACTTCAGGACGTGTCCTACGAGATACAAAATATACACAAATACACATGTTACACATTAATTTTTCAGAATCAAATCATACCAATTTTTTAAAATTCTGCTGGGTGCTCAAGGTACCCCATTTTATCAAGAATCTTACTTTACCGAGGCCAAAATCGCCGCGCATGCGCGAGAAAAGATGGACCATATCCCAACACTGGTTGGGAACAATCACAACAGCACAATGTATCTTCAAGGCAACAGAACAAATTTTTTTGAAATATTTCAGCCTAAATCTTAAACTGATGTGAAGGAATAGCAGGGTCGTGGAAGGAGTTGGAAATAACGGTACCAGAATTATTAGCTTATTGTTAGTGTTGAAAAGTAAGTCCACTTTATTAAAACTTAAAAAATCTAACTTATATAATCTAAAGAACCCGACACCACTTAGCACTAACATAGCAAATAGAAAGCAAAAACTAGAATCAAGCAAAGAATTAAAAAACTAGAGAAGCAAAGAGAGAAGGCCGTGAAGCACAGAGACTTTTCTTGTGAGGAGGTTTGTGAGGAGCACAGTTTTAGCTAAAACAAAGCTAGGTTTTCAAAAGCAACTGAACTTTTGGGTAATCGGCTGTGCCCGAGTAAGAACGATGGGAGGAGATGGGTGACGACGATCGTCTATTGTCGCGAGTCATTATTATGGTTTTGGCAACCCCATCGCCTCTCTCTCCCTGTCCCATACCAACTCGCGTACCGTCGCGTAACTCGCGCGATCTGCAACAACTGGTATATTCAAAATCATCAAACTATACCAGTATACAAATTGTTTCATAAATATAAATTGTTTCATTCATACTTGGAAGAGTTTTACTTGAAAGTTTTATTTACATAGTACGTATACTTACAACGAAAGCACACGACGTTCAAATAACGGAGTTCAGATTTCGAGTAGAGATCAAATTTCTCATTCTGTGTACGAAAATACCATTTCTGTGCAATGATATTAAGAATTTGATTACTGTTGAATATGGGGTTGTCATCAGACCTGCATAAAATTTTATAATGCTGCGAAGAGTGCGACGACTTCGTACCCGAAACTTCGCTTTCTACGGACGGTACATATGTGATTTCTCGAGGTCCTTTATCTTTTGTCGCCAGCAACGAATCAAGCGACAAAACCCCACCTGGCACCAGTGTGTCAGCGAGCCAATACTAATGGAATGACAAAACTCTTTTGTTTTTTATTATTTTTTCATGAAACTTTCACCAACACATTTGTGACATTTTTCTGATTAAAATGAGACCGAATATGACATAATACGGTGCAAATTTACATTCTTAATTGGTGGTACTAAATTTTTAAAGACAAACTTACATAGGCAAATCTGCACCGAATTATGTTATATTTGAGCTCATATTAATCAGAAAAATGTTACAAATATGTTGGCGCAAGTTTCACAACAATATAATGAAAAATAAAAAGTTTTAAGATTGCATTTATCTGTTTCATTGATCGATCCTTCTGATGTTTGTAGACTTCTAGACTTCTTGACTCTCTTTCTTTTTCACTCGCTGTCTTCGCTTCGTTCGAAACTAATTTTCGCCAATTGTAGATGTAAATGCGATCCAAATTATATCGTGCTTGGTATCATTTTAATCAGAAAGGTGTCACGAATGTGTTGGTAAAAGTTTCATGAAAAAATAATAAAAAACGAAAAGGTTTTATCATAGCATTAGTATTGGCTCACCGACATACAGTGAGCCACGAAAGTATTCGAACGCTCTCAAATGAAAAGTTTGACGCGTAAAAAATGTGAGGCCCATTAATAATTGCAAAATATTTTTATTCCTGTAGCAACATACAACCATCACGGTTATACATGTTAAATTGGAAGTGTCTTTGACAACGTAAATAATACTTATGAAAGATTCGTTGCCGACATTGGCTAAACGGACGCCACAAAAGTATTCGAACGACAAAACTTATAAACAAAACAATCCTTGAATTCGACAAATTGTAAACATTGGTTCCTTCGGTTGATGTTACACACTTCCCCTGCTCGGTACAGCAAGTGTTAACAAGAGTGTCAAATTTGTATTAATAATGTGTGCAAAAAAGTCCGAAACTAGTATCACTGATAGAAAACTGATAATGAAGCGGCACAATGAAGGCAAGAGCTATGGCGAAATAGCAAAGTTATTAGGAAGAAATAAATCTACTATTCGCTACATGGTAAAAAAATTAAAAACAACTGGAGTTCTTCAAGATGAAGTCCGTTCTGGTCGACCCAAGGAATTAACGAAAAGGGAAGAGAATGTAATTGTGCGTGAAATAAAAAAAGACCCAACAATTTCGGCCCCCAAACTTGCTACACTAGTCGCTGATAGCTTTGGGAAACAAGTTGTATTCCCTGAAAGAAACCATTTATTAGCAAAATCAACAAGCAGAAAAGACTAAATTTCGCTAAAAAATATGTGAGCAAGGATAAGAACTTTTGGAAACGCATTATTTTTTCGGACGAAAGCAAATTTAACATATTTGGCTCCGATGGATGTCATAAAATTTGAAGAAAACCAAACAGAGAGATGGACAATAAAAATCTACGTCCAACCGTGAAACATGGAGGTGGATCCATAATGGTGGAAACCTTGTCATTATTGATGGAATATTAGATAAATATAAGTATATGCAGATATTAAAAGATAATTTAAAGCAAAGTGCGGAAAAATTAGGGCTAGTTGGTGATTTTCATTTTCAGCAGGACAATGATCCTAAACATACCGCATATAATGTTAAACAATGGATCATTTATAATGTACCCCACATTTTAGAAACACCTCCACAAAGTCCGGATATCAACCCCATTGAGCACTTATGGGCAGAAATTGGCAGAAAACTTAGTAAACACAATATTAATTCCAAGGAAGGATTAAAAACAAAAATTTTAGATGTTTGGAATAATATAGGAAAAGAAATTACTGAAAATTTGGTTGACAGCATGCAACGACGTTTGCAAGCCATAATAAGTGCTCATGGTGGACCGACAAAATATTAAAACTATACATTTGCGTTAAAAATAAATTACTCATTTTCTTTTCAAATCTTTCATAAGTATTGTTTACATTATCGAAGACATTTCCAATTTAACACGTATAGCCGTGATAGTTGTATGATACTACAGGAATAAAAATATTTTGCAATTTTTAATGGATCTTCTAGTTTTTTAACCATCAAACTTTTCATTTGAGAGCGTTCGAATACTTTAGCGACTCATTGTACCTGATACGTATCATGTTACAATTTCTCGGCCGAGTCGAGCGGTCGAGCTTCTGGGCCCCTGCAGTAGGAAGGATATGATCGCTCCTAGTATAGCCCGCGCAACGAGAGTTGGCACAGAGAAACTTGTGGGTACCACGCGATGCTCCCACTACGCGCTACACGTCTTCCGCGATTGGCCGAATTGCTTGACAAAGACCGCAACGAGCGTATTGTGTGTGACTGTAACAGAGAGATGTGGTGACCATGAAGTAAGATGGTGGTGACGCTGAGCCAAAACGTAAGCGTAAGAGTGGGATCCACTGATCAGTGGTGGGATCCGCAGCCTTGCGTCAAGAGTGGGGACTCGCCCCGTTCCCCCTGCACCCCACTGACGAGATTTTGTGCCAACTCTCGTTGCGCGGACAATACAAGCAGCTTTGTCGCACTCTTCGCGGCTTTACTGTACTACATATCTTAAATATTCGTTCTGCAATTCAAATAGAATACTATTTTACATAACCAAAAAAATTTCCGCAAATAAAATATTTTTATTTTGATAATCCAAAACATAAAATAAAATATTTCTATTTTGGTAATGTAATACATCAAATATTATATTTGAATATTGTGTTAAATAGCATTTCAAATATTCCTGGACGATGAACATAGATTAAAGAAATTGGTAATATTAAAAAGCAAAAAAAAACATAATATTTTCAAATTCGTTTTTCTGAAAAACGAACCGACCAATGAATAAAATATGTTGTATATTTTCGATTTATTTTCTCATGTGGAATCACGCCCCTAAATAAAATTATCTCTATTTTGCGAATCCTTCAAATGGAATACTATTTTAGATTTATACTATTTTGAACATTTACCTAACAAATAAAATATTTTATATTTAAAAATACTATTTGAAATACTAGATATCACATTACCTTATGCGTCTTTGTTTGTAAACACTGACGAAGAATCGCATTAAAATATTTTGCTTCTGTCAGGAAATCCTCCAAAATTATTCCTTCACATTAAATTTGTTTCTAGTATACTTCTGATTGCACAATCAATGAACGGGAGTTAAAATGAATGCATCTAGTATATCTTCTGATCGCCTTCTGCGTCGCCAGAGTTGATGCAAGCTTCCATCCCTAGCAACGATTATACGTTCCTTCCTTGTGAGCACACCCACGACTTCCTCCAATGACTAACGAACGATTCCATGGTGAACTGAGGACGCCTTTTAATCACTTCAATTAAGTACGTTGAACCAGCACGCGGAGCAGCGGGAACTTTCATCGTGCCTCAATGACAAAGCAGTAACGTACCTTGATAATGGCTTGAGATTCTTTGTTTAACGACAGCAGTCAAACAGCGTGAACGCCAATACCGCTTCATACCCTATGTGTTATAGCTGGAGGTTAAATCTGCTGTATCGCATTTGCATTACATTGAATGACGAGTCAATTATACTTCGTGAAAGACGGCTGTAATTATGCCGAGATATAACTGGATTAGCTGCAAGAAACCAAGAGGTTCCGCTTATATTGAAGGTCGAAATGAATCGATGATACACTTGTTCGAGCAGAAGACGCTTCGTGGAAGCTTAAAATTTATTTTGTACTCGTGTAACTTAACAGTAACTTAGCAGGCTTCTCAATCAGATTTCTGGCAAGATCGCAGTGCTACGCCTCAAAATAATGGTTACTAAACTGTACGAGTAAAGGTCGGGTTATACACATCCGTCCGATATCGGACGCGTTTTTAGGGTGTTTAAACATTTCCGTCCGAACTTTGACGTAACTTGTGATGCGTTCGAGATGTTGTAAAGGAGAGCTACCGATAGTTTAGCTAAAGAAGTTGTGGAGCCCATATGACCTCCCAGACTCGAAGAAAAAGAATCGTTGAGAAGTCGGCGCCGATTTCCGATTGCGAACACTCGCATTTAAACCTGGGTAACAATATTCGGTCTGATCCGAACTTCGGACATGTATAACCCGACCTTAAGTCGAAAGTATAGAGTTGCTCACGAGAGTATTCGAACACCCTTTAAAACAGAATAACTTTTTTAAAATTAGCCCAAACGACCTAACTTATTTTTTTAACAATTAAAAGCATTGGTTTGCTAAATAATGTGCAAAATTTTTTTGAAAATAAAGCAATTGATAGAAATTCCATGAAAAAATAAGAAAGACACTTTTTCATACTTTTTTATTTGAGCCCGTAAAGAAAATTTAAAGTATACGGTTTGTAAATCTATGTTAGTTATACACGTGCTGAAAATTTCATTGAAATTGATCAAAGTATACAAGAGCTACTAATGGTTAAAAGTGGTAAAGAAAATTAAATCGTTTGAAAATTAAATTGATTGAAAATCGTAGTACAGTATTTCATCGATAATTGTCCACAACACGGGTCTGCGGAGGGACAATTATGCCGGAGGGATATCATTGTTTGAGGTTTGCTAATAAAGTGTATAATTAATAACTATGTTAAGGTTAGATATAACTATATATGTAAGCAAAAAAGTAATGTTGCCAGTAGTGAAAGAACCTATTTTGATAAACTAATATTGTTTCCCGACCATTAAATTGTAGGGTAGTGTTGTGTAACGTGAGGTAATGAGTTAGCAGAGCCCTGAGGCCGTTATATTGGAGCCGAATGTGCAATATTTTGTATACACACACTTGCTATGCATTCATTTTTCAGAATCAAATCAAATCAATGTTCCCACACCGTTATATACGACCACCGTTATATCACGACCCCTCTCGCCCATATATCTACTTTACGCTCAGTCCTTTAGGTCCGTGACATAATCCAAGCGTTTTGATGGTAAAGTAGAAGATTTTACGTCGGTAAGGTAGATAGTTATTTTATGTCGGTAGATAATGATAACAATTTCTTTTTGCGAGTCGCCAAAAATCATTTTGAGAAACATGCTTTTAATGCACAATCAGGCTATGTGCAAAATTGAGGTCAATCCGTTTGACCAGTTTTCGGAACTTTCGCATAATCATAATTTGTATTACTCAAAAAAATAAAGTGTCTCGTTAAAAAGATTTTCTGTTTTTATAATCCATTTGGCACTACATTAATCTATTTAGCAACTGTTCGAACGACAACCCACGAATTCAAAGCAGAAAGTTATTGAAAGCGGTGTGATTTCGATACCGGTATTGCACTAATAAGACCATGGCGACTTGGAATTATGAAAAGATGGAAAAAGGAGAAGAAAGCGTTTCGTCCTAGGCCCGCTAGAGGACTAAATTTCTCTCTAATTACGCTGATCTCCGCCGGAATCCAAGGAGGCCGCTGGTTGTGTGCTGTCAGTTTGCCCGCCAGTGATGCTGCCGAATTGACGAAGTTGAGTAGCTCCCTAAGCCGCTTGTAGGACTCATATATAGTCGCACAAACAATGGATGAACGTCGCACAAATGTAGATTCGAAATCGTCGCACAAATTTAGGTATGGAAACGTTAAACCATATAATGCTGCTAAGATGACGTCAGATTCACATAGTAGGGAGAAGTCCTCGCTGTTGGTCGGGCAGTAGTTCAGGCAAGGCAGTGACAGAGCAGTCATCCTCCAGTCCTCCTGATGTTGTCCGTGGTTTGTTGATGTTCTCGTCTCCTCTGCTCAGAAGGTAGAAAAGTGCGTGAGAGGAGGAAAAAGGAGAAGGAAGCGTTTCGTCTTAGGCCCGCTAGACGACTCGTCAGTCAGTAAGGCTATCTAGGGGACCCGTGCTTTAGACGTGGGATGTCGGAAGGACAGTTTAGGACGGTATATATACAAACAGAGGAAGATTCAGGTATTCGCGGGAAAGGTGTTGTCGCACTGTCCATTTGTTGACGAGCATAGGAGCTGGCCGCCACAAGACTATACCGAAGCCGATGAAGCACCAAAATCTTTACAGTTGTTACGAGCTCGACAGGTTATGCCGCCTGGCCGAGGATTGGTTACGTTCGTGGGATTTGTCACGGACTAACTAATGTCTAAGTATTTCACCACCGAGTCGCCACTAGGTAGGAACACATGGACCAACCAGGTTATTGAAAAAATGGGATACACTTCGAGCGGCAAAACTAGTTACTGGAGTGTCGAAGGGATGTGAAACGAACTGCACTCTGATACATGTACATGTTAAATATGGAATAGTATATTCTTATTTCAGAGTTGCGTCACTAAAAATGTTTCCGTGTAAATTGTCGCGGACTCTGCGCTTGATGCTCTCAGTTCCGACGCACCGTGAGATGCGGGGGTGATTTATGGAAATACCTAACAATATTGGCTGTATTGGGATCTGACATGGGGGCGTGGACAATATATATACCTATCCAATATGGCGACGAAGTGCTTGGTCTTAACATTGTATTGATATCTTCCTTTTTGTTTTTACTTGAAATGTTTGTAAGTTGGGTGAAACTTGTAAGTGGACAGGTACAAATTCTGCAGAAAGAAAGTTTGTTGAAGGAGAGCGGCTTTTTAAAGTATGTTTTATCAAATAATTCATTTTGCAAGAAAAAAGTGTTCTTTAATATACCTTCTAAATTTACAACTATAATTTCATAAATTTCTAATCGCTTAGAATTAGTGAGGACATATTAATTATTCCACAAATAATTGTAGAAATATCTGCTATTAGAGGCACCAATGCCACAGACATCACTGAATCAAGAATTTGAAAAGTCTTTATACACTGGTTAGATCTTTCAATATGCACTCTAGCTTTAGCTATTTTAACTGTTAAAATAGACTTTTCTTTACTAAATTGTTTCTTATATCTTAAAAATGGAGGTCTTATAAATTTGCAATAAACACCTGTTAACACTGTAAGCTGCTATAAGCCAAGCCAAGCCAATCTTAGAGAATTTCTACTTTTCGGCAGCAGACGGCGCGTTTCAAAATGTCAGATCCCAATAGTAAAACGGGCTCGCACTATAACGATGGTGGAGGAGCCACGTGCGTCGTCTTATTAGAATTGAATTCGAGAAAACGTTGCAACTCGCTGCACCATCGAGAGAGCGCTGGCTACCTTCGACTTTAAATGAGCCCTTTGATTTTAACTAAGCTCTTTATTCTGGCACATATCCTTGAAAAGGCTGAAGGTCGTTAACGGAAATCATAGTACCGAAATGTATGGATACAATACCGAAATGATATTTCTTCGGTTTTCCTTTTGCCTCCATACCGTAACGCAGCAACATTGTATGTTTAAAGTATGTCAACTATTGTAAATTATAATATCGTATTCTATTCCACCCGCAAACATAAGACTTACATGTATTATCATAAACATACTGGTAGTTACTCTGATTTCCGTATCATCGCAATTGTGGTACTGCATTTGCTATTCTCTTTATATCGTACGATGGGCAATTAGGCTAAATACAAACACTTTCGTATTTCGATTACACACTGTTAGGTTTCGTGTTTACGCTCCGAACGTCTCGTCTCGACTAACTCATACTGCCCCCACTTCGCTCGGGCACGTATACCCGCGAGTCCCACGGCACGTTCAGACCGCATAAACTACACTGCATATCAGTTTCGGTATTTACTGCTAACATAAAACATCGATAATAAAATAATACTGGTTTTAAATGTGCTTAAAACACGTTAGAAATTTGAATTATAATTACAGGGGAACTGAAAAAATGACCGATAAATGCCGGTAAATATACCGGTATTTCGGTTTCTATAAGAGTTCCGAAGGTACAACCGAAAAATACCGGTAGAAGCTGTTAACTGTATTTCGGTAGAAGTCCCTGATTCAAGGTACTTATGTATTCTTATTGAAAACGTAAAATTTGTATGGTGGTTCAATGGTCCTATGAAAAGTTTGTTTGTGTAATTGTCATTCACTGTGATAGGGTCATTCATTAGAAACTAATGGGTGGAGGAAGTCAAGGAATTCATTTATTTAGGAATAAAGTTCGAAAGTAACGGAAAGCTAGCAGGACACGTGAGGGAAAGGATAAAGAGAGCGAACGTAGTTCTATCCCAAGTATGGGGAATTGGGGAAAGAAAATTTAAGGACAACTTCAAAATGAGAATGTTCTTATTCGACAGATTAGTAATGGGGGTACTGCTATACGGGGTGGAACTATGGAGCTCCAAGGAAAGAGTGGAAGTAGAAAGAATACAGCTGAAATACTTAAAGTGGACACTAGGTTTAGACGCGCGTACGCCGGGATATTTGGTTCTGGAAGAAACAAAAAGAACAAAGCTCAAAGTAGAGACAGGAATTTAGGCTTGGAAGTACACGGAAGGAGTAAGAGAAAACGAAGGGAGGAAGATAGTTAAGGAGTGTCCGAAGGAAAAGGAATCAGGTAGTGTGCAGGGCGAAAGCGGAAAAGAAAGGGAGGAATATTTAAAGAGAAATGGTTGGGGTGGAAGAGATGAGAAGACAAGAGAGAGAGATAACGGAGAGGTTAAAGGATAGGGATAGCGAAGTACAATGGCAAGAGCAGCATACGAGGATAGAGCAGTCCAAATACAATGAAAGGTACAAATACATAAGAGTGACAGAATTACCGGAATATTTAAGTAAAGAGGGTAGAGGGGGCAGTCAAAATCTCATAGCACGGGCAAGATGCGGAAATACAGAAAACTGGAAGAAATATTGGCTGGGGGACGAGGCAAGAGGATGCGACCTATGTGGGGACAAGTATAGAAGCCTAGAACATCTGACAAGAGAATGCAGGGTAATGGGAGAAATGATCAGGATTGAGAATGTAGTGAGTGGGAGGAAAGATAGAAATGTCGTAGAGTGGTTGGAGAAGTTGAGGAGAAAGAGAGAAAAGAGAGTATGAATAGACCAAAGAATATGTCAAACCAATGAACAAATGTTAGAGAATGGGGAAGGGTGAAATGAGTGGGTTAGCAGTAATTAGGAGACTACAAGAGTAGGTCGGTGTAGGAAGGAGGGAGACAAAGAAAAAGTGTGAGAGAAGGTATGGACCGAATGCATGAAATAAGATAGATTTGTACAGTTAGGTTAATGTAAACCAAGTCACATTTCTTGGCTGTAAGGCTGAAATAAACCAAATACATACATACATACATTAGAAACTGATGATCATTCATTGGTCATTTAACCCATTTATCGTTTAATTCTATGCTAGATTCACAATACAAGTTACAATCGACAAATATTGTTAGAATTGTGTTCTGGAATACAAAATTTTAATATTGACACAGCCTTCTTTTAGAAATAGCATTTGGTAAATTAAGTAACAATTTTCATTGGACGAGTCATCCTACCTATGAGCCACTTAATACTTCGACTGCCAAACAGCAGGCAACCTTTGACAGCAACCTCAAAAATTCTATAAAACCAAAGTACTTTATTTAATTATATAAAAATTGACAAATTAGAATGTATGACAATGAATAGTCCTTCAACTTTCTTGCATTTTCCAGATCTTAACCTTTGGTACAACGAATTAATGCAAAAAGCGGTGTCTTTCAAAACAGGTAATCATTGAATAATGAGGAATTAAGTAAAAGTTCTATAAAATACAACAATATCGAAGGATGTTACGTTTGTCTTATGCAAGCTACACTAAAATTATACTACAATTATTTTATTTAATGATGATTGAACTGTTGGGATGTGGTGTTAAACCAAACAGACAAAGATTGCCTTACATCGCTTTTGCATTAACTAGCTTCATTAGTGAGGTAGTTTCAGCGGCTCAATTCCGAAAATAGAATGTAGGCATAAACTGCTCGGTTTCCATTGCAACTCATTAATCTCATGGTCCTCGTTTTAACATTGATGATCGGTTGACACCGAGTTCAACCGATTTCGTAATAAATCTTCAATCCTGACGCGACGTCGCGTCGTGAATGTGGAGACTAGAATAGTTTTATATTCAATGGAAAGGAGATCGGAGGGTAGGTGGCGCATCGGTAAGATTATGCAAGAGTGTATGTGTGTGGGGTTACCCTGGGATCGTCGACAACTCATTTTGCCGACACTGGTTTCATCGACACGATTTCACCGACATTAACTTTCGTCGACACTATGTTTTCATTGACACGGTCAAATGGTCGACAAATGTTTTCATCGACACAGTCAAAACGTCGACAAATGGTTTCATCGACAGTCTGTATTTACCAACAAGTCTGAGCTTATTTGTGTCCACGAACTGATAGCTACATAAGAAATTGTTGTTATTGTACATCCCAATTTGTGATACTAATATGTGTGAGTACGTTTTCTGCTATAATACGTAATTTTTGTGTTAAATTGTTCGTAAAATAAGTACAATGAGTTTAACAACCAGATTAATTTTGAAGGAGTCACAGGAGTTATTTCGTCTATTCGTGGAAAACAAAAAATTGTAATGGATCGTTTGGGTTAGGTCTGGGTTAGGTATGGTTTTTGTCTGATTAATAAAATAGCAATAATAACTTTGATATAAATAACAATGCTTTGTAATTCTCTTTATTATTTATTATACAAGCAACCAAATGCGTCGAGAACATAACAATGGTGATAACGATTAATCTACATTAGCAAATACGCGAATTTGGTGTCAGCGGAAATGTATGAACTCAATCTTGTGTGATGGTCGATGAAAACATATTATATTGGGTTGGCAAGAAAGTAATTTCGGTTTTCACAAATAGATGGCGTTATGTTTTGTTTAATTGACTTCTGTTAACGTTGCGTTTGTTTTCTTTCTGACATTTCATAACTGCAAATGTTAGGTTACTTTTGCAACAAATTACACGTAATTTTGATTAAAATTGTTAGTTCTGTGTCAATTTGAACATGGAGATCAAAAAAGAACATTATAGGCACATATTGCTTTTTCATTTCCGTAGAGGTAAAAAAGCTGCCGAGGCTCACAAAGATATACAGTGACTCAAACAATTGATCAAATGTTCCCACAGTGCCTAAATTTTTATTCAATTGAACACATGTTAATAAGATATGTAACAAAATGTTTTATTGTAATACAAACATAATTTTCGTAGTTCATATAATACAGAATTAACTTAAATATGTTGGACATTTTAAAGAAAATTAAATGAAATTAACAAATTATGTAATGATCAATTTTTTTGAGTTTGAAGAAGTGAAATATTAGTACTTCGTATACCCTCCTTTTGCTTTCAGTACGGCTTCCATGCATCTTGGCATACTATTTACTAAGCTTTTACACTGTTCAGCCTTAATATTTTCACAAGCGGTTTTAACTTTTGACCACACTTCAATAATACTTCTTGAATTGTGATCGAAGTTGGCAACTGCTCTTTTCAGTAAACCTCATGGTGTTCTATTGGGTTCAGATCGGGAGACTGTGGGGGCCAGCCTAAAACAGTAAATCCATGAGCTGTTAACCATTCCTTGGTGATTTTTGTCTGGTGTTTAGGATCGTTATGATGCTGAAAAATTACTTCTTCTGCGTTCTTATTCTATTTTGGCGAACTTCCAATTAAACTTTTCTGCAGGATGGATGTTTATGGTGTTGCAGTCATTCGACCATCAATTTTTTCAATGCATCCGACGTCCTTACTGGTCATACAATCCCAAACCATGATATAGCCTCCTCAAAACTTCGGTGTTGGATGAACGTGATGCGACCGTAGTTATTCTTTATATCCTCGCCATGTCCATTCGCGTCCATCGCATCCAAAACGATTAATTTTCGTCTCGTGTGACTATATTACTCGTGCCCAATCGATATCTGTATAATTTTTATATTTTTCGGAAAACTGCTGTCGAAGCTTCTTGTGCCGCTTTGTAAGAAGAGGTTTCTTTATTTTTGAACGTCCTGTTAAATTCACTTTTGGGGTTGTATTGACCAGTGAGGGCGTCGGATCCGTTGAAAAAATTGATGGTCGAATGACTGCAACATCATACACTTCCATCCTGCAGAAAAGTTTAATTGGAAGCTTGCCAAAATGAAATAAGAACGCAGAAGAAGTCATTTTTCAGCATCATAACGACAATAAACACCAGACAAAAATCACCAAGAAATGGTTAACAGCTCGTGGATTTACTGTTTTAGGCTGGCCCCCACAGTCTCCCGATCTGAACCCAATAGTACACCTATGGTGTTTACTGAAAAGAGCAGTTGCCAACTTCGATCACAATTCAAGAAGTATTATTGAAGTGTGGTCAAAATTTAAAACCGCTTGTGAAAATATTAAGGTTGAACAATGTAAAAGTTTAGTAGGTAGTATGCCAAGACGCATGGAAGCCGTACTGAAAGCGAAAGGAGGGTATACGAATTTATTAATTTCATTTAATTTTGTTTAAAATGTCTAACATATTTAAGTTAATTCTGTATTATATCAACTACGAAAACTATGTTTGTATTATAATAAAATATTTTGTTACATATCTTATTAACATGTGTTCAATTGAATAAAAATTTATGCACTGTGGGAACATTTGATCAATTGTTTGAGTCACTGTATATCTTTGTGAGCCTCGGCAGCTTTTTTACCTCTACGGAAATAAAAAAGCAATATGTGCCTATAATGTTCGTTTTTGCACTCCATGTTCAAATTGACACAGAACTAACAATTTTAATCAAAATTACGTGTAATTTGTTGCAAAAGTAACCTAACAGACGCAGTTATGAAATGTCAGAAAGAAAACAAACGCAACGTTAACAGAAGTCAATTAAACAAAACATAACGCCATCTATTAGTGAAAACCGAAATTACTTTCTTGCCAACCCAATATAATATGTTTTCATCGACCATCACACAAGATTGAGTTCATTCATTTCCGCTGACACCAAATTCGCGTGTTTGCTAATGTAGATTAATCGTTATCACCATTGTTATATTCTCGACGCATTTGGTTGCTTGTATAATAAATAATAAAGAGAATTACAAAGCATTGTTATTTATATCAAAGTTATTATTGCTATTTTATTAATCAGACAAAAACCATACCTAACCCAGACCTAACCCAAACCATCCATTACAATTTTTTGTTTTCCACGAATACACGAAATAACTCCTGTGACTCCTTCAAAATTAATTTGGTTGTCAAACTCATTGTACTTATTTTACGAACAATTTAACACAAAAATTACGTACAAATTGGGATGTACAATAACAACAATTTCGACGTTTTGACTGTGTCGATAAAAACATTTGTCGACCATTTGACCGTGTCAATGAAAACATAGTGTCGACGAAAGTTAATGTCGGTCAAATCGTGTCGATGAAACCAGTGTCGGCAAAATGTGTTGTCAAGACGCATGGAAGCCGTACTGAAAGCGAAAGGAGGGTATACGAAGTACTAATATTTCATTTCTTCAAACTCGAAAAATTGATCATTACATAATTTATTAATTTCATTTAATTTTGTTCAAAAAGTCTAACATATTTAAGTTAATTCTGTATTATATCAACTACGAAAACTATGTTTGTATTATAATAAAATATTTTGTTACATATCTTATTAACATGTGTTCAATTAAATAAAAATTTATGCACTGTGGGAACATTTGATCAATTGTTTGAGTCACTGTATGTGAAGTTTATGGTGTGGATTGCTTAACAGAACGCACGTGCCAGAATTGGTTTAAAAAATTCCGTTCTGGAAATTTCTCACTTAAAGACGACCAACGTTCTGGTCGACCATCCGAAGTTGACGATGACCAAATGAAAGCCATTATTGAATCGGATCGTCATATAACTGTCCGAGAGATTGCAGACAGGTTAAATGTCACGCATACAACTATAGAAAATCGTTTAAAAAGTCTCGGAATCGTTAAGAAGCTCAATATTTGGGTTCCACACGAATTGAAAGAAATTCACTTAATGCAACGCATCAACATATGCGATATGCATCTCAAACGAAATGAAATCGACCCTTTTCCGAAGCGAATCATCACTGGTGATGAGAAATGGGTTGTTTACAATAACACAACTCGAAAACGATCACGGTCCAAGCGTGACGAATCAGCCCAAACCACATCGAAAGCTGAATTGCACCAAAAGAAGATCATGTTGTCAGTTTGATGGGATTACAAAGGTATTGTGTATTTTGAACTGCTCCCAAGGAACCAAACCATCGATTCAGATGTTTATTGTCGACAACTAACAAAACTGGACATAGCAATGAAAGAAAAATGGCCAGAATTGGCAAATCGCAAAGGAATCGTGTTCCACCATGATAACGCTAGGCCACACACATCTTTGGTAATACGTCAAAAGTTATTGGAGCTTGGTTGGGAGGTGATGTCACATCCACCATATAGCCTTGACATTGCACCATCACATTATCATTTACTCCGAAGTTTACAAAACTCTTTGAGTGGTAAAACATTCGCTAATGACGATGATCTGAAATCGCACTTGGATCAGTTTTTCACCGAAAAGGATCAGAAGTTTTATGAGCGCGGAATTATGAAGCTACCAGAAAGATGGCAAAAGATCATAGAACAAAATGGAAAATATTTTATTGATTAAAGTTCATTGCTTTGATAAAAAAATTGGATTTTATTTCACCTAAAAATACCGAAATTACTTTCTTGCCAACCCAATACATCGACGATTTGACCGTGTCGATGAAAACATAGTGTCGATGAAAGTTACTGTCGGCCAAATCGTGTCGATGAAAACAGTGTCGGTGAAATGGGTTGTCGATGAACCGAGGGTAACCCATGTGTGTGTGTGTGGGATGTGAGAGAAACGCGCGAGTGTCCACATGCGGGAATATAAATTTATATAATAATATTAGAACATTAAGTACTATTATATCCCAATTATATTCGTTATATTTTAATAAACAGTTTATTCTAAAAGCTAAATGCGGCCTCACAGTGAAAAGGTCGATGTACCCGCACACTCGAATATCGCAGTGCATACACAGGAAGTGTCTCATACGGATGATGCGCGTATAGTCGTGAGAATTTCCGAGCACGTCGAGAAATCGTAATTCTCACGAGCTCTACAATCGGACCTCTCATGCAATTTCTTAGCCGTGCCGCAGTCGCACGCTATTCGCCGTATGCGTCTCGAATAGCAGATATTCGCCTTCCAAATATCTCTGTAGCTTCTTCGTGTTCTTTGTTTTCCTCTGTAGATTGGAATAAATTGTTGCTCCAGAGTTTTCTTTTCCGTCTTTTTCATTTTCATTTTCTTGGGGGATTATGTTCAGCCGTCGGTGTTTGCAGTGCCATTGCTAACAGACATAATTAGTATAATTGTGATTTCTATCGATCGAATTTTGAATTATGTTAGAGAAGATGCTATCGGCGCAAAGGTTCGATCTTCTTGAAATTCTACAGCAAATTTGCAATTTAATTAATCACCCAACGCTTCGATCCAGATGTGGATCATTATCAAGGGATAATGCGTTTGCTGTGCAACTATTTTTAATAAAACAACGTCAATCACGTTGCCATCGCAACTCATACTTAGTTATATTTTTAAAAAATTCTTTTTTCCGCTTTTATTAAAAATAGTTGCACAGCAAACGCATTATCCCTCGATAATGATCCACGCCTGGATCGAAACGTTGGGTGATTAATTAAATTGCAAATGTGCTGTTATCTTCTCTAGACATAATTAGTGCATAGAAATGTCCGTACAGTGAAGTAGTGTAGTACAACCAACATAAATTCATGATGTGTTATGCTTAGGCTATAGATTTTTATGCAAAATAAAAATCTTCTGCCTTAATTGCAATATACTGGAACCAAGTAAAAGTTTCTTTCTTTCTTTTTAATAAATTAATAACAAATTCTTTTAATCTGTCTACTATTTCATATTTTACCAACTCATCTTTGTAATAAATGCATAAAATCCACAGTCTAATCGTGACGTATCATGATTCTACATTTGAAAATAAATGACAAATTCCAAAGAGAATGTGTTTGTATAAATTTTTAGTTTAAAATCGATTCATTTTAAAAATGTATGCGTACATACTTTCTTATACATATTATGTCTAACTGTTATAATGCGTTACCAGATTTTCTTATTGCTACCGAGTCTATACGTATACGTTTAGAAACGAGCTAATTGAAATATTGAAACATAACATAATAAAATGTTGTCTTTTTAATGTGAGATATAAATTCATTAAGGAAAATGTTCATGCGAATTGTTATATGCACGTTTTTCCTCGTTACTATGAGACTGACTTTAAATTGTCACAAGTTTGCATGTTATGTAATATTTTATTCTTTCGTAAAAGAATGATTATCTATATGTCAAATTAGCAGAAGGAAGAAACCCAATAAATTCGACATACTTTGATCTTATCCTGATTAGTAATATTTATTCACAAGCAATGTTTATATAATTAGTAAAATAATAACCTGAAATTGTTTTCGTTATTACGAGCCTGGACCGAGCGGTAGCGCGTGTGACCTTTTTTTTTTTTTTTTGAAATGTGGGGAATCCGCTGTATGGATACCCTCTCTCCTCGCCTAGAGGCGAGAGGGTTATGTTGGGCTCTCCCGACACAGAGGTCAGGCCTACCAACTAAACCCCACATTCTGCCGTACCCTGGGCTTTTAAGGTCCATTCCGGGATCTGCAATAGCATTACTACCGGAATGGACCGCCCTATCATGCACACATGGGAGGGGAGAGAAGCTCCCCTCCGGCCAATATATTTGGGAATCGGTAACGACAGACACCGTGTCCCCCCTCCCCGGAGCTGCCCGTTGGACATTTGGGTAACAGGCCCTCCTGTCCGACGATTCCCGGATACGCCTTTCCCCCCACCTCGCCGGCGAGGAACGACGCATCCGACTTCCGATAAGGCCCGTCCTGCTTAGGGGAGCTTTGGCTCAAACCCTAAGGACCGACCCCCTTCCCACCCCGGTGGGTGGGTTGCACCGGTGCAACGCCACCCACTAACCCCACATTTGCACCCGAGGGTGCAGCCGTGGGAAGAGGTTGCCCCCCTCCTCTTATCTGGTTCTGGGCCTGGCCCAGGACCTCTTGCCCCTCCGATTGATGTATGGACACCACCGGCCTATTTTCTCCTCCCTCTCTTCTACCCCCCCCCCCCCCCCCGCCTAGGGCGAAGGTGGGGCAGGCCTTAGTACCACCTCTGTGGTTATAAGGCCTGCCCATCTCCCGGCAGACGACGCAGCATGGGGGCAGGGTGCACATAGCCGCCCTGTGCCCCTCATCCCCGCACCTGTAGCAGCAGCCGCTGCGGTCCGGTTCGCCGATGTGTGGGCATAACATGTCCACATGCCCCCGGCGAAGAAGCGCGCGTGACCTGCGAGCGGTTTATGGTTTAAAGAAGAATATGGCTTTTAATTTTTAGTAAGATGCAGGGAGCTGCTAAGATATTTGAGAGACTTCGTGGACGAACCCGATGCAAAATCGGGGAGCCACTAGGAGGTAGACGCGCAGACGAACCCGATACGAAATCGGAGAGCTGCTGGGAGGTTGAATAAAAGCACAGACGAACGCGATGCGAAATCGGGGAGCTGTAGGATACGGACGAACCTGATGCAAAATCAGGGAGCAGCATAGGTTGGATAACAGTTTTGGGTTCCTGATACAAGGTCAGGTAGCTCCTAGGATATGTTAGTAACGTCCTTGTAACTTTAATATTATAATTTAATTGATACAACCCAAGCGGTAAGATTGTATCATGTGGGAGCGGTCAACTAAGAATTACTGGATCTGAATGGTGAGTTAAAATCAATTGTTACTCAAAATTACCTTGAACTAAATTGATATATTACCGAAAACTGGCTCTATTACTGTCGCGGTAAAAATTTAGTGTGTATGAACAACGTTGTGTAGTTACCTAAGTACAGTATTTCATCGATAATTGTCCACAACACGGGTCTGCGGAGGGACAATTATGCGCGAGGGATATCATTGTTTGAGGTTTGCCGAAGGTAGAGAAGGACAGCCGAGCTCGAGAGGCCTCGGTCACCGAGAAATGTAAACATACCTAATCCGAATTTGCAACTTCTTTATTAATCATTATTTTTTTATGGAACTTCGATGACCATATTTGTGGCATTTTTCTAATAAAAATTATACTATATTTATTTTAATATAGTATATTTTTAATTATACATATTATATTTACTTGTGTAATCGACGATTAAAGTATCGGGCGCGAGGAAGGATAGCGTATGTGAAAGAAAGAGACGCGGAGAGTCGCAGTCGGCGGCACAGTTCAAAGGCTCGCGCATCCTCACGAGTGTTAGGATATGATGCATCTTTTCTCGCGCATGAGCGGCGATTTTGGCCTCAGTAAAGTAAGATTCTCGATAAAATGGGGTACCTTGAGCACCCTTCAGAATTTTAAAAAATTGGTATGATTTGATTCTGAAAAATGAATGTGTAACATGTGTATTTGTGTATATTTTGTAACTCGTAGGACACGTCCTGAAGTCTTTTTGTCCGGAATAGATTGTTTCGAGACATTCCCGCCAATATAACTGTCTCAGGGCTCCACTACCTCTGTCATCATGATATAGATACATTACTGTTTTGGCCGCGCATGCGCGTGAAATCTTGCACCATATCCCAACGCTATCTATAGGCAACTTTAAATACTAGTTGCGCGAATTTGCAATGCAATCATGCGGGAAATGGATACACGTAATTTATTTATAAATTTATATTGGAGCCGAATGTGCAATATTTTATATATATATGTATATATATATATATATATATATATATATATATATATACAGATATATATACAAATACACTTGTTATGCATTCATTTTTCAGAATCAAATCATATCAATGTTCTCGCAACGTTATATCGCAACGTACACTAGTTTTGCCATCCAACATGGCCGCAGTCTACCATCCGTCCCCGCTCGCGGCACGACCCCTCTCACCCATAAACCCACTTTATGCTCAGTACTTTAAGTCCGTGGGATCAAGCGACAGCTTCAGACAACTGAATTTTGTCGATAGTTCGATGGTTCAAAAAAGTAGTCGACTGAAATTAGTAGTTAGTTACTATCGACTTAGTCGATAGTTTTTAGTAGATGGTGCCCATCACTATAGCATACATACATATTCTCATGTGTAAGCAGCCTTTATGTTTGCCTTTATATTAGGGCGCGGAGAGAGAGCAGTTGTTCACGAGCAGTCATTTTTCGGTTAGTTAGTCGAGTTAGTTAAGCTTAGCCCTTAGTTATTTAGCCTTTAGTCTATATTAAATGTATCTCTACCTAACTGTAACATACTTGTAAATATCTATATTATCCTAGCAATAAACACTTTAAATATCTTACACACGAAAGCCAAAACCATGTAACATTGTAAGACAAATATAGGTAATCAGTATAACAGCATGAACTTATGATTGGTATAATTGATTCCTCAGATAATAAACGAACTTGTAAGATTTCAATAACTGAAGCCGACAATAGAATTTCTAGTAACAATAAAAAAAAATACAATGACGATGCACGAGACATGAATTTTATCGGGTAGTGGAGGCAGTAGAACAATAGGCTGCAGGGCGGAATTGCCAAGAATAACGAGACATAAGCAATTAGAAATAGAGAAAACTTAGAAAGTCATTCCAGCAATCATCTTCGGCAGAGCATGCTACAGTACGCTAACAAGAACATGTTGCATAAATGAATTGCTATGTACTTATCAACACTCAAGCAAAAAGTGTCTACCTTTTGCAGGATCATTGAAAAGTTAATGTTATAAGCAATTTCTAAGTAAATTAACATGTTACTGTAGAAAGTAAGGAGAAACCATAAACAAACCGATAACATGATGTTTATAATATTGTTACGTGGGCATTTCTAACTAGAATGAAAAGAGACTGATATAGAAAACCGTAAGCTCTTTATTGGGAGAAGAAGAGTACTTATCTGTTCACGGTCTAACGGTTCAACGTCTGTCAGCCGAGTCACTCTTGTCCTTGTTACATCGTCGTTACACAAACGACGCGACGCTTTGACAAGGACCACTTGACATATCGGTCTCTATCGGTACCATTCCTTCTGCCAGCATCCTTAACAATATACTAAACAAAATAAAAAATATTCATCAAGATAATATTTTTAGATTTTCTGCCTCTGGAAATATTTTTTCTTAACTATTCCTGATTTCTTTCTAGTTTCAATGCTCCACGTAAGATACGATAAGATTAGTTTGATGCATGTTCAATATAATTTATTAACAAGAACAAAACTTACTTTACAACTACTGTAACGTAATTGAAACAATAAATTCATCATTGTGAAAGAAGCAGAATAAATTAGTTCATATAGAAATGCTTATCAATGGATATGCAATGATACACAGTATGTAGATTAACACTAGAACTACCGGACAAGTCATAATGACTGGTTTCTAAATTTTTCTTTTACAAATATTGAAATTATAAAAATGTTTTCCGGAGTAATGTTTTAGTCAACTTCCCTATTAGAGTACATATTTAAACAAAAGTTGTACGGAAGTTGAATAAATGCATTCTAGTCGTTATTAGAAGGCAATAGACACCAGTCGCGTTTAGCGCTCGGTAGTTCTAGTGTTAAATTCAAACTTAGTAACTCGTTGGAATAATTTTATTTGTATGAAATAATTTCTTATTTTCCTAACAATTGTATTGTACTGTACCACAGATTTGAAAAATCGTTCTGTATGAACGGTAAACCGAACATGCACCGCTTTCTTCATTCATTGCTCATCGATGGAAAATCTTCGGCCTTTCACTAGTGCATTCATATACAATACTGTCGATTCATTGATATACATTGCTTCATGGTAACACAAAACACCTATACTGTACTTCAAATTTCCAATAGATTTCAACTCCGATACAATTTGAAACTATGAAAGCGCTCATACTGCTCTTTGACCTTTCTCTGTTTACTATAACATTCGCGTTATTTGTAATACAAAGAACTAGAATAAAAATTGAATTCAAGATTCGAATAAGAAACAGAGACAGAGTGAGTATGTTAAGACAGTTTGTTAAGTATCTAAAAATCAATTACTCCAAAATTATTGAACGTACAAAAAAGTTTCCAAATGAATATTAATTGTTACGAGTAGAACAATTTCTTGTTAGAAACGAATTTTCATTTTTTATTTAGATCTGTATAGGTTTAAAACCATTTAATAGTGAACTTGAAAATAAGTTTAACAACTATTAAAATATACCCCTATCTTTTAGTGGGTTTCAAGATATTATGCCTACAAAACGAATATGGAACAGATCCTATTGACTGGTTATTGACTCTAAACGGTTGGGGAGGGTTAACGATACATCTGGCTGGTCTATTGTGATCAATTTCTGTTTTTGACGAGATTTGTTGTGTTTTTTTCATACATTTGAACGCGCAATTTCTTGTCTGTCATTTTCGTCGAAATATTTAGCCCGTTGTATCATTTAATTTCCATTTAAAAGGAAACCATTTTACTTCAAACTTTGTTTTTAAGAAAAATGGGTTCGGAAATTCCTTTAACCATCTAAGTATCTCTCTACTTCTTTTTCTGTTTCTCCCTAGCTTACGCAACCATTCTATCGCTTCCACCGACCCCTTCTCAAACAGTATTTTCCTCTTTTCTAATAGCCCTTTTTAGTTTCCTACATTCTTTTACCATACTTTCTAAATTTCCAAACATATATATATATATATATATATATATATATATATATATATATACAAAGTTCTGCTCTATGTAACAAAGTCTTATGTGTAGCTTCCATGAGAGAACTTCTTTTTACATTTCTACACCCTTGAATTATGCGTTCTTTAAGATTTTCCATATTATCCACAGGACTTTCATACACAATCGATTATAAATATCCCCAAAGATAAAAATCTAAAGGTGTCATATCCGGCGAGTGAGCTGGCCATCGAATTGGACCATATGTTCCGATCCACTGTTCCCCAAAAACTGTAGTTAAGTATGTTTTTACAATTGCGAAATATTTCAAATATTCTGGCAATTGATTCATGGCGATATTATCTTTCAAGGTCACCTGAAAGTCATTGTATAGCAGGTCGTTGAATTCGTTTCGACGTTGCCTACAGTATTATGAAGTTAAAAATACTCAGTTCCATTAAAAGATATGACAGCGACCTTGATTTTTTTGTTGAAAATCGATTTTTTTTAAAATTTAAACAATTGCAATTTCTTGTCGGTTAAGTACTGATTAACTTCGGTAGGAAACACTTTTCTGTCCGACCATCCGAACGGGCTGATAAAACGTGGGGACTAATTGGCGCCGCACCCTGTATATATATAACGAATAATATGTTATTCGTGAGTGACGGATAGTTTTTAATTCGAATAAAGTTTTATGCGTACATCACAAATAATTTTTATTCGAATAAACTATTAATCTGAAATTAAATTTTATTACAGCGTTATGTAAATAATATGCGAATAATTTTTAATTCAGAGATAAAATTCCGCTTGAGTAAATGTTTATTAATATACTAGTGACTACGGAAGTATTTAAAATAAATTCTTTGAAATAGTGCATTTGAGAACAACTCGCTTTTCAAACATTTCGTTGACCAATTTGTTGTTGTTTGGAAGATTAACCATAATTTCCTGTGAAAACAATCTTTCCACGGGTACAGATAACGGAAGTGGTGTGTTATATCTCACAAAGATCAAAAAGACTTTGTCGTAGAAGTACGCCGGTAACATTGTTACTTCACGACGATCCTCATTTTATTTCATCTTGTGACGAACACTGTTCTATAGTTCCAGTAACTAGACTAAAATTAACAAAAATGCAATATCATGTATTGCGAATAAGAAATTATATAAGTAAACAATTTTTCGGATAAGGAATACTGCAAATAACGAACACTACGAATAATGTGAATAATGTGCAATGCTAATAAAGAATAATGCAAATAACGAATAAAAGTTAGTCCGCGACCTTGAATGACCTTGAATAATTATAGTCACTGAATTCGTAATGAAAGGGACTATGATTGTATGTGTTTAAAAAAGAGTGGTTCCATTTAAAAAAGTCAAGGTGACCTTGATATCTCTAAAAGAAATGACACAAAATTTTTTTTGGCATCGTGTCAGCCCCGTTGTACCATTCAACTTTGTCTTTACCATACTTTACGTATCTTTAGAAACAACAAAGATATTTGAGGTACAAACGTTAGGTGACTCACCCTGTATAAATTCGCTGACTGCCTCTATGTTCATTCCTTCCCACCACTACTGCATCTTCCGCCTCCTTCTCGCTCCATTCCTGCATTCTATTATTTTCGATTTTTCTGAATTTAAGACCACTGTCAGACAATTATTAAAATAATTTTCCTAATGTTTAATAAGAAATTGGATTTATTAGAAGAATTACTTGTAAAACATAAAACGAAAGAATTCAGCCATTGTTTTTACACCAACCCAATATTTAATGTGACAAACAATTTTACGAAAGGATCGAAGTAAAAATAGAGCAAAAAATATTGATCCTGTAATTATTGTCAGTGGATACATTATTCACATATCCATTGTTATTTGAAGAAACACATGTCACTTCGTAGAACCACAAAGGGTGGAACAGAAAGCTGCTCGGTCGGAACAGGAAATCGCGACTAACCACGTGACATAAAACGTCTGATGGAAAGGATGATCTCTTCAAACTGGCAGATTTCGTTTTATTACTTTCACGTATGCCATATGACTTCCGTATCTCGAGAACGACAGATCTTAACGTATCTCATTACTAGCATTCTATCTACGGCTTCTTCTATCAATCTGCATTGATTGTATATGCATCAATGCAACCGATAGTTGTGTATTACAAAATGCGTAACACCAATTTATTCTTAATAATAAATGTTAACATTGTACACTATATTAATGTCATTCATCATTATATATAATTAATATTGAAAAGTTAAGTATTAAAACAAGTGAATAAATAAATTTTTCATAACTTTTAAATTATTATACTGCAATAAAGGTGTATGTAAATATCGATGTACGAAAAAACGATTATTGTTAAAAGATTATTATTTTCGTTGTAATCAAAACGTATATACATTTGTCTTGACGCACGCTTTCATAATACATGAAAAATATACAGCATTTCATTTAAAATATTGTAGGATCACCTTCGTTTCTAAAAAATAGTGCAAATACAACAAAATTACATACACCGTTAAGCTGATTCCAAGTAGCAGTATAACTTTTTCCTCTTTCAATTCTTCTAATATTTATTGTTTCGAAGAAAAACGCTGGCTAGTAATAACGTGAACACCCTATATATATAATGTGGAAGTTAATGAGAATTCATATTAATGATACCTACATAATTAAAATTTTTAAGTATTTCTAAATCATATGGATATTAGAGAAGTATTATTATAAATATTCAAGGAAAGTGCTGTTATGAAATATTTTGCGTTAACATGGTTTTAGAATGTAAAATACAAATTATATACAAGAATGTAGAAGACTTCCGTTGCGGTTGCCAAACCGGATACGACAAATGGACTGCCTGTCTAATTTGGTTAGTCTTACTTCAAAAGAGTGGAACATGCATGCCGAGCGCATTCAGTAACGTATATTTCATGATTTCATGTTACGTTAAAAGAGTATTATAGAACACAAAGTACTTTTCAACTTTCTATAACTTTTAGTCTTATTAACAGCGTAAACCTCAAGCGTATGTTGTTTTGCACTTTAAAGCATGCATTGTATTTTCACATACTCTTGATTGATATACATATAGACACCCTTCAAAATATCAAACACCTCATTAATGTTGCAATAAATGCAACACTTATTCTACAATAAACATTTTGTATTACATTTAGAATACTTTTTTTTTCCCAACAGTCATAGGTACGGCTTAGTTAATTGATTTGCAAAATAAATTATTCTGCTACTCAATAATTAATAATAAAAGCATTTATTTCAAGATTGTCAATGAGAAAATAGTTAAATTTTTATATCTATACAGAAATTAAAAGATCTGTATCTTCTGTATTACTAATTATATTCAAACACCTATTCATATATTATACATATACATACTTATTGACCATAGTAATTGATTAAACCATTAATTGTACCACAAATGTCTATTTGTTAATACAGGTTACATTCTAGACTACATTATAGAAGCCATGGAACTTCATTACAAAAATATTATACATCATGCAATATAACTTTTGTCTTTCTTCCACCTTCAATTCTGAGGAAACTTGGTCATTTTTAGTGTACAAACGAGTTGAAAACAGTACGATCGGAGAAAGCGAAAAATTTTTTGTTTAAAAACATACTATTATCCTGATTGTGACTACACTTGATTAGCTATAAAAAAATAATTTGTTTCAAGCTGAATACACAATTAACTAATTAATATATGTATACGCATTCAGTGGATCCTGTGAATTAATTTGCTCCATTTGGATTTAAACACCCAGTATATGGAAACAGAGCCAGAGATTTCCAGTTGTTTATAAAATAATAGCGAATCATTCCTTCACGACATGCGATATTGATTTATTAGGATAGCGTATTCCTCACTCTTCTGATAAACTCCGTTCTGTTAAGATGTACATTATATTTTCCTTACAATTGTGTTTTAAATAAATTGTTCTTTGTTCAATGATCTTTGGGTTGCTTGATCTTCTACCGCAATAGTGTATTTAAACCTCCCACAGATCCAAAAGGTAAATGGAGAAAAATTGTCAATTTCAAATTGGGACTCATTAAAGCTTATACGCCTATACTTTCGCAAAGTAGTGTTCATTTGCCTCTAAGATATTTTTACATGATGTAGTAGGAATGGAACTGAAAACTCATTTTTCCTCAAAAATGCTGGAAATTCAAAAATCTCTAAAAACTTTGACAAATTTTTCTTGTAAAGGAAACTGCCATAGTTTTAGAAATTGAAGCCTCCTCTTTACAAAGACTCCTAAAAAATTGAAGCACGAGTTTTTTTCCGCTTCATGGAAGAAAAATGAGGAACAAATTCAGTCGTGTAAAGCACTCATGGTGTAGCTTACACTACTGCGAAGTTGACTGCTCACCTCCCATTCAGAGCTTATGACACGACTACAACAAACAGTAGGAATGTTGGCGCTTTTCACGCGCATGCGCGAATTTCGGCAGCGCCGAAGCTACGTCCGAAGTTTGTGGGGTACTATTGGGGCGAAAGTAGTGGGTTTGTTATTATATATTTCGTTTAAAGTTATTTTATTACCCTTCCCTTCCTTATTCCCAACATGATGAAGAAGAGTAAGTTATATTAAATTGTACATAGATACATAAATATTATATATTTATATATTATATATTCTATGTACGTATGCATATATTACATTTTAATACACACACACACACACACACATGCATATATATATATATATATATATATATATATATATATATAAGGGAGGCCACTTCACGTTTATGTAGTCAGAAAGGCCCTCCAGTTCCATGCAATTTAAGACTAAGAACTTTAAAATCGATGCCATAGTTTTCGAGATATGGAGCTGTTCAGAGTTATGTGGGCCACCATGTATATATATATATATATATATATATATATATATATATATACGTACACATGTTGTACATTCATTTTTCAAAATAAAATCATAATAAATTTTGCGAAATTAGCGGGGCGAGCAAGGTACCCGATTTTCGTGCTTGACCGAGGCTGAAATCGCCGCGCATGCGCGTGAAAAGCGCCAATATTCCCATCACTGACAAGAAATCGTACATCAATTTTTAAGGTGTCACTATAAATAGGAAGCTTCCATCTTTAAATCTATGCCAATATCATTTGCAAGAAAAATTTCTCAAAGTTTTCACACATGTTTGAATATATAGAATATATATCATGAAACAAACTTTCGAATACAATGAACGATGGGTTATGCAACTAAAGGCTTTAGCTTTAAAATGAGGTCCAAAAATTGTCGTAGTTTGTAAGAAATTATATACTTCTACTTGGATCCACACAAATACTTCTTGGATCCACTCTACATATAACATTTGATTCTTTAGAATTACCATTTTCAATAATTTTTGGTTTAGACATTTACAAATTATGGTAATTATATAGAAATGGTCTGCGTACTCCGATTTTGATGAAATTTGAATATGTTATGGAGCAACACATTCTGAACAACATTTTCCTTTTCCAATATACAGGGGGTCGCTTTTAGTTTTCGAGATATTTACAAAAAACTATCGGTAATGTTAATGTCATAACGGAAACCTTCTTTTTAGAAACACTGGGTGCGTGTGTGGTATTGTCGCTTCTCATCTCCACAACGTGTTTACAAACAAAAAATAAACAGATGCGGCCCGAAAATCCAGGAGATGTCTTTGAAAATTGAAAGCTCAGCCTACCTATTTATGATCAGAGTTATCTACAGGAGTTAATTCTGCTTGTTTCGTCTGTTATTTCATTTCCTGGATTTTCGGGCCGCATCTGTTTATTTTTTGTTTGTAAACACGTTGTGAAGATGGGAAGCGACAATACCACACACACCCACCCAGTGTTTCACACGCACCCAGTGTTTCTAAAAAGAAGGTTTCCGTTATGACATTAACATTACCGATAGTTTTTTGCAAATATCTCGAAAACTAAAAGCGACCTCCCATATTGGAAAAGAAGAAAGTTGTTCAAAATGTCGAAATCTATAATATATTAAAATTTCATCAAAATCGGAGTACGCAGACCTTTTCTATATAATTACCCAAATTATATCTTAAAATTCCGTAATATTTTAAATAATAAGAAGATTTTCAACATTTTTAGATTTCTGTTGTCGCAATAGACACAGACTTCATGAAAACATAAATACGGCTATATAATTTTTATTGTTCGTTTGTTTTAGACTGCTCTACATACGGGTGCTGGCTCACAGCAGCAACTTTTAGAACCCAGAATGGCGCAACTGGAGACCTTGGAAGCAAAGGTAAGAAAAACGTATTCATAACGTAAATAGGTACTGAGCGCATAACGGAAACAAAACTTTCTCACACTTAGAATTCATCGCAATAAGATTGTACGTTTTACCTTGAAACCGTATTTTTCTACACTTCCATGGATATACATATACATATACGAGAAATATGGGTAAACGTACACACGCGTTCTTGGAACAACGTTTGGCAACCACAGTTTCGAATAATTTCTTCGGGCTTCCTTCGCATTCTTACGAAGAAACACCGCGAGTTCATGAATTTTATGACAAAAATTCGTATGAGAAACTTTAATTCTAGGATGATACTTCACTCATTTTTACAAGGTCTACAGTGTACCCATTAATTTGATTGCTACGAATTTGTTTACAGAAAGGTGACATCTCTCTGTCACTTTCTTCATTGTAAACAGATTTAAGAATTTTTCAAATAATACTACTTTAAGACCATTCGTAATACCATACGCTACCAACATATCTTCTATAGACTTTTGAATAATTTGTAATAAATAGGACATTAACTGTTTTACTGAAAAAGTTATAGATAAGCACGGTAAAATTTAAGTTTAGGGGAGGATGCTCCGATGACCTTGACCTTGACATATGTGCAAGTTATATATAAATTTAATGCGCAAGTCTTGCGGAGTTGCGTTACATCTTAAAGTTTGTTTTGCTGCATATCATTTAAAAGAGAAATACTAAGTTATTACCGAAGAAAACGTAAATAAAGAAATATAGAAAACAAATTTTACTTTTATTTACATATGTATATCTTCCAAATTTCATGAAAATAGGGGGCAAGATTGAAAACTCATGAGATCTAACGATGACATTAGTAAATACTTGAAAATTTATAATCACCCGATAACCTCAAGAACGACCGGCGCCAAGCGAAGAAACTTTTACGAGACGTGCGGACGGCAAAGTGTTAATATGATAGTATAGGATTCATATGATTGAACTATGAAGCCGTTAGTACTGTTGGAAGATCGCGGTGTACAGTGGATAAAGCCACGTGGTAGAGATACAGAGGAATTAATGCACCATTACCGATTAAAAACTATTTATTATAATATAAACTACAAAAACTGATTCTCGTCGTTGCACGCTTACAACGCACGCTACCGGGCATTCCACACACACACACTCTCTCGGTTTCCCCACTCTCCGCCTGTTTATCTTAATGCGCGTCCACACTGGAAGTCATTCGCTACAAGTACGATTTCGTTATTCTTGATTTTGGTCTTATTTTGAGCTACACTATCTCCTTTACTTCATTTGTACGCTGAATTTAAGCCCATTTTGTACAAAAATATATGCGAGTAATTTCAATATTAAATTCGTTCGATTCTTTAATGAAAATTCAGAAACATCAATTGTTCGTATATCAGAATTTTCTTTGACCAGAAACATGTTCTGACCGAATGACTTGTGAGCGACTTGGAGAGTGCGACCTTATAGATTATAGATTACTAAGTTTTCCCGTTGCTTTAGGGCACAAACTGTTAAAGGTCTGTCAGTCTAACATCTGGGTCACACAGGTCACTTGCCCAGAGAAACCTTTCCCAGGCTTGTGTCGACCTCTGCAAAGTTGAGCCAAAGATAGGGTGTACTTCGTTCGCTTTCGGCTGATTTGTTAGGAAAATAACACAATAACTTGAAAAACTTCATCTCTCCTGTTGGGGCGTTGTTACTCTACCTGTACAGTCATATTTTATGACTTTCAGTTCTTAGAAGTAACGAGCTCAGTGTGAAGCTGGAATTTTATTATTGGCACACATGTGACTACATGTTTTTTCGGTAAAACTTACGTTTAGGGGAGGATGCTCCGATGACCTTGACCTTGACATATGTTGTTGAGGACAACATTCTGAACAACTTTTGTCATTACGACTACCCGGTGCTCGGTCTTAGTTTTTGAGATATTTGCGAAAAACTATTGCTAGTACTGTATTGAATTTTCTGTATTCTTCGTGGCTACGTACAATTTTGATAAACGCATTGATGCTTTTTTCGAAATAATGAATTCTATGTATCCATTAGACCATTTAAATACAGAATAAAATTCTCAGTTTGATATAGATACTATTCGAGATACTCATAATTTCGTCTGCGTGCTCTCCGCCCTCCGCCACCTAGTCCTAACCAACGCACGACACCACACACACCCACCCAGTGTTTCTGAGACGAGGTGTTAATTTTATTAAAGGAACGGTGAGGGTAGAATGTAAAGAAGCACTTCACAAAACAGTCGCAGATACGAAATCACAAGAAAATATACTTTATTATTTAGGTCTATACAGAGATGGAAAACCGTCACACTTGTACGATATCTATTGCCTATACTATCCGCGTGTCGCGTATACTAGTGAACTATATGTCTCGCGGAAAATCTAAAACTCTGAGTCCGCACCCGTAAACTCTATACTGTAATCCTCCTTCTGCTCCGGGGTCAGCTCTATTTAATGCGGAAAAAACTGGGCGGAGGTATCCGCTAACGGGGGAAAGATCACCCTATTTGCTAGACGACTTTGAGGGAGGAGGGTCTTCCTGATCCGTGGAGGAGAAAAGTCACTCCCTCGAGTCGTCTTAGTGAATTTCTAAAACGTATGATCCCCGGAGCAGCGCGTTCACAGTGCCCCTAAGTGGGGCCCCTTAATTTATGGCCTCTCGACCTGACGCAGGCCAAGGGTAGTGCCAAATGCCTGGATAACTTGCACGTGTTGCAGGACCCACTCTGGCTGTTCGGGGCCTTCGCGTGCCACTTTATGACCCCCTTTCCCGAAGTCATTTGGAAATGACGGAAAAAGGGAAGGCCTCTTCTTAAAATACGCTAAAGAGTCGAGAGGCCATCTGTGCCGCTTGTGAACGAACGTGCATTTCTTACACGAAGGTTCTCACATTAAACAATGTAAAATCAACTGAAACCAATACCAATTTGTTTTACTATTAAATGCGATAATATAATGCATGTATGCTGTATTCGTCTCAGTTGATTTTATATTGTATAATGTGAGAGCCTTCTTTTTAGAAACACTGGGTGGGTGTGTGTGGTATTGTCGCTTCTCATCCCCGCAACGTGTTTACAAACAAAGAATAAACAGATCCGGCCCCGGAACAGGTTTACGTTGTCACGGAACGTGGAAGAATATGGAAAATTTAATACACTGTTAGCAATAGTTTTTCGCAAATATCTCGAAAACTGAGACCGGGCACCGTGTAGTTGTAATGACAAAAGTTGTTCAGAATGTTGTCCTCAACAACATCTGCCAAGGTCAAGGTCATCGGAACATCCTCCCCTAAACGCAAGGTTTACCATAAGCACTGTTACCAAAATAAAAACTTCAGTTTATTAGAAATTAAGAAACGTGTAATGGAGTTATTGTAAATTAAGAGACATTTCATAGAGTTTTATTAGAAATTAAGAAACGTCTAATAGATTTTTCATACCAACGTAAATTACAGATACATTTTGTAAGTTCCTCGGTAGTTATTCTTTGTCACAGCGAATTACTGATTGCGATTAGATCAAGCGATGCCTCGTCTCTTTACTACAATTATAGATTTGCAATCATTATGATAATTCTCTTCCTTAGATTACGGCCTCCTTTCGCTATCAGAGTTTCCAATCTCCGCTTAATGGAAATTCTTCAATCAGTCTTAAACTCGTAAAGCGATTACGTAAGATAATCTTAATCTTAATGATATACTTGCATACGTGCCCTTTGAAATCACTATTCCCTATTTATTTCTCTTTGAAGTTAGTGTTTATCATTAAAAATTGTGATAGCTTTCGTTGTTGTTTCCAGTAATATCAGTTTCACACTGACTTTACAAAATTGAACAGCCGTTAAAAACGAGTATGTCTTGTGCAATGGCTCAGTGAGTAATGATAGCACGAAGCTCACCTGTATATGTAAGTGGTGAGTGACAGGAGATATTGTCGAATTCACCAGATGTTGAATAATTCACGATCTTCGAAACTATTAAGAATGATATAGAACTAGTGACGTATGGAAGTATGGAAGTAACGATGTTCGCGGATTAAGATCTCATTAATCTCTGTTCATCACAAGAACATACCAGTAGGATATTAAATCTGTTGCACGAAATAGATATGGTCAAGTATTCCGACGTAGATTTAACCAGACTGTTACGAATAGTGACAACGTGCATTTATGTACCGTTAAAATCAACAAAGTTGTTTCTCTACGTGTACATAACTAGGTACATCCATACATATTCATGTGAACAATTGTAGCAATAGCATATAATGCTAAACTTAGAGAAACCATTTTAAAGTCTAATAAAAAAATTACTTAAAAAATTGTTTCATTAGGCATGAAATGAATAAGGAAAGTATCGTATGTCGAGCAAAATTGCCAAATGAAAATTGATCGTTTATATAGTACCTCATGAATTATTTTATTATTATTTATTACATACAATATCTGACGATGGGTATAATATCTACATATAGTGTGCAATTTCTATAATACAATCACTTTTTTCGGAAAAATGTACTTGTATTGTGTTCTTTGAATTAAATTTAAAAATTCGGATAGGACTAATGCGATTTACAGTAATTATACAATATTCAAAATCATTTTTAAAAATGTCAAGTTTATTTTTTTTTGTATAGTAATAAAATCTTCTATATTTCATATTACTTATTCATTTTTATCACAGTATATTGATATTTACTTCGGAATTAATTAGATATTTTATAAACCGATAAAAAGTGTCCTGTATGGTATTACTACACGGCTTCTTAAATCTTTTTTACAAAAATCATTTTCAATTTCTGGACATCGCGGTATTTGTAGAAGGTCTGATCAAAGACGAAACTGTATGTTATTTTTTCACTAGAATGTGTTGAGCAAAATTTGCGGCCAGTGAAATGAAGAGTATGCAAAAAGCAGTTGTAGCTTATCGTAATAAAGTTCACGGCAGTAATGAATGCTGCACAAGATTTCGCCTACATAACCTACATCAGTGGTGGGCACGGGTGGAGCCCCTGAAACGCCTGCTTCTCCCACCAATCTCTCTTTCATGCAGCGCGCACATTCGTTGCGTACGCTGATGTCTCGTGTCTTCGTTGCCCCATTGTACCGCGCTTGATGGAAGGGGGCAGAGGGCGCTACGGTGTGGACGATTTTGCCTCAATTGAGGCAAAATTGCCCATCGCTGACCTACATCAAGAAGATACCTCCAAGCACTGTTACAAGTTTAACACTAGAACTACCGGACAAGTCATAATGACTGGTTTCTAAATTTTTCTTTTACAAATATGGAAATTATAAAAATGTTTTCCGGAGTAATGTTTTAGTCAACTTCTCTATTAGAGTACATATTTAAACAAAAGTTGTACGGAAGTTGAATAAATGCATTCTTGTCGTTATTAGAAGGCAATATACACCAGTCGCGTTTAGCGCTCGGTAGTTCTAGTGTTAAAAGACCCTTATCCTCTTTAAAGAAAAATATCTATTTACAATGTGTGTATTATTATCCCCAAACCAAATTTTGCTACTACACGAAGAAGTCATTGTGAATAGATTGTTCCTTTTGGAATATTAAAACAAGATGTCACCTTATTATTTGACCTTGTTGAAACTCTAGCTATTAGGAAACGGAGATGAAGAGGTAAATACAGTGTAGAGTATGTAGATAACAAGAATTATAATGTAACGAAGAATATACATAAAAAGGGTAGTGAAATATGACACAAAGAAACGATGAAAGATGTTACCAAGTGAGATGCGGGTGATGATGAGGGGAGGCACACAACGTGAAGCGCACGAGGTGTGAAAGATGATAATATTCACGTGAAGCGCACGTGAATACTAGAGAAGCGATTTACAGAAGTGAAGCGCACAACGGTAAATAGAAAAGCGCGTTTTACGCGTACTACAGTCGAAGAGCGACGAGAGCGGGCGCGGTTTCGGCGCGCCTATTTATACTTGTCCGGGACCATCGGTTAGGAAGGATTGAGGAGTGGGATTTTTGAAATTGCAAGGATCCGCCAGCACCTAACGTTCGTTGGCAATCGGGGCATTGCCCTAACGACCGGTGCGGCGAGGGAGACAATGGAAAATAGGCGTTGGATTTAAAATATGGAATATCGGAAGTATGGCCCACGAGACAAGTACAGAGGGAAACGTAAACAGCCGGCGCCGACGACGTTTACAGTCGCGGTCGTTCACCGCGATGCACGAGTCGAGCTCGTCAGCTGAGCTCGACGAGGTACAGAAAAACTGCCGAAACTCGAGGTTCTTATGTATAGGCAGACGCTATTGCGGGCAAGGCCTATACATAAGAACTCGTTGCGACGATTTGCAAGAAACAGGCAGGATCGAAATCGCTCGCGACGGAAAGAACATTCGAGAGATCGGAAATCTCGAACAGACCTACATATACAGGGTGGCCCACATAACTCTGAACAGCTCAATATCTCGAAAACTATGCCATCGATTTTAAAGTTCTTAGTCTTAAATTGCATGGAACTGAAGGGCCTGTCTGACTACATAAACGTGAAGTGGCCTCCCTTCCCCTTTAACGGGGGAGGGGAGATACCTTTGTAATTTTAAATGGAACCCCCTATAAAATGTTACATATTTAGATTCTACAGGAAAAAACAAGTCAATTTTGTCTGAAACATTTTTTTGTCAGATACTTCCATGATGAGATATAACAGTTTGAAGTTTCGAGTTGTAGGTACTTGAAGCGCTCGGGAATAGCGTTATGGAATTATACGCGCTTGAATCCTTTCCTTATTCGTGAAGAAATAAAATGTACTTTAAATTAAATGTTCAAAATATCCACCACGGGCTTGTAAACATTTATTTACTCGAAACATCAAAGTTGTTCAAACATTTTTTAACATTTCGGGAGTCACTGAAGCGCAAGCGTCACGTATTCTTTGTTTCATATCCTCCTTTGTCGTCGGTGGTTCAAACATAACTTTGTCCTTTACATATCCCCATAAGAAAAAATCTAATGGTGTTAGATCGGGGGATCGAGGAGGCCATCGACGAGGTCCCCCACGACCTATCCATTTGTTCCCAAATTTTTCGTTCAAAAATTGCCTGGTGATGATTGCAAAATGTGGAGGAGCGCCGTCTTGTTGGAACCACATTTCTCTTCTAACGTGCAGTGGCGCATCTTCCAAAAGCGCAGGCAAATGATTTTTTAACAAATCACAATAACTTGCAGATGTTACAGTTTCTTGAAAAAAATAAGGTCCAATAACAAAATCTCCTATTAGGCCACACCAAACATTTAAAGACCATCGATGTTGAAAGGGAACACATCGCATCCAATTTGGGTTTTCCACGGCCCAATAATGCAGATTATGTCTATTTACATGCCCTGAATTCATAAGAGCGGCCTCAGCGGAATAAAGTATTTTGCACAAAAAGTCATTTTCCACAACACCCTGCAGCCACTCACAAAATCTTACGCGGTGATCGTAATCTACTATCGAAAGCTCTTGTGATAAAACCATGCGATATGGATGATACTTTTGCCGTTTCAAAATTCGTTGAATCGATGAACGACTAATATGTGATGTTTGTGCAAGTGTACGTTGACTAATATGAGGATTTAATGTAATTGCAGCAAGAATACTGGCACTATTATTTTCATTAGTGACAGCTTTAGGTTTATTGCGAGTTTTTTTACACAATTCACCGTGCTCGCGAAGCCGCTTTTCTAAATTATGAAATGTTGCATGACATTTTTTTCATCCCATAACGTTCAAAAAACATCACTGCTGCACGCCGAAAATTTTTTTGGCATTCACCTAACGTTAATAACATATTCACTTCTGTGTCAAAAGTAGCCGTAATCACAATGTTACTGCTTGAATAACAGCTCTAAACTGAAAACATTTTCATAGATAAGTGAGTCAAACTCAAGAATTGTAAATATTATTGTTTGTGTTTCTTCGTGAATAAGCAATGGACTCAAGCGCGTATAATTCCATAACGCTATTCCCGAGCGCTTCAAGTACCTACAACTCGAAACTTCAAACTGTTATATCTCATCATGGAAGTATCTGACAAAAAAATGTTTCAGACAAAATTGACTTGTTTTTTCCGGTAGAATCTAAATATGTAACATTTTATAAGAGGTTCCATTTAAAATTACAAAGGTACCTCCCCTCCCCCGTTAAAGGGGAAGGGAGGCCACTTCACGTTTATGTAGTCAGAAAGGCCATTCAGTTCCATGCAATTTAAGACTAAGAACTTTAAAATCGATGGCATAGTTTTCGAGATATTGATCTGTTCAGAGTTATGTGGGCCATCCTGTATAGTTATTTTAAAAGATGCATACTAAATTCTTTTTTTTATCAAAACACTAGCTGCTCATGGCAGCTAGGACCATCGGGCGGCGCACAATGGGCGCACCAATGACGTCACAACTTTTGAACGAATGGACTTTCGCATGGACAGAATTTCACGTCAATCAAATGATCTATTTTCTTCTATTAAATTTGAAATTTGAAATCACAAAAAATCTCAAGGTGTTTTATTTATATTTTGATTTCGACTGCAAGATCGATGTTAAAGTAAACAATGAAAACAAAGAAATGATTTGTTTCAATTGGTTTGCTGTGACATCAGCATTTTGTTCATTGCGATCCTTTATGATACACTACATTTTTTGTTTTGTTTTCTGGCGCATAAACAAACAAAGCTGATGGTTTTCCGACACGGGAACAGGCGACATACAATTGACTATGCGAGAAGCATGGAATCGGAATAATTGGGATGCGTGGTATCAAAACGTCTTCTCCTTTGTACTTTCCTTTAAGAATTGTTGCTTCGATGATGTTATTCATCAGTTTCTTCACCGCAAGCCGGGTGCCATTAGAAAGATGCGGTTGGTTGATAATTCGCAACATTATGATTACCGATCCGACTTTCAATTGGTGATTATGCGGCGGCAATCCGGGCAATTCCAGCGAGTTTAAAAATTCGGTTGGATAGTTCACGACATCATCTTGGATAGTAACGGAATCCACCGATTTGTACATCATAAATTCGCCAGCAATTTCAGTTTGAATCGTGAAATTCAATTCGTCGACGTCAATGTTTTTCGCAGCCAATATAGCACGTTCGCTCAACCAAACATGATTTTTGTAATTTTGAGCAATGTTTGGGAACACCTTTCGGATGAGTTCGGTCTTTGATTCGGTGAACTTGCAAAAATCGACGGGGAATGTAATGCAGCCAATCGAAATGTCAACGGGAATTTTGCCATTGCCAATGTCCAGCAATTGTTTTGAAAATACTTTTCCAGATCGGTCGTTCTCCAACTCGACTTGCATGTTCATACTTAATTTGAGTATCTTCCGAGATCGGCTACGTCGCGGCGGTCGCGGTGTGGGTAGTCGCATTTTTTCCCGAATTTTCCATATTTCCGGGCAACTTTTCCAATTTTTCTTTACGTAAAAACCTTATTCGGATTCTAACGAACAATTGAAAAAAAAATTAGCCAAATCAGTCCAGCCGTTCTCAAGTGATGCGCTTACCAACGAACAGCATTTCATTTTTATTTATATAGATTACTGAAAAAGAATGAAATTTCAGAATATGCAATTTATATAAGTATTCACTATTTTGACAATTTGTAAGATAAATTAGGTATTTATTATGGGAGGGGCGGTAACGATAAACATACCGATTAAGAACAATCTTAACTTTTTGTTTTAGTCCATCCTGAGGTTTCTAATTACCTGCATCTACAAGATACGATTTTTAAACATGTATTTGTTCGGGCGAGATAGAACCAAGGAGCAAGTAATTAAAACTATACAAATAATTGTCCTGCCTGACAAAAGAATTGTTAAATCAATTACAAAACAAAAATTATCTCGTACGACAAAAATTCATGAAAATTGTTAAATTTTGCAACGTTCGTATGATACTGCCCCCTTATACGGTTTTGTTATTGTTCTATAGAAAACATTGCCTGTGTCCAGTATCAGTTTGTGTTGAATTTACCTTTGCAAATATTCGCAAATATTCGCAAAAAAGCAAGCATAAAGAAGCGGTTTTTAGTCGCACCATCGAAAGAAGCCGAATGCAATGTTTCACGGTTATTGGTAGGTACGCAATAGCCCCTGGCTTCTTAAGGCTGTCCAACCAGTGATTTATATGCAGATGTACGAGCCGAACTGTGTTTCGTTTCGGGCCCCTCACTCGAGTTTGGGCCCTGAGACCATACCCGTGCGGGTGCTATTAAAACTGCCCCACGTCCACACAAGGATGCGCAATGGCGCAGCATCCTCGAAAACTATTTTTTAACGGCGAACGGTTTGTAGGCTAAAATTTTATCAACATGACAACTACGAACAGCTGCTTGTTTTTATTAATTTTGCAAACAAGTTTACATAAACAAGCAGAACTGGTATTTTCTCATAAAAAATGTTTTAGGTAACAAGTGTTCAAAATAAATATTATTGCATGTCGTACTAAACAAATTTTATTTCTGTCGGCTATTAGAAAATGATCAAAATTGGTAGTTAAAAATAAAACGACTATTTGAATAGTTCAAACTCGAATCGACTTTTTGTTTTATCGACTTGAGTCGAATATTCGGATTGGTCCAATAACATTTCGAATAATGTTAACCTCGACTTTCGAAATATTTTGACTAGTTTTCCACTTCTGTATTTTTATGCTTTTAGTACAATACATTCGACAATTAATATTTATTTGTTACTTAGAAAAGTATTCAACATTGTTTGAATCAATAAAGTCGACATATGAACCAGAACGAATGTTTCAAATAAATCGATTATGTAAGATGAAGTATTATGTAATACATTAAAAATGGACTGTATTTTATATGATTCCTCGCAAGATGAAGTAGTAAACGCATATTCTACAATTTTAATTGTGTCTACCAAAGATTATTATTTCTTTCTTTTGAATAGCACTAACAAAATGTATAGTTTTATTAGTTTTCATACAAATACAAGTATTTTACTTCTGCTTCTGTAATAAACATTTAAGAACATTTCTTAATAAGTTTGGAGAAGAGGTTAAGTCGATCAAATTAAAGTCAAAATCTCACAATTTTGAATAATGAGTATTAACAAATTACAGCTTTGTGACTGTACGTAATATTAGTTATTCCTTAGATGTTACGTTTCATTGGAGTACGATTAATTCTTTAAGGATGATATTAACTTAAAGTTGCATTTATTGGAGTTCAATAGAGATTAATGATCATATATTAGTAATCCTGAAATATTAATTGGTAGATGCAAATACAGTGGTGTCCGAATGTACATACAGCCGCGCGCTTGTCCGGATATATGGTCAGGAGTTATCCCCACCAATTGTCGGAAGCTCTCGCTTGCGGCCCGCTTTTACACTACCAGACAGAAAGATAGCACGCGTGTGAAAATTATGCTAGCGTGAAAACTATGTGTAGTATGTAAAACATACCTTTTGCGAATATGTTATCAGAAAATAGATTGGCTTCAGTTCAATGACTTCTCTTAGTTGAAACGGAAACACACAATCCGACGCAGACAAAATGATAGCACACTTGAAAAATAAAGATTTTCCTTATAACAATATATACACCAAACTACATTTTTTTAATAATGTGTGGAACCTCCTTTGTTTTCTATGACTTCCACCAGCCTTTTAGGTAAATAATTATATAGTTCTTTAATTTTTGCCTGAGCTAACTTTTCTCATTCAGTTGTAATGCAAGTTCTTAATTCATTTACATCTGAAAATTGTCGGCCTTCAGCATACACTGCTTGCGAAAGCATTGTCCAGCAATTTTCAATGATATTAAGGTCGGGTGAGCACGCCAGCCATTGAAGAGCGGAAATATTTTCGTTTAAAAAATATTGCTTAACAATTTTAGCAGTATGTACCGAAGCATTATCTTGTTGGAATATACAGGGTGGCCCACATAACTCTGAACAGCTCAATATCTCGAAAACTATGCCATCGATTTTAAAGTTCTTAGTCTTAAATTGCATGGTACTGAAGGGCCTTTCTGACTACATAAACGTGAAGTGGCCTCCCTTCCCCTTTAACGGAGGAGGGGAGGTACCTTTGTAATTTTAAATGGAACCCCCTATAAAATGTTACATATTTAGATTCTACCGGAAAAAACAAGTCAATTTTGTCTGAAACATTTTTTTGTCAGATACTTCCATGATGAGATATAACAGTTTGAAGTTTCGAGTTGTAGGTACTTGAAGCGCTCGGAAATAGCGTTATGGAATTATACGCGCTTGAGCCCATTGCTTATTCATGAAGAAACACAAACAATAATATTTACAATTCTTGAGCTTGACTCGCTTATCTATGAAAACGTTTTCAGTTTAGAGCTGTTATTCAAGCAGTAACATTGTGATTACGGCTACTTTTGACACAGAAGCGAATATGTTATTAACGTTAGGTGAAAGCCAAAAAAATTATCGGCGTGCAACAGTGATGTTTTTTGAACGTTATGGGATCAGAAAATGTCATGCAACATTTCATAATTTAGAAAAGCGGCTTCGCGAGCACGATGAATTGTGTAAAAAAACTCGCAATAAACCTAAAGCTGTCGCTAATGAAAATAATAGTGCCAGTATTCTTGAGGCAATTACATTAAATCCTCATATTAGTCAACGTACACTTGCACAAACATCACATATTAGTCGTTCATCGATTCAACGAATTTTGAAACGGCAAAAGTATCATCCATATCACATGGTTTTATCACAAAAGGTTTCGATAGCAGATTACGATTACCGCGTAAGATTTTGTGAGTGGCTGCAGGGTGTTGTGGAAAATCACTTTTTGTGCAAAATACTTTTTTCCGATGAGGCTACTTTTATGAATTCAGGGCATGTAAATAGACATAATTTGGATTATTGGGCCGTGGAAAACCCAAATTGGATGCGATGTGTTCCCTTTCAACATCGATGGTCTTTAAATGTTTGGTGTGGCCTAATAGGAGATTTTGTGATTGGACCTTATTTTTTTCAAGAAACTGTAACTTGAATCTGCAAGTTATTGTGATTTATTAAAAAATCTTTTGCCTGCGCTTTTGGAAGATGTGCCACTGCACGTTAGAAGAGAAATGTGGTTCCAACAAGACGGCGCTCCTCCACATTTTGCAATCATCACCAGGCAATTTTTGAACGAAAAATTTGGGAACAAATGGATAGGTCGTGGGGGACTTCGTCAACGGCCTCCTCGATCCCCCGATCTAACACCATTAGATTTTTTCTTATGGGGATATGTAAAGGACAAAGTTATGTTTGAACCACCGACGACAAAAGTGTTGTAGGAATGCGTGGTTTAGCTATGTTGAATAACTCACTCGCTGTTGTAAATAAACAACTATATATTTAATAAAATATGTAATACAATGTTCTCCATGTACTTCTCTTTATGCACTCACGCTTAGACTCACACACACACAGACACACACCTCTCCCCTCTCATACCAACCTCAATCTCGTTACCCTCATAATGCCAACCTCATTAAAATATAATAAAAATAACCTTACAAAAAGAGGATATGAAACAAAGAATACGTGACGCTTGCGCTTCAGTGACTCCCGAAATGTTAAAAAATGTTAGAACAACTTTGATGTTTCGAGTAAATAAATGTTTACAAGCCCGTGGTGGACATTTTGAACATTTAATTTAAAGTACATTTTATTTCTTCACGAATAAGCAAAGGATTCAAGCGCGTATAATTCCATAACGCTATTCCCGAGCGCTTCAAGTACCTACAACTCGAAACTTCAAACTGTTATATCTCATCATGGAAGTATCTGACAAAAAAATGTTTCAGACAAAATTGACTTGTTTTTTCCTGTAGAATCTAAATATGTAACATTTTATAGGGGGTTCCATTTAAAATTACAAAGGTACCTCCCCTCCCCCGTTAAGGGGATTCACGTTTATGTAGTCAGAAAGGCCCTTCAGTTCCATGCAATTTAAGACTAAGAACTTTAAAATCGATGGCATAGTTTTCGAGATATTGAGCTGTTCAGAGTTATGTGGGCCACCCTGTATATGGTGTTTTAGCAATGCGTTCTCTATATGTAGAAATTTGATTTTTTATTAGTTCGACATAACGGACGCCATTCATTGTGCCTTGAATAAACTTAATTTCTGTTTTTCCTTTATATCCGATACCAGTTCTGACCATTACTCCACCTCCATGCATATGACGTCGAATTTTTGTTAGTGGTTGCTTACGAACATCACGATAGTAATATGTACATCCTTCTGGTCCATCAAAATTGAACCTCTTTTCATCCGTAAAAATTACTTTTCTACAAGTCTTCTTCCAAAGTACGTGTTCTCTTGCAAATAACAAACGTGCCTCTTTATATCTTGCGTTTAACGATGGTTTTGCTATTATTCTAGACCGCTTTATAATGTTACTAGTCTGAAGTACACGACGAATATTTTGTATATTTGTTCCGACTCCAGCTTTCTTAGCGATCTCCCTCGCAGTAGCACAAGAATTGGAAGCATCATGTATTATTGCTCGCGTACCACGTTCAGATAATGCTGCTGGCCTTCCTGTACTTTTCTTTTTTCCATATGCACTTGTATCTTTCAACAAATTATATATATATATATAACCTTCCAACTGCGACTAATTTCTTTTGCAATTTGAGTAATCGATAATTTTTGCTTTCTTAGAGCTAAAATTGTGCTAATTTCGCTTTCACTAATCTTTTTGCCACGACCCATTATGAGAATAAGAGTGTGACAAAGCTCTAGACAGAAATTGAACACTGTAACTCCGTAAATTCTCACGAAACACTGAAGAGTATGTAAACATAGTTCCAGTTTGCTATAATTTTCTCTGCGTCAGATTATGTGTTTCTCTTCCAACTAAGAAAACTCATTGAAGTAAAGTCAACGTATGTTATGTTTACATGTTCATAGCAGGTACGTTTTCCATATATTTTAGAGTTTCCACGCTAGCATAATCTTAACGTGAGAAATTAAAGATAGCACAAACGTGCTATCTTTTTGTCTGGGAGTATATATTCTGGTCTCTCTCTCTCGTACGACCTACTTCTCACTCTTACCGACACCGCACGAGCGTATACCTGCCAGTCCCTGGAAGGTCACCTGTCCGGATATTTGACCACGGCCGGTCCCGAACGCCACTGTATTTGCTAACAAACTGACTTAATTAATAAAACAAAAGCACACTTACTGAATCATTCATATGTAGTAATCATGTCAGTAATTGTAGTGTGTATGACAACTTGTATTGTAAACACGACTACTACGATCACAAACTGACAGTCAATTAAAAGTTGGAAGAGTTAAACACGGGTCCATGGCTTTCAGTTTCTAGCAATATAATCTTCTTTTTTTATAGTATTATTACCTGCGATAAAAATGAATTCTGCGCCACAGCCAAAACCAATCTGGTTTCGAGCGGAATTACGATTACTTTCACGAGCTAGAAATGTTCTGATAACTACCGTGGCGAATTGAGAAGAAAATATAACATAGCTATGTATAACTGCTCGGCCGATTAGATCAGAGTGGAAGGGGCACGTCTCGTTTCACACGCATTTTGGGCTCTAGCCGAAATATTAGCTAAAACGGTCACACATACTATGTATATAGCGTGTGAACATTGGGAGTACAGGAGTGCGGAGATTGGAAGACCTAACGATAGACTCCTCTTGTCCTTGTGCCGTCCGGGGCTCTTCTTCTCATTCCACTACGGTACACAGTTTTGTAGAACGGACATAATCTAAGTATCACGTTTTAAATCTACGAAAATAATGACAGTAGAACATTGAAAATATGGAACGCAAAGTTATTTGAACATACCTTTGCACTTTCACATCCACTATACTCGTAAAATGTTTCTCCTATACGTTACACTGGTCAACAAAATTAAACTTTTTTTTTTGTCACAGAGAACATTTATAGAGTCCTTATAGAAGTGTGTGTGCAGAACACAAATCCAAAAGCTGTTTGTCGCCATCAGCCTCAGCTTTTGAGAAATTTGATTTTGAGAAAAATAAAAAATTCAACGTCAGAATTTTTTCTCCATCAGCCGGAAAAGTTAAACCAATGATTGTTAGGTATGATAGAAAAATTATGTAAACTCTCCTAAATGTGGCGATATTATTTGTTTAATATCCATGAGACACTCATTTCGCACGAATGTTTGGGAACATTTGTCGCTGTCAATTGAAAAATAAAGGTCCAGCCTGACATCGGATTACAGGACGTGATAGTCCAGAGTCCCACCTTTTAGAATTTGCCTTTATAGTTTGAAAAACCGTTTTCATTTTTGAGATACAAAGCAAAATAGGTCCACATGTAACGAGGATCCGTCAGTGGTACTCATTGACAGCGCGGTGCCCAAGTGCCGACGCACTGCTCGAACGCCGCACCTTGTTGCACGCGGTACTGTTTATAGTCTACAGAATTTTTCTACGTAAGAATCATTCGTCTAGCTGCTTCGGCTGAAGCAGAAAAATTCTGAAAGTTGAATGTTTCAGTTTTTTTTCAAAATCAAATTCCGCAAAAACCGAGACTCGTAGCGACAAAGGGCTTTCAGATTTCTGTTCTGCTCACGAGAGTCTATAAGGACATCTATAAATGTTCTCTGTACCAAACTGATGTTGACCAGCGTTATCATCTCTTCTATTACTTCGAGCTCCTTTAAAAATAATGAAGTATGTATAAGGGGTAATTATAGCATTCAAAGTTAATAATTTAGAAAACAATACCTACCAATTAATATCACAATGAGAAAAATTCATTATTGCCAACGTTGCATAATTTAGTTAAATAAAGGTTATTTGTTTGAAAATACATTACTTTAGTTTCGACTTCCAATAAATAAATCCTATTGGTTAATTACATTACATTATCTGAACCATAAAGATTTTAAAACCAGAAATCCAAAAACAAGTGATTGATGAATATTTATTTATATACTTTGTATTATATAGAATTTAAGTATTCGGTATTGTACTATAAATACTGCGGTACAACTGTAATGTTTGATGTTATGAATTACACGCAACGGGAATAATTCTACAAGAAAATAATTTTTAAGTATAGATATACCTCAATCACATAATAACAAATATCCATAAAGTGCTTTATCTCTAAGAAAATTGTATAAAAAAATGATCGTTAAGATACGCTTATTATTAAATACGTTATATACTTCTAGTCAGTATTGGTAATAATAGTGCTACTTGTCTTCCAGCTACTGCTTCTTATTCCATCAATATAATGAATAATTTGAAAATGAATCTTAATTTCAATCTCTAACAAAGACTAATTTTGATGTGCTGGAGTATATGACAAAGATATAAGAGAAATATTTGTAATTAGAAAAACGTATAAATCCGCATATAATAAACTTATCGTCTCCAATCCGCTGACATACACTTTCGTCTGGGAAAGCATATGGTAATTCCGAGAGTTTTGTTTTACTGTTCATGCGGATAGCTGTATCCCCTAAGCCTTTTTCCAAGTGCGATTAATGCGCGTTGTCAGACTCGTTGATGCGGTTTTGACTTCTGTGAGCACAGTACAAACATTCATCCGGATGTTTGCAGTAGGTTGAGCTTTGCTTGCGAAGCCGTATTTTGCCATCGCGAACGGAAAAATAAAAGCAAAACGAGTAGAAAACAGAAGGAGGAGCGTGGTACACACACAGAGAGGCCTTGATATGAATAATGAAGGAGAACGTCGATACAGAGAGGTTACATCAACGTCGATAGGTTATCTCCTTGCCAGGAGCGACGAACGCATCTCGGGTGAATGCTTTTCGGTGACGGACAAATTTTTCCTTTACGAATTTGTTATTCGACTACAGTATTCCGTATACTGTCACGACAAAATTTGTCACCGTAGGCTCGCTTACTATAAATACATCAATTCAATTTCATTTTTATCTTAGTTAACTGCTTCTTCTTACTTCGCAAAGATTAAGGTAAAGGCAGCAGTAGTTGACGAGTTAAAAGAAGTTTTCCACGCGAACGATAGTAACCACTTGCTCTGTCATCGAATAGCGAGAATCGATACCTGAAGATACTCTTTAAGTCTTCTAAATTAATAACAAGACCACTTTTTAAAAAAAGTTTAGTTACACAAATTTAAAAAAACATATTTAAAGATTCAGTAATTGCTTCAGAAGTTGACCACTCTTAAAAATGAAAAACCTAGTAATTGACCTTCTGTTCGTTAGTAGTTGACCACTTATACTAGAAAGAAGGTTCAAGCAATAATGTTAGAAATCATTTTAGTATCATTTAGTTTCAACAATTACCAGCACAAATTACAATTAAAGGATAAAACAAATCAATTCTATAACAAATTCAATTCCGGAACAGAGTAGACGTTGCGAGTCAATATTTGACCGTGGAAGCAATCAATAGTTGACCATGCGGTCATGCTCTAAAACACAGTATGCTACAAAATTTAGAATTATGTTTTGTACTCCAAACAATCTTAGATGTAAAATGGACACATTATAAATCGTAAACAAATTTAAATGAGTCGCGTTAGGAATCGACGTTGATTTATCGGGGTGTCAACTTCTGAAAATTGTTCAAATAACAGTATTCAGAATTTGACCACACAATAAACTATTATTTTGAGGTTAGAATAACAGAAACGATGCATTTATCACTTATAAAACGCTGTGAGAATTTAAAAAGTAAATAATTCAGTCGCGAAAAGTTCACAACGTATGGATTGTTTACCTGAACCGTACAGCTGTTCTTAATAGAAACGTTAAGGAAATAGAAATATATCGGTATATTACTTACGTTAATGAATTTAGACGTCCGTTGTTACTATACATACTTCACTTCGCATGTAATTGTTTTAAAATTGAACCAACAGATATTGTGTCATCCGAGGTTCGCTTTCATCAAAAGTGCAGAACTTATAATAACCTTATATTTTATGTTTTTCTAAAAACTGGTCAACTACTGGTGCCTTTACCTTACATACCTGAATGTTTCTATCGTTTTGATTGCTTATATCGTTGATATTTTTATCAATTTTTAAATTATCAAACATTCGCGTCAGATGCAATCTGAAATTAGAAATAAATAATATGTCACATACGTTTTATGGAATGTGAACCAAATGTTAAACGTTTCCTTCTCTTTGCATAAGAAATATCCACAGTTTATAAATAATCATGTAAAGATTATTAGAACTTTATGTTACAGTATTTATTTAAACTGAACAAAGTAACATTACCGAAAGTAAGTTACAAAAATGCCAACAATATTCACCCTTTAAACGATTTTGGTAAAAATTTAATCGATCCCACCAATTCATCCTTAAAAGTTTGATAACAACCCGAAACAATTTTTTTTTATAAAAACAGCCCACACCAAAAATTGAAATGTCATTTGAAATGTTACGATGAATAGTAGATGAAAAATTTGTACGATATTTGTAGTTTTGTTATATACTTTATTTGAAGTTATATTCGTATTTTACGAGACATGTGTCATGTTTCGTGCCTTTCATGATCTCAGTTCTGAATCTAAGAAATGGTATACTTAACACTTTGACTGCCAAAGCAGCAACCTCAAAAATTCTATAAAATGAAAGTAATGTATTTAACAAAATAAAAATTGAAATGCTAAAATGTATGGTACCAAAGTAATAATCCGATCCTGTTGCATTTCCTAGATCTTAACTACATTTGGTACATTCTGTAATAAACATATTAGTATAAAAATTAATTGTTCAATTTGGACAAATAATTCCATCACCCATATATGGGTGACGTGGCAGTCAACGTGTTAACCATGGGTGAACGTAAAGTTTCCATACACAATACACTAAGATTTTCATTAAAATCAATTTTGATATGTTTCGAGAAAATATAGGGTGCAGTACGCCCTTGGGTCCAAAGGCTCAGACAGATCAGGTCGGCAAGATTGCGGATCCAGGAGTCAGTGCCCTTTACTGTCTGAACTGCACTACCTAAGGCAAGTTTCGTCCCCTGTGCCTACGTGTCGAAAACATTCCCTTCGAACATGTCTGGAAATGCGTTTTCAAATAAAACATCTGAAATCATAACAGTCCAAAATGTAAGAAGTCAATTATAGTACAGTAGGATCTCCGTTATATGAACTAATTGGAAGATAAAATTGTTCAGATAACAACTGTCCCAGCCTCGAATTATGCAATATAATACTTAAAACAAAAGAAATAAAATGGGCACAATTTGTTTGTAAATAAGTTCATACATGAAATACAAACTCAAAAAAATACTATAGTTCAATCCTCTTCGCTTTTAACACAGTGAAAGATCAAGCCTCTACTGGGAAGTCACGTTATCTTTAAAAAGTTATTTTCTACTATTCTCTAACTTATGGATACCATGATGCGACTTAATTTTTTAGATAATTGGTCCTCTTATGGACATTCCTTTATTTCTGCATTGTTCAAATCGTCTGGAATACAGCAACTTTCAAATTGTTTTCCGCCGCTAAAGCCTTCCGAGTTGTCAAAGTATACATTGTTTGTATTTGCTAGAAATATTCTTCAATAGCATGTTTCCAATTTTCGTTTTCAATGATGGTTGATTTTAAAATTCGATATTTTTCTACTAGGTTTGTTGCACATTCGTCATGTTCAAGTTTCTTAATTATATCATGTCTTTTTGAATTGCTAATAATACTCATTTCCGTTTTGGCGACGTCACGATATAACATCTCAAATATTACACCAAATTTATAGTGAATCATTATGAATTGACTTTATTGTACAGAAGTAAATATGCAACACCTAGTATATTTGCATATATTATTGTCAAATAAACTGTTCCTGTATAGGACGTTCGTATGATAGAACTTCGCATAATGGATGTTTATGTAATGGCGGATTTATTGTATTACAATTCTTTACCCAATTTCGGGAAAGGTAACCGTTGTAACATAATTAAAAGCGAAAAAATCCAACAGCAGAAACGTGACACATTTTATATTAATAATTTGATGGCAGTTTATTGTATTGTATTTACCGTGTTTGACATGCAAATTTAACAATAGAATTGGTCTTCTTATTAACAAAATTTTATCAACTATGTATACATTAAATTATTTATACATTATCATAAAAATGGAGATGTACAATAATAGAAAACGTGCGATAATATTAAGTTTCATTTTCTACATTCAATGATACCCTGTAAAAAGTATTTTTTGTTGTTTAAATTATGCTTTTCTAAATAAAACATTTGTAAGTTATTATTGTTTGCTAAACCTGCCTCACCAACCGCAATATAATATCTATCCTAGAAGAAGTAAGAAGTAATAGAAGTAATAGACTGACTAAAGATACTTTAGAGTGTCACTGGGAAAAGTATAATATTGGGAAGACTATCCTCTATTGGTTCACTTTCATCAAAGCACAGGTGTTTTTCTTGACCGATTGACAGCTCGGTGGTGCGGGTGTGTCTTTCTAAGGTAGATATTTTGCGAAGAAAGAGGAGCTTCCTTTGTCTTCATACATGTCTCTGGGATTCTGACCTTTTCGTTTACACAGTCTTTTTTATAATTTTTATATTCCTAGCAACGAAGTCACAAGCCCATTTTTGATACGGTGCACATTTATCATTCTGTTAAAATTTTCCAAAAGTTAATCGGTGTCTATTTGTGGAGAAATGAATATAAAATGAATATAATAAATAAAACCTATGTAATTTTGCAACTTGTTGCGAGAGATACGAAGAAAGCGTACAAAAATGCCACGTGAAGATGGTCTTAAAATATGACGGTGCTACTAAATAAACCATTCGGTCTAAAGCAATAATAAATAATATAAATAGGATATCGTACTCGTTATTGATTTGATTAGAATATAAAATATGCAATATCGATTTGGAGACTTTAACTTATTTTTCCAATAGTTTCGTAATGGACAAAGTATTTGTTTATGTACATGTGATAACTAGACTGCGGATCTTTATGCAAAATAAAAATATTCTACCTGAATTGCAACGAACTCGAGTGAAATAGAAAATTATTTTATTTTTTAATATGTTTAATAGGCTGAAAATAACACAACAGCGTTTTGAAATGCTTTTAATGTCTTTGCTGTTTTAAATTACACCTACTCGCTTTTACCATAAATGCATAAAATCCGCAGTCTAGTGATAACTAGCGATGTGATAACTGGCATGATAACTGCAAGGATAATATGTAACTAACATAGATATTATTATTATCAAACATAATTATATTAATTTCTTCACAAATGGTGATCGTTACTTTATTTCTTAAGGCATTTGCATATGAACTATTTACAGATCAAAAGTATTGTCCACTTTTCCGGTTCACCAAGTTATTTGAAATTTTCTTGCCAAATCATGGTTAACTATTCACTCTCACACTTCACTTTTCCTATTTAAAATCCTAAATAATTCGGTTTAATATCGAAGGAAGACAAAATTTGTAAAATTTATTTACACTCGCGTCGGTATTTATGTTGACGCGATAATATTATAGGTAAGTGCAACATTTTGTCCTTGTATCATTTCTTTGTGTTCCTCCGACGCTGTGATGTTTGTTTACATTGCTCGCGAGTAGTGGCGTTCAATTTACCCCCAAGTGGTGAAGTGTAAACGCAGTATCAATTTGTTTGAGCAATAAGTTTGTGATAGTTGTCAGTTGAACCAGGCCGGAAAGTAAATTGACGTATAGATATTTTTATTTTAAGAATTGAATTTTGTAATTAAACTAGTATTTACAAAACTCTAATATATTTAACAGTTTGTTAAACAATTTCCTGAAAAAGTGAATTGAAATAAAACAAGGGAAAATCAATAATGCCGAGAACGAGGGAATTGGAGGCTTCAGAGCGAATACAAAATAAAAGAAGAATGGATGGAAAATCCTTACAAGCAATTGCTGGTGAGTTTGAAATTTCGAAAGGAGGCGTTCGAAAAATTTGTAAAAAAATACAAATGACAGGGAAACCCGAAAATTGTGTTAGATCAGGAAGGAAAAGATGCTCATCGATTCTTCAAGATCGAGAGACTGTGAAGCAAACCAAAAAAGAACCATACGTCACAGTTAAAGAAATAAAAGAAAATTTGTCATTACCAATCGGGACCACACGAATTAAATGTCGTCTGTCTGAGGTTGATTTACACGGCAGAATATCTAGGAAGAAACCACACATTTCTCAAGTAATTGCTGGCAAACGTTTACTGTTCGCCAAAGAATATTATAAGAAACCGATATCGTTTTGGAAAAGCATCATCTGGAGTGATGAATCGAAATTCGACTTAAAGGCAAATAAAAGAAGAAAATACGTATCCTTCTGTAAACGTTCTCTAAACGTTTGCCAGTAATTACTCGAGAAATGCGTGGTCTCTTCCTAGATATTCTGCCGCGTAAATCAACCACAGACAAACGACATTTAGTTTGTGTAGTCCCGATTTGTAATGACAAATTTTCTTTCATTTCTTTAGCTGTGACGGATGGATTTTTTTTAGCTTGCTTCACAATCTTTCGATCTTGAAGAATCGATGTGCATCTTTTCCTTCCTGATCTAACACAATTTTCGGGTTTCCCTGTCATTTGTATTTTTTTACAAATTTTTCGAACGCCTCCTTTCGAAATTTCAAACTCACCAGCAATTGCTTGTAAAGATTTTCCATCCATTCTGCTTTTATAAATTTGTATTCGCTCTGAAGATTCCAATTCCCTCGATTTCGGCATTATTGATTTTCCCTTATTTTATTTCAATTCACTTTTTCAGGAAATTGTTTCACAAACTGTTAAATATATTAGAGTTATGTAAATACTAGTTTAATTACAAAATTAAATTTTTAAAATAAAAATATCTACACGTCAACTTACTTTCCGGCCTGGTTTAACTGACAACTATCACAAACTTATTGCTCTAACAAATTGACTCCGTGTTTACACTTCACCACTTGGGGGTAAATTGAACGCCACTACTCGCGAGCAATGTAAACAAACATCACAGCGTCGGAGGAATACAAAGAAATTGTACTACAAGGACAAAATGTTGCACTTACCTATAATATTATCGCGTCAACATAAATACCGACGCGAGTGTATGTGTAAAAATGGATATATACCTACAGTTTCATCAATTTTTTCTATCTTTCATTTTGTAAGGTTAGCTGATTTGGTATAACAGCTCACATAACGTACCGTACCACCACCATTCTTATATGTACATATAATTTCGTGCAATATGTATAAATCTCCAATACAGTAGTTAAATACATATATAGAGTTTGTAGACTGGAATACTTTGATAGTTGACGTAACCGCGATCGTGCTATCTTTGATTTTCATCTTATATCTATTGTTACAAAGAACTGTCCTTCAATCTTCTCCGATTGTTCGTGTCAAACAAACTATCCTCATTTGTAAACAATTCCAAGAGGTTGAAAGTAAAATATCTTTACTGTTTCAAGAAATTTGAATAGGGTCAAATTCAATAAAAAGGGGAGGTTGGACAATATTAATGATATTCATGTATTTTTTTAAATGTTTTTCCCAAAAAGCGAACAATTATTTAATTTAACATTTCTTTCTAGTTCCATTTACTTCTAACATATTTTGTAGTATAAATTTCTCATTTCCATTTTAAAGAGTTAATGTCACCCATAAAACAAGAAAACGAAAATGTACAAAGAAATACCTGTCGAATACTGTTCCGAAATTTTCCATTACCTTGTAATAGGTACGAGTGTTGCTAGTAGCGTCATAGTATTATCAATGAGCAGTCACATTCTTATTCTTATATTTATACATATCGTATTTTATGTTATAGTTATTTCCAGGCCTGTGATCACATTTGAGATAGCATTGTTTAAAATATCATTTCAAATAACATGTTATTTTATTTTACAAGTTTCGATATTTGGAAAAATTTCATAACATATTTTGTATGTGAATTCGGCATGAACGTCATTGATAAGTAGACTGTGGTTTTTTATGAAAAATAAAAACTGTCTAATTTCATTCCAAGGTACAGCAGCCGCCGGGACATTTATTTCTTTTCTTTATAATCTTAACGAGCCAAAAATAATACAACAGTATTTTTTAAATATTTTAAATAATTTCACTTTTGCATTTGATCTACTCAATTTTGCCATAAATGCATGCAATGCGCAATCTATCGATAAGACATGAACTATTTGCCTAAAAATCAGTGTATTAACAGATTCCAGAGACGTAATAAAAAATTGATATTGCTTTACGCATGGTAGACTACTGCTGGAGACATATCTAATTAATTGTTGTACAGTTCGCTGGATTTATGGATTCGTGAAACCACACATAAAAGCAAATCAAATGCGTTCAACCATTCTGTCCTCTCTCTGTAACTATCGCATCGTGCAATTGCAGTGGAGGGCGGTAGGATTATCTCAGGAACGCAGGTATTCTCCGTGCAAATTCCGCAATAAATTTCCGCTTACTGCGTACATACCGCGGCTATCATACATTTTGTTTCTCGATCGGGCAAAAAAGGTGTTGCACCGAATGTACATAGTGCTATATGCAGCGACATGCGTCGTCGTCGTTACAAACAAGTCATTGTTCACTTTGAAATATTATATTACTTAATGATACTATTCAGCAATAATACTAAAATTCTTTTACAATATATTGCTCTGTATTTAGGTATAGGTAAATACCAATATACGTAACTACGAAAGTAAAATGAAATTTCAAACATTGAAATTACAAAGACATGAAACTAGAATATGTTGTTTAAAAAGAGTTAACTGTAAAAGGAAAGTCGCTAGAAGTAAGTAGATACTTTCTTATAAGTCATAAAATACTTAATTCGACATCATTAATCATATCTCGTTCTCGGGCTGTATATCTAATCATATTTTAGTCTCTGCTTGACTAGATCAACATTCAACAGATTGGTACATTATGTTATCATTTTACCATTAATTGTTGTCCCACTTCATCAACAAACATATTCAAACAGGTTTCCATGATACAGAAATTCGAAAACTGGAGTCCCTGTACGTTTTAAATGTTTTATCGTCTCTCTATCATTATTCTCATTTGCAATTTCAGTGTTAGTTTTTCTCTATCAATAAAAGAAATGCATTGAATACTGTACATGTGATCCATTTTGCTTTACCCACTCTTAAAATAATATATCGGTCTGGAAAATCACCTGATTATACAGGGTGGCCCACATAACTATGAACAGCTCAATATCTCGAAAACTACACCATCGATTTTAAAGTTCTTAGTCTTAAATTGCATGGAACTGAAGGGCCTTTCTGACTACATAAACGTGAAGTGGTCTCCCTTCCCCTTTAACGGGGGAGGGGAGGTACCTTTGTAATTTTAAATGGAACCCCCTATAAAATGTTACATATTTAGATTCTACAGGAAAGAACAAGTCAATTTTGTCTGAAACATTTTTTTGTCAGATACTTCCATGATGAGATATAACAGTTTGAAGTTTCGAGTCGTAGCTACTTGAAGCGCTCGGAAATAGCGTTATGGAATTATACGGGCGTGAGTCCTTTGCTTATTCGTGAAGAAATAAAATGTACTTTAAATTAAATGTTCAAAATGTCCACCACGGGCTTGTCAACATTTATTTACTCGAAACATCAAAGTTGTTCTAACATTTTTTAACATTTCGGGAGTCACTGAAGCGCAAGCGTCACGTATTCTTTGTTTCATATCCTCTTTTGTCGTCGGTGGTTCAAACATAACTTTGTCCTTTACATATCCCCATAAGAAAAAATCTAATGGTGTTAGATCGGGGGATCGAGGAGGCCATCGACGAGGTCCCCCACGACCTATCCATTTGTTCCCAAATTTTTCGTTCAAAAATTGCCTGGTGATGATTGCAAAATGTGGAGGAGCGCCGTCTTGTTGGAACCACATTTCTCTTCTAACGTGCAGTGGCACATCTTCCAAAAGCGCAGGCAAATGATTTTTTAATAAATCACAATAACTTACAGATTCAAGTTACAGTTTCTTGAAAAAAATAAGGTCCAATCACAAAATCTCCTATTAGGCCACACCAAACATTTAAAGACCATCGATGTTGAAAGGGAACACATCGCATCCAATTTGGGTTTTCCACGGCCCAATAATGCAGATTATGTCTATTTACATGCCCTGAATTCATAAGAGTGGCCTCATCGGAAAAAAGTATTTTCCACAACACCCTGCAGCCACTCACAAAATCTTATGCGGTGATCGTAATCTGCTATCGAAAGCTCTTGTGATAAAACCATGTGATATGGATGATACTTTTGCCGTTTCAAAATTCGTTGAATCGATGAACGACTAATATGTGATGTTTGTGCAAGTGTACGTTGACTAATATGAGGATTTAATGTAATTGCAGCAAGAATACTGGCACTATTATTTTCATTAGTGACAGCTTTAGGTTTATTGCGAGTTTTTTTACACAATTCACCGTGCTCGCGAAGCCGCTTTTCTAAATTATGAAATGTTGCATGACATTTTTTTCATCCCATAACGTTCAAAAAACATCACTGCTGCACGCCGATAATTTTTTTGGCATTCACCTAACGTTAATAACATATTCACTTCTGTGTCAAAAGTAGCCATAATCACAATGTTACTGCTTGAATAACAGCTCTAAACTGAAAACGTTTTCATAGATAAGTGAGTCAAACTCAAGAATTGTAAATATTATTGTTTGTGTTTCTTCGTGAATAAGCAATGGACTCAAGCGCGTATAATTCCATAACGCTATTTCCGAAAGCTTCAAGTACCTACAACTCGAAACTTCAAACTGTTATATCTCATCGTGGAAGTATCTGACAAAAAAATGTTTCAGACAAAATTGACTTGTTTTTTCCTGTAGAATCTAAATATGTAACATTTTATAGGGGGTTCCATTTAAGATTACAAAGGTACCTCCCCTCCCCCGTTAAAGGGGAAGGGAGGCCACTTCACGTTTATGTAGTCAGAAAGGCCCTTCAGTTCCATGCAATTTAAGACTAAGAACTTTAAAATCGATGGCATAGTTTTCGAGATATTGAGCTGTTCAGAGTTATGTGGGCCACCCTGTATATACCAGGTATGTCCTGCCCAAACCGACTCTTCTGTCGAACTGAACATTGGGCGGACGCAGTGATGCCAGAGTCGTGGAACCGAGGAACTTGCCCCTCCGGTGGATCCTCCGGCTGGACCCCCCACTCTGACGTACCGTCGTCGCCTTACGTTGTTTCTTACTGCGCACGCGCTACACACAAGCGTACCTCGACGCCGTCGAGTCGAATAGGCAGATCACACGGACAGACTAAAGGTACGCTTGTGTGTAGCGCGTGCGCAGTAAGAAACAACGTAAGGCGACGATGGTACGTTAGAGTGGGGGGTCCAGCCGGAGGATCCACCGGAGGATCCACCGGAGGGGCAAGTTCCTCGGTTCCACGATTCTGGCATCACTGGGCGGACGTGCAACTAACGTCTTCCCCACTCTCGTCTCGTACCGATTGTCATTTCGACTTATGACACACACTCCATTAGCCTTTTTTCGAGTTGTTACATTGTAACAGCCAAAGCGACGCCGCGTCGACGTCCCAACATTCCCGGATGTGAGTTTTACTTACAATGAGACTACTTTATTTCAACATAACAACTTCTATTGCCATTTTCTTTGTTGGAGGCATTGAAGAATCTTCTAATGCTTTATTATGATATGTAAATAGTTTTTCTTATTTTTTATTAATTACGCTTAAAAGTGCATTATTATTTTAACCGTAGTACGCCACTGTGGTCATCGATGACCCGTGCTATGGAATTACTTAAAAATGATTACCATAAACGTAATGTCACTGAATATTAATTTATTAATGCATAAATTAAGCAGATTACAGTATATGGTGAGAACTTCATTATTAAGTAACTGACTATTAGATGGTAAAAATAGTTGTTCTTACATTTATTTGACGAATTGCAACGTATATGGTGTCAAAATAAATCCGTAAGACTATAATATATGTAGACTCTAGAGTCAATTGATAGATATTCATTTGTATGATTCTTAGAAATAGCACTTTCTCACTTTTTTTAATCGTATTTTCCTCAAATAGGATGAACTTTCATATTCTGTTATTTAATACGTAATGCTGAATAATAATAACAGTTCTTAGTATTCTTTCATTGCTTCCGTCTTGCATGTTATTGTCACACTCGACGATTTCGTGATAACATCATGTAAATATAATCATGTAACATCATGTTTATGGCGTAAAACCAATATTAATGCATGTGAATTAACTATGTGCTCGAAAGGTCACGCTTCACCATGAAAGAAAATTTTATCAAATGTTGATGTTCAAAGTGATGTCCGCCGGCAGCGAACACTTTCCGACATAAGTAACTAAGTTTCCGGTGGGATAGCAACACAAGCACCAACTTACACTAACAAGCACTTACGCGGTTCATCATGCTTTCTGGAGTAGTGCCTTCTGGACACTGATAACAGAAACAGTAAATTCACATATAGCCATACTCAAACATATTTTTCAATCCGCTATAAGACGCAATAGGAAAAAATACACGTTTCTCAGATAAAAATACCAATAACCTTGAAAAAACAGGAAAAATGAGCTTAAAAAAAAGAATTTGTTTTTGAGGACTCTATATAACAATACAACTCTTTTACATAAGACATTTTCATACTTCTAAAAATAACGAAGATACTCAAGATACCCAAAGTTATTGATCCATTTTTCACCTGCATTCCCCCTATGTACATGGGAAAAATTGATAATTTATTCAGAGGGGAAAAAGGTGAAAGAGAAATATGAAGTTAGAACTATTCGAGGAAACGAGCATAAATTCATATATATGGAAATTTACAAATAGGGAAAGGTGAAGGAAGAGAAGCATGAAAAAGAATATTGAATCGAATAAATCAGAAAAACATTTGGCGGATTAACTAAAGTTGAAAAAAAGATGGAAGAAATAAAATAATGGTAATATATACAATCCATAATAAAAATACAGAAATAGTTCATAATTTAACGTTCAATGACGTTATACATACATATAGCATCACGGGTGAATTGAGTGGTACATACATCTACACATTGCATTCATATTCCACATGACAAGTTACATATTTGAAGGTAGAGTACTACTTATTACAAAGAATACAGTACTTCATAATAATTATGTAATTCCTTTATAAGATAGAAATTGCCATGTGTTGAGTGTCACTTTTCTTTTAATTTTAATTATTCCGTAGCTCTGACACTATGTTCGGATCAATATAGTTTTTTAAGAATTATTTCAACCGATCACTGTATAATATAAGTTTTTCAATAAATTGTATATTGCTCTTCCTTATATGTGCATATATAGTTATGCAATTGGAAATTGATACCTCCTTAATTATTTTTTACGGAATTTACAATTTTAGAGAATCGATATAAACGTAGTTGCCAGGTGAATATAATAAAAGAAGTAAACGTACATAATTTAATATTACATTTCAATATTGCATTTCATTCAATAAAGTGCATGGAATAACATTATTTAAAAAGTAACTGTGTAGCTACTGTTTATAAAAAGTCTGCATTTTCTTCTGTAATTGATTTTTAAAAACTACAATGAGTGAACGCAACATTTAGAAATTCGTATTTATCACATAAAATTTTATAAGAAGCTGCTTTGAAGAGTTACAAATATAGATTGTGCTGGTAAACGTTATTTGCAATTAATTTTCCATTACGTTCTTAGTGATTATTATGATGAAATGTAATATGTTACTATAATATTAGAGAAATCACCCTTGAATGGCATGTATTATATTCATAAAATGATAAACCATAAATTATGTCTGTCGCATAAACATGTGACGAAGCGATAGACGGGTCTCACGCACGCTCGAGCGCGTCTTAGTCCGCACCGCGGCCGCGAGAGGGCCACCGCGACGAGGAGGCTTCTCGCGGCAAGAAATGAACGGCGGCGCGTATATAAACCCGGCCGCAACACCGTTTTGGCGGAATGTTCCGGAGCAGTCCTTCTCAAGACTCGACCAGGAGGCCTAACGAACCTCTCGCTCCGCGACTCCTCACCGAAGGCTTACCGCCCACCGTCACCTTCGGCCGTCTCCTCGTCTTGCGGCGTCTGTCGCATTTTCGCTCTGTAGGTCCTTCTGGGAGCAAGAGCGGCAGCTGGCAAAGGCGTGGAGCTCCGGCGCTACCGCGGTCATCCCGCACGCGGCCACCGTTGCCGTCGGTCGTTCACGGTCCCCCTACTAACGCGTCCTGTAACGCGTCCTGTAACGCGTCCTGTAACGCGTCCTGTAACGCGTCCTGTAACGCGTCCTGTAACGCGTCCTGTAACGCGTCCTGTAACGCGTCCTGTAACGCGTCCTGTAACGCGTCCTGTAACGCGTCCTGTAACGCGTCCTGTAACGCGTCCTGTAACGCGTCCTGTAACGCGTCCTGTAACGCGTCCTGTAACGCGTCCTGTAACGCGTCCTGTAACGCGTCCTGTAACGCGTCCTGTAACGCGTCCTGTAACGCGTCCTGTAACGCGTCCTGTAACGCGTCCTGTAACGCGTCCTGTAACGCGTCCTGTAACGCGTCCTGTAACGCGTCCTATAACGCGTCCTATAACGCGTCCTATAACGCGTCCTATAACGCGGATGCGTCGCACCTTAGAGTTCTTGAATCGCGTCCGCGGCGATTCCGTATCGCGTCCGTTGCCGCGGCATCGAGCCGGTCGTGCCGCAGCCCACCGTAGGCAGTTATATGTCACGCGGGCCATCCACTGCCAAGCCGAACACTTGCCTCCCATTGGGGGTGCTAGAGCGTCACCGACCGACCGGTTAACTAAATAAAGTACTTTTACTATTCGTACTTCGAGCGGTTCTTATTTCTCACGCTCCTACATTCCTCCTCCGTACCCTGGACTAGCTCTACGAGCATTCAGTGGAAGGACCCTTCAAGTCCACCATCGCGAGCCGCGAAGACAGACCGTTACAAGCATGTGAATCACAACTTTTATTGTTTCTCAATGATAGAAATGCAAGAGAACAAAACCAGTAAAATCTTAAATACCAATAAATCTATGTACTATTTCTTATATTGGCTACTGAATATGACATATTATACAGTAATAACAGTCAAAATTATAACATCGGAATATAGTATACACATAGTGGTAAATGAAACGAAATATGTTTAACTGTTTCTAATCATATTTATGTGATATTTGCAAATATATGTAACATTTTGATCATTTTGTTGTGTATGTGTGACTAAGATATCTGTTATTAATAAACTAATCTAAAGTTCTGTGAATGCAAGGAGTGCTAATAAGTAAAGTAATCTCACGATTTTCAAGGGGAGAATACAGTGGCCGAAATAATGATAGGTTCATTTTAATTTGTTAACATAAACATGTGTTTTATATAGTATTTTGGAATTTATTTATTATTATTTATTCTTTCTATTATAATTTACAAAATACATAATTCAAATGAATAACATAATATAATTTGTGTCAATTACAAATTTTTAATTGGAAACCGTAAAATTGATGTACGAAATAAAGATAGGTTCATTATATTTTTTACATAAAAAATATAATAACAAAATAAATAAAAATAGTTTAGTACTTAGTTGAACATCCTTTGTTTTTTATCACTTCAAATATTCTGCGTGGCATGGTTTCAATTAATTTTTGTAAAGTTTCTAATTTAATTGTAGACCACGCCTCTCTAATCGCATTTTTTAATTCGAAAACAGTGCAATACTGTTTTCCATTGGCATATACCTTTCGTGCAAAAATTCCCTAAAGATTTTCAATGGGATTTAAGTCCGGACTCCTTGATGACCAGGGTAAAACTTCAACTTTTACCCTCTCAAACGAGTTTTGAATTGTTTTTGCACGATGTATCGCTGCATTATCGTGTTGGAATATTAAATTAGACCCACCAATCTCGTCACCATATTCATCCAGTACGTATTCTAGTAGTTCCTGATATTTTTCAACATTGGCTTTTGGCAGGAACCATATTATCGGAATCTTACCGTTATTGCCGAATGCAGCCCAAACCATTACACATCCTCCTCTATGGACTCTTGTCATTTTCACACCTTTTTGATTACGCAGATCGTGCTAGTAATATTGAAACCTATCTGGGCCATCCAAATTAAATTTGTTTACATCAGAAAAAATCACCGTTTTCCAGTTTTCAGTCCATGACATATGATTTTCTGCAAACTTTAACGTTTCCTCCTTGTAGAATTTAGTTAGCGGTGGTTTTTTCGCCTTTTTAGTATATTTAAATGTTCCACTCAATTTCAGAACTTGCAGCACACGTCGAACACCAACTGGCAAGTCTAATTTTGTTTTTATTTTAGAAGCATCAAGTTTATTTTTTCGTGCTTCTTGAACAATTTCCCTTTGTCCCTCTGTGTTAATGTTTTTGGACGGCTTGTAGATTTTTCACTGCCGTATTTTTCTTTTAATTTTAAAAAATTGTTTATTACATTTGAAGATCTTTTAATTCTCCTTGCAATTTCTCTGTTAGGGAGACCCATATTGTGAAAGGCAATAATTATGTAATAATTTGGCCCTTTTCGTTATCATTTAACGATTTTTCCCGTGCCATTGTGCTTTAAAAATATTAAACGAACATAAACTATTTTTTATAATTTTTAAACTTTATTAATCTGTGTACTTACCATACAAAAACGTTCAAAAAATGGCACTATCAACAGTATTTTTCATATATTTCACCGTGAACCTAAGATTATTTCGTATGTTGTACCCAAGAATTTTCAAAGTGTTTTGAAAGAAGCATGTCTTCACACTAACGCTTTTAATATTCGACTGACTGCTCATATAGTGTCTATGGCACATTCTTGAGGAATAATGACAATCATCACAGTACACCACAGCTGACGCGACTAGTGAACCTATCATTATTTCGGCCACTGTATATTAGGGGTATGGAATTGAATTGTTATTCCTATAAATTACTCTTTATTCGTAAAACTGTACTTGTTTTATGAGAAAATCGTTTGACTTGCTTAAGCATCCCTTGAATACAGACTGTTTGTAATATCTGCGAAAATATATTACGCAAACAATAAGATCAGAAAACCTTTATATTATAATATCTAGTTCATGAATATGAAGACTAAAAAGTTTAAAGAGATAGATAGATAGGTAGATAGATAGGTCATTTTTCAGCCTCCTGGCCATAAAGAAAAGAATTGCATTTACAATAAATAACTGTCCATTACCTTATGCTCACACTCATTCGTCTATCCTCAAATGCACCTTATTATATCCCGCTGTTAATACTATTTTTAAGTAATTTAATTATTTACTATTTACTATTTACTATTTACTATTTACTATTTACTATTTACTATTTACTATTTACTATTTACTATTTACTATTTACTATTTACTATTTACTATTTACTATTTACTATTTACTATTTACTATTTACTATTTACTATTTACTATTTACTATTTACTATTTACTATTTACTATTTACTATTTACTATTTACTATTTACTATTTACTATTTACTATTTACTATTTACTATTTACTATTTACATATGTCATGAAAATAGGGGGCAGGATTGAAAACTCATGAGAGGTAACGATGACATTAGTAAAACGTGAAAATTTATAATCACCCGGTAACCTCAAGAACGGCCGGCGCCAAGCGAAGAAATTTTTACGAGACGTGCGGACGGCAAAGTGTTAATATCCCTTTCTATATCTCTTACCCTGTGTTCTAAATTCCTAAATTCGTCCCTGCACATGTCACATTCTTTGCCCTCACACCCTTCTCGATATCGGTTCCAACTCTCTACCGTTCCACGTCTCGCTTGTGTCAATAATCGCGGGCTTCCATCTCTTTCTCTTTTCTTATGTATTCTGGTTGCTTTACATAAGTATTAAATATTTATTATATGTATATTAATATGCTTTATAATAATGTATATATATTTTATATCTTTGGCTATATTTTGATTTTTCTATCCTACTATATTGTACTGGTTGTTGCACTTCGATGTCGTGTTCTTTTATGCATTCCTTTACCAAATTCTCTCTCCTGTTTCGCATCCCTTTTTCGAAGCTCTAATTTCTGCCTTTGTTCTAATCTTTTACCTCTTATCATCCTCAAGAATATAAAGAGTTAACTTGGCTTTTTGTTATGAATATGAAGTTATAGGTGTACAAATTAATTCGTGACCTTCACAATGTATCAGTAGTAACATAATTTTAAATTCAAGTCTGTTATCTGCCAGATTAAAGATTCACTACTGTTAAAAAGGTGGACTGTATAGTACAATGCAACAACTTTTCAACGGTGGCTCGAATATGAGGAGATAGGAGTTTTGAGGGAAAGTAAATTGTTGTACAGCGAGGTTATATTGATAGTGACCCACCTAATGGTGGGCCGTTTATTGAATCAAAAGAATCCCCTTGGAAGATGGCGGTTCGCGACTCCTCCGTCTCCTCCGGGTTGTCCCTTGGACGTCTCGCGACGTTGGCGTCTGAAAAATAATAATTACGAACGAAGGTGTGAAAACACCTATTTGATACGATACGGATCCGTTCGTGACGCTGTTTCCCGTACGCTCCTGACTGCGATAATCGCTATCGAAGGAGGGGGAGTACAGCCAAACTGCTCAAAACGCAGAGTTAGTGGACTGTATATTTTAGACGTATCTCGATAATCGAGAATCCGTCCGCTCGCACTGGCGTAGTCACGGTTAAACCGATTCTACTGCGTGGGCGTCAGCGTAAGGTGGCGGTTAATCTTACAAGGAGGTTGTAAGGCTCCAAGTTCGATAATCCAGCCGAATTAACCCGTGCTTCAACAACCTTGATTCAAAGCTCGTGCGTGACTCAATACGTCACGCGGCTATAGGAATCTCGGTGGAAGACGTGGTCCAACTCACCACTTACACGCACAAAAGCCACTATATATAGAAATATATAGAGGGGGCGTATATTGTAAGTGTTGTTCAACCAGTCACAATTCCCGCTCTGGTAGTAGCTATATAGCACTAGCGACGGCGTATGTGGGTGCGACTATGATGGTTGAACGGGTCAAGTCTGCCGAGATCGTCGTCACGCTCTCTCTCAAAGGAGGGTGACAAGGCTAGGACTTACCAATCAAGACCTATGGCTGGACCGTTCAATTCCCGCAAAGCGAATAATGAATCGACCTTGTCACAATCCGAGTATCCGTTCTTCTGCGGCTCTGGGACGTCAAAGCGTATGCCAGAGCTTAAGGCAGAGAAAATGTACTCGGAAAGAGTGTCCTCCGTGTTACACGGGTGGCCGTACGGAATCGGAAACACGATTCCTTCCAAGAGTTTCTCTTGAACGCTTACACGCACAAAAGCCACTATATATAGCGATGTATTTAGGGGGCGTATAACGTAAGCGTGTTAATCAAGAGTTTCTCTTGAATGGCGGGCAGTGAATTCGGGGAACGAACACAAAACTCGCGTCAACCACACCGAAATACACTTGTGCGGTAAAACAACAACCATGCACTTTTTATGTGATCGAAGCACGGTCAATACCGGTGCTCGATCGTGGTCACTATTGCTTGTCGGCTCTCTTATAGCGTGTGGAACGATCTCGTAAACGAGATCGGTTCCGTTCGCACAGTCTTGCCAAAGCTCGCCGTCAAATACTTGATACAAGTATCCAACAGCTCGACTGGAGAGTAGACTACCGGTTAATTATTCTAAAAAACTCAGTAAATCTAGAGTTTAAGAACTCTCGCGTTGTCTTGGTTCTCTTATAGCGAGAGGAACGATCTCGTAACGATATCAGTTCCGGTCGCACAGTCGTGCCAAAGCTCGCAGCCAAATACTTGATACAAGTATCCAACAGCTCGACTGGAGAACTTTTTCCGCTGCGAAGACTTGTAAGGCAAGTGATCGCTAGCGCGCCTCAATAGCAAGTGCTCGCCAGCACGATTCGTGAGCGAGTTACTCCTTGCACGTCTCGTGAGCAAGTGACTACGCGAATTGTTCGGCGGCGACGAAGCGTCGCGAGAGTGTCAGCTGATCCGCTACGCGGCGGTGTCTCTCTTTTATTCGCCTTTTGTTCTCTTCGTCTCTCTATACCTTCGCGACACGAGTTTGATTTGAACGTTTTGCACGTGGATCCACCAATCGCCGTGTTTATCGGCTGACATTAGTTGGTAGCCAGAAAGTCACGCCGTTTTTACTTGAACTATTGTTAGTTATTTGGCTCCTCGGAAGAATAACATCGAGGAGGTCATCAACAAATATAGATCGCGATAATCGCGAAATTCAAGCACGTTTCAAACTAACGCGATATTTAAACAACTACTTACGTATAACATGAAGTAAATACACAAAAAGTGACGGAGATTATTTTGAACAGTGAAATATAGTTTGATTGTTTGTGAACAATCAACAAATTCACGAAGAAAGTACTAAAAATAAATTTGTAAACCTAAGAAATGTGTCTCCAAATCATTAGATCGCCATCATTAAATTGCACCAACTTCTTAAAAAATATAACAACTCTATGAACAGTTTAACTTTGCAACTTTATAGTGTATATCTTTATGAAGATTGTAAAAATGATTTATGCTAAACTTATATTTAAGGTCAAATTTTATACTGGTGACTACAAATTTTTAGATCATAAGACTTATTCTTTTTATAGATGGCCAGTATCGAGGTTTCTTTGTCGACAACACCGAGACGTAAGAAGGGTGGTAGCGTTTCTGGTGGAATCGCGTCACCTGCTGGACACCGAAACAGAGACCATTACAAAGAATTAGATGCCCTCAGGATTGCATTGCGTGACAAAGAAAATATTATTCAAACGTAAGAAACGTTCTTATTTTTATTTTGCTGCCATTGAAAATATCTTTAACTGTTACATGAAAGTCGATCAATGTTAGTGTAGCCAATACGTCTATGGATCGGAAATGTTGAGGAAAGTGTATAGAAAATGCTTATTTTCAGTAACTAAAAAAATAAAAAATATATTTGAACCAATTGCCCCGCAAAGGTACACTTACTTTTCTAAAAATTCTGTAAAAATTACCTAAAATGCGTTCAGATATGTGGTTCAAGCCTACAAAGTTCAATTGCTTAAAATAAATTAAAATATTATATTTATATACGGAGAATACTATTGGAACTTGCGAAATCTCAGTGTTCCATTATTGAGGTGCTACTGTAACACTTCGTCTATAATTTTCTTGACAATTATATACATATTATAGTATTATAAGTGTATACTCCTCTTCATAAGTATCCGAGCACCTAGCAAATTCATATAAATTGTGTATTTGGAGTAAGTCCTCAAATCATTGAAATCACAATATAAAAAACATATATTTTATTCATGTGACAAATAATGTTGGCTGCAGTACTGCTAAATGGTAAAACGTTAGTATAGCTAGGCTTCCATTTTAAAATTAATTGTTGTAACGTAAAATTGTCAACTTATACAAAGTGACTCCAATATTTTGATCAACCACTACAGTAACATCTCTCTTTTTCAATAAAAGTAGTATACAGGGCGTCCCGTAACTGGTGGTACAACCGAGCAGGGGGTGATTCTACATGAAAAACTGAGTCGAAAATATAGAATAAAATTTTTTGATACGAGGCTTTGTTTTCGAGAAAAATGATTTTGAAAATTTGTCTAGTGCGCGTGCACTCGGCTTACTTGCTGCTCAACGAACTTTATTCTGAGTTACCTCAACCTTCTTTCGCAAAGGTTTTCGAGGTTTGTATACATCGAATAAATCGAAGGTCGAGGTTACAATGTTAGAATTACCTTTGAGGAATTCGTTTAATTCATAAATTGCTGGAATTGCTGTCCACGTTGTTGTAGACATAATTGTGCTCTTCGTATTAAAATCCTTCGAACCTCTTGTAATGTGCAATTATTATGTTGCTTTTGTGGGTGAACTCAATAAATAGTCTCGCAGATTGAGAAGTGAATAAGTTTAATATATGAATTAATATATAAAATAGTATAAACCCTTCGTAATTGTTACTCGCTGGTTTCTCGCTTTTCTCTCTCTCTCTCACTCGCACTTTCATAAGACGGTCTCTTCTCACGATACTGACTCGTTTCGTTAGCAACGAAGAACTCCCCCGCTCGCTCGACGCTCGCTCGCCACTCGCAGTCTAAGACCATACCTAAGCTAGAAAGCCTTCCTTACGTCGACGTACACATCGTGCCATCTCGGTCCCATTCACACCGTGCCTCGTGCTCTAAACCAATCCCACAGCTTTAAGTGTTCAAACGCTATCACAATTTTTTGTTGTAATTGTTCGATGCTCGTTATGTCATCACGATACACAATCGATTTCACCTAACCCCACAAATCAAAATCTAACGGTGACAAATCCGGAGATCGTGGCGGTCAAGGTACTCTGCCACCGCGACCGATCCAGCACTGATAATTTTCACTTAAAAAATGTCTTACTCCGCAACTGTAGTGCGGTGGTGCTCCATCCTGTTGAAAAATTAGGCGTAATTTCATAAGGATGGGAAAAGAATAGGAGCGATAGAACTGATATCATTATACCGACAATGTTTGTCAACATATCTAGAAGTACGAAGGCAATTTCCGAGATATCCAGACGTGAGGCAGTGGAATCGGTTGAGCCGCAAGTAAGCCGAGTGCACGCGCACTAGACAAATTTTCAAAATCATTTTTCTCGAAAACAAAGCCTCGTATCAAAAAAAATTATTCTAAATGTGGGATGCCTAAATTCCCGCCAAAACGGGCGAGACGCGCGTCCCGCCAACGCAGGTGTAACGCTCGCTCCGCAAAAGAGACGAATAGCAAAAGACAAGCGAGTAACGTCGAGAAAAGAAATGCGAGCGAGAGGCGACATCGAGGAGTCACGCGTCGGTCGCCACGTTATACGGTTATCTCCATGTTTTGTACCATCATCCTTTAATTTTTATTAAACTATTATTATCTGTTACGAGTCGACCCCTTGATTTACCCCTGCTCGCGTAGATCGATTATTCAACTCGATCGCGAATATCGAAGTGAAATAGGGAAATCCTACATATATTTTCGACTCAGTTTTTCATGTAGAATCATTCCCCGCTCGGTTGTACCACCAGTTACGGGACACCCTGTATATTGATCCTGATGTTATCATAGGGGATAGGTAGTAGTTCCTTTTTGAAATAACACCTTGGACCAGTCGCGACAGTCTTACGACAATTTGTCTTTAACATTGACCACAGCTCTTTTGTTATTCTTGAACCTAATTGTTCTATCTAATTCATCTCACCATGAAAAAGAATGGACGAGTGGAAAAAATAGTTTGAAACTTCATACCCTTGTATCTTTTACGTACGTGTAAAATCTTCTATTCTTTTACGTACGTGTTATTTGAATTAAATATTGCTTGTACTAAAACTATTTCACGTAAGAATAACATCAAGATTGTAAGACAATGTAATTAATCCATGAATGAGATTAAATCCGATAGATATTTATGGTAAATCCGCAAATACTTAAGCATCCGGATACTTATGGAGAGAGTACTAGACTTAACTTATAATTGAGAATTTGTATAAGAACAATGCTTTATTTAAACAACGCTTTTAGATCGTTAATAAAAATAACTGTAATTGTTATAACTTGTACCAATAAGATAATTTCAATGCTTCTCAAACTCAAGTTAGGATCTTTATCACAAAGTGCCTCGCTATTGGCAGGCAAAAATTAGGTTTAAGAGTAGATATACATACATGTACTGGGTGTTTCGTCTAAAACAGGACACCTAAATATCTCCTCCACCTCTGAAGATACAAAAAATGTTTCTAACGTAATTTAAATGGTTTCAAAAGACGAATCAGATGGAAGAATCGTTTTTCATAAATTGTACCTTTTTAATCGTTCTCAAGGTCACTCATGTTTTTTTACATACATACACACATTTTTTATTGTTGTATGTTATAGCAAACGTTATTGTGCATTCCTCCATGTTTAATAGCACGACCTTGAAATGACCGTGTTACGAGCCTGGGCCGAGCGGTAGCGCGCGTGGCCGGCGAGCGATTTATGGTTTTAATTGTTAGTAAGGTGCACGGACGAACCTGATGCGAAATCAGGGAGCCACTAGGAGGTACACGCGCAGACGAACCCGATGCGACATCGGGGAGCTGCTGGGAGGTTGGAAGACGCGCAGACGAACCCGATGCGAAATCGGGGAGCCACTAGGAGGTACACGCGCAGACGAACCCGATGCGAAATCGGGGAGCCACTAGGAGGTACACGCGCAGACGAACCCGATGCGAAATCGGGGAGCTGCTAGGAGGTTGAATAAAAGCACAGACGAACCCGATGCGAAATCGGGGATCTGCTAGGATACGGACGAACCTGATGCGAAATCAGGGAGCCGCATAGGTTGGATAACAGTTTGGGTTCCTGATACTAGATCAGGTAGCTCCTAGGATATGTAAGTAACGGCCTCGTAACTTTAATATTATAAATTAATTGATACAACCCGAGCGGTAAGATTGTATCATGTGGGAACGGTCAACTAAGAACTACTGGATCTGCATGATGGGTTAAAATCAATTATTACTCAAAATTACCTTGAACTAAATTGTATATTACAGGAAACTGGCTCTGTTACAATTGTTAGTGTCTCGATAAGAATTGAGTGTGTAAGAAAATGTTGTGTAGTTACCTAAGTACTACTGCCTGTTGGATGACGCACTGGCGATGCGGGGAACACAGAGAGGTTGAATAATTATGCCAAGATAGATTAATACCGTACTCGCGGAATCTATAAGGACACTTGATTCGGAAGGGTGACTAGGCCCGATCTCACTAAATACAACCAACTCCAAAACGAGATTCAGCGTAACGACGTGTATAGCCCGTTTGTACTTTAAACACTGCCCACGAGGGTTAAAATTCGAGAGTTTATATACCGTAAAATCTAAGTGGGGATGCTCTCAAGATTTCCATATTAGGGAATCTTGTGCAACTGTCCCTGTACTGAATCATGCTTTGTGCCGGCTGCATCCAGCTGGAGCATAGTCATCGTTTCTATAAGCAAAGGGTGGAATAGGGCATTTTCCGTTCTCAGGAAAGCGGTTAGAAAACTCTGGTTGAAATAAAGCAGAGATGATTCTCTGTATGTAACAACCGTGAACTCTAAAATTTGCTAATTAATGCAGAACTTACCTTCAACGACATTTCAGATTTCAACGGTAACAGAAACTCGACCATGAACTTGAACTTGTAAATAAACACATTGCATAATTCCTCTGTGTACATAGCAAGTGAGAGAGATATGTATTTAAGAGTTTGCTCACTGCTAGATTTCTCAGTGTATCGACAAGCGATCCATAATGCGTAATGCGTAAAACAAAAACATTCGTGTGAGACGTAAGACTGAACTCATGAAGCAAATGTGAACAATATACTAACTAGCCTTATACTAACACGCGAGTTTTGATTAACTGTAGCGATGGTATTGTTCACATTTGCTTCACGAGTTCAGTCTTACGTCTCACACGAATGTTTCTGTTGACACTACCAGTCTCACAAAATGTTTTAACGATACTTGAGTATGCAGAACGTGATGGACAAGAACGTTCTGGAAATCTGTCTTTGTAAATTCTTATTGATTCTCTTAGACACTCTCGAGCTTCACCGTAAATTAAAACCATTTGAATTTTCTCCTGTTCTGAATAACGCATTATGGATCTGTTACGAGCCAGGGCGCGAGTAGGGCGAGTGGCCGGCAAAGGGCTATTTCTTCAGATATATAGATGGTTTTGATTTGTTAGTAAATATGCGTAACCGCATGGAATATGGTCTCAGTGTGTTATATTGGGGTGCGCGGACGAACCCAATGCGAGATTGGGGAGCCGCTGGGATTATAGACGTCGAGGACGAACCTGATGCGTAATCAGGGAGCCTCTAGGATCGGAATCAAGCGCAGACGAACCTGATGCGTAATCAGGGAGCTGCTAGGATTGTAGATGCGAAGAATCCCTAATCAAATAATAGAAGAGAGGGGTTGTCCGATGCGACATACAAGTCGATGTATTACACAATGCATCCGTATATTGTAAACAAATTAAAGATAATTGTAAATAAAGCGTTCCTTTATAAATGCCGCGACAGTAGCGAAATTCACAACAATATATTCAAATAAATCAATTAAATGTATTATATGTGCCTATTGACTTATATTGTAGGCGAAAATATTCATATGAAGCGAATGATAAATGGAATGTTACGAGCCAGGGCCGCGAGCAGCACGAGTGGCCGGCGAAGGATTGTTATCCCGGGGATATGGTCTCAATTTGTTACTTAAGGTACGCGGACGAACCCAATGTGTAATTGGGGAGCCGCTAGGATTATAGACAGCGAGGACGAACCCGATGCGTAATCGGGGAGCCTCTAGGATCGGAATCAAGCGCAGACGAACCTGATGCGTAATCAGGGAGCTGCTAGGATATTGAGACTTCGTGAACGAACCCAATGCGAAATTGCTAGGTTGGATGAGAACACAGACGAACCTGATGCGAAATCAGGGAGCTGTTAGGAAGCAGACGAACCCAATGCGAAATTGGGGAGCTGCGAGGATGCGGACGAACCTGATGCGAAATCAGGGAGCCGCTAGGGTGGTGTAGCGAGCCTCGTAACTAGTATAATTTAATTGATACAATCCGAGCGGTTAGATTGTATCGTGTGGGGACGTTCAATTATTTGGTTAAGGATTTTAGGATAATTATGGGTTTAGTGATTTGCACGAATTTACCAATTAACACAAATATATTCTAATATTTAGAGTGTGTGATACAATTGGAATTGTCGCGAATAAATGATGGAATTGAAAGAAGATTATATTACCTATGGATGCACAATGTTGACGCACAGGCAGTGCGGGGTCTCGGAGTAACTTTCGAAAATGCCAAATAGATAGATACCGAACAACGCGGAATTCTATGAGGTTTTTACTTTTTGATCCGAAGGGGAACTTTAGCCCGATTTCACTAAGAAAGTCGACTCTACGAGATGCAACACGACGTTATACGATTCGTAACTACGTTAGTACTAGCCCGCGAGAGTAAAAATGTAAAAGTTTATATACCCCAAAAATGAGTGGGGGTGTCCTGTTTATTACGTGGAAATGCGTTAGCCAGAATCTTATTTTTGGTCACTTTCTTAGTAAAATCGGGTCAGAGTTCATTCATCGTTAAAAGGATCAATTATGATATGAAAGGTTATCTAGGACGCTTCCTGCCAGAGACGATATTGAAGGGATTCTTGTGAAAAAGTTGAACGGAATTCGTTCTCTAACCGTAACAGATCGCTTGTCGATACACTGAGAAATTTAGCAGCGAGCAAACTCTTAAATACATCTCACTTTTTATGTACACAGACGAATTATACAATGTGTTTATTTACAAGTTCAAGTTCATGGTCGAATTTCTGTTACCGTTGAAATCTGAAATGTCGCTGAAAGTAAGTTCTGCATTAATTAGCAAATTTTAGAGTTCACGGTCATTTCAAAGTCGTGCTATTAAACATGGATGAATGCACAATAATGTTTGCTATAACATACAACAACAAAAAATGTATGTATGTGTGTAAAAAACCCGAGTGATCTTGAAAAACGATTAAAAAGTTACAATTTGTAAAAAACGATTCTTCCATCTGATTCGTCTTTTGAAACCATTTAGATTACGTTCGAAACATTTTTTGTATTTTCAGAGGTAGAGGAGATATTTAGGTGTCCTGTTTTAGACGAAACACCCTGTATAGTATGTATATCAGTTACTGTAATAGCTAACTAAACAAAATGAACGTTGCGATATTGAAGGATTTTTTAAACAGCTTTTAAGATTCGTTAAAATTGTCTATCATTAAAATCAATTTACTGGATTTCAGATTAAAAGGACAGCTATGCAACAGCCTAACCAATCGATTAGCATTGCGTAACGGTGCACCACCTTTGACCGAAGCAGACAGAAAAGCCACTGAGGAACGCCTCCAAAGGTTACGACGTGATGCAGACAATAAACGACTGGCGATTAAAAACTTGAAACTTGCACTTGAGCGGCTCGACATTACTGAGTAAGTAGAAAGCACTTCGATGTCCATTGTGTACCGCAACGTCGTCATTCTGAAACTATAACAGATTATTAGGCTGGAGCAGAAGTGCCACCCTTCGCACATTTTATTGTCTGCCTTTTGTCACTTTAATAGAAAACGAAGCATAAGGAGTTCCAGTTTTGAATGCCATTTTCTTACCGATATTTCAAAATTTTGCATTAGAATTTTGCCCACACATGTATAGGTAATTGAAGTACATAAATTATTTTTTTTAAAGTGACAACAAAAATGACATAAGTTATATATTTTGTATATATTCTAGCGGTGTGCGAGAACCCGAAAATTTCCAGTCGGGACGAGACGATAATTTTTTCGAGATCAGGAAGAGTTCTCGAAAATTTCGGGATTTTCGATTATGTCGACATTCTCGAAAATCTCGGGATTCCCGAAAATTTTCGGGTGTTTAGTACTCGATTACCGTTATGAGACTCGCTTCAAAATCAATCGCGGTATGAGATTTCCGATATTTGAGGCGTTTCCGAAAACCACATTATAAAATTTATTCATTGAATCTTCTTTTTTCTTCCTTCATTCATTAGTATAGAATTGCAAATCCCGTAACTTTCGAGAATCCGACCCGTCTCGACTATCGAGATCGAGATCCATAGATTTTCGAGTTCTCACACACCCCTAATATATTCTAAAGAAAATACAAAAAAATTGATTTTTAAAAGTTCGTAACCAGAACACTCCTTTAAGAAATATATCTTCAGGTTGCTTATAATGTTGAACGTTTCAAGCAATACTATCCTACATTTTGATTAATTACATATTTTTTGGTTATTTATCTTGAATCCTCGTTACTCATTAACATCTCATGTGGAAAAAAGTTATACCTCGTTGAAAGTGTAGGTCTATTTCTATATCTATGAGTCAAATATGGATTATTCCACATAATGTTTTATAATTTCTTGCAAATTGAGTTACTATTACAGTAAATCAGTACAGCAAATAGTTATGCGTTTATCTGCGACGGGTAGCTATTTTTTGAGCTTCCAAGGCCGAGCCGAACGTAGAGAAGGACAGCGCGTATAAAGCACTGATATACAGGGTGAGTCACCTAACGTTTGTACCTCAAATATCTTTGTTGTTTCTAAAGATACGTAAAATATGGTAAGGAAAAGTTGAATGGTACAATGGGGCTGACACGATGCAAAAGAAAATTTTGTTTTTATGTCATTTTTTTAGAGATATCAAGGTCACCTTGACTTTTTTAAATGGAACCACCATTTATTAAACACCTACAATGATAGTCCCTTTCATTAGGAATTCAGTGACTATAATTAGTCCAAGGTCATTCAAGGTCAAGGACAGAGAAAACGTATAAGATTTAACATCGATACATGCTTGTAAAGGGGCTCTCATTGTAGGGTGAGGCAGTAACTATTGCCACCTCAAATATCTTTGTTGTCTTTAAAGATACGTCAAATGTCTGAAGGACAAAGTTGAATGGTTCAGTGGGACTCACACGACACAAAATGTTTTTATGTCATTTTTTAGAGATTTTCAAGGTCACCTTGACTTTTTTAAACGGAACCACCCTTTTTTAAACACCTACAATGATAGTCCCTTTCATTACAAATTCAGTGACTATAATTAGTCCAAGGTCATTCAAGGTCACGGACAGAGTGCAACATTCCTTCAAAGCCCGTTTACAGGCATGTATCTATGTTAAATCTTATACGTTATCTCTGTCCGCAACCTTGAATGACCTTGTGTAATTATAGTCACTGAATTCGTAATGAAAGGGACTATCATTGTAGGTGTTTAAAAAAGGGTGGTTCCATTTAAAAAAGTCAAGGTGACCTTGATATCTCTAAAAAAAATGACATAAAAACAAAATTTTTTTTTGCATCGTGTCAGCCCCATTGTACCATTCAACTTTGTCCTCACCATATTTTACGTATCTCTAGAAACAACAATATTTGAGGTGCAAACGTTAGGTGACTCATCCTGTATACATTTTTTTCTTGAAATAACTCCAAGAACACAAATATAACCTCAAAACGAGGGACCACGGAAATCGTACTGTCCCCAAAAAATTCACTGATAATCCTCGGACACGTCACTTAATTGGAACAAGTTTTTTTGAGTGTAGTGAAGGTACGATGCGAATGCTTATACGACCAACTACGAGTATACATAGGACGCACAGTAGAACTTCGTTTATCCTCACCTTGTTTATGCGAACAAGTTTTTGTTTACGTCAGTTAATTTTATCCGTTATATGAACTTATAACGGATCCTCTATTATCCGAACTACGTTCCAGTGTACTTTCAATAATGTAATACGAACACAGACACCAATAAGTTGACTTTTAATAAGCAACCAAATGTTTGGATCGAAATTTTTGTTTAACCTTAGTTAATTGAACGTCAATTCCTACTATTCGAACTAACAAGAGAAACTAGTAGAAATAAGTGTGAATTTATATTATCAGAACACACAACAACACGCTTCTCCGAACACAACCACTAAAAAAGATGTTGATATAAACATATGCTATATTTAAACCTGTTACAAAGTTATAGCTAAACTACGGATCTTTGTGCAAATTAAAATTTTTCTACTTCAATTGAAACAAACAGATTTAAAATACAAATATATTTCGTTTTATAATAAGTTTGGTAATTGTGCATAAAAGGTCTCACCTCACAGATTTTGATAAAATTTAAATACGTTGTAAAACTCAACATTCTGAACAACTTTTTCCTATACATGCAACCGTCGCTCAGCCTTAGTTTTTGAGATATTTGCGAAAAACTGCAGCTACTACTACATTGAATTTTGCTTATACGTGCACGTCCGCGCCGTGTGTATGCGTCAGCATGATGCGACCGCTCTTCAACTTTTTCTATAAATGTATCGCGCGATTGTCGAACCATCTATATACCGCGTGAACTTTTCAAAACATATGATGATGAAGAATGAGTATGTTACGGTAAATGTGATTAATCCGATGATTATGTATAATTGGTTATTATATACATGTATAATCACCATTAAGTTTGGTCTGGGTTAGGTCCTAAATATTCAAGAATTCACTAAGTGCAATCAGCCCATGACATTTATTCGGAAAAGCTTTCAGGTGAGAAACACTGTGTAATTGTGTGTAGTGTCATTATAATATGTACTTGTTACAGTAAATGTGATTAATCCGGTGATTATGTATAATTGTCGGTTATTTTATATAACCACCACGAAATTTTGTCTGGGTTAGGTCCTAAAGATTCAAGAATTTGTAAATGTGATGAATTATTGCATATTTAGGACCTAACCCAGACCAAACTTAGTGGTGATTATATATAATAACCGGCAATTATACATAATCACCGGATTAATCACATTTACCGTAACATACTCATTCTTCAACATTATATGTTTTAAAAAGCTCACGCGATATATAAATCGTTCGACGATCGCGTGCTATATTTGTAGAAAAAGTTGACGAGCGGTCGCATCATGCTGACGCATACGCACGGCGCGGACGTGCACGTATAGACAAAATTCAATGTAGTAGTAGCTGCAGTTTTTCGCAAATATCTCAAAAACTAAGGCTGAGCGAGGGTTATATGTATAGGAAAAAGTTGTTTAGAATCTTCACCCTGACAACATATTAAAAAATCATCGAAATCGGTGGTGTGGGACCTTTTATGCACAATTACCATAAGTTTAAGGGCGTGGACCCCTGCGCGCAGCGCTCAAAGCGGCCGCTAGGGGAAGCTCGAATGAGAATGTGTGGCACACACATACACACACACCGCTAGATTAGCCTATACGTGTACGAGCAGAGAGGAAACTCGTACGAGATTTCAAGCTATTTCAAGGTTCCGCGGGGCCCGTTTTCACGGCGAAAAAACGCAAAAGTAGGAGTTTTGAGTATACACGTCCACTAAATGAAAGATAAATCTAGTGCGCTTGACTATAGAGACAGCCTACTTTTGCGATATCGAGGCGTACTTTGGGATATTCGGCAGCATGTTGCCCATCAGAAATCATTGTAGGCCGCGTGACGTCACGGCATGTTGAATCTGTATCTGGAGATTTAGGGTTCTTATAGAGACACCTGGATGCACGCCCGCTAGTGAGGGCACATACAATGTTGATGAAACGTCTATTATGTTCTTTATTTACGTATTTTAGGCGTAAAAAGTAGACTTCTAATACAGATATCACCGCTCGTAGCGACAAATGCCGGAACTATGCCTTTCTCGAAGTCTGTTTTTGATGAAGGAACCTTGAAATAGCTTAAAATTGCGTACGAGTTTCCACTCTGCTCGCATACGTATAGACTAATTCACGGAGTGTGTGTGTGCCACACATTCTCATTCGAGCTTCCCCTAGCGGCCGCTTGGAGCGCTGCGCGCAGGAGTCTCTTACTAAATCGAAAATAATCTGACGTTACTTTTGAATTCTACTAATATTTTTACTATTTTGTATTTCACGTACTCACCTATTTTGCTATAAATGCATAAATTGCGCAGTCTGGTTATAGCGATTTTTTCCTTTAACGCAATGCATCTGGTAACCCTCACAAGAGGTATTCAAAATAGTCTGCTTACATCTGAAGACAAGTCTTGAAATGTTTTACCATTGATGGTTTTATTTACCTCTTAATTTCTTATCAATTAACGTTCTACACGAGGACGGATTTCAAATCTCACACGTTACAGAATTCATTATAATCTACAAAATTAAAATACAATATTCAGCGTCGTATATTAAACAACGACTTCCAACTTTTGATAGAATTACTTTAACATAAAAATCACTACATCTCTCAAACAAGATCAGATAAGGCATACGTTTATATGAACCTACCACCGAAGTTGTTTCGTGACTCCATGGAACACCCTACATACCCCTAGTAGCATTTATGGTTGACATTTCGTTGGGCCTACGTTGCAGTATTCGTTGGCCAACCGTTAGAAATGTCGCTATTTTTTTCGTTGGGCCAACGATGGCGGCCAACGTAAGGCCAACGATCATACCCAACGTGAAGTAATAATAAATTTTTAAATATGGACAAATAATTCCATCACCCATATATGGGTGACACGGCACTCAACGTGTTAAAAATAATAATAGGTTCCAGTTTTACACATGTATTTGGGTTTGGAATTTTAAATATCGTTGTAAATGGATTAGATATTGAGTCTCAACATTAGCATATAAGATCACTTTCTCAATGATCTCCCATATTCGAATATCCTATGTGTATTACATATTCCTATTTAATTAGTTTCTGATTCAATATTCTATAACGTGCACTTTTCAAAAATTAAAATATTACCCTATAAGACTTAGACAACGATAAGAAATCTATCTTCACTGTTCTGCATAGGAACGCATATCTTTTATCTTAATTATTGGTCATAATACAAACTATATTATGCGATATTATTATTTTTGAAATTGCAATGTAGAATATCTTTCAAACATTACGCTCTCGTATATGTAAAATGACTGACGTTTTCCATTTATGTACTTCTGTGACCCTTTGCAAATCAGTCGCTGACAACGAGTTCTCTTTTAAAGTATATCACAGAGTGTAAATTTTATTAATAGGTGTAAATACAGCATATAGATACGAATTTTAATATTAGCATTAATGTTTTTTACAAAGTCTGTTAAACAAACTCAACTATTTAAATCAATGCAATTAAGAAATTATAACTTCATCCTGAGTTCACAAGAAGACGGCTAAGCAAAGGAACGTACATTTTTTCCCGCGATAGATTATTGAGCACATGTCTTGTCAATATTAGTTGAAATGTTAACACATTATGGGCGGTATACTGACACGCGCATATTGCCCTAATTCCCACAAACTATAGCAAATTAAGTAATGAATGCATCATCGGTATATTTAAAGGTGATAAAGTATTTATTAAGTACAAAATTTAAAAAATTCAAGGGTAAATTTAAAAATAATGCTAGTATGGCTGTTATGTACTGTCGACCAGTCGCCAGTGACCACTAGATGCGATAAAACATAATATGAACTCGTACCCTAGTAGCATTTATGGTTGGCATTTCGTTGGGCCTATGTTGCAGTATTCGTTGGCCCTACGTTGGCCGCCATCGTTGGCCCAACGAAAAAAATAGCGACATTTCTAACGGTTGGCCAACGAATACTGCAACAATACTGATCATACCCAACGTGGAGCCTACGTCACTATAATACGTTTGTTCTGATCTTCTCTTTTACGGTTGTTTTCACAGAATATAATAAATAATACTTAAACAATGTATCTTCACGGTAAAAATTGGAACAAAGAAAAAAAATTTCGTACCCTCGTCGGACTTCAACCTGGATCCTCTGGACATTTCGTGGTAGCATATGCTATGATTTGGGTTACTAGATACGTCGACAAATGTAAATTATAATACATAAAGGGTTTCGTTACGGTATACGAACACTAAGACCTCCGCATACTGTCGTTCTAAAAGCGAATGCAACACCCGTACCTTCCCCTTGTCAAATGGAGAAACTTAAAGAAATAAATAAACTCCAAGGCTGCACACAATAAAACTTTGGTTCATCAACTATCGCGCAAAAATAACAAATTGTGAGTATATTTAGAAATATGAAAAAAATGAATTTGGAATATAACATGTTTTTGGTTGCAGCAACATTACATTTCTGGTGTCTGTTAGACGACATATTTCAATGTTGGCAGATTTTCGTTGGGCCAATGTAATATCACCCTCGTAAATTTCACGTTATTTAACCGACCATAATATCTGTAGGCCCAACGTTGGATATTCGTTGGCAAATTCACATAATTTTTCGTCGTCGGCCCTACGTTGGGGATCTGTAGGCAAAACCACTAACCATATCCCAACTAACTCCCAACCGTTGGCCACCGTTTGCCAACCATAAATGCTACTAGGGTATCACATCGTTCGAAATAGATTGGTATAGAAACAATTTTATTTTACGAACAGTTGTAATTTGTAGCCATTTTGACTATCCTATTTTATTTTCGAATAATTATGTTCTACAAAACATTTTTAATTTTAGAAAATCCTTGACATTTATATGTATGTATTTTTGTTTAAGTTCTACGTTTCCAAAATGTCTGTTTCTCACTTGTCTTGGAAACTTAATTACTAGGTAGTAGAGGTAAAACTCTTGGTATTAGACCTCTAACACAGTGGTTCTTAAACTAAGGTTCGCATGGTCATTACCGAGGGTCCGCGAAACATTTTGACTTTTGACATTACCTTTACATCCCTCAAGTTTTCGCTTTTATCCAAATAACACATTTTATAAACATCCTATATAGTCAAGACTGTTTGTATTTGTTATAACGTAACCAAAGAATAAATTAGAAGAAATTTAACTACTTTTTGTATTCCATTACAAGTACAGAAAAATAATAAAACAATTCATTTTGTACATTATTATGATTAAGAGCTTGTTCACAAGAGGCGATTTAAGCGTGATTCGAATAGCGCGTTTCGGATACGCAAGACTATTTATTTATATAACCAGCGATACATTTTTTCCGATATTTATTAAAACGCAGTGCCCATGAGATTATTGAGCCAGAAATTAAGTCTCAAGAACGACGTAAAATAGGTTAGAGTTAGGATGGGGTCTGCAAAACAAATGTTGTTCAAGAGGTGTCTTCGGACTACATAAGTTAAACACTAGATTTACGGGTCCCGTTGAAATGACGGATTCAACAATTTTTAATTTACGACTATTAAGAGTGCAAGGAGGCGTTCGTGAGGAATTATTAAATAGATTTATTTTTTTGTGTACATATTACGATAAAAATCGCTGAAGATCTAAGTAAATACAATTTTATTATTTTTATAAAGCAATGTAAAATAATCAATTTTAGTGCTCCCTAAATCTAGTGTTACGAACCTCTGCTCTAACACGAAGAGACATATTTTTATATAATTTCTGTATTTCGCATAAAAATCCACAGACTACTAATTACAATAACACGATTTTCTGAGGATGAAGTGTGTATTAATGGATAATTTTAGTGGGTAAACCAGTAAACTATAGACAAAATAATATGTAATAGATTATGTGTATAAAATGTTTCTGGAATACCCATCGAACAAAAGATGATTATATTTCTTTGGAAAGAAGATAATAAAGTCTTTGTGCTGGAAACATTGGACTTTTGTCAATGTGGAAATTGTAAAGCTAGACCTCTATTATATTGATTGTGGGAACGTTTGACTGGAAAGCGTGAGAGAAATTATCTATGCAGTTGTATCCGCATAGGTACGCACACAATTGAGACTCTCAAATCGGTTCTTCCATTTAAAATTAATATGAAAGTATCAAAGTAATTTTCTGGTGAAAGCACTTTCGGGAAATTAATTGATAAAAGTATGCAAAATATGAAATATAGTTGATAAATATTGTGTTACGAGCCTGAACCGAGCGGTAGCATGCGTGGCTGGCGAGCTGTTTATGTTTATTAATATAAAAAGGAATATGGTTTTCAATTGTTTGTTACGTACGGAGACTTCGCCTACGTGATTTTTTGAGCCCTCTTTGAAGCCACATGCTGCTCCGGAGAGGTCTGTTTGTTTATCAACAAAAAAACAACTCTCTCACGGGGGTGTAGCAGGCTGGGAAAATTCTCAGGAATTTACACCCGGATGCACTCCTATCTCCACCACAATTTCTAGACAATTTTGGGGTATGAAAAGGCCACAATTTTTCAGTGCGTCAAACCCTAGAGAAAGGGATTCAGTACCTGCGAGTATAAGTTACATGTAACAATTGTAAACCCTATTTAATTATTGAATACACTGTACGTTATTTTAGAGCAGTTCAATTCTCTTAAATTCCGTATTCAGGTCATATTTCTATTCCAGTACTAGTATTCCTACAACTATACACCTTAGCCGCTCAAGGTGTACCAATTTCTAATCAACGTTACCAGAGCCGATACCAATTTTCCATTTGCTAAACCACGCGGCGACCCGACGCGGCGCACAGTTGTCCCGATCGAGAAATACGGGGACATTTTGGTATAACTTTTAAACTATTAAAGATATCGAAGTGAAATTTGGAGTGAAGAATATTAACAAGAATTCATTTTTAATACTGTAAAATGTAATATACTTTATGTTTATTTAATAGCCTTTCTTGCAGTTTTTAAATATGTGTACAAGAATAACAAATTTTAGCACTTTTTTTTAAATAAACAGGTCCAAATTAATTAATTAGTTAATAATACTCTTCTACTTGTTTAACGAATCGCTAGTTAAGTAAACTTGTTTCTGTATTTTCCAGAATCTCCAGGTAAGATTTAAAAATTCACAAAGTCTATGGTACCTGTATAAAGCACAAATTAAAATATAAGCAATAATAAATAAAATAAGTTTAATTCGTGATCAGTTGAGAATTATGTGACACAGAATTAAATTAATTATTCTTACCTTCTCTGTTAAAAGTTTTTATTTAATTATTAGTTCCTCAGCCTCTGAGTCCAGGGTTTTAAGTTTATTATTGTTGGACTTTATAACGCAAGGAAGATATATATGGATCAGAAGTTAGTAATAATCTATGAAATATATCTTCATTTGTAGCAGTGCGTGAAAATTTTCGGCTTTTATTACTTATATAATTTTTGAAATCTTTATGTCTCCTCTCTAAGGCCTCTTCAGACAATTGACTTATTTTGTAAATCACCTACGATTTTTAAAATTCGTTTAGCCGCGTCATCTAGCAAACTTTGTAACTCAACTTTTGCATATTTTTCGGTTACGTCTATAGCTTCCTTTGGTGGATAACAATTTTTTTTCTTTTAATAATGCCGCATACGACGGCCATTGATTGGTTTTGTACAGTATAGCGTCATTTCTAATGGACGTATACTGAAATTTGGACAGGTCTGCTGTTATAAACGTACAAAGAGCTTTCTCTGCTGATAACATTTCTTTTTTATGCATAGAATTGATTTATAATTGCATTCAAATTACAATGTAACGCTCAAACAGTTGCACGATTCACTCTCGTATGGCTTTGTATCAACTGAATGCAGAATGGCAGTGAATATCATTGTTGAAGTTTTATATATTATAGCATAAACATTTGAAAGTGTGTATCTTCTGAAGAATTCCCTATGATGTCGCTCTATGTCCTGAAAACCTCACTTCGTGTGGCCAAAGGAATTTTAGTGTAGCATAGTCTCGATGATGAACGCGCGCATAGCACCTATACGCACAGCGAAGCGCGCAGCTTTAAACAATGATAATTTGTAAAAATGGAAGAAGGTGATTCCGATTCTTGCAGGATTATATAAAAGATAATATGCTGAGAATAGTCCACTTTGTAAAATTCTGGGAATATTCGAGAGTCAAAAGATATTCCATGTGAATTACTAAGAATTTTTAGGATTTTCCCCAATGGAGTCAGCATTAAATTTGTTTTAAATAACAAACAGTAATGTTTAATTGTCAGTGATAATTTGTAATTTAAAGATAAGCTTTTCATTTAAAAAAAAGTGGTGGAAAAATATTGAAAAGAGTCGTCAGGACATGTTAAAGAAAGGAACCAATTTCTTCCATGAAAAATGCTATCTTCAAAACATCCAACTTTAACTGTCGATAACAGTAACAATTTTTATTGCAGTTTATTACTTTTTTCAACAGACATCTATGCGAGATAGTTGATTTTTTGGCAAAATGTCCCCAAATTTCTGGATCGGAACCACTGTGCGGCGGCACAGTTCAAATAACTTTTTTATTATTACTTATTTTTTTATGAGACTTTTGCTAATATATTTGTGACATTGTTCTGATTAAAATGATACCAAACACGATATAATTCGGGTCATATACAGGTGTATGGTCATTATGTATAGGTCAGGTATATAACATCGGTGAGGCAACAGTAATGTAATGACGACACTTTTTCATTTTTAATTAATCTTTTAGGAGACTTTTACCATCATATTTGTAATATTTCTCTGATCAAAATTTTTCTGATTATAAATACATATCTATTATTTTAATTGACGATGGAGTAAGTTTTGGTGACGTAGTATATCGAATTATATCGTGTTTGGTATCATTTTAGTCAGAACAATGTCACAAATCTATTAGAAAAAGTCTCATAAAAAAATAAGTAACAATAAAAAAGTTATTCCTTGGTAATACATTATGAGGACGCGCGAGCCTTTGAACTGTTCCGCCGATTGCGACTCTCCGCGTCTCTTTCTTTCCCATACGCTATCCTTCCTCGCGCCCGAAACTTTAATCGTTAATTACACAAGTAAATATCATCGGAATTATATCATATTTGGTATGATTTTTATTAGAAAAATGCCACAAATATGGTCATCGAAGTTCCATAAAAGAATAACGAATAATAAAGAAGTTGGAAATTCGGATTAGTGTGGTCTCACCGATATACCCGAGCCGCATGGTGTCATATTTCTCGGCGACCGAGGCCTCTCGAGCTTCACGGCCCCTCAAGGGGTTACACCCCGCACTAGTGGGGATATCTCAGGGACAATTCTGTCGGAGACATTTGGGACAATTACCGGAGAAATACTGTACTAGTTACGAGGCTCACTACACCATCCTAGCGGCTCCCTGATTACGCATTGGGTTGGTTCACGAAGTCTCACCCTTCTAGCAGCTCCCTGATTACGCATCAGGTTCGTCTGCGCTTGATTCCGATCCTAGAGGCTCCCCAATTTCGCATTGGATTCATCCTCGCTGTCTATAATCCTAGCGGCCCCCCAATTTCACATTGGGTTCGTCCGTGTACCTTAACTAACTAATTGACACCACCATATTCCCAGAATAACAATCCTTCGCCGGCCACTCGTACTGCTCGCGGCTCTGGCTCGTAACAGGCGTGTCAAACTTACAATCAGTAAAGATCATAAATTTCGTCAACATTAACTTTTGAACTCTTTTTGTCCGTAGGTATGTCCATAAGACATTAATTGCTTGACATCACATTCAAAATCAACTAAAAAAGCTTAAATTTTTTTAGATTGAAACACCTCGTATAAGGTAGTTTTATAAAGACAGTTTCTCATTGTAGCCAATAAATACTGCAGGAATTGGTTTCTACGACTCCAAAAATCCTTAGAACTGTATAATTAACAGAGACGTGAATTTTATCCAGCTCTTTGGACAAAAAATGGTCTAACCATGCGATGTATAAAATTGAATTGTTTGTTTCAGTAATATCGACGTGCGAATTCAACAAGCCGAGTTGGAGTATAGACTTGGCCGAGAAGAACTCGAACTTTTGACCCTCCGAGAAGAAAGTCGAGCTCTTCAAGCTGCTTTGGAGCTGGCAGAGTCTCAAGAAAAACAAAAGAGTGACACGATATTCAGGTACCTCGCCGTCGATAATAGTACATTGAAAAACACTTGTTCTTGCATATGCATTCATGTATCCAAGAACCGCCAAAGTAATAAAATAAATGGAAAAATTTTGTAATTTTTGTATATCTCAGAATAAAACGATTCCGCACGCGTGCATTTACCTAAGGAAAAGTGATTTGCAAGAAACATTTTACACTGAAAAACAAGATTTATAATTCTCACAAATTTCTTTTTAAAAAAGTCGACAAATTGTTGATCACGTTTCTTTTCATCTCTATTACTGTCATTGAAAACGTACATTATGATTTAATTTTAAATTCAGTTAATGATCTCTAAGAATGGACACACAATATACAGTCACTCCCATTAATATTCGTACACTCTTAAAAAGACGATAACTTGTTTAATATTGGACCATACGACTTGGACTTTCTTGAGATGTTAGAATAATTAGTTTACTACATGACGTGAAAAAGAAATTTTAAAACAATTGCAATTGGTCGGTATTGCAGAGAAAATACTGAAAGTTGTGTTTTACAATTTTTTTATGTGGCTTATATTGAAAATTTAAAACATCCATTTTGTAGGTCTGTATCAATTGTATACATTTTCAAATTTTCATCCAATTTGGATTACGTGGAAAACAGCGACAGGCATCGAATGACGTAAGAATCTGTAACGGATGGAGAGGTTACAAGTGAAAATGATTATTACAATATCTGGACTGATACTTTTATTTTAATGCAAGAGGTTGACAGCGTGATGAGTGACCGAGTATGGATGTACGTGAATTGGATGTACGTGAATTGGATGTACGTGAATTGTCTGTTTTGCGTTTTTCCTTAGGTATATATACAAAGTCTCGGAAGAAGGTAACGCCTTTTCCGAGACACACGGGTGGAGCTTGCTCCCTGAAGGCGCGAGGGTGGAGTTACTTTTTCCTTTAAAACCGCCCTGATCGGCGGGGGAAAGGGACTCCTTGTCGCCAATTTAGGTGGCTCCTATGTTTTGGGACTTTCCTCGACCGCGCTGGCCGCGCGGTCGGGAAGTCCCGTAACGGTGCACGGCTGGCGACGTTTTCATCAGCCAAGTCTGCTGTGCACGTGAAAGCAATAAAAGAATAAAATCATTTCCGGGCTTGCAAATATCAGGGAAGGTTTTTCTCGCCTAAACCTTGACATCTGCAAGCGGACTGTTCGAATGGTTATTACGGTCGCCGACCGTGTGCCGCTACAAATCCTTCGATTTATTACAGTTTAAGGCCGAAAATTGTGAAAAGCTGCAATTTTTACACATAAAACAGTTATAAATAACAACTTTTAGTATTTTCTTTGTAATTCCGACCAATTACAATTTTTTTCAAAATTTCTTTTTTTCAACGTGTAGTAAACTAATTGTTCTAACTTCTCAAAAAAAAATCCAAGTCACATGATCCAATATTAAAAACGTGATCGTCGTTTAGAGTGTACGAATATTAATGGGAGTGACTGTATGTATAATACGCTCTAGTGATAGGGACCAAAAAAGTTGAGCGTATATATACATATGTATACACAGTATCTGTTTTATCTCTATATAGTGAAATATCTTTTAAGAGAATGATGCTATGAAAAGTGGTTCAACGTTTAAGTTGCTTGGTATGGAGAGGGACGTTATGTGGTATAAATATCTTTTTGATATCTCTTACGGTGAGGCAGATTACAAAAATAATTTAATTTTTTCATATGGAATGCTATATTTTTGTCTTAATGACGTTTATTTATACTGACTAATTTATTCTATTTTGAATGATTGAACGTTTATTTTTTATGGATACCCCTTTCACATGTCCACCACTGTTAAAAATTCATTTTTCCAGTCGTTTAACAAATTGTGCTTCAGTATTTTTTTGGAGTTTCTCGTTTTATTAGAGTACATGCACTTTTATAATTGTAAAAATGTATTATTAAGAATATTCTTTTTATTACAATAATTATAAAACTTACTCAATTGTTCACCGCTTGAAGACGTGCATCAAACTGTTTCTGCAAATACTTTGAAAATACGGATAATTGAGGATAATTGAAAATTGACAAGATCAAATATGTTTACAATTAGTGGGCAATTTGTTAGTATCTCCGCGAATTCATCTAAAGACGCACTATCACATTATGTAGACAAAAGTATAACATTCTATTTGAAAAAATTAAATTAATTTTGAAATCTCCCTCGCCATAAGAGGTATCAAAAAAATACTTATACCACACAACACCCACGTCAATACCAAGCAACTTTTATTGAAACATTCTTTTCATAATATCATTCTCTTGAAAGATATTTCACTATATTGAGATAAAACAGACACCCCGTATATTATGTATAAATACGTATGTACAGGCTATTAATGGAAATGGGTTAACAACGCATGGAAAGCTTCTAGTGTAAAGTTTATACTCGTGATTCTTCTTAATAATTGGTTTTTGTTCTGTTTAGTTGTATTTCCGGTTCTACACAAGTCACGATCCATGCAGTGGAAGTTAGCGCAGACCCGAAAAGCCCTCGTTTCGGGGCAGGTCCGAGGGAAGACACACCTGGCCTTTACGTCGATTGGGCTGTTGAAGATTCCGGACTATGCAAGGGAGATAGGTTCGAACGTATTTCTGTATATGTGTGTAAGCTAGTGATGGGCACCATCGACTAAAAACTATCGACTAAGTCGATAGTAACTAACTACTAATTTCAGTCGACTACTTTTTTGAACCATCGAACTATCGACAAAATTCAGTTTTCTGAAGCTGTCGCTTGATCCATACAATGCTGGAGCACCGATCAACTGAATTTAAGCGGCGGGACTTTTGAATGAGTTTTACTATTAAATAAATTCATTCGTTGGCGAGTATCGAGTAATTAATTCATTAAGCATGTGTATATTCGATTATGCACAACGCAAACTAATGTAAATATACTATAATTATACAATTATTGGTCGAATGCTATAATATAGCAACGTCAATCGATTATAATGAAATTTTCAAACAGGGGCGGATAGTATTTCTACCAAAAACAGAAGTATCATTCTTTAATTCTTTTACGAAGTTTTATATATTTTGTTATATATAAAATTTAAAGGTAATTAGTAATATTATTGTAATAACGAAGGATAATAATGCAAATGAATAAGGTGTAAATATTTTTAATGTTGTATTTGTATCAATAATTTTAAGGAGCACTGTCGATGCTCGCCAGCTAACAAGCTTGAAGTAATTTATAACGGTTGTAGCATCACACTGTCGAGGACTCGTTTTTGTTATACTATTCTTTCTAAACTGTTCGTTGTAATTTTCTAATATTATTCCATTAATTATATTTTATTATAATACTTTATACATTATATTCATGGCTCCATGGACACACAAGTGGACGGAGAAGTTCTGTCTGAAAGAAGAAATAGGTTATCTGCAAAAAATTTGGATAAAATAATATTTTTAAATTGCAATCTAGAATAACTTACCACAGTTAAACTTTTTTTTAGATGAAATTCTTTTATTCTTAAACTCCTAATATAGCAATATTTCTATCTACTCTAGGAGAATGAGGAGAAATGGCAACATTAAACTCTATTGATTACATTTTCATATAGAAGAAATTAAACAATGCCATAATTTTAAATAGCTCTATACTGAAGCAACACTTATTTGATTTTACATAATATTTTCAAGAATTCAGGAAATTATTACTTATAATCTAATTGATTTTTACCAAAAATTTAAAGCAGGTAATAGCTTATGATAAATCGAAATAGTAGTGATTGTTAAAAAAAAAACTTGTTTACCTCTTACAATTTTGAAATTCTAATTATGAATTAATTTTACAAAAGGTAAATACACCGATGGTGTTGCAGTAGATTTGATGACATAACTGGACATAACCACTAAAGCGAAATTTTAGTCGACTGAAAACTATCGACTAAATAGTCGATAGTATGCTGTTACTAAATAGTAAGTAGTCGATAGTTTAAATTAGTCGATAGTGCCCATCACTAGTGTAAGCTTGTGTACATATGCATGCAACGTTTGGGAGGTGGCATCACCAGCAGCAGAAGAGAAACAGAGAGATATAGAGATAGAGAAGTTAGATATAGAGATAGAGAATAGAGACATAGAGATAAAGATAGAGAATAATTTGTGTTCACAATTACAGTGTAATAGATAATAGATAAGAGATTGGTTCAACAAGTACTAATTGTACAAAAGAAGAGGAGGATAAACATTTAATTGTTGATTCTCTTATATTTTTTAGACGAATCAAGGTGTGTTTATTGCTTTAATAATCCTATCAACACATTATATGTATACTGCGTAAAATTCAGTGTTGCGTAGACTAATCGCGATATCCCGCAAAGGGTGAAGACTGGTGGCACGAATATCTGATTTCATAAGATTGCCAGAAGTAGAGGAATTTATTTTCTTTAATGAAACATACATGTCAAATCAAATCTTTTGAAAATAGCAAGGCTTAAACAAGTGAAAATCAATAGTTAGAAAACATGGCAGATATTTAATATGGAACATCTAAACAATCTGTAAGGAAGTTGAAAATTTTTACTTGTATTATAAAAACTGAATAGTTATTGGATAGATGATACCAATAAGTAAATATATTTTAATTCTTAGAATTCATTGTAATCTTTTATATATTCTGTATGCTAGACATGTGAATAATGTACCTACACAGTCTTCGTGTTCCTATTAAATTATTGTAGTTATCACAGTAAAATAGTATTCTATACAAAAATTAAGAGAATTTAGAATTGGAGATATATTACTTTTAACATTTTAAGATAACCAAAGAAAGAAGGCAGAAAAGTGGCTTCTGTTTCTTGCAACAGACAAAGAATTTTTATTTTACCTACAAATCTGCAGTCTAGTAATCATCATCAGCTACATACAATATTTTATGCATTTCAATGCAGTAACTAATAGATTTTAATGCTAAATGCTCGGGCATATTCCATATTGCGTACTAAAACTATCAAACTAATAGTATTATTTTAAATATGCTATAATTCAGTTGAAAAAAATAGTTTTCCGTATTAATATTTCTGAATTTAAAGTAATGCGAACGTTATAATGTAATATATCATTGAATTTTTCTTGGCATCAATTGCTTTTCACAGCCTCATTTAGAGAAATGAAACAATTTTAAATAAACATTGATGTAAAAGACACTAACAATGTCGAAATGAAGAAGAAAGAAAAAAGTAATGAAGAAGAGCAAAGTAAACATAGAATGTGTAGTACTGTGTGGTTACGCTGAGTAACTCAGCTATCGGTGAAGAACAATACAACAATCTTGGTATTTAGTTCTCAACAGGTCACCGTAGCGTGAAGTAGCGCCGGAAGTTCGCCGTATGCCCCAGCTAATTGCACTTGCGACTTCACATGACCCCATCTTCTATCCTCCTAACCATTTCCACGTATACACATCCTCGACAAAAATTCGTTAAAACTGAACGCACCTGCATTTCGACCCCGCGCGCCGTTGCATTACAAAATGGAAAAATATACGACAATACCTACCATACTTGTCTAAACTGTTCTTTACAATTTTTTACATTTTATTACATAGTAGAAACATTTTCTCTCTACTTCATAAGTATTTCACAGTAATCTCAAAAATTTCTATTTGTTTTATTAGAGGAATTACGTATTTTTGAATAGAATCCTAGATATGTTGTACAATACGATTTCGATGATTTGTAGTGCTTTCAAAGCTAATAACATTGGTCAACATCAATTTTGTCACAGAGAACATTTATAGGCGTCCTTATAGACTTCCGTGTACAGAATACGAATCCGAAAGCCGATCTCGCAATCAGCTCAGTTTTTGAGAAATTTGAATTTGAAAAGAATTTAAAAATACATTTTTCAGAATTGTTTAATAAAGGTAGATCGAATGATTCTTATGTAGAAAATTCTGTAAACATTCCCAAATATGACGGTATTTTTTTACGGTATTATAAACATTCAAACATGTGTAATACATGTTTAATGTCCAAGAGACACCCATTCCACACGTTTTTTCGGGAATATTTGACGATGTCGCATAAGAAATAAGGGTCTATCCTGGAGTCGAATCAAATCACGCAATAGCCCACACTTCCACATTTCATAATCGGCCTTTAGAGTATAAAAAACATTTTTCGTTTTTCGAGATACAAAGCAAAATAAGTCCGCATGTAACGAGGTTCGGTCAGTGGTGCTCATTGACGGCTCGGTGCCTGAGTGCCGACGCACTGCTCGAACACGGCATGGCACCGCGTGTATTGGGTAGGGCTGTTACTTTCCTTCGAAGGTCGAAGATTTCGAAGCTTCGAAGCTTCGAATATCGAAACTTCGAAACTTCGACATTTCGAACTTTCGATTCGTTTCCAGTTAACGGATAAAAGAAATAAATTTTCATAATTTGTTTCTATATTCAATATTTGAATTATTTCAATAATTTATTGTTCAAATAGTTTTTTAGACAATGTACACGTATTTACAAAATTAATATAGGAACACATTTTTATAGAGTATAAAAATTTATAATCTACGGAAATTTTTGTAATCTATAGAAAAGTGTTTCTATATTCATTATGTAAATACTTGTACATTCTTTAAATAATTATTTTAACAATGAAATATTGAAATAATTCACATAATGTATATAGAAACAAAATATGAAAATTTATTCATTTAAACCATTATTTTAACAATAAATAATTGAAATAACAATTCAAATAATGAATATAGAAACAAATTATAAAAATTTATTTATTTAAACGATTATTTTAACAGTGAACTATCGAAATGATAATTCAAATAATAAATATATTATTTTAACAATAAATTATTGAAATAATTCAAATAATAAATATAGAAACAAATTGTGAAAATTTATTTATTTAAACAATTATTTTCACAATGTGCTATCGAAAGTATAATTCAAATTATAAATATATTATCTTAACAATAAATTATTGAAATAATTTGTATAGTGAATATAGAAACAAATTATGAAAATTTATTTCTTTTATCCGTTAACTGAAAACGAATCGAAGGTTCGAAGTTTCAAAGCTTCGAACCTTCGAAACTTCGATTTTCATCACCTTCGAAGTTGCCTTCGTTCCTTCGAATCCTTCGAAGCTTCGAAGAGTCGAAGCTTCGGAAAAGTAACAGCCCTAGTATTGGGCTACATTTTAACAAATACATCAAAATTATGTTTCCTTAATTCTTGTAGGGCCTAATTAAATGAAATGATATACATAATTACAAGGAAAAGGTATTAAGTCCAAATATGCAAAAATTAAGTTGTTACTCGTAACAATTACAACATACCCTAGTAGAATTTATGGTTGGCCAACGGTGGCCAACGGTTGGGAGTTAGTTGGGATATGGTCAGTGGTTTTGCCTACAGATCCCCAACGTAGGGCCTACGATGAAAAGATATGTCAATTTGCCAACGAATATCCAACCTTGGGCCTACAGATATTATGGTCGGTTAAATAACGTGAAATTTACGACGGTGATACTACATTGGCCCAACGAAAATCTGCCAACATTTAAATATATCGCCTAACAGACACCAGAAATGTTGCTGCAACCAAAAACATGTTATCTCAATTTGATTTTTCTTTCATATTTCTAAATATACTCACAATTTGCTATTTTTGCGCGATAGTTGATGCACCAAAGTTTTATTGTGTGCAGCTTTGGAATTTACAGTCGTGGACAAAATTAAGTGGACAGAAATTCTGAATAATCTCTATTTTCATTTATTGTGTTATAAATTTATTGCAGATGTTTAACATGAAAAATGTTTATACACAACGAAAGAATTTATTTAGTATGTAAAAGCATAAATATAATGTTTCTGTTAATTTTTATGCATATTTGTTTGTATGGGTGTCTTTGAGACCGTGGACAAAATTAAGTGGACGCAGAGGACATTCTGTGTTGGGACGGAAAAAATGTAAACAAACGTTTGACTCTCGCATTGTGCGGTGTCATTCGTCCTCGGTAGACATTGAACTTTTGTTTAAACAAGATTAGAAATATAAACCGAGCATGTCTAAGAGACGAGAAGAATTTCCCCTTGCACCTGCGAAAGTTAATTGTTTCAGAGTGCAAAAATAAACTAAGTTATCGTAAAATGGCTGAAAAATACAAAGTTTCTAAGAGTAGAGTGCATACAATTTATCACAAGTATGTACAGTATGATACTGTTGAAAATTTATTCGGCCGAGGACGAGAACGTAGCACAAATTCATACGATGATAGACAAATTGTAAGAGAAACTCAACGTATTCCATCGATAACATCACGAAATATTGTTGAAACTGTACAATTAAATATTTCTTCAAGAACTGCGAGACAAAGATTAAAAGAAGTTAATCCGAAGAGTTGTTTAACTAGACGCAAGCCACACATTAGTAAACTTCATAAAAAGAGACGTTTAGCTTTCCCAAAAAAATATGTGAATAAGCCATTATTATTTTGGAAAAAAATTATTTGGAGTGACGAGAGCAAATTTGAGTCATTAAATTAAAAAAAAAAAAGAGAACACGCGTATGGAGAAAACCGAATGAAGCTCTCAAGAAGCAGTATGTGTTGCCTCCCATCAAACGTGGAGGGGGATCCATAATGGTATGGGGATGTTTTTCTTGGTATGGGTTGGAAATTTAGCACCCATCCATGGCATCATGAATGCAGATATGCTTGTTGAAATTTTAAATGAAAATATGGAATAGTCAACCCTAAAAATGGATTTCGATGAGGGATGGATGCTACAACGGGATAATGATCATAAGCATACGGCGAAGAAAACGAAAAAATTTTTATAAGATTGTGGGATAGATGTTCTCTATTGGCCTCCACAAAGTGCAGATCTTAATCCTATAGAAAATTTATGGAGCTTATTAGATTCGGAAATACCATTAGGAAGACGTCATAATAAAACAGTATTTTTAAACGAATTGCAAATAAAATTTCCACAAATTGATCGAAGTTACCTCCAAAAACTTGTGGAAATCATCCTACGACGATTAGAAGCAGTAATTAAAGCAAGAGGTTACAATACCAAATACTAATTGCTTATTTTCTAAATATTTATAAAGTGTCCACTTCATTTTGACTACCAAAAATTGTATACAATTTTGATTAATGATAATATATTCTATTATATTAACTTTTATTATTGATATTGTTGTTTATTTCATTAAAGTACACTTTGTTAACTTAAATGTACCGTACAATTCTAGTTTATTAAAATTATGTTTTAAATTGCGTTGATTTTTTGTTGATCATTAGACCTGTCCACTTAATTTTGTCCACGACTGTATTTATTTCTTTAAGTTTCTCCATTTGACAAGGGAAAGGTACGGGTGTTGCATTCGCTTTTAGAACGACAGTATGCGGAGGTCTTAGTGCTCGTATACCGTAACGACACTTTTTATGTATTATGATTTACATTTGTCGACTATCTAGTAACTCAGAATGTCTGTAGGTACAGCGGTAGCGTATCAATTTACTACGCAGAGGATCCAGGTTCAAGTCCGACGAGGGTACGAAATTTTTTTTTTTGTTCCAATTTTTACCGTGGAGATGAATTGTTTAAATATTACTTATGATATTCTGTGAAAACAACCGTAAAAGAGAAGATCAGAACAATAATTATAACCGTTGGCTTTACGTTGGCCGCAAGCGGTGGCCCAACGAAAAAAATTGCGATATTTCTAACAGTTGGCCAACCAATACTGCAACGTAGGCCCAACGAAATGCCAACCATAAATGCTACTAGGGGTAATGTATAGACAATAAACCTAGTCCCTCAAAATTTTTAGTTACGTGTTTTTAATGTGTGTTGTAATGGTTTCACTTCTCGAAGGCTACATGAACACTGTTCAGTATCTTCCTAACAATCATCTTCAGACTCATCACTTGCAGTATCTTTCATAGCGGTTTCTAGAATCTTGTGAATTGCAGTGACAGCTGTTGGCAGATTATTGTACCAGCAATGTAGTTCTTCAGCAATAATGCCTATTCGACAGAGTTTGAAAAGATCGTTCTTCTTTGTCGTGCTTATTGGCAAAGGATTTGCATACGCTTTGGGCAGTTGTTTCGAGCAAACAGGTGGTCGTCCCTTTCCATGAACTCTGACTGCTCGGTAATCATCAGAATGCTCATACTTGTATTGTAGCACCCAAGGAGATTTCATGTTATTTGAAAGACTTTACCTTGAGTCAATTAACAACATCACCATTCTCGTCTTTGGATTTGTTTTAAACTTATTCCTTTTTACAAGAAAACCACACTGAATCATAATACTAAGTACGCGGATCACTGCCATATTATGGATAACCTAGTGCTCGAGAGTAAACATGATCAGATGCGGACTAAAATTATTCTGCCTGTACAAATTGGTTATATTTGGAATTAAAGTATACAGGCAAAAGGTACGAAGTGCACTTAATTCTTTCTTCCTGAAAACATTCTGTGTGTAATGGATTTAACACTAGAACTACCAAGGGGGTCAAAATGACTTGTTTGACATTTCTTATAATTATAACTCATTTCAGGTACATTTTGTTTCTGAAAATTTTGTACGACTTTTTCTAAAATATACAAATAATTAATTCTGTAAAACAGTTTTCTTTTTTGTTATCATTTTGTTGTAAAATTTTATGCAGTATACCCACATGTACCGAGATGAGTCATTTTGACCCACCACAGAACATAGGTTTTCGGTGCTGTTCCGTTGTATCGTGGAAATTTTTGTGGCACGTAGTCTGAAAGATACACAGAGAAACCGTTATTTTGTGTCTTAATACCTCTAGAAAATCGAAAGTTGGTAATTTTACTGCATTACGCGCCCAATAAACCTGGCACTCGTTAGCGTAGCAATTTATCATCTAGTCGTAAAAGAAAATATTTTCAAACTCAAAGATCTGTCGACAACCAAAAAACTGTTGTTCCCACGGCCTGCACTGTTTGCGCTCGGTCATTACTTGCAGTATTTGCTTCAGCCGAGTTCACTCAGGCCACTTTCAGTCGATCATCAGAATCACTGCCATATACAACTCAGTCGTCTATCAGAAACATTGAAACACAACTCTCAGTACAACTATATTCGCTGTAACCTCGTCCTAACTACACTACCAGACAAAAAGATAGCACGCGTGTGCTATCTTTAATTTTTCGTGTTCAAATTATGCTAGCGTGAAAACTCTGTGTGGTATGTAAAACATACCTTTTGCGAATATGTAAACAGAAAATAGATTGGCTTCAGTTCAATGACTTTTCTTAGTTGAAAGGGAAACACACGATCCGACGCAGACAAAATGATAGCACACTTGAAAAATAAAGATACATATTTCATACAACACAACTATATGTTTCATGAAACAAAAGTATACATATTTCTTATAACAATATATACACCAAACTACATGTTTTTAATAATGTGTGGAACCTCCTTTGTTTTCTATGACATCCACCATCCTTTTAGGTAAAGAATTATATAGTTCTTCAATTTTTGCCTGTGCTAAATTTTCCCATTCAGTTGTAATGCAAGTTTTTAGTTCATTCATATTTGAAAATTGTCGGCCTTCAGCATACACTGCTTGCGAAAGCATTGCCCAGCAATTTTCAATGATGTTATGGTTGGGTGAACACGCCGGCCATTGAAGAGTGGAAATATTTTCGTTTAAAAAATATTGCTTAACAATTTTAATAGTATGTACCGAAGCATTATCTTGTTGGAATATACAGGGTGGCCCACATAACTCTGAACAGCTCAATATCTCGAAAACTATGCCATCGATTTTAAAGTTCTTAGTCTTAAATTGCATGGAACTGAAGGGCTTTTCTGACTGCATAAACGTGAAGTGGCCTCCCTTCCCCTTTAACGGGGGAGGGGAGGTACCTTTGTAATTTTAAATGGAACCCCCTATAAAATGTCACATATTTAGATTCTACAGGAAAAAACAAGTCAATTTTGTCTGAAACATTTTTTTGTCAGATACTTCCATGATGAGATATAACAGTTTGAAGTTTCGAGTTGTAGGTACTTGAAGCGCTCGGAAATAGCGTTATGGAATTATAACCATAAAACACATGTCTGAACCATTTTTCTCTAGAATGCTTTATTTTTGAGATACTCGACCGTTTTCAGACTTCTCTAACACCAAGCTTTCATTTTTTTCTTAATTATACTCAATTAAAAGCAATTGTAATTGCAATAACAGCACTTTAATTACTGTTCATTTCAGGATCTTGGAAGTGAACGGAAAGCTTGTGGTGGGAGCAGGAAGAGGCGACTTGGCAAGACTTCTGGCGGTCGCACCCGATGCGGCACAAATCGTGGTCCTTCGAAAAGGCGAATCCCTTGCAGCACTCCGCACGCTTCGATCAGATAACCTTAGGCTGACTCACAGAATCGGATATCTCGAAGAACAGGTTAGGGATCTTCTGGCACCAAGCAGACCCGAGATCCCAGCAGATCCTCCACCGAGTCACCAGGAGCAAGTTCAGGTGCTGGATAAAACATACATTACTACATTTAGACAAACAAAAAAAACTAAAAAGCACGAATAAAGATGCGGCATATACACATACAGCGGATGTTCAAATTACACTGTCCAAAAGCCAAAAATCGTTTCGATACTCACTATGCGATTTTTGTAGAGTTTTTCCTGCTGATTCTGAATCTGTTTTTAATTTTTCTTCTAGACGAACAGTTTTTCAGAAATGAGTTTGAAAAAAAGATATATTTTTCAACTTTGAACGAATATTGCGATGTTATTATAAAAGACATTGAATTGTTCTTTACAGCAAAAGATTCTGTAGACTTTCTCGAATACAGTGAATACAATCCAATGTTAATACATTATGATTGTTTAAACATGTTTCATTCCAAAATAACGTCAAAAATTGGTGCAAAAGTGGTGTCTCTCCGTCTTTAATGACTGTTTAAACATGTTTAAACAATCAAAATACAGGGTAGCCCATATAACACTGAACAGCTCAATATCTCGAAAACTATGCCATCGATTTTAAAGTTCTTAGTCTTAAATTGCATGGCACTGAAGGGCCTTTCTGACTACATAAACGTGAAGTGGCCTCCCTCCCCCTTTAACGGGGGAGGCGAGGTACCTGTGTAATTTTAAATGGAACCCCCTATAAAATGTTACACATTTAGATTCTACAGGAAAAAACAAGTCAATTTGTCTGAAACATTTTTTTGTTAGATACTTCCATGATGAGATATAACAGTTTGAAGTTTCGAGTTGTAGGTACTTGAAGCGCTCGAAAATAGCGTTATGGAATTATACGCGCTCGAGTCCTTTGCTTATTTGTGAAGAAATAAAATGTACTTTAAATTAAATGTTCAAAATGTCCACCACGGGCTTGTAAACATTTATTTACTCGAAACATCAAAGTTGTTCTAACATTTTTTAATATTTCGGGAGTCACTGAAGCGCAAGCGTCACGTATTCTTTGTTTCGTATCGTCTTTTGTCGCCGGTGGTTCAAACATAACTTTGTCCTTTACATATCCCCATAAGAAAAAATCTAATGGTGTTAGATCGGGGGATCGAGGAGGCCATTGACGAAGTCCCCCACGACCTATCCATTTGTTCCCAAATTTTTCGTTCAAAAATTGCCTGGTGATGATTACAAAATGTGGAGGAGCGACGTCTTGTTAGAACCACATTTCTCTTCTAACGTGCAGTGGCACATCTTCCAAAAGCGCGGGCAAATGATTTTTTAATAAATCACAATAACTTGCAGATGTTACAGTTTCTTGAAAAAAATAAGGTCCAATCACAAAATCTCCTACCAGGCCACACCAAACATTTAAAGACCATCGATGTTGAAAGGGTACACATCGCATCCAATTTGGGTTTTCCACGGCCCAATAATGCAGATTATGTCTATTTACATGCCCTGAATTCATAAAAGTGGCCTCAGCGGAAAAAAAGTATTTTGCACAAAAAGTCATTTTCCACAACACCCTGCAGCTACTCACAAAATCTTACGCGGTGATCGTAATCAGCTATCGAAAGCTCTTTTGATAAAACCATGCGATATGGATGATGCTTTTGCCGTTTCAAAATTCGTTGAATCGATGAACGACTAATATGTGATGTTTGTGCAAGTGTACGTTGACTAATATGAGGATTTAATGTAATTGCAGCAAGAATACTGGCGCTATTATCTTCATTAGTGACAGCTTTAGGTTTATTGCGAGTTTTTTTACACAATTCACCGTGCTCGCGAAGCCGCTTTTCTAAATTATGAAATTTTGCATGACATTTTTTGATCTCATAACGTTCAAAAAACATCACTGCTGCACGCCGATAATTTTTTTGGCATTCACCTAACGTTAATAACATATTCGCTTCTGTGTCAAAAGTAGCCATAATCACAATGTTACTGCTTGAATAACAGCTCTAAACTGAAAACGTTTTCATAGATAAGTGAGTCAAACTCAAGAATTGTAAATATTATTGTTTGTGTTTCTTCGTGAATAAGCAATGGACTCAAGCGCGTATAATTCCATAACGCTATTTCCGAGAGCTTCAAGTACCTACAACTCGAAACTTCAAACTGTTATATCTCATCATGGAAGTATCTGACAAAAAAATGCTTCAGACAAAATTGACTTGTTTTTTCCGGTAGAATCTAAATATGTAACATTTTATAGGGGGTTTCATTTAAAATTACAAAGGTACCTCCCCTCCCCCGTTGAAGGGGAAGGGAGGCCACTTCACGTTTATGTAGTCAGAAAGGCCCTTCAGTTCCATGCAATTTAAGACTAAGAACTTTAAAATCGATGGCATAGTTTTCGAGATATTGAGCTGTTCAGAGTTATGTGGGCCACCCTGTATATTAATATTGGCTATCACTGTATTCGGGAAAGTCTACAGAATCTTTTGCTGTAAAGAACAACTCAATGTCTTTTATAATAACATCACAATATTCCTTCAAAGTTAAAAAAAAATGTATTTTTTAACTCACATTTCTCAAAAACTGTGCGTGTAGGAGGAAAATTAGAAACAGATTCGGAATCAGCGTGAAAAACTCTACAAGAATCGCATAGTAAAAATCGAAACCTCAAAAAAACGTTGAAATTTGTTGGACATTGTTATTAGGATTCTTGAGATAAATGTATGATCTTCCACTAACTCAATGAATTCTTAAATGGAAATTTAGTTACTCTAAATTCTTGTTACTATTTTCATGCACGATTCTGTACTTTCTGCAAAAAGGTTTCGAAATGCCTTACAGAAGAGAGTCAAGGTTTTTAATGGGATCTTAATTGGTATTTGAAATTCTCCAGACCCCAACCCACCGTGATTGTATGGAAATGATTGAAGAAGGAACTTTCGTAGGAACTTGTTACGAACACGCAATAATTAATCGACCGTATAATTGCAATATAGCACGGGAATCGTACACAAAAATAAACTATATAAAATGTATCGAATGAATGTCGAAAAGAATTAAAACAATTGTTACGGCAAAGTAATACTTTAGTTTTGCCACTTCTGATACGAATGATGAGACTATCTCGTAAGTTTTTATTGTGAATGTCCGTATTTTGTTTGTTTGATATTCTTGTGGAAACATCTCCTTGAGTCTTTCAAGAGCTACTCATTCATTTTCTATTTTTAAAAAAATCACAGAGTGAGTATGACCGAAAATCATGTTTGTATTGCATTCTGTATGAATTCTGTTATAAATGTAAAGAATATAGTTTGAGTGTAATAAAGTAACAAGGACAGTTTACCAAACTTCGAAATAGAGCTTTTATCTTACCGTTACATCAAGTCCGGATCGATCAACAAGATTTAACGTTCGGGTCAATAGCCGACACAGTTTATAGGGTGATATCAAAATTGTAAATGGAATATCAAATATGACAATTCCAATGTTGCTTCGTGTTACCGTGGTCTACATAGATGTATGCTATTCACCATAGAAGGCAATAACTAAATTTCGTTGGTTAAAGTACTAAACAAAACTTTTAAGTAATTGGACGCTGTAATAAAGTTAAAATAAATAGCAATCATGCGGAACAACCACCGTTTTTCAAAATGACTTTTGATTTGTTATGTAGGTTTTTCAAAAGGGACCCCAAGTGACAGCATTGGTGGCAAATCTTCCCGATCTCAATGTAAGAAATTCAATGGAGTTACGACAAAGTTTACCCACAATAAGACACAGGCACAGTGATCAACCGAAGCGTTTGATGGATCCAAAGAATTTAAGAGAAGTTGACGTATCAGCAGACAATGTTATAAACAACCATAACAAATCGGGGAATAGGCAAAAACAGCAAGGATTTCATATGACTGGGTCGACGACAAGTCTAGATTGCAAACAAGCACAGATGCAATCTCAACTACAACGTAGAAGACCACCACGCATTGAATCAGCTATAGAAAATTTATCTAAATATCGCAGAAGCTCATCGCAAACGCAGTCTTTAGACTTTGATTCGGAACCAACCTATTACCGGTTTCAGGTACGTTGTTAAATTATTAGCGACTTCTCTATTTTATAGCAACTATATTGCTTAATGTCTTACCAAAGATTCGTTTAATTAATACATTTTAATAACTATCAATATTTCCATATAAGTGCATAATGTTAGAAAAATAATTTACATATACAATTTGACGATTTCGATGTTGTTAAAAAATACACCGGTGGTTTGAGAGAGTCTACCGAATCGTTTTGCGTAAGAATTATTCATATAGCTTCAACTCTTGCAGGTTCGTAACCAGCACACGAAATGTTATAGGATTCATTTAGTGGATATAAAAAGACAAAAAAGAACTTCAATTTGGCAACCAATGTTAGCCAAAATTTCTTACAACAACAAAGTCATTTCAATGATATCATTTTTCAATATTATTCCAATGCTATACCGTACACTTGATTTTTCACCTCGTAAGCTTTTTTCTATCTTCAGAGACCCTAGTAGCATTTATGGTTGGCCAACGGTGGCCAACGGTTGAGAGTTAGTTGGGATATGGTTAGTGGTTTTGCCTACAGATACCCAACGTAGGGCCGACGACGAAAAATTATGTGAATTTGCCAACGAATATCCAATGTTGGACCTACAGATATTATGGTCGGTTAAATAACGTGAAATTTACGTCGGTGATACTACTCTGGCCCAACGAAAATCTGCCAACATTGAAATATGTCGTCTAACAGACACCAGAAATGTAATGTTGCTGCAACCAAAAACATGTTATATTCCAAATTCATTTTTTTCATATTTCTAAATATACTCACAATTTGTTATTTTGCGCGATAGTTGATGAACCAAAGTTTTATTGTGTGCAGCCTTGGAGTTTATTTATTTCTTTAAATTTCTCCATTTCACAAGGGGAAGGTACGGGTGTTGCATTCGCTTTTAGAATGACAGTATGCGGAGGTCTTAGTGCTCGTATACCGTAACGAAACCTTTTATGTATTATAATTTACATTTGTCGACGTATCTAGTAACCTAAATCATAGCATGATTAACCATGAAATGTCTATAGTTACGACGGTAGCGTATCAACTTACTACGCAGAGGATCCATGTTCAAGTCCGACGAGGGTACGAAATTTTTTTTCTTTGTTCCAATTTTTACCGTGGAGATACATTGTTTAAGTATTATTTATTATATTCTGTGAAAACAACCGTAAAAGAGAAGATCAGAACAAACGTATTATAGCGAAGTAGGCTCCACGTTGGGTATGATTAGGTGATGATGGGCTACGATAGTTAAACTCAGGCATTATATACTGTTGTAATTATAATAATTTTTTAAATCATCTTCGTATAATTAGTAATCAAATGTAAAACGATCAAGTTTTATTGATACTCAAAATATGATTTTATATAAATGAGACATAAAAATTAACAAACTCCGTACATCATGGCATTGCTGATTAGTATTTTCACATTGGCAGTGACTTTTGAATAATAAACGTAAAATTTTTACCAAAAAGTAATAGTCCTTTTTATGTAACGCAAAAAGTAACTGTCCATACCAGCTAGACAACATATCGGATCACCTTAACAATGTTGTAAGTTCAAAAATAAAAGAGATACATATACATATAAGTATAGGGTGATAGGCTACAAGTGGAATAAAATGTAAGGGATGATTCTTTATGACAATATTGACCATAATCAAGAATTTAAAAAATTGCAATTTTGGCTTTAGTTTGAAAATATTATCAATTAAAATCAATGAATGGTGGCACGCAAGCTGGTTCTGTTTCTATCGTTTGAATTTCGTGCTCACGTCAATGTTCGTACACCACTTGCTTTGGTGGATCAAGTCACTTCTTAATCCGTGAAAAGTTAAAAATAAAATTGATCGTGATTGTTTTAGGGTCTCTGCACACCCATCCGGGACGGGCCCCGGAGAGTTTTTCTACATAGCTTTGGTATAGGCAGGGCTCTCCGGGATGTTCGATCCGGTGTGGTACCGATTCTTCCCTCGCGCGACCGAAGGGCCATAATTCTTGCACTTTCGAGCACGCGTTGACAGTTCCCTCTGTGCATAGCACAAAAACAATGTTTCCAGGGACTCCACACCTCCTTAAAGTAAACTATCTAAACTAACTAGCTAAATCCCGGTCCGGCCCGTCCCGGATGGGTGTGCAGAGACCCTTACGCTTGATTTTCGTTGTAAATTGTCTTAAAGAGACAAATTAAATGTAACGTTTTATACGATTTGCAGTACATTCAAATGTCGTCTTTTTGCAGTTACTAATAAACTTATTAATAACGAGGATAATTCAATCTTGTAATAGCGGAAGCATAAACCAGGGTTTGACTTCATTTGCTCGCGAGGACTGTTTTCCGAGGGCTACGCCTCCTCGACCCGGCCGCGCGTCTCGCTCCCCGTGGTCGCCTACGTGCTCGGACGGGCTCAGGCGCGATCATAACAGACAGATGAACGTGGCGCATAAGGGGCGACACTCGTTTCAATAGGTTTCCACATTACCATCGAGGTACTATTGTCAATGCGTTTTTTTTATTAATGGTATCCCCTGTAGACGTACTCCACTATGTCACACGATAATTTCGGACAAGAGCTGTAGAAAATTAATTAAAAAAATAAATTCATAAGATAAATTTTAAAAGTAGTTTTTAATTCTATTGTTTAAATTTTAATACGGTCCGGAACAACTTGATCTTCGTGCACGTTTAGATTAAAGGTGGAAATAAATTTTTATCACACAGAAAATTTGTAAATTTTCTGGAAACGCATAACGCTTCTTACACGGATGTGTCGTTGCACTGTGAGGTGCATTGGCTCAGTGCAGCGAAATGTTTAACGCAGTTTTTTATTGTAAGAAAAGAGATCTCCCTTTTTCTACAAGAAAATCCAAAAATCAGCTTAGGAAAACATTCCTCCTTCCTAAAAGATGTAAGTTTCCTTTGCGAAGTTTCATTTGTAGTCGATTTAACGAATCATTTAAATTCCTTAAATTTAAAATTGCAAGGCCCCAAGCAAAGTATTTCGGAATTTTGCAGCCAAGTCGATTCTTTCCGTGAGCAGCTTGCACTTTTTAAAACACATTTGCACTCTGAACCAAAAAGTTGGATCTTCTTTCCCTCGTGTCAACTAATTTTCGAAGAATTCGGCACTAACTGCGATTTTGATAATCACTTATACATTCTTCAATCGATAATAGATCAATTCGATACGCGTTTCAGCGACTTCGACTGGTTTAGAAATGATCTAATTCTCTTCGAGAATCCCCTCACTGTCAAAATTGCAGGTCAAGCCCTCGAGTTTCAACGAGAACTGTGCGATCTTCAGCACGACATCTCTCTGAAAACGAGGGAAGGAAAACGAGCCGAATTCTTCAAAACGTTGGAAGAATCAAAGTACCCTATTCTTCGAAATTTTGCGACCCGAATATTCTCAATGTTTGAATCAACTTATTTGTGCGAAAGCTCATTTTCAACAATGCGCTATATTAAATCGGATCACCGTACACGTTTAAATGATTCTTCGCTTGCGTCGGCGATGCGAATATCCAAACTTTCCATAGACCTTAACAATTTGCCAAGCACGTCTATACGTGCACGAAGATCAAGTTGTTCCGGACCGTATTAAAATTTAAACAATAGAATTAAAAACTATTTTTAAAATTTATCTTATGAATTTATTTTTTTAATTAATTTTCTACAGCTCTTGACCGAAATTATCGTGTGACATAGTGGAGTACGTCTACAGGGGATACCACTAATTAAAAAAACGCATTGACAATAGTACCTCGATGGTAATGTGGAAACCTATTGAAACGAGTGTCGCCCCTTATGCGCCACGTTCATCTGTCTGTTATGATCGCGCCTGAGCCCGTCCGAGCACGTAGGCGACCACGGGGAGCGAGACGCGCGGCCGGGTCGAGGAGGCGTAGCCCTCGGAAAACAGTCCTCGCGTGCAAACCCTGGCATAAACACTAGGTGTATCTAATAACTGGGCCGAATTATAACTCGGTTGTAATTGAAGATAGACAACAATTATACAGGAACATTTTGCATAATTTAACAAGCTGTATCACCTTGTAATGCATTTACTGTTAAATACTGGGAAAAAAGGTGAATATTTCGAAAAATATTAAGTTTACCACCATTATACTCTAATTCTTTTTTATTCTGAATAACATGAAGAATCAATTCATGCAAACAAAACTCGTAGAATAGCATTAAAAAACGAGTAGAATTGCACTCTGCAACTACACCAATGCACTTCTGTAAAAGACCGCTTTACAAGGCGATACATCTTGTTAAACCATGCAAAACTTTCCTCTACAATTTTTTTCTATCCTCAATAACAGCCGTGTTATAATTTCGCTCAATTACTAAATATATCCTGTATATTGTTTATCTACTGATATAATTTTATCTAACATAAATATTTTAATGTGTGTTTTTAATCTCTGTTATACCTTAGGATACACAATCACGCGCATCAGAGAACTCTGATGTATCCATGGTGTACAGTCCACAAGACACGAAATCCCGTCCTGCACCGCCGAAGAAACCACTTCGACTGTCCCTTCATCGTGCAGCAAGTCTTCAGTCTGTAGAAAGCGCACCGCCCGCTTCTCATTACGATATAGCTAAGAAAGCAACAAAAAGGAATCACAAAGGTGAATCACCATTTGAAAAAAATTCCCGAGGAAATGCGAGTGAAGAAACATCCAATCAAACTCAAGAATCGCAATATAATCCGCCTCAACCATCGTCAAGAACTCCTTCCAGAGCAGAATCATGTCAAAGCGCACTAAGATGGCCGTCCCCCAAACCAAGGCCACATCTGGCACCTGTCACGATGGAGAAGTGGTGTTGATTAACAAGAAAGACTTGTTATCGCGAGAACAATATTTTCGAATTCAATTATTATTCTCTACGAAACGTACTGTCTTACACGTATTATAAGAAAGTATTAATTGCCAGGAATTGAAGATCTCTGCGTGTTATTGGAAAAAGATTTTTAAGTATCGTATAAAGTTGTTAGGTAATATGCATGTAAATACAATTTAATATTTTGTTATTTGATAGATTTGAAAAAGACTGAGTGACTCAGAACTAAATTTTCTTATAAGCGTTTTTACATAGTAGTTTTAGATATTTAAAATACAGATATATAGAGTTTTAGACTATAGGTAACCATCTTTATCGACAAAATCAATGGTAAGCAAATTATGGTAACTGCTTCGTTTTGAAAGCTTTACGAATTTTAAGAAAAACTCCGGGTTTTCTTATTAGCATAATCGGATTAAGGAATAAGAGGATGACTCTCTAATGATCCTATTCTCTAATAATTCGTAAATAAATTTGTTTACTTCATTTTGTGGTCCAGATTTAAATTATACTTGTGCTAACTAATAACACTTCTTTGGTTTACAATTTAACAAAAAATAATCAAGATACATAACCGAACTTTCAGCAGAAAATATGAGCACGGCGGAGTTCGGTAGCAATCTAGTGAGGAAAAAAGGGAAAAAGCGCTCTCCCTTGAGGGTTAGACGAGTAGGTTGTCTTCTATTTATTAGTCTTTAAAAGTTTTCCAAGAGGAAGACTTTGGACAAGGTCTCTGACGAAAACTTTTCTAGCGCTCGCAGGATTTTACGATTCCACGTTCTACCGTCAGTTAAGTCGTGCACGGTACAAGTAGGGGAAAGTGAGATAAAACTGGAACCTTCGGAATAAAATAGTATAACTCTGAAATGAATATATGTAGGTACACAAACATTGGAAGTAAAGTTTATCAATGCAATTTCTTCCTTAAATAATAGCTTGCTGTAAATTTTTACAATACAAATAAAATTCTAGAAACAAGGATTTTACGTAGAGTTACGAATTTACGATTGCGTTCCACGATCTGGATGAAACAGGGAACAGCAGTATTGTATCTAACATCTATAACATTGAAATTCTTCCGAATCATTAGACTGTCAAGTAGTGCAGCCTTCGTAGAAGCCACCCAGAACAAGTTCTATGTATACGGATTGAATACAGATTATTCTGTTGTGAATCTTTTGTAATTACGAGATATTTTGATGGTTGAAGTTTAAAAACAACAGGGACAAATTAAAATGTTGCTATGCATTATACATAAAAAATATAATAGTGCTTCACTATTTTCTCAATGCAATTGCAAAAAGGACACATTTTGCTCAAAACTAAATGTCCGATTTTGCTCAAGTATGGGATTTTATAAATATTACACATTATTGTCATCATCATGTGTCGAAAAGAAAAAATTTACATACATATTCTTTAGTAAATGACATAATTCATAGCGAGAAGTATTTGTCGGAACAATACCAGGAATTATAAAGTTTACAATTGGTTTTGTGTTTGTCCTACTCACTTTTACCATAGATGCATAAAATTCACCATTTAATCATTATTTCAGATAGCACTCGTGCATCACGATCGTCATTTATTTATGAGCTAACTCCGATAACGACAATGTATTGGGATCTGACATTTTGAGTGGCGCCGTCTGCTGCCGAAAAGTCGAAATACTCTAAGCTTGGCTTGGCTTATAGCAGCTTACAGTGTTAACAGGCGTTAATTACAGTATAAATTTACAGTGTTAAAACAGGTGTTAATTAAAAATAAGGTTATGGAAGTTTCAATTTTTCCACCGCGTAGCAAAGAAAACTTTGATTACTGTGGAGTGAAAGATTGCGATGGTAGAGCGAGCAAAAATTTGTTGCTCCGTTTCGACACTCTGAAATGAAGTATGTGAAGTGAACTGCTTGAAATTTATAAGACCTCCATTTTTAAAATATAAGAAACAATTTAGCAAAGAATAGTCTACTTTAACAGCTAAAATAGCTAAAGCTAGAGTGCATATTGAAAGACCTAACCAGCGTATAAAGACTTTCAAAATTCTTGGTTCAGTGATGCTTGTGGCATTGGTGCCTTTAATAGAAGATATTTGTACAATTATTTGTGGAGCAATTAATATGTCCTCACCAATTCTAAGCGATTCGAAATTTAAAGAAAAACAAATTTTTTATGTAAAATGAATTATTTGACAAAACATACTTTATTGATTTTTATACACGTCTTTATTTCATATATTTAATAAATATATCTTTTCAAAGTAACATTAAACTCGTCACTTTATTATTTTCACGTTATTATTTCTTAAGTCTATTTACTCTCATCACATATTTTTTTCCAATAAACAAATTTTATGTAACATATTCGTATAATAAATATTTCTTGATTTAGTCAACATTGAAGAAATAGAACTGTCATTTCTTGAAACTTTTAAAGCTAAATATTTTTTATCAAACTTAGAATATATAACAAAATATGTTAGTTCTAAATTTAACACTGCCATCCTCAGCTGGATTTGCCCATAATGCCGATGCTTTTCCCTCAACACAAAGTTTTCTTCTTCCTTTCAAACATTTCAAGTAAAATAAAAAAAAAAGGTATCAATACAATGTTAAGACCAAGCTCTTCGTCGCCATATTGGATAGTTATATATATATATATATATATATATATATATATATATATATATATATATATATTGTCCACGCCCCCATGTCAGATCCCAATAGCTGCATCAAGAAAATTTTAAACCATTTCAACACTTTGACTGCCAAAGCAGCGACCTCAAAAATTTCATAAAATCGAAACAATATATTTGATAAAATAATGATTACAGAATTAAAATGTGTGACACTGAGTAACGTTTTAACCTTCTTGCATTTTCCAGATATTAACCAAATTTAATACAATGATTACATTGGCGTAATAATTAATTTTTAAATATGGGCAAATAATTCCGTCACCCATATATGGGTGACACGGCAGTCAACGTGTTAAAAATAATAATAGGTTCCAGTTTTACACATGTATTTGGGTTTGGAATTTTAAATATCGTTGTAAATGGATCAGATATTGAGTCTCAACATTAGCATATAAGATCACTTTCTCAATGATCTCCCATCTTTGGATATCCTATGTGTATTACTTATTCCTATTTAATTAGTTTCTGATTCAATATTCTATAACGTGCACTTTTCTAAAATTAAAATATTACCCCATAAGACTTAGACAACGATAAGAAATTTATCTTCACTGTTCTGCATAGGAACGCATATCTTTTATCTTAATTATTGGTCATAATACAAACTATATTATGCGATATTATTATTTTTGAAATTACAATGTAGAATACCTTTCAAACATTACGCGCTCGTATATGTAAAATGACTGACATTTTCCATTTATGTACTTCTGTGACCCTTTGCAAATCAGTCGCTGACAACGAGTTCTCTTTTAAAGTATATCACAGAGTGTAAATTTTATTAATAGGAGTAAATACAGCATATAGATACGAATTTTAATATTAGCGTTAATGTTTTTTACAAAGTCTGTTAAACAAACTCAACTATTTAAATCAATGCAATTAAGAAATTATAACTTCATCCTGAGTTCACAAGAAGACGGCTAAGCAAAGGAACGTACATTTTTTTCCGCGATAGATTATTGAGCACATGTATTGTCAATATTAGTTGAAATGTTAACACATTATGGGCGGTATACTGACACGCGCATATTGCCCTAATTCCCACAAACTATAGCAAATTAAGTAATGAATGCATCATCAGTATATTTAAAGGTGATAAAGTATTTATTAAGTACAAAATTTAAAAAATTCAAGGGTAAATTTAAAAATAATGCTAGTATGGCCGTTATGTACTGTCGACCAGTCGCCAGTGACCACTGGATGCGATAAAACATAATATGAACTCGTACCCTAGTAGCATTTATGGTTGGCATTTCGTTGGGCCTATGTTGCAGTATTCGTTGGCCAACCGTTAGAAATGTCGCTATTTTTTTCGTTGAACCAACGATGGCGGACACCGTAGGGCCAACGATCATACCCAACGTGGAGCCTACTTCGCTATAATACGTTTGTTCTGATCTTCTCTTTTACGGTTGTTTTCACAGAATATAATAAATAATACTTAAACAATGTATCTCCACGGTAAAAATTGGAACTAAGAAAAAAAATTTCGTACCCTCGTCGAACTTGAACCTGGTTCCTCTGCGTAGTAAGTTGATACGCTACCGCCGTAACTATATTGGGTTACTAGATACGTCGACAAATGTAAATCATAATACATAAAGGGTTTCGTTACAGTATACGAACACTAAGACCTCCGCATACTGTCCTTCTAAAAGCGAATGCAACACCCGTACCTTCCCCTTGTCAAATGGAGAAACTTAAAGAAATAAATAAACTCCAAGGCTGCACATAATAAAACTTTGGTGCATCAACTATCGCTCAAAAATAACAAATTGTGAGTATATTTAGAAATATGAACAAAAATGAATTTGGAATATAACATGTTTTTGGTTGCAGCAACATTACATTTCTGGTGTCCGTTAGACGATATATTTAAATGTTGGCAGATTTTCGTTGGGCCAATGTAGTATCACCGTCGTAAATTTCACGCTATTTAACCGACCATAATACCTGTAGGCCCAACGTTGGATATTCGTTGGCAAATTCACATCATTTTTCGTCGTCGGCCCTACGTTGGGTATCTGTAGGCAAAACCACTAACCATATCCCAACTAACTCCCAACCGTTGGCCACCGTTGGCCAACCATAAATGCTACTAGGGTACTTGGTCACAGGAAATAATGGAAGAGATTTCAAAACGTTTACCCGTTTTAGAGAAATGATAACAAGCCAAATTGTTAAGCACGAAATATGGAAGATTTTCCCGCCAACCAGTGCTTGGTAGATAAAAAACTTCAATTTCAATCTTCCGGCCACAATGTGTTAATATTAATGGATAAAATTATTTTAAATTAAAAGGTTTTTTGTTTCCATCTTCTCATGTCTGCACAATAAATGATTTCGTCCTCGTTCACGCTACATTCTGATTGTACAGGGTGTCAAGAAATTATATATCGCGATTATCATAGCGTGATTCTACACCCTTGGTTTGGTGAAAATTGATGTAAGAATGGTGCCGCAAGATTAACCTTGACCTTGACCTTGAATTTCAAGGTCAAAAGGTCAAAAATCTGTTTTTATTGCACCACATTCTACTCGTTACGAGGATAAAAAGTGCACAAGTAATCATGGGTCAAAACGCATGTTTTTTCATTGTCGAACTGATTTTATCTATATTATATTTCCATTCCTCGGTCAGATGGAGTTTATAAAGCGTGCTATTAATGAAGCCGTTGGAAATTACTTGTCGAACGGTGGAATATATCGAGAATAAAATATAAGTACGTATAGGTTCCTTTTGAACGTTTTATCCTTATGACGAATAGATACGACGCAATCAAAAAATTGCTGACCCTCCGACCTTGAAATTCAAGGTGAAATTCATAACGAGTAAAATCATGCTATGATAGTCGCGACATATTCTTGACACTCTTTACAGTACGTTCATAGTAGTGCGTATGTAAGAACAGAATAGAAATAATGCAATGATGAAAACCAACCGCCGAAACTATACGATTTAATGCACACACCATAATGTCCGTAATGATGCAAACAAACTTTCTTTCACTTCCCTTTTATTGTGTTGTCGTAGCCAGCACTATAGATTACTTACCATTATTGCATAAATGGACGTAACTTTATAAGAAAAAATAAGACTTTTGTCATTTTTACCTAATCTTAACGCGTATATTTTTTAGGGATATCAAAATCCTTTTAGTGTGAATGATACAATACATTTCCTATTCGTTTTGACAAAATTCTTTGAAAAATTTGTAAACATAAATAATAGATTTAAATGGCAAGTAATTTACACTTCAATGATTTATTTGTAAATTTGAAATTGTTATTTGTAACTTAATTATTTTATCTTCGTCATTCGATGTAATAAAGAACTCAATTACCTTATTCACTATTCTACGGAAGATTATTTATCTAACAAACGTTTTTAATTTACCTATGTAAACTTAATTATATTAAAGTTAGACTTAATTCGTAACTAAGAAAATTCCACGATTAGAATATTTTTTTAAAAAGAAGTTAAATGTATATGAGAAAGAATTCTACATTTTTTAAGCAGATTTCGCATTTCTTACTAAGACACGTACAAAATATTTTAACCCTTTGCACGCGGACTGTTTTACTGACAGCTACAGGTAAACATTATAATTGCCCACGAGTTCGGTATAAAAAAAAAATATATATATATATAATGCATATATATAAATATAAAAAAAATGAAAAAGTATTGTTAACTTAATATAAACGTATTTTTCTTTATCATTTTATATACATATGTATATTCCAGAAATCATTGTTCACAATAAGACAATATCACGTGTCATATTTAATGAAGAATTTCCTAAAAAATTACAATCCCATTGAAAATATGTACAATCAATTAAACACCTTTTCAATAAAAAAAATGTGATAACTATAAAATATTATTCTTGATAAACGTACTGCATATGTACCAACCTTATTTTTCGATTTCCGAATTTTTTCGGGAAACCCCTAAAAATGTGTCAATAATTGAGAAAATCACCTGGAAAGAATTTGGACTCGATCGGACCACCCTAACCCGGCGTGCATCAAAGTTGAAAATATTTTATTTTTTTAAATCGTTTTCCTTCACTATCGTACATCGTAACTATACAATGTCATAACTGTTGAATTTGTCTTTTTATCCTGTGTAAAAATATAAAAACAAAATGTACTATTACATTGAAAAGAATGATTTGAAAAACCAACTTTTTGAAAACATTTTCTTTACTATTATATTTGTCTCATGTACGAATTCAACTTTTGTTTGAAATACTTTTTTATATATCCACAAATAATGGAGATATTAAATTTTTTTGTTGAAACGTCTATATGTCTCGTAAAAAAATAGTCGAGGTGTGTATTCGTAGATTTTAAATTACAAATAGTTGTATTTTTATCAATATTACAATTTCTTAAATATTTAATTCATACGTACATTGAAATGCAAGTTCTGTTAGCTTTAATGATACAGTTACTGTTATGTCAGGTAAACAAACGAAACCCTTTAGAAATCATTTGGTTTTTACCTGCTCCTCGGAAGGGAAGACAGAGGTCTCGCAAATTTGGCGTTTTACTAGTGTGTGACGTTGCTCTTTTTCCGCGGACGAAGCGTGAGACAACTCCGGGATTTTATAGGCGCGTAGACCGGGCCTCGGCCGGCCGTACGGGCGAGGTCCTCCCGGCACAAAACGCGATTCGAAAACTCGATAGCAATATTAACGGACGATGTTCGGGCGCCAGGTATCGAAAGGATATCACGCGAAACGAGACGGTTTTCTACACTTAGAGAATCGAATCGAGAATTTCCGTTACCGAGTTTCGAGCTACGTTACGCGACTCGCGAAGGGTCAGAGGTTCGGACGCAGGAAGGACGGGGCGGCCCTTACGGCAGGACGGATCTCGCAGGTTGAGAAACGACAGCGCGATTAGTCTCGAGATTAATGTTTTAATCGATGTCCTATTATGTACAATTTTGAGCGGCCACGTGGCCGCGACCAGAGAGCCCGCGCTCTTCGTACAGAGAAACGAACAGGTGGAGGTTCGCAACGCGGGGTTGTCACTTCTTTAATAATCGCGAGCATACGGTACTTCGGTATTAAATTCGACGCAATCGATACAATTTCTCGCGAACGCAGATGTACGGCGCAATTACAATATGACTGTCGCGAGGATTCCCGGAACGGAACGGTGCGAGCGTGCGACGGCGCGCGATCTTTTCTCTCGCTCGCTCGCGCGAGCGCTCTATATCAGTCGTCGCGATTTTACGCGATCGAGATCTCCGGATCGGCGTATTACACGATTCGAAAATTACACACACTCTTTTCGTCGCGGCTCCTCCGAGGAAAACTCCCTTTATTTAACGAACGAAAAATCGGAATTTCTCTCAAAACGCCGGTCAACGGCGTGAGGCGTGAACACGAGGCGGGACGCGCCTCGGCACGTGGAAAACCGAAGACGAGACGGGAAGCGTATCGTCCTCGCGCGATCTCTAATAGCCAATTCGTAACATTTACCGAAAGGATCACTGTGAGTCGACTTACCATTCGCTGGAGATGTACAATCCTCCCTTAGCAAGTCGGCACGCAACACACGCTCCACCACTGCTACACAATCGCAAAATTGGAAGAAGGCCGAATGTTACGGGAGCTAACGCGACAGTGATCCTTCGCGATTTCCGTAAAGACGATCTACCCGGCGATCCCCACCCTAATTTTCGTCGGTTTGCCTAATTGGACGGTCTCGCGCGCCAATTTTAATTGTGGGCTCCCACGGAATGTCCCTGGCCCTAGACTTTTCCGAAATTTCGTTGACGATCGCCTTACGGCGAACGGGGTATCCTTGACGGTCCCAGGGTGCTCTCACACCACCCACGCGTATGGAACCCCTTCCTACGGGATGAGACGGCGGCAGGACCTTATACGTGGAGTTCCTCGTCGGAAAGTCCGGTGTTGTGGGGGTTCGAGGCCTGCGTCGTCTCCGGGTTGTTCGGCCCGTGTGTGCGAGCTGCTCCTTTCTTCCTCCTGTGCACAGAACCTTTGCTTGGCCAGTAAATCACGAAGATAGAGTCCCACGAAGCGAGCCGTCGTAGGTACCGATAAAGGATTGGTGGTGCACGGGGCACGTCCTCAAACTTGCCATACTCGGCGCGCGCGTTTCGAACTAGCCGCCGAACCTTTAATACTACGGAATTTCCTCGGAGACCGCTCTCGAAATTCGTGACTGTGCGGCTGTCACGCGAGAGGGCGGTCCGGTCCATTCGAACTCTGGCTTTTAGTCGTCGATCGTAACGTAAAAGTGACGTCGCAAAATCTGCAACGTCACAAGTGTTACGTACACAGAATTCTCTCTGCGGGTATTGCGATCAGCCTGTTCTAATTTCTTTCCTGAGAACGGAAAATGCACTAATCCATCTGTTTGCGCCCGCGGTTGATCAGATGATCGTTCGGGCCTTGAATGAATTGGCACTGCGAGGTGCCCGCTAATATTTCGAACTGGAAGGACCACCTTCCTTTGACGGAAGGACTAAGACAAACAACTTGAAAAACTACTATTTATTTACAGTAACAAAACTGCACACCGCAGTTTTCGGGTGAGGTACAAAAACGCTAAGTGTTTAAACTATGTGAGAATTAACTTCTCTGACTGTTTCTATGGCTACACAGTAGAGAGCGATCTAAGTGTTTCAATGTTCTTGTTACTTCTCCGCAAGAGACCGAGAGGTCGCCAATTTAACACCTAGGTTCTCCCTTCCTAATGGAAAACTTATCCCTACTCTATGAAAATTGAGGCTGGGCGGAAGCTAAAACTAAATCTCAGAAAATGGGCCCAGCAAATCGGAAGACTCACGGGCGTTACAAAACGCATAGACGCAACGGGCTAAAGGAGGGGGTGTTCGCGACGCTGCCAGGGTGTTCAAACCCGCGAAGAGCGAAGCCTGGGGAATCCCAGGCATCTGGCAGCGATACCGCGCTAAGGCCCCGAGTGTCCAGCCGCGCCAATTCGATGAAAACTAAAATACAAAAGAAGCAGATGTTTTATGGCGGGGACTGCGCTCAAGATGTACAAATACCATCTTGTGCCCTAGGTCGGAGAGGCAATTGCACTAACAAAAGAAAACGGTGACAGGCCCATGCCGTAGCCAGATTGCAATGAGCCGCGTACCGACTCTAAGACACAATAGCGATGGCCCATCATAAAACATCGCCCAAAGCTGGCCGCTACACCATCCCTTTGTTTATAGAAACGATGATTATGCTCCAGCTAGATGAAGCCGGCACAAAGAACGATTCAGTACAGGGACTGTTCCATAGGATTTCCCAATATGGAAATTTCGAGAATATCTTCAAGATTCATCTTCTTCAATACACAGTATATAAACCCTCGAATTTTAACCCTCGGTGGCAGTACTTAAAGTACAAACGGGCTGTACACGTTGCTTACACCCGTGGTTACTCTGAATGATCGTTCAGGCCTTGGTGTATTTGCACTGCGAGGTGCCCGCTAATAAACAAGCTCGAAGGTTAGTTCTTCTGTTAGTTATGCCGAAAGCTGGATTCCTACACAATACGTTTGGGTAGAGATTAAATTCTGACACCGAACTCGCCGATACAATCATAGGGTATATGAAGCAACGTCAGCCACAAGGAAACATTCTTAAGGATTTAGTAGAAACGGAGAATTTAAACCGCCGTAAAAAAACCCTTTGCAAACCATTTCCACTGAATCTCTCATAGACCTTCCAGAACTAACAGAAAATCAGTTAAAAATATTATTTATTGGTACTTATCAGTTATCTCAAGCCGTCCGTTACCTCGCTGAGTTAATGCAGGATAATGATACTTTAAACGTCCCATATTACAAAGAAAATAATAACATTATAAAAATGAAAGTCGGATCAAGGCACGTAAATAGCAAAACGTGTCAGTGTTATATCCAATACGAAGCAAATTCAATTAGTTACACAGGCATAAAACAGTATTCATGTGACTGTGCAAATGGCAATAGAACAGTAGGATGCTGTTCTCACGTCACATCAATAATTGTGAAGCCAGCAGAGATTGTGACCAACTTATTTGACGCAACGAATGTAACTACAGTCATAGATGAAGACAGCATCGAAGATTAAGATACAACGTGTAAATTAAAAAATTACTTCTTTATCAAGGTGTAAACTACACACAGAACATTAAACACATTATTCTCCTAAATAATCCGATATACTATCTAAATATTTTCGAATTTTTTATTTCAGATAATCCATATTTTTAAGCAGCGATTCATGTAAAATAGGTTTCATGAGTTTTGTTATTGTCGGATAAAAAATTGCTGCTACTTATTGATTACGTAATTTTTGCAAGGTAATGACATTCATAAATACAATTCCTTAAGTTTTTTTATAAAAAATTCTCCAACATGAACGTTTCTTTTGACCCTTCGATCGGCCATGCGGCCACTTCAGTGTACTCCGCAAGGAGGCTATACACTAGTTTTATTGTTTTTTAAGTCTGTTCCCCCAATCCGACCCCCATGTAACTAATAAATAAAATAACGATTTTTTTCAGAGGTGTCACTCGAGTGGTTGTTTACCAAAACCACCCCCAAAAAATTAATTCCTTTATTTCTACCGTCCATGATTGAGCTACAATTTTGGAAAAAATGTATTTAATAGATCTTAAAGGTACGTACAATTTCCATTTTAAAGCATTCGAATATATCAAGTAGTTTTTGAGAAAAAAAAATATAAATTTTAGGGTTGTTATCCCCATATCACCCTTACGGAAGGAGGTAGGGGTCTGAAATTACTCACAGTGGTTCTTTAAGCAAACAGCCTCATTTTGAGAGTTTAAACACTAAAATCGGTGCTGGGGCCGTTTTCCTATGCTTACCCTGCTAGACCCTTTAGATGTATAAAAAATTCCACGAAAACATCTTCCAAATTATCGCATTTCAGACATGTTTAAATTTTTTCATTTTTATCAATAATCCTGTTGATATTTCTATATATTTTTCAACTATGTCTGTAATAAATTCATTAAAATCAGTTATTAATCATATTTCCGGAATTTCATGCATAGAGATTTTTTGTGTA